>RYFJ01000396.1:0-730037 GCA_003991445.1 Oryza meyeriana var. granulata | reverse complement strand
ATGAATATCTCCGACAAGTTGTCGTGGTATTTTATGGATGATATCCTAATCTTCTCAAGGAACGACGCAGGAACATGTCGGACATTTGAGAATGGTTCTAGGAAAGCTTAAGAGCGCACCAGTTATTTTGCCAAGTACTCGAAGTGTGAGTTTTGGCATGAGACCGAGTTCTTTTCTTAGGGCATGTGGTCACTGCCCAAGGGAGTAGAAAGTGGACCGTGAAAAGGAGAGAACTGCTATTCTTGCAAATCCGACGTACGGTCGACGGAAGTAGAAGTTTCTAGGTTTGGCGGTTATTATCGAGATTCACTTGAAGGATTTTCAAAGTAGTGCCAAACCATGAACAGAAGTGCAAAGGAAGAAAGAAGTTTGAATGGAGTGACGCCTGTGAGAAAAGTTTCATGGAGTTAAGGAAAAGGCTGACTACCCCACCTGTGTTTGATCCTTCCGGATGATCAGGAAAGACTTTGAGGTATACTGTGATGCATTCCCGACTAGGCATAGCGCTGTGTGCTTATGCAGGAAGGAAGAGTGGTTGCGTATGCCTAAGACAGTTAAGACCCCATGAGCTGAAAACTTACCCGACCCATGACCTAGAGTTGTCAGCAGTAGTGCATGCCTTGAAGATATGTCGACTACCTAGTCGGAAATCGGTGTGAAGTATACACTGACCATAAAAAGCCTGAAGTATAATCTTCACTCAGACGAGCTTAATCTCAGACAAGAAGATGGCTTGAGTTGATTAGGATTACGACCTTGGAATACATTACCACCCTGGAAGGCAAATGTTGTTGCGATGCCCTCAAGTCGGAAAAGTCCATTGTAATGCCATTCTGACCCGCCCTTCAACCCGAGCTAAGTCGAGAACTGGAAAAAGCTAGGATAAATATGGTCAAGCCAGGAACGCTGGCGACTTTGCTGATTCAGCCCTACCTTGGAGGACCCGGATCAGAGAAGCTCAAGAAGTAGATGAAAAGATTGTATCTCTAAAAGGACAAAGCATGACCCAGGGAAAGCCCCGAGCTTCTCCATCGACAGCAAGGAACTGTCTTGGTTTGGGAAAACGGCATCTGCGTGCCCGACAGAAGGAAATCCCAAGGACTTGATCTTGAGAGAAGCCATGAGTCCGCTTATTCCATCCACCAGGAAGTACCGATGTACAAGGATATTAAGGATCATTACTGGTGGCTGGAAATGAAGCGAGATATTGCCGAGTATGTCGCAGTTTGTGAACATTTGCCAAAGGGTTAAAGCAGAGCATCAGAAGCCAGCAGGATTTGCTTCAGCCTTAAGGATACCCGAGTGGAAATGGGAAGAAATAGGAATGGATTTCATCGTTGGACGTACCTAAGACCCCCGGCAGGACATGATTGCCATACTGGGTATAGTGGCATCGACTGACCAAGGTCCGCCCACTTTATTCCCGTCAAGACAAACTACCGGCCAAGAAGCTAGCCGAGCTGTATCTGACCAAGGTTATCTGCCAACATGGAGTCCAAAGAAGATTAGTGTCTGACCGAGGGGAGCTCAGTTCACCTCCCACTTTTGGCAAAGTTGCATGAGGCAATGGGCACTAACCTGAAACTTCAGTACCCATATCACCGCCCAGACGGATGGACAAACCGAGAGAGTCAACCAGATCGTGGAAGATATGCTAAGAGCATGTGCCCTGGATTTTGAAGGAACCTGGGATCTCTGTCTGCCTTATGCCGAGTTCTCCTACAATAACAGCTATCAAGCCAGTATCCAGATGGCCCCCATGAGCATCTATATGGACGCAAGTGTAGAACCCCACCTGTTGGACAGACGTAGGAGAAAAGATGGTTTTTGGACACAGACATTTTGAAAGAGGCAGAAGAGCGAGTTAAGGTTATCCGAGAGCGGTTGAAGACAGCCCAAAACCCGGCAGAAGAACTATGCAGATAATCGGAGACGAGAGCTCGCAGTTTCAGATAGGAGACCATGTGTATCTCCGAGTATCACCCCTACGAGAACAAAGAGATTTGGAATGGGTGGAAAGCTAGCGCCTCGCTATAAATCGGACCTTACCTATCATCGACAGACGCGGAGTAGTGGGTGGCGTTCAACTGAGGTTACCCGAAGAACTCTCGACGTCCACGACGTGTTCCATGTGTCCAGTTGAAGAAATGTCTTCGCATCCCGAGAAGAGCAAGTTCCGTTGGACAGAGATCAACGTACAACGCAACCTTACATACAAAGGAACGCCCTATTCGGATTTTGGAGACAAAGGACAGACGTACCAGACGAGAGACAATCAGATTCTGCAGGGTGCAATGGAAGTAACATTCGGAGGATGAAGCTACGATGGGAACGAGAAGATCACCTTCAAGCTGCGTACCCGAGCCTCTCGCCGAGTAGCGGAATCTCGGGACGAGATTCTGTTAAGTGGGGGAGGTTTGTAACGACCGTTTTCTTTTTCCGCTAGTCTTCGTTTTCCCGAGCTCCCTCCTATCCTGTCAGCTGTGCTCAGTTTTTCTTCCCCGGCCAGCGACTACCTTCTCCCTTGAGCCGAGTGATTGCTACTCAGTCCTTATAGTCCTGCCTTTCCCGTGTCTTACTCGGACCTCCTTGCTGCCGAGTAAGCACTGTGAGTGGCCGACTACCTTGTTGAGAACTGTTGTTTCCTTGTCCCCCCGAGTTGCACCCGCCGTTGGACGCCGCTACCGGAGTCGGAAAAGAACCAGTCTTCACCTGTCCGCAGCACCGCTTGGACCGATGGACAATAACCTGCTGCATCGCTTGGACCAGTGGTCAGTCCGAAGCCCTGTCAGTGAGATTTCTCCAACCTGTGTCTAGCTTGACCTTAATGTCTCATCGCAGCTGCAGTGCTGCCAACTCCTCTGACCAGTTGGACTCCAATGTCACTCCCTGTCAATCCTTTGACAGTTCACCTTGCTTTTTCTCCCAACCCGTTGCCCAACTCCACGTGCCTCACTCTTGCACGCCGGCTATATATTGAGCCTCCATGCTCCCTTCTTCCTTTGTTTTGCAAACCGGCCAGCTCCAGCTCTGCTGAGTTCTTGTTCTCCTCTCAAGTTTTGGAGCTCTGTCGGCCCGGATTGCAAACCTGGTTTCGGAGAGAGCGACTGCCACCTTTCCTGCAGCCGACACTTCTTGATCTTTTTCTTGGTGTTTTATTTCTCCTGCTTATCAGTGTTTTCTTTCTGCTTGTTCAGAGAGCCTGAACCGTGGACGATCCCAGAAGCCGCCTTCGCCGAAGAAGACCCCTCCTTGGAACAGCAAGCCTCTTCGATCTATTGATTCCCCATATATGCAAAACTATGTTGTTTGGAAATATATGCATGCTTAGTTTACACTTTTGTAAATTGTTGGCCTCGTTTTGCAAGCGCAATCCGATGGACTACCAGTTAGTAACACTTAATTGGTAGGATGTTGTTATATTTCACCCTTGAAGAGCCCACAAATGGCAACGCTAGCATCCTATCTGAGGATACGATGCCGAGTAGAATGGCTTAGCTCTGCAACGTTGTTTGTCGTTGGGAAAAAACGTTGGGTTTTACCAAACTGATTGAAAAACCGGTACTCCGTGTATCGGCGTGTTTGTGAAACAAATAAGGTTGTGAAAAATCTTGATATACAGAGACAGTGGCCTGTGTGGCTTGGCTCATGTATCATCATTAAGGACCGTTTCCTTTGGGAATTCCATCCGAGCATCATACAGTGCGACCAGACGGGTATTATGGATGCCCCTGGCCGGAGTAAATAGTAGGTTTAGGGAAGTTCGTTCAGTGCCGACCACTGGAATCCCTGGTGTGGATCTTTCGGCTGGCATTGGATGACTCTAGACTGGCTTTGGAAATGGCCTTGTCACGAATTTCTGGGTACAGGCCAGTACTCGGTGTAATTTTCGTGTCGGATGGGTAAAGCGCACACCCTCTGCAGAGTTTAGCAGAACTGTTCGAACAGCGTGCCCACGTTAAGGGGCGATGGCAAGGTGATTCCATAGCGTAGATTTGTTTTGCCAGTGATTTGTGAAAGTGTTTGATGGAAAGGGAACCGTGACCAGAGTTTGCCGAGTGAGCAAACGGAAGGCTGTGTGGCCAAGAAACGGATCTGTGTGATCCGGGGTGTTAAGCACCATAACACAGTTGGTAATGAAAGTACACACAGGATGGAGATCATGCTCCCGGGTTGTGCCGAGGGCAGCAAAGTTTTTTACCCCCGGGTTGTAGCCAGGGCGGCAATATCAGTCTTCGGGTTGTAGCCAGAAGGACGGTGATGAGCACGCTCCCGGGTTGTAGCCAGGGCAGCAAGTGTTCTAGCTAGCTGGTTGTAGCCAGGCCTAGCGGCATTTAGTGCCATGCATCATGCTCCCGGGTTGTAGCCAGTCATAGGCAGCGATGATGAGCCCCTGGGTTGTAGCCAGGGCGGAACCCGACTAGCTAGCTGGTTGTAGCCAGTGTAGCGAGGCATCAGTGCCACAGCTGAGAGATTTGGTTGTAGCCGAGTCTCAGGGTCAACGAGTGGTCTGTAGCTACTCGGAAGTACAGGACCAGCAAATACGACAGCAAAGATGATAGAACACTGTATGTTTTATTTCATTAAGTGGCGAGTTGTTGAAACGCAACTTGCGGAATGGATAGAGGCGTGAGCTCTGTCCGACAAACGGAAAATTTAAGCTCACTAGTAAGGTTTGCAAGAAAAGAGTTTCCCTTAAGGCAATTTTCGCAAATGAACCTTTAGCCTTTCTGTCTGACCGACATGGCATCATTTCCGCTTGCTGAGTAGAAAGTCTCACCTTGTTTATTATGATTTATAGTAGGTTTGGAGAAGAGACGAAGATCGACTGCTGCCGAGTTCCTCCAAGAACAGGCCGACTACGAAGACTTCAGAAGGTTTCGAGCCTAGTTCCCAACCGAGCCTGTGGAGTAGTTTTTGCCCAGCTTCCGCCCTGCTTCTGCTGTTTCGCTAGTTTACCTGTTGATTATTTTTGCCCATCCCGGGTCTGTCCTGGATGGATCTCCTTGTACATATATGTAAGTACTCTGTTTATGTATTATTGTAGCTCTGTGTTGTATCATTGTTGTGCGTACCCGACTACTGATCCTGGGATCGGGTGCCTTATGCACATGGTGGCCTTCCACCTAGTCGGGAGGCGCCACAGCCGCCACGGTACTCACCACGTTGACGCTCCTAGCGCGCCACAGAAGCCATGTTGTCACCAAGCCGACTAGTCACTCTCGAGCCTCCAAACGCGCACCATGAGGAGCCACCACCCTGCCTGCCACGGCACTTGTCATTGCCGATGCAGGGTGCCGCCATTAGGCCGCCGCAATGTATCCGCCAACTCCATCACCGAAAACTGCCAGGGGAGGCCAGATCCCTAGGCAACCAGATCCGGCCGTCCCTAGCATAGCCAACCTCGCCCACCGACCCAACGCTCCCGCCACGTCCTCTCGATGCCTCCCTTGCAGGCCGCCTTGCCTACCATAGCCGCGTCTCAGTTGCCGCCGAAGCTGCCACTACGTGTCCTTCGACTGTGCAAGCGAGCTCCAACCAGCCTCCTCGCCGACTGCACCCGAACCGCCGCCATCTTGCACGCAACTCGGCCTGCCTAGCTAGCCGCCTCCAGCTGTAGCGCCGAGCTCCGCCCCGCCTCCTCGACGATTGTCCCGCTCTCCTCATCGCGACGCTCTGCTCTGGCAGCACGATGAGACATGGAGGCACTAGACCTAGGCAAGGGAATACCAAATTTGGCCGCGCTGCCTCGACGTATCGTGCCTCACTGACCGCCATCTTCGTCGGCGCACTGTCCCTTGCGCCAGCGCCGAGCGGATCTAGAGCTGTTGCCCTGCCGCCACCATCCCAGCTCACCGCGTGGCTTACCTTACCGGCGGCTCGCTCCGGCAGTAGCGAAGCGGGGAGATCGATTAGTTTATAGAGATCGCCTAATTTTCCGTCACCACAAAATTTTGATAGTAAGAAATGTTTATAGAGATTGATTAGTTACCGGTCAATCATTCCACACATGAATAGTTGTGGATGTATATTAATGTCATACTAATTGTCTCTGTGATGGTGCTTTTTAAATGTGTAGCAATGGCGAAGTCATGATATAATTCTTCTTAGCCTATAACCCTCAATATGGTGAGCATTTAATTTGTTGTAAAAATACCATCATCGATCGATCTCTACGTAGCTAAAATGTAGGGGGTGCTTGGGAGAGCCACCAGGGAGAAGGACCGCTGAGGAGGAGTGCCGCTGGGAGGAAGGGCATCGGTGGAGGAAGACGATGCCGCGCGGGGAAAAAAGAAGGATACACGCGCTGGAAAATTTCTCCCTCGCCTCCCAACCGTGGATAGGGGTTGTGCAGTAAAGCCTCAAGGATGGGGGCCTACGGGGGTGATTTGAGGTCCTCCCTATTTTAGAACCCTAATAGGGGTCCTGTTAGATCTTATTTTTTATGTTAACACCTAAAAACTATTTAGGGATTTTGTTTAGGGCGTGTTGAAGATGCTCTAGCAAACTGTTACATATATATTGCTAAAATGTAGGTGGCGCGGGAAAGTGAGGCAGCAAATTAAGCTAATCAGCTAGCAGTTAAAATGTGGGGTCTGGGCGGCCGATGTGCGTGGTGGATGGTAGCGATGCATGTCAGAATCAGATAGATAGTGTACTGGAGTACTAGGCAGGCATTGAGTCCCTCCAGCCACATGTGACCCGGCTGGCAATCTAGCCATCTAAATCTTCTAGACACATTCAATACTAGATTTAATTATTTTGAGACGAAGAAGTAGTATTTATCAGCAAAATAGCTAGCAAATGGATGGATGCATGCATGTTGTATCAACTATACATGATTCCTTGGTCGTCGTATATCGTTGCTGCTAGCTATAAATGCGCCCGATGGCCGACGGGGACTCGCAAAGCAAAGTCTGGTACGGTGGCTGCTGCTGGCCTAGCTGGTAGCAAATTAAGCATATATTGATCGATCCAAATTGGATGGCGGTTAGGTCCAGCATCGTTGCGGCTGCTCTGCTCTGCCTGCTCGCCGCCAACGGCTGCAGCGCCAGCACCAGCAGCAGCAGCAAGCACCACAAGCATCCCAAGCCCAAGCCCAGCCCCAATCCCGGCGGCAATGCTTCTTCCTCCTCCTCCAACTCCAGCAGCACCACCATTCCTCCTACTCCCAGCCCCGGCGCCAGCAGCTCCAACGGCAGTAGCAGCACCAGTGGCGGCGGCGGGTGGCTGAACGCCCGGGCGACCTGGTACGGCGCTCCCAACGGCGCCGGGCCGGACGACAACGGTGGCGCTTGCGGGTTCAAGAACGTGAACCTGCCGCCATTCTCGGCCATGACTTCCTGCGGCAACGAGCCCCTGTTCAAGGACGGCAAGGGCTGCGGCTCCTGCTACCAGGTAATTCGTTCGATTATTTAATTAGTCTCTGAATTACTAATTCTGATGATCGAGTTGATTATATATAGTACGTACTAATTCAGTTCAGTCCGGTGAGGTCCAGAGAGCATTAGTTCATTCTACTGTCCAGCCCGTGACACATACTATCTACTACTACATGGAATTGCAGATCCGTTGCGTGGGGCACCCAGCTTGCTCTGGTGTCCTGGAGACGGTGATCATCACGGACATGAACTACTACCCGGTTTCGCTGTACCACTTCGACCTCAGCGGCACGGCCTTCGGCGCCATGGCCAAGGACAACCGCAGCGACGACCTCCGACATGCCGGCATCATCGACATCCAGTTCAGGAGGTAACCACTATTCCTACAGTACCAACGTCGTCTATAACCAACTATAACCATCCATCCTTAACGACAACAACGGCTCGCATGTGCATGTCTGGGGCCCACACCACAACCACAACCACTACCACTAGCACTAGCTCTTTCTGTGGTCGCTTTGCACTTTTCCCACTCCCAAATTAATGCAATGCGAATTAATTTAATTTATCAATTTGCACTAGAAATAAATAATGAAGTGAAATGAAATGCAAAATGTACTCTCTCTCTCTATATATACACACGCAGGGTGCCCTGCCAGTACCCCGGGCTGACGGTGACGTTCCACGTGGAGGAGGGGTCGAACCCGGTGTACCTAGCGATTCTGGTGGAGTACGAGAATGGCGACGGCGACGTGGTGCAGGTGGACGTCATGGAGTCGAGGGCGGCGGCGGATGGGTCGCTGTCGCCGACGGGGGTGTGGACGCCGATGCGCGAGTCGTGGGGCTCCATATGGCGCCTCGACACCAACCACCCGCTGCAGGGGCCCTTCTCCCTCCGCATCACCAACGAGTCCGGCAAGACGCTCGTCGCCGACCAGGTCATCCCCGCCGACTGGCAGCCCAACACCGTCTACAGCTCCATCGTCCAGTTCGACTAGCTAGCTAGCTAGCTACCTACCTACCTATAGCTAGCTATTCCCCCATCGATTCACCATTGCCATTGCCGTGCATGCACTTGCATATAGCTAGCTAGGTGATCATCGATCGATCGAGACGTCGCTTGTGACGTCCGATCCGGCCGTTTAATTTCAGTGTACTCTCTCTCTCTCACCCGTCTACTTGTTCACCTATCGATACTATATAATGTACTCCTAATTACATGCATGCAAATGAATCAACCAATGAACTTGCTAGCTATAGCTAGCTGCTGCTTCTTCGTTGTTACACCAACAGCAGGAACTGGGCTTCACCACTTGATGATTCTCTCTCTGTTGTGGTTTGTCATTTCTCTTTTGCTAGCTACTACCTCTTGTTCATCTGTTACCTCTCTTTCAGCCACTGTCAAGTCTTTCTGATCATGCATCACTAGTACTCGGTCTAATAAATACAACGAACTAATTGCAACTTATTCTCCATATATATTCGTCTGTCGTCGTACTACACATGCATGCATGCATCACATCTGCTCCATCAATTTAAAAATATAAAACATATTAAATTTTTATACGGTCTGCTACGTTATACTTTGATAATAACTTTCCCTTGAAATATATTATCAACAACTACAAAATTAACATTGTATAAAAATATTTTCAAATATGAATATAGCGATACTATGTGAAGGACACCAAACGCATATATTTTTAGTTTTATTATTACTTAAAATTTTTAAATATTAACTTTGTAAAAAAAATATCTTATATTTTCAAATGAAGGGAGTAGTTAATAATCAGCTGAGAATTCCTACGTCGTGGTTGATCAATATATGTATGCATGGTACACGTTTGATGGCTTTTATTAATTAAGCAGCAGCTAGGGGTGGTTTCAAGCAAACAGATGAATATATATATAGACACACACTAGCTAGTACTAACTAGCTGGGGTTACAATGCATTAATGAAAATATATTCGACCTTGTCACTTTCAACCCGTGCAGCCTGCAAATCAAGCTTTTGCTTTGGCCTTTTTCTGTGGAATGGATGAATATAATGCATGCCTGGACCCATATGAATGAGAATGGTAGCATGCATGCGTTCACGGGCTTTTGGCCTTTCTTCCTTCCTTCTCCAGCTACAGGCAGGCATGCATGCTTGTGACTTTGTGAGCCCCATCCGTTTCATCCCGCACCACCCCCCCCCCCCTCTCTCTCTCTCTCTCTCTCTATATATATATATGTATATATATATATATATATGTATATATATATATATATATATATATATATATATATATATATATATATATATATATATATATATATATATATATATATATATATATATATATATATGTGACACCGTTTAAGGTCTTATGATGTTTGGGCCTCAAGATTTGAAATACACGAATTTTATTTAGATTTTTTAATTTTTCAATTTCTAGGTATATATTCATGTGTAACAGTTTGATTACTATTCATACATTGCAACAAAACATCTTAAATATAAAGTTATTTCACTATCCTATATCATATACCTAGTTAATTATATGTTTGGATGACACATATGTAGAATGAAAATTTAAGCAAAAAAGACATGCATAAGTTTAAATTCAGTTTAAACTTATTTGAACTAACTAGTAAACAAGTTCATATTTATACCGAAAAAGTTTTTAAAATTTTTATACTCATTTAAATTAGATATATACCCGATTAAAATATTGAGGCCCAAACATCCTGGTGCACCAAGTAAAACACAAACCACTTAACTCCTACTGCTTCTCACTACCAGACTTTAGAGCTATGCTGTGAGTCGAAAAACGTCAAAAAATTCTGACAGAAAAAATATCCTTGTAGGTTGGCCAAAAATTCATGCCTTTCTCAAAATATGTATAACAAGGCTTCAAGTTACTTAAGCTGATGCATGCCTTTCTCAAAATGCTCCCTTCCCTTTAGTCACAAAAACATGTTATTCAAAATAGATGGTATTCAAAATGCAACTTTGACAACTCATTTCTATTATAAAATAGTTGAAAAAAATAATACTATTATACTATTAAAAAACATTTTTTGAGAACTTTCATGCATATTTTTAGTACATACTAAATAGTATTAATATTGTGTAACGCCCTCGCCCTGGCACTACTTACAGTGATACCAGAGAGAAAGCGCCATAGAAGATTGGCGTGAACCAACTCCCACAGAACCGCGGTGCCGGTACCAGTTCAGAAAACCTTGCTGGTACCCGTGGTCAACGGAGTTATACCATAGCAATTAGCTAAATAAATATATATACTATACCTTTATAAGTTACGACTTCAGACAAGCCCTGAGCAGCAACCTGCAAACAGAACAACAGCAGCGGAACGACAGCGCAGCGAGAACCCAATCCACAAGCAACGGCTTAGAATTAGGAAAGAAACCCTAATCTTCACTTCAACTTCACTCTTCCTAAATGAGAGGAGAAACAAAATAGATTGAGTATTTACGTACTCAGCAAGTCATGGAAAACGTGAGTTATGCAGGCTATCAAAGAGAGGCTAGGGTTTATTTCGCAAATCTACTCATTTGAAAACATTTTCGAAAACCTAAGTGTGAGTTGTCTTAATATGACCGGAAGGAGACTCTCGCCTCGATCCTGTCTGTGAATTGCTTTTCAACAACTCGAGTGGACAAAACAGATTTTAATTGTTTTTAGGTATTCTATTACCACCTGTCGGATCGTGACAGCGGTTCAGTGGGTCTGCCCTTAAGCAGCTTCCCACTGTATCCTCATCTATTACTTTATTTTCAATTTCGTCCACTCCAGGACGTAATCTCATGTTTCCACTATTATTTTCCTTTCACTTTTATCCTATCTAGGACATCATCTCATCTCATAACTCCTTTCAGTGGCTCCTCGAGCCATTCACAAACTCAGCTCAAAACATCTACCGCTTCCATTCGGGAAGCCTAAACTATAATGCCATTCGACATCCCGGGTCATATAGCCCCGTTTCAGACCACTTAGGTCATCCATCAGCCACTGAGACCGATTCTGGTAACGATTCCCATACCACAAATCATTTTCGCAAAGCACTGGCAAACAAAACTACGTTAGAGGAATCACCTCACATTCGCCCGTAACCGTGGGCACGGCTGTTCGAACAGTTTGTAGACCTTTGTAAAGGGTGCACGCTTTACCCATACGACGCGAGCTTACTTCCTCACTGATTAGGTGGGGAGGTTCGCGACAAGGCCTTTCTAGAGCCTTCTCAAGATAGCACATTGCTCTATAAATGGGTTCTCTCAACCAAGTATCAGGAACTCATTTCTTGTATTCAGGGACGGGGGTATATCGCCCTCATGGCACACAACCGCTCCCACATTTATTAGCAACCGAAAACCATCCTGGGAACATTAGTTACTCGGCCAGGGGTGTCCCATTTCACCTGTGTGGTCGCACTGTGAGATGTTCGGATGAAATTCCCAAGGAATCGATCCTTATATGCGAATACGAAGTGCCACCACACAGGCGATCACTTTGCAACATGGATTTTTGCAATAAATTTTGTTTTGCAATTCCACCGACATCGCATGTCAGGTTTTTAAATCTTTAGAAACCCTAATTTTTTTCCAATCGGCAAACAATAGTGATGTGGGTAGAACCATCGGAATCCATGCTCAGAGAGCACGGTTACTGAGGTACCACGAGGTGGAGCGACAAGGAATAGGATATCAAAGACCTACAGAGTTTATGCAACTACCGGGCAGCTTCTTCGATTCGACGCGCAAACCGAAGCCGATCAATTTAACGTGCACGCTAGCCATGCAATTTTGCAAACAAAATATTTTAAATTTAGGAGCAATATGGTCAAGGAATGACTTGCCTCAGTTTTCGTCTTCAAACTTCGCGAAAATCCGACGTTCGACGAATTTCCGAAGCGTCGACTACGCGCAAAACGAGGGAAAAATACATAAAACCTTAGAAATAATATACTATTATTAATAACTAATAATGCCATGAGGTAGATCTCATTTTTAGAAAAATTTAGAGACTTAAACGGGGTCAATCGGACTTATGGTTGAAAAGATATGGATTTTATTGGGGATTTTTCTGGAAAAGAAAAGTTTTATTTGAATTTGAAAAAGGAATATTCCCTGGAATATCCCTTAGCTGACCAATGGGACCCAGTGTCAGTGTGAGAGAGAGGGGGAGAGGGGGTGGTCCACATGTCAGTGACTCAGGATTTAAAATAATAGGAGCCCACTATCATTGATACAGAGGAGAGAGGAAGGGGTGGGGCCCATATGTCATTGGCTTGGATTTAAATGGGCCCTCTTGTCATATAGTGGAGAAGAGAGAGAGATGTGAAGGACTTGGTGGCCCCACATGTCATAGGGAATTTTTTGCAGAGGGACTCATTTATACACACACACATATATGTATATATATGTAGATATATATACACATATGTATATATGTGTTAACGCCAAAATTTGGTACGGGTCTTTATTGGATTCGGTTAAGGAAAAATCATGGTTAACTGGCGGGAATTAAATCCAGAAGAAGCCGAATTTAAGAAGGAATCGTGAAGACCACGGAGAGGCAATTAGTATCTTATCTATAAATTAGGTAGAGATAATAATTTTTTAGGAAATCTGATCTCGTGCCCGGTCAGGACTTGTTATTTTCCTTTTTTGTAATTAGGAAACTCCTATTTCGTATCCGATCAGGACTGTATCAACTCAGGGTATAAATACGTATGCTCAGGTACCTTGTAAATCATCAATCAGATCAATACAAATTTCGGCGCATCGCTACCCTATTCAACGGGTTCTTGCTTCTCGAGCCGGGCTGCATCGGTTAAGTTTGACCTCCTGCGAGAGGGTAAGTCTCGTTATCCCGACTACCGTATCGGCTAGGACTTCCTCGGTTAGGTCCGATATTCTAGTCGGCCTACGGTAGTCGGCTTATCATGATATATCTGTTCTGTCTATGGCTGCATCAGTTAGGTTTGATCTCATAGGCCGAGTAGATATATCACATCACGTGTGCATAGGCTTATCGGCTTACTGGGTGTAATTTATCATCAGTTTGTGCTGCATCGATTAGGTCCGACCTACTAAACTGTGTGATAAATTATTCCTGCTAGATTGATCGGTTTTATGCAAGCGTTTTATCGGAATGTATAGCCGATAAGTTATCATTTTACATCACGATTGCATTAGATCTATCGGCCTATCGAGGTTCAGTTATCATCATCAGTCTGTGCTGCAACGGTTAGGTCCGATCTATTAAACTGGTGATAATAATTCTATCCTTACTGAGCCGATGGGTGCTTATACAATATTCTGTCGGAGTGCTTAGCCGATAGGTTATCTTTTGTTAATTAAGGCCGATTGCATCGCTACACGTTTTTGGCACTCTACACCGTTATCGGCTTTCTGGCTGATACACTTCATATAAATAATCGGCTAGTTTATTTATTTATATTGTTATTGGTTCCTTAGCCACATGGTATATTTATCTTATCCATCTATGCCATCATCGGCTCCCAGTCGATGTATAAGTGCTTTGTCTATATCGGCCATCGGCCGATGGAGCGAGTCCAATTCGGCTTCTAGCCGATTGGCTCAACGATCTAATATTTTCTATCTCCTTGTCAATTGCAGGGTCAAATTGACTGGCACACCTACGAACCTCAAGATTTAGGACCTGCACTGGAGTTAAGCAAATCTCCCAGGCCTTCGCGTGTCTCTAGGCGCCGAACCATATCATCGGCTCGTTCCCGACGCTGCCAGTGATTTTCGGTGCCAACAATATGAGACGGGGACTTAGGGAGGGTTTTTGGAAGGATAAATTGGAGATTTAAATTTGGATTTCTGGGACTTTTGGGAATTTTGAGAGGGGTTTATGTGGGTTGGATTTGAGCATATAAATATATATTGATATTTGGATGACATTTGGGGAAAGAAAAAGAGGAGATTCAAGAGGGTTTGATTTAAAACCGGGACTTGATTCTCAAGGATATTTTGGGAATTTTTGCAAAGGATTAGGATTGGAGGGCCTCGAGGAAATTTTAGAATTTGGTTTTAATTCTTGGGATTTGAGGGTTTTAGAAATATACAAATTTAGCAAATTTCGAGAAGGAAGTTCTCGATGGAATTTAGGGTTTTTCGAGAGGAACAAAATGAGGAGATTTTAATGAAAGATTTCAAAGGTGACTTTCGAAGGGTTTTATTGGAGGGCTTCGAATTACAAAATTCAAACCAGAGTATAAAGAATTTTTGGGAGGTATTTGATTTTGAATTTTCCGAGGAAATTTTGAGAGAGACAATCGAATTGTAAAATTCGAGTCTCGGATTTTATGAGAGAGTTTAGGACCGAGGTTTTTAGGGTTTCAAGAAGGTTTAGACTGAGATCTATGGCACTTAATCCTTAAGTACACTCAAAAAGCCAAATTTTTTTGAAATTAGGGTTTTTACTAAAATAGTTTTTAATAATCCAAAAAACGGGACGTTACATATTGATAAAGTTTTTAAAGTTGCTTTAGCCAGTCCATAAAGTTGCCACATAGACTTTTTAAGTTGGAGGAGAGAGGACAACAAGAGAGAAACTTGATTCTTCTCTCAACATCAAACTCTAGGCGCAACATACAATGCAATAGCGGCAAACTCAAGTAAATTGAGAGGATAGAAGGGGGATATAGAGTTTAATATGGAGTAATGGCTAGAGACCACTATAGATTAAATTGCATGTACTCCCTTTGTTTCAAATATAAGGATTTTATCTAAAGTATAAGGACATCTTAGATTTCAATAGGCCTAACCTCACAAGCTACTCAATTTTCGCCGTGGGCCCCACCTCATTCGTTGGCACTAACCTAGGAGTATTTGATTGTAACATGTACAATCAGATTTAAACCACTTATTTATGGCATGGATTAGCCCAACAGCCGACGGACAATTAAGCAAATCAAGAGTAGTGGTCCACCTGTTTAATAAGGGTCACGATGGATTTTTTTATTGATGTATATTTTGAGATTGAGGGAGTATAACATATTTATAAAATACTTATAAAATAATCCCATGGTATATAGATGACTTTTATTGGGATTTTGAACCAGCGCTCATCTGGTGAACCTAGGCGTGAAAACGGGTCGGGTTCGGTTGGATCTCGTTTTTTTCATATCCTAACCCATATTTTGTAATCGGAATCGAGTTGATATGGAGAATATCAAATACGAATACAAGAACGGGTAATATCGGATATAAATACAGAACGAATACGTACCAAAACGGATACGTACACTATCGGTTACGAATATTTATGCGGATACCAAGTCAAAGCAACAACTAGATATACCACATAGACAATAGTCATTTAACAATTTCATATTTTCATATAAGCGACAGAGGCAAACATTTATACCATATAGACAATAGTCATTCAACAATTCCATATTTATGCAGATATCAACTCAAAGTTCTCACCATAACAATTTTCACAGTACCAAAGTAGTAGCATTAGTACCAAAGTAGTGTCATCAAACAGTGTTAAAATAGTGGGCATCAAATAGTACAAAAGTAGTAGCATCAGTAGGCATATATATCATTACATATCACCATAACAGTTCTCACAAATAAAAGACCCGGCCAAGCATATCAGTAAATCACCAACTCTCCAAAACCTCAATCACTATTCGCTGCTTGATCCTAGAAACAACAGAAAATTTAGATTAATACAATATTTGTAATTATGACACTAGTTGCTCCCTAGATTTCTAAAAATCCAAAATGGAACCAAATGATAATTCATTGAAAGATTGCAGGTCTCAAAGATAGTAGTTTTTTTACGCAATAAAGAACACATTAATATTTAACTAATCTCCTCATCCATATCTGTATTAGTACAAACTTTGTCCTCTAGCTTTATATCCAACTCATCAAGAATTGTTGCTATCTTGTCCTTAAATTGACCTGAAATTAAAATTCACAAAATAAGCAACTAAAAAAATGAGAGATTATATAAATAACGAAATGAAAATGCACAAATACTTACTTTTGCTAGATGATCTTATCCAGTCCTTGGTGCAAACTAGAGCCTCAATGATCTCAGGATCTAGAGAACTGCGAAAAGGACCAACAACACGACCACCGGCACTAAAAGCCGACTCTGAAGCAACGGTAGAGATTTGAACAGCCATTACGTCACGAGCAAGTGTTGACAAGATAGGAAAATTAACTTGGTTACTCTTCCACCATGATAGTATGTCAAATTATGCACCTTCACCTGTTGGATCAACCCAACGAATTGGCTTCTCTTTCATGTAGACCTCCAATTCATTTATATCCACTTCTTTAGGCCCATCTGCATCATCATACAAGAATTCCTCAATGTCATCAAGACCCAAATCAGTTTTACCATGTGGCTGAGAATTTCCACTTGGTCCTGCAGTAGTAGGATTCAAACTTTTAGTTACAATACAACTCTTGTAAGCCTGGAACAATTTGTTGACAGCATCCAAGACACGCTTAAGTTCATCTTCACACTTCTTAGGGTAGATCTTATTTAGAAAATATTTCACTAACTTTTGCTTATATCTAGGATCAAGAAAGCAAGCCACAGCAAGAGCTAGATTGGACTTGTCTCAATACTTGTCATATTTGGTTTGCATGACCGTGGCCATAGAAGCAATGGAGACATCAGCACTTGCACACCATTCTCGAAGTGCTAACTTAATCTCACAAAACTTTCACCAAAATAAGTTTGCTGTTGGATATAGACAACCAGAAAATAACACAGTGGCATCATTGAATTTCTCCAAACACTTACAAAGTGATTCAGCCATATCCTATTTATCAGCACTTGGAGCATACCTTTCATATCTTCCCTCATCTAAGAACAAAAGCCTTTCAAAAACCTTCCTGTAGTAAATAGCTTGTTTCAACATATCATATGTGGAGTTCCACCTTGTAGGCACATCAAATGGAAGCCCAGATTTGTTATTCAAGTCACATTCTACTGCACATTTCTAAAATTTCTCCCATTGCAATATAGAATTCTTTATAATACCAATAGTAGCCCTAATATTCTCGACTGTATATGCAATTATTTTCAATCCATCTTGAGCAACAAGATTTAATATGTGACATAAACATCTCACATGAAAGAAAGCACCTTCACATATCAATGGGGGGACCTTACTAATGTTATAAAGCTTATTAAGCTCTGTCACAATTTCCCTAGCACATTTATCATTTGATGAAGCATTGTCTAGTGTGAGAGCAAATAACTTTTTCTCAATATTCAAAGACATTACTCCCTTGATAAATGCATTTGCTAGCCTAGTTCCTGTATGCTTCCTATCAATATAAATGAACTTGAGCATTCTCTTTTGCATCAACCAATTTTCATCAATCCAATGAGCAGTGATGCACATATAAGCTTTATTCTGATTTGATGTCCACATATCCATGGTTGTAGAAATTCTATTAGAAATTAATTTCAGTTCATCATACAACACTCTCTTTTTAGCTTCAAACAACTGTAGTATCTCTTTTCTAGTGGTAATACGTAACTTGAATGCAAAACTAGGGCGAAGAGACTTGATGAATTCAACAAAAAACTCATGCTCAACCATACAAAATGGATATTCGTGCATAATAAGAGCTATATAGAACTTTTCCAAGCTTGCTTCCGAATCATACCTGAAAGTCTGAACTTCACCCTTCAACTCAAGTTCTTGTTGACCTTGTTTCAATGAGTGAATGCGGTTCAAATGATTCCATAAGTGCTTTGTGCCATTTACTATCTCTGCACCAAACACTCTACCACATTTTTTGCATTTTGCTTTAAGTTGCTTCTCTACCACACCAATAACTTTATTCTTGACATTGTCAGTGTACTTACTGAAATATTCCTAAACCTTTGAGGTACACTTCTTCTGCCTCTTTACTGCAGGTTCAACTTCTCCTGTGAATGCCCCATCATCTTCATCAGGTATAACAACAGGTTCTGTACCTTCACCTCCAGTGATTGTGGTTGCCTCATGTTGTACCAATGCATTCGATGCCAACCTTTTTGGCGCCAACGCCGAGTGACCTGTACCAGCAGCCATGGTACCAGCCGGAGATGCACCTGTGCTAACACAAGCACTATTGCTTGCATCACCACTAGCCATATTTATCCTACAACCAAACATCAAAAGTCAAATGAAAATTGCAATATTATTTTCACAGCAATTTTGGTGAAAATTGCTCCCGATCTACTTCTACTCACTTTCATCTGTGTAAAATTTCCAGCTAATAGCTCAATCTTTGGGTAGTTAAGTGGTTTAATATCAAATTGGATATAAAATACATACTCTAATCTGTAAGGGCATACAACTCTCAATTGAACACAAAATAAAAATACAATATACAATCCACAATTTGCTAGCTTGCTAGTGTCCTGGAAGTTCAGAATCTTTTCCAAATCATCTAAGCTACCTATATGAATTAAAGAATATGACCCTATGAAACAAATAGAGAATATGAAGAAGCATTTTCTGAACATTTATATCCTTTCTCTGAAATATGCATCTACATGAAACCATATTACCCAATTTGTAAAAAAAGGTTCCAACAAACAACTGCATATCCAACAAACCATATTACCTGCGGCAGCAAGATTCAGGCGACGACGGCGGGGCGACGGGCCCGCGGTTAGCGAGGCGACGGGCGCCGCGGCCAGCGAGGTGACGGGCGTTGCGGCAGCAAGATTCATGCGACGGCGGCGGGGCTACGGGCACCGGCACGCCGTAGCAGCAAGCTTCAGGCGACGACGGCGGGACGGGGCGGAGCGCCGCGGCTAGCGAGGCGACGGGCGATGGGCCCGCGGTGGATGGCAGCGGGGTGGGGCGCCACGGCCGTGGTGGACGGCAGCGAGGCGATGGGCGCCGCGGCCGCGGTGGACGATGGACAGCAGCAGGGCGGGGCACCGTGGCCAGCGAGGCGACGGGCGATGGGCCCGGCGGCGGCGGGACTGTGTGGGATATTTTTTGGCTATGCTATCCGGGTTATACCCGGATAGTTTACCGGATATTATCCGCGTAATGTGCCGGATACTCCGTATCCGACAGATACTGTCCTCCCGAACCCGATTCCGTATCCGCCATAAAATACTCGAATCCGAACCCGATATCCGCGTAAGCAACCGGATACCCGAATTTTTGACCCGAATATGTCCCATATTAAAATGGTCGGGCGGGCGGGCGGGAAATACCCGACCCATTTTCACCCTTAGTTGAACCGGCCTGCCCTTAGACCTCTTTTGATTTGAAGGAACAATATACGAATTTTGCAGGATTTTTTTATAGGATGTTTTTTCTAAATGGCCCTTTAAATATGCAGAAGAGACAATCCAACATCTTTTCTCTCAGTGTTATGTTACTTGTTTTATTTGGAGATGTGTGTATTTTGCTTTTAATATCCACTATTCCGTAATGCCAAAAATATTTTTGGTAATTGGTTTAGGGGAGTAACTAGGTCCATCAAAAAGATGATTTTAATTAGAGCTAGTGCTTTATGTTGGTCAATTTAGCGTTTTCGTAATGATAAAGTTTTTAATGGTAAACAATTGTCTAACCCTGTATAAGATATCTTCATGTCTTCTTATTGGCTCTATTTTTGGTCTATGATGCTATCACAAGAGGAATATGATACTGTGTGCAATGATGCTAATTCTTAGAATTAATAGTCAAGAGCCTCTTATTCCAGTATGAATGATGTAGTACCATTAGAATTGATAGCTAGAAGCTATGTGACTCTATCAAAGCTAGTCAACACTAAAGGGAGTTGGGGCTTTGTCCCATTACCTTATATCTTTTTTCTTTTTTTTTTATCAAATTTATTGCTTGTGCGCCTTCTGGTAGAAGCCGAAAATATAAATCAATTCCATTATCTTAAAAAAAAGGCCCTTTGAAGGATCGGGCACTATTGGATTCTATGAAATTCATACGAAATGTCTCATGGCGTGCTAGTTTTGAAGGAAATTTAACTTGATGTCCAACCTTGTGGAAAGTTTTCTTTGAGTCTTTATCTCTTCTTAAATTTATGTGTTTTTTCTGCGGTTTAACTAATTGTTCATGTATTTTTTCTATGTTTTATAATCATTTATTTTGCACTTGTATTCATGTGTTTTTTTTCCTTGTTTGTTTTGGAGAAGGTCTAAATTTTTGAGAAGATGCTTTTGGCAACCAGATCGAGGAAGCATATATGTACTTCCTACGTTTTAACTTATTTGTCGTTTTAGCTTTGTCCTAAGTCTAACATTTTTAACCGTGACCATTAATTTTTAGAATTTATATAATTTAAAATCATAAGATTTATGTTTTTAGATTTATCATAAGAAATACTTTCATAATATATAATCCACATGTTATTAAACTTTATGGATTTTTAAAAATTGATAATCAAAGTTTAGAATATTTAATTTAAAACAAATCTAAAATAACAAGTAATTTAAAATGGGGAAGTTACACATATGCACAATCATTGACGCGTGGCCCGGGTAGCCGGCCGATGGCAACAAATGGTGGAAACCGCGCATGCATGCATGCATGAGGGCATGGGCTATAGTGTAAAGAGACGATGCATGGACTACTGCTGCTGAGCTAGCTCACACTAGCTATATGTACTACTACTATACTGTACTTACACACACACAAAAAAAAAAGGAAGTCGTATATAAACTGAATTCATGTCCATTCCTGCCTTGCTTCCATCAACTATTTGTCTACTTTTGCTGCTTATCATGCATGCATCTAAGATTATATACTATATCTAGATATGAGTAAAAAAAATAAAGCGACCTGGACATCACCAACAAATCAGTTAAACAGAAGGCCGGCCGGTAAAGCTAGCTAGCTATCCAGATAACAACCAGCAAATTATCTTTAGAAAGCGCTCAATCATATGGATCGATTCCATGATCGATCCATTAATTATATACTAGTAGTACTTTAGTTGCACCTGGGTGAAGCTAATCCGAAAATTAAATTAAGCTCACGGAGTAGCTAGCAGCCAAGTTGAAGTTGGAACTGGGTGTATTGCAACAAAAATTATTGGAGATCTGGTATATGATGGGCCAGCGGTCTAGCTTTCTTCCGGCCCAAATTACTCAAGGGCCCAGTAGTAGTAATGGCCTCGGCCTCTTCTTTCTGAAATTACTCAAGGCAACATTTGTACGTGCGCCAGGAGCAATTAATCTGCAAATCAAACTTAACTATGGGCCGGGCCGGGCCCAGAATCCTACATCCATCACACATATCTTACTTAGGTCATGTTCGGTACTCCTTAATGCTTTTGCTTATTGTCTTAATTTCTATAAGCATGTTTTTGAACTGTTAAACGGTATGTTTTTTTAAAAAATTTCTATATAGAAGTATCTCTAAAAAAAATCAAATAGATCTATTTTTCAAGTTTCTAATAATTAATACTTAATTCATCAAGCGTTAATGACATTTCTTGTTTTGTGTGCGGCTTATAAGCCGGGTGGAGAAACCAATTCAAAAGCTACCTTAGTCTCTTTCCCCGTTGGAGGATTAATTAACTACACATTGGGGTATACTCGATGTTCATATGAGAAAGCAAGGTCGCTTGCTTGAGATCAGCAATTAATATAGCCAATTAAGTTGCATTGATAGCTAGAAAAGAAATTTCCTTAGTGTACGGACTGCATGCAGACAATATAATCAGTAGTACTTTGTACGCTCAGCAGGCCAAGAAAACGGAAGGGCGCTAATAAGTTGTACATTTTATCCCAGGAGATATATTCTGGAGATATACATATGCCCCGCGTACATCTTCGATCGATCGGCAAACATATTTACAAGCTAGCTAGCTAGCATATCGAGCGAGCGAGCATTATCGATTATCTATGCATCGATCCTTAATTATCAGCAGGGGCGGATTCAAGAGGTAGGCTTCATAAGGCTCTAGCCTACCCTTTAATTTTTGTAAAATTTTTTTAAGTATATATGATATTTAAGTTGTAGATGGATGGAAGAGGAAGAACAGGCTTAGCAGGAGCCGTCGGGAGCTCGAGCTCCAGGAAGAAGAAGAACCAGGGCTGCAACGATCTGTGATTGAGCCATTGGGGGATTAAGTGATTAAGGCCCATTTGGAAAACTTGTCACTTAGGCCCATTTACATGTTGATTCATTTAGGGTTGGAGACTTGTGGACCAGGAGCGGCGGGTGGCAAGCAGCGCGGCGGGCGGCGGCGGCAAGCAGCGCGGCGACCTTCTCCCCTCCGCTTCTCCCCTCCGGCCGTGCGAGCTAACTTGCTCTGGGCCACGCCAAGGGGCCCAAGGCCTAGCTCCCCGCCGCCGTCGATCTTCCCCATCCCTCCGCCTCCTGCCGAGCAGAGACTCATCGCCAGCCTCGCCGCATCCGCCGGTTGCTTGTCCCTTGGGCGGCGGCGGCAAGCAACGTGGCGGCCGGCGTCAGCAGGCACTAGGCAGCAAGCCGCAAGGCAAGGAGCAACCGAGCAGGGCTGCAGTGCAGGCTGCTGCTAGGGGACGTCGGCGCATCTCCCTGCAGGCTGCAGCTCGAGTGCTCGTCTTCCTGACTTCTTCCTAGTTTTTGTAATGACCCGTTTTTCTTTTCCCCGGTTGGAATTCGTTTTTCTAAATTCTAACTCCTCTCCTATCCCGTTCAGCTGTGCCCAGTTTTTCTCTCCCTGGCCAGCCGACCGCCTTTTCCCTTGTGCCGAGTAGATTCCTACTCAGTTCTTGAATCTTGCCCTTTTACCCTTTGTCCACTCGGTCATCTTTGCTGCCGAGTAAGCCCTTGCAATCGCCGACTAACTTGTCGACCCGTTCTGTCTTGCCATCCTGACTGCCGAAGTGGTGACGTAACCCGACCTTCACCTGCCCGCAGCCCCGTTCGGACCAGCAGACAATAACCCGCCGTACCTCAAGAACCCACTTGAATCAATGGATAGTCAGAGGCTCTGCACAACCCATCCTTGCCACGACCTGAGTGTTCTATCACCACTGCAGTGTCTACCAACTCCACCGGCCACGCCCAATCCCTAAGTCAATCTCTGCCTTGACGTCGCGTCGCCTTAGCCAGCTAGCTGTAGCCTTGTCAGCTTATCTTGACTCCTTTTCTCTATCTATCACCCTGCACAGCCATATCCTTGTTTTGCACGCCGGCTATATAAGGCCATCCATGTCTCTTCTTTCTCCTGTTTTGCAACCCAGCCGTCTCCGCTAAACCATCATCTTCCTCCTCCCCAGCCCTCGAGCTCCATTGCCGCCGCTCGTCGCATCGCCCCTGTGTCCTTCCATTTGGAACGCAAGAAAGAAGAAGAGCAGAGTGAAGGAAGTAAAAGAGGAAAGAAAACTGAGCTAGTCTACCATCCGGAGTTCCTAACCGGTGAGCCTTGTTGCCCAGTCCGCAAGCTTACCTAAGCCGTCTGCGATAAACCTTCATCCAACTACCATCCAACCTCAGCCGACTGCTACCTTTCTGCAGCCGACTACCGCGATGTTCTTTTCCTAGTGTTTTATCTCTTTTCAGCGTATCAGTAATTATCTCTTCTGCGTGTTCAGATCCTAAACTGGCGGATGATCCAGAAGCCGTCTTCTTCGAGGAAGATCTTCCGCAGGAACAAGGCAAGCCCCTTTGACCATATTGTCTCCTATATGTGCAAAATTATATTGTTTGCAAAATATGTATGCTTAGTTTACACTTTAAATTGATCGGACTTGGTTTGCAAGGGCAACCGATGGACCTACTCAGTAGTTGCACTTATTTTGGTAGGATATTGATGTATTTCTCCCTTGATAACCCCACAATGGCACGTTGGCATCATATCCCTTGGGTACGATTGCCGAGTAGAATGGCTTAGCCCTGCAGCGATTGTATTGTCGTTTGGGAAACAATGGTTTTACTCAACTGTTTGAAAACCCGGTACTCTGCGTATCGGCGTGTTTGAGAAATAAACGAAAGCTTGTGAAAACCTTGTTGTACAGAGACAGTGCCTGTGTGGCCTGGCTATGTATTAACAATAAGGACCGTTTCCTTTGGGAATTGCATCTGAGCATTTTACAGTGTGACCATACGGGTAGCATGGGATGCCCCTGGCCGAGTAAATTGTAGGTTTAGGGAAGTCTGGTGCCGACTGGAGTGGACTCATCTGAGTTGTGGCTCGTGAACCCTGGTGCTAACGGTGGTTGGAGCCGACCTGAAGCATTGATCATGTGTGGATCCTTCTGCTGGCATTGGATAACCCTAGACTGGCTTTGGAAATGGCCTTATTACGAACTTTCGGTACCGGTCAGTACTCGGAGTAAGTTTTGTGTCGTATGGGTAAAGCGTGCACTTTCTGCAGAGTTTAGCTGAACTGTTCAAACAGTCGTACCTACGGTTAAGGGCAATGTAAGGTGATTCCCATAGCGTAGTTTTGGTTGCCAGCGATTTGTGAAATTGATTGATGGAAAGGGAATCGTGACCAGAGTTTGCCGAGTGGCAAACGGAAGGCCTGTGTGGCTAGAAACGAGACTGTGTGACCCGGGGTGTTGAAGCACCATAAGCAAGTGTGTGAAAACTTAACAGAAGTAAAGTCTTCGGGTTGTAGCCAGAAGACGATAAAGAGCAGACTATCTGGTTGTAGCCAGGACAGCGAATTTGTGCTAACTGGTTGTAGCCGGTGAAATGAATGAGCTGGTAACCGGTCGTAGCCGGAAACTACTAAAGAGATAGCTGAGAACCGGTTGTAACCGAGTCTTAGGGTCAACGGGTGGTCGGAGCCACTCGGAAAAACAGCAGACCTAAGGAGTGGTCGAAGCCACTCGGGTGCTAACCGAGTTATGAGATCACTTGGTTAATCACCAGAAGATGAAAATGAAAATACATAATTCAGTAACTATACGTGGCGAGTTGTTGAAAAGCAACTTGCGGAATGGATCGAGGCGTGAGCCTCTTTCCGACCACCAAAAATTGGACACACTAGTATTTGACAAGCAAAATGTTTCTAAAGGCTGTTTTCGCAAATAAGATTCTTAGCCCTCTTTGTCTAGTTGTCATGGCATTCTTAGCCCTCTTTGTTTAGCTGTCATGGCATCTTTTCCTGGCTTGCTGAGTGCGAAAGTACTCACCCTTGTTCATATATATGTATACATTATATTAGGTTTTGGAGAAGAAGACGAAGACCTGACTGCTGCCAAGTTCTTCCAGAACCAAGCCGACTACGAGGACTTCTGAGGTTTCGGGCCTAGTTCCCAACCAAGCCTGTGGTATCGTCGTGTTCCATCGCCGAGTAGTTTTTCCTCCCCTGCTTCCGCCCTGTCTGCGCTGTATCTCGCTAGTTTACCCTGTTCTTGCCGTTGTCCATCTGGGGCCTGTCCTGGATGGCAACCTTTTTATGTATCCTCCCAGTATGTATTATATGTACTCTGTTATGTATTTAATGTAATTAGTGTACTCTGAGTTTGTACCACCGATGACTATGTGTGTATCCGACTATTGATCCAGGGATCGGGTACTGTATGCACATGGTGGGTTCCCGTCAAGGTGGGGGTGCCACAGTTTTCAAGTTCCAACAGGCAACAGGTAACAGTGAGTCAGTGACATTCTTTCAATCTTTCTAATTCTAGACTTCTAGTCTCTACTCTCTAATATATTTGTCTACTGAGAGGATTTGTAATTTATAAAATTTATTGGTAGATCTGCAAATTGCAATGGAGAAGAAAATAACATTGCTTAATTACTATACTAGCAATTCAAGTGACGCACCCTAAACTGATGAGAGCACAAATAAACCAAAGATGCATCGAGTAGAATTTGATCCTAATGAAATTTGTGCCAATCCAGCAAAACGAATACAAATAGATGATTATGCTTTTGAAATTAGAGATCAAGTGAGGAGGGCATATTTGTTGAATGGTCCTAATAGAGCACATGGGCATAATTTTCCAAAGACATTAGATGGTAAGATTTGGAGATCGTTTCAACGGAATTGGTTCGATAAATTTGATTGGTTGGAATATAGTGTGGAAAAGGATGCTGCATTTTGTTTCTATTGTTTTCTTTTCAAGAAATCAGCACAAGCCAACACATTTGGAAATGATGTTTTTTCCAAAGAAGAATTCAATCGTTGGAAAACAGCTTTGGATAATTTTAATAAACATATTGGTGGTCCAAATAGTTTTCACAATATTGCAAGGGGTGAATGTGTTAACTTCAAGAACCAACGAGCAAGTGTTTCTAAAAAAATTGTTACTTTCTCTAAGGAGTATGAAATTCATACAAAATACGTTTGACTGCTTTTTTAGATTGTGCAAGATATCTCATATCACAAGAGGAAGCCTTTCGTGGACACGATGAATCATCTACTTCCATAAATAAGGGAAATTTTAGGGAAATGTTGGATTGGTACAAAAATAAGAAGGATGATGTGAAGGAGGCATTTGACAAAGGTGCCGGGAATGCACTTATGATTTGTCCAGAGATTCAAAAGGACCTTGCAAAATGCTGTGCACAAGAAGTCACGGATGTGATTAAAGGTGAGATTGGGGATAAGAATTTCTCGGTTCTTATTGATGAGGCTAGAGATTCATCAATAAAAGAGCAGATGGCAGTAATTATGAGGTTAGTTGTAAATCTAGTGTTTTATTTGTACCATTTATCTATTATTCCATTGTTCTATTATTCTAACCTTCTAATTTCCACATTGTCTTGACTGCAGATTCATGAATAATCATGGAAAGCTCATGAAAAGGTTTCTTGCAATTAAGTATATATCAAATTATACATCTTCTGCATTGAAGGAGTATTTGGTTCAGATACTTTTCCTCCATGGTTTACCTATTTCTAGGCTACGTGGGCAGGGATATGATGGAGCTTCAAATATAAGAGGTAAATTTAATGGCCTGCAGAAACTAATTAGGGATGAGAGTCCATATGCTTTCTATGTTCACTGCTTTGCTCATCAATTGCAATTGGTTGTTGTCACTGTTGCCCAAAGTAGTACATCTATTGCTGAATTTTTCAACTATATTCCCTTGATTGTGACTCAAGTTAGTGCATCTTGCAAGAGAAAAGATGCATTACTTGCTAAACATCAAGATGTGTTGTTGGACAAGTTAGAGAAGAGAAAGATTTCAGCTGGGACAAGACTGCATCAAGAATCATCCATAGTTAGACCTGGAGATACTCGATGGGGATCACATCTGAAAACTTTGCTTCATATATACCAAATGTGGGAGGCAGTGGTGGATGTTCTAGTAATTGTAAATGGAGATGCTCGTGAGCACTCAAGTCATGGTGGAGCTGCAGGTTTGGTAAAGAAGATGGAGTGCTTTGAATTTGTATTCATCATATATTTCTTAATATCCTTATTGAGCATTACAAATAAGCTATCAAAATCTTTGCAAAGAAAAGATCAAGATATTGTTGAAGCTATGGGTTTGATCTTAGATGTGAAAGAGCGCCTGGAAAATATGAGGGACAATGGATGGGATCCATTGTTTGAGCAAGTCAAAAACTTTTGTGAGGCATACGAGATTGATGTGCCAAACATGGATGATCTTATTGGAGTTATGGGTCAATCTGTTCGAAGGAAACACAAAGTGACTCAATATCATTATTACAAAGTTAACATTTTCAATGTTGCTATTGATGAAACTTTGCATGAAATGAATCATCGCTTCAATGAAGTCTTCTCCGAGCTAGTGGTATGTATGTCTTACCTTAATTCAAGAAACTCCTTCTCTAAGTTTGATGTTAACAAGCTTGTTCAACTTACTGAGATTTATACTGAAGATTTTATAATAGCTAACCGGTTATTGCTAAGAAGTCAGCTTCAAACCTTCATTCTCAATGTTAAGAGAAATAAGCAATTTAATGAATGTCATGATATTTCAAGTCTTACTCAGCTGATGGTTGAAACCAGAAAACATAGAACCTTTCCATTAGTGTATCGTCTCATTGAGCTGGTATTGATTCTCCCTGTTGCAACATCATCTGTTGAGCGTATATTTTCAGCAATGAATATTATCAAGACAGATTTGCGCAATAAGATATCATGATTGGCTAAATGATTTGATGGTATGCTACACTAAGGGAGATATATTTAAAACTATCGATAACGACATAATCATGAAGCGTTTCTAAGCCTTGAAAACCCGTAAAGTATTCTTGCCTCGTGAACGAATTGCTTCGACTTAGTGGTATGTTGTCTTTTTCGTTAATACTTGTTTACTCCTACCATTCATTTGTTACTAATTTTGCTATTTATATGTATAGGTGGATGCTCAGTGCTCACTTCACTCTTTGCTAAGGTCTAAAAAAATTCTCTTTTTACTACTTAAGACACCTAAATAAGGTACTCCTCTCTTGTGTATATTTTTTTAATTGATGATGTATATATTGATTTTGGCTTAAACTTAGACGTAGACTTCGAGCCTATTCTTCATTTTTATCCTGGATTCGCCACTGATTGCTAGCTGGTGTTTGCCATTGCAGGTATGCATGTTCACATATTTAGCTCGTCGTATCTAGCTAACTTTATCATCAGAGTCAATTTTCATCACAACGAACCAACTACGACTGCTATTACAATCTTTTTTCAATACTAGAAATAGTTTACATCTCTCATTTCTCTGCCAACAGCCACACACCCAATAAATTTTGTTGTTGGAAAGAAAAAAAATTGAGTGATGGGACAAGGCCTAGCTCCTTTGATAAAACGACCAACTAAATTAAAAGTTAAGAAAAATTTTATAGATTGTAGCGAGAAATTCTGTAAGGACTACGCCACCTAAAGCCAAATAAAAGACACTTGACTATTAATTTCAATCAAGTACGTAGAACCACCACAAATAAGTACTGTCCTGCTGCTCCTATAAATAGCACCAAATACAAAGAATGGAGCCAACGGATATACATGAAAATAGCATGGCATTTTTTTATTGTAAAAAAATTTATTAGTTTGGCAGCCAAATTGACTAATATAATGTATTGACCCCAAATAGGCAAATAAGATCATTTTTTTTGGGCCTACGCACTCTTAGCTTCTAAGCCAATTTTCAAAGATATTTTTCAAACATAATGCACTGCTCTATATATGTACTTGATCCAGTTAATTAGCACCGTGGAGTTAGGTATTTCCACTCAGGTGTACGTTAGCACTTAGCAAATACGCGCATAGAGTTAGGGTACTGTTTGTACGCACGGATATAACTAGCTAGAAATAGCAGAACTGAATATCCATAAACAATGCAATCCCGCCAAAGTTTCGGTTTATAAGTTTGATCATTTTTATCCTAAACATTAGGCTAGAGGAAGAAATAAGTATTTTCTTGATCACCTTTGATAGGGGTATAACTTATCAGTCGATTCCTTATAAGTTTTATTAATATATGCTACCTCTATTTAAAAATATAAATATTTTATAGCTATGCACTTAAATAAGTGCTTATATTTTGAAACGGAGGGGTAGTCAGAAGAGCTCCTCTCTCCGTTTTAAATTACTTGTTGTTCTGGCTTTATTCTAAATTAAACATTTATATCTTTGACAATTAATTTCTAAAAAATCATATAGTTTTACAATATGTGAATTGTATATTATAAAAGTATTTCTTAAGGTGAATCTAAAACATAAATCTTATGATATTAAACTATATGAATTTATAGAAATTGATGGTGAAAGATAAAAACGTTTAACTTAGGATAAAGGCTAGAATTATAAGTAATTTAAAATGGAAGGAGGAGTATATCTTACTGCGATGGAGAGACTTGGTTAATTAATAGCTCTAATTAATAGCTCTACTGGATGATATGTGTAACCTGTTAAAAGGTAACTACGGCATACTCATCTGATCATTGGAGGAGCCACCGAAGTCGACCCTGATTGGTCTAGAAGAGACAGCTCAAGATAGGTTTATGTATCGATTAATTGCTTGCCTGTTTCGGTCAGTTGTTCCCAATAATATTGTAGTACTAGAAATTCCCTAGCTGCTAAATTAGATAGGATAGGACCTGTCTGTCAGCTGGTAGTACGTAACTAGAAAGATAGATCGATGCACACAGACACACAGTGACAATTAACTTGTTAAGATCATGACATGCATGACGGAACTAGCTAGCAAGCTACCATATAATAGTATATCAACCTCCGGCGAGGCGAGCAGAGGAGATCATCTAGTGAGTGAGCTCGCCGCCACTGTTTGATCTGACCGATGGCGCCGTCGCTCCCGGATCCTGAGAAGAGCACGACGGCGACGACCCTGGTTGACGCATGGGACTACAAGGGACGCCCTGCCATCCGCGCCTCCACCGGCGGCTGGTCCTGCGCCGCCATGATCCTCTTCGTCGAGCTCAACGAGCGCCTCACTACCCTCGGCATCGCCGTCAACCTCGTCACCTACCTCACCGCCACTATGCACCTCGGCAGCGCCGCCTCCGCCAACACCGTCACCAACTTCCTCGGGACCTCCTTCATGCTCTGCCTCCTCGGCGGCTTCCTCGCCGACACCTACCTCGGCCGATACCTCACCATCGCCATCTTCACCGCCGTCCAAGCAGCCGTACGCGCGCGTATATCCACCTCTTTGTCTATCGTTCTATCTATGTATATGTATGTATATATATATGACATGATCGACAGGGCATGACCGTCCTAACCATCTCCACGGCGGCGACCGGGCTCCGGCCGGCACCGTGCGCCGACCCCACCGGCGCCAGCACCAGCTGCGCGCCACCAAACGGGACGCAGCTGGGCGTGCTCTACCTGGGTCTCTACCTGACGGCGCTGGGCACGGGCGGCCTCAAGTCCAGCGTCTCCGGCTTCGGCTCCGACCAGTTCGACGAGTCGGACGCCGGCGAGAGGAGGCGCATGGCGCGCTTCTTCAGCTGGTTCTTCTTCCTGATCAGCATCGGCTCGCTGCTGGCGGTGACGGTGCTGGTGTACGTGCAGGACAACCTGGGCCGGCGCTGGGGCTACGGCGTCTGCGTGGTGGCCATCCTCGCCGGCCTGCTCGTCTTCCTCGGCGGCACCACCAGGTACCGGTTCAAGAAGCTGGTGGGGAGCCCGGTCACGCAGATCGCCGCCGTGACAGCCGCCGCCTGGAGGAAGCGTAAGCTGCCGCTGCCGTCCGACCCGGCCATGCTGTACGAGGTGGACGACGGCGAGGACGTCAAGGGCAAGCAAAAGATGCCACACTCCAAACAATGCAGGTGCGTACCTGCAGACTGACACGTAGGCTAGCTGTTCATCCTTCTGACTAACATCTTGATTTGTGCACTGATTAATTATTAGCTATTACTTAATTGAATCAAAATTTGTTGAGTCTAGTAGTGCCGGCGCGTCGATGTATTCGAAATGCATGCATATATTGTGTCGAACGATAGAATTGGATGATCTGTCGTCGTTTCTCCAAAAAAAAAGATATAAAATATAAAGAGAGTACTATTCAATAATAATAATAATAATAATGATATTGTAAATGAGTGCAGGTTCCTGGACCATGCGGCGATCGTGGAGGTGGAGGCGGCGAACAAGAAGAAGTGGGCGGCGTGCACGGTGACGGACGTGGAGGAGGTAAAGCAGGTGGTGCGGATGCTGCCGACGTGGGCCACCACCATCCTCTTCTGGACGGTGTACGCGCAGATGACCACCTTCTCCGTCTCCCAGGCCGCCGCCATGGACCGCCGCCTCTCCACCTTCCTCATCCCCGCCGGCTCCCTCACCGTCTTCTTCGTCGCCGCCATCCTCCTCACCGTCCCTCTCTACGACCGCCTCCTCGCCCCGCTCGCCCGCCGCGTCACCGGAAACCCGCACGGCCTCTCCCCGCTCCAGCGCATCTTCGTCGGCCTCCTCCTCGCCGCGCTCGCCATGGTCGCCGCCGCGCTCACCGAGCGCAAGCGCCGCGCCGCCGCCGCCTCGGGGACGACGCTGTCCGTATTCCTCCTCCTGCCGCAGTTCCTCCTGGTAGGCGCCGGCGAGGCCTTCACCTACATCGGGCAGCTGGACTTGTTCCTGCGCGAGTGCCCCAAGGGGATGAAGACCATGAGCACGGGGCTGTTCCTGAGCACGCTCTCGCTCGGCTTCTTCCTCAGCACGGCGCTCGTCACCGTGGTGCACAAGGTCACCTCCCGCCGCCCATGGCTCGCCGACAACCTCGACGACGGCAGGCTGGACAACTTCTACTGGCTGCTGGCTGGGATCAGCGGCGTGAACCTAGCGGTGTTCGTGGCAGCTGCGAGGGGGTACGTCTACAAGGAGAAGCGCCTGGCGGACGCCGGAATGGAGCTCGCCGGCGACGACGATGTCCTCATCCACGCATGATCACCATTTGCTGTATATTTGTTTGTAAGTATGTTACAGTATGTATCTACAAGGAGTATTGTATATGTCTAGTACGTACGTACCCAATGACCAATGGTAAGGCCTAAATTTGAGGAATAATGATGTTAGAATTCCATTTTTTCCTCTTGGCTGCATGAGCAGTTAGCTAGGGAGCCCATATGGCCCATATTGTAGCGAGAGATCCAATTAATTAAGGAAATGCATAATCTCGATCGTGGGCCTAATCCAAAACTTTTGCAGCTTCTACTAAGTACCAAAGGCCACGGCCCTTTCAGAGATAGTGCTGCTGCTGCTGCTCCTCCACTACGTTAGCAACACCCTACCTAGTTCATCTACCCAGTCCTTTCTATGACTCTCTGTTTTATTTTTTTTTATGAGTGGGATTAAGCTAATCAATTGATATGGACTATATATATACAACTGATTAATCTACTACTATCTTTTAATATGGAAATGGCCTTAGCTCCCCCTTATTAGAGCATCTCCAGTAGGGACCTCAAACTCAGCCCCCAAACAGTTTTTAGGTGGTGAGATAAAAATTTTAGGTCCAGCAGGGACCCTAATAGAGCCCCTAAAATGAGGAGGCCCCCAAATTCAGCCCCCAAGCCCCTAGTCCTGGGGACTCTATATCACAGCCCCTATCGACGTTTTTTTGGCGCCTACGACAATTCCTCGAGCCCACCGTGCCCCGTTCCCGTCGACATCCAGAGCCACCCGGCTCGCCGGCGGCGGCCTCCTGCCTCGCCGACCTCCTGCCGCGCCGCCCGGCCCGCCGGCCTCCCGCGCCGCCCGGCCCGGCCGCTGCCCTGCCTCACCGACCTCCCGCGCCGGCCTCCTGCCTCGCCGACCTCCTGCCGCACCGCCCGGCCCGGCAGCCTCCCACGCCGACCTCCCGCGCCGCCCTCCTGCCTCGCCGACCTCCTGCCGCGCCGCCCGGCCCGCCGGCCTCCTGCGCCCTGCTGCTTAAGTGAAGAGCATCCTGTTGCTGCTGTGTCTGCTGCATATTTATGTTTTAATTATAGTGTCAAACTAGGCATATACATATAGTCTACGATAAAAAAATAATAGAAAAAGAAATAGGGACTGAGAAATGGGGGCTGTTGCTGGAGTTCAGAGCATTTTTGGGGTCCAAAGGAAATAGGGGCAGCCCTCATTTAACATTTGAGGGCTCTAAAATAGGGGCTATTGCTGGAGATGCTAAACTAGCTATAGTAGAGACACAGATTGTATCCAGCAATTCTAATAAAACTACACCATCCATATTATGTAATGCCTGTACCTTTAAGCGTAAACCTAATTTAATAAAAAGATTATTCATGAAAATTTGGCTTTTTGTTTGAAGTCATGGTGTGTGCCAAGATCTTAATCCATACCCTTTCCCCTGATCTAGTTCCAAACCCATACCAAATTCAAACTCAAATCTCAGATGCAATCCTTCCTCCAACATTTAAATTTCAAATCCCAGGTTGTTTGGGCCGCCGGATCCCTCTCCTCCCAGCCCATCTCCTCTCTTTCCCGCCTGCCTGGGCCGCCCCGGCTCTCGGCCCAGCCCAGCAGTCGTTGCCAGGCCACCTGGTCACGTGCCGCAGCCGAGAGACAGATTCTCTCTCCTCGCGCTCGTCACCGCCGTTCAAATCCTCTTGCAAGTCTTAATATTGGAGTTCTTGCTCCTTAGTTTAATTTAGGATCGATATCCTATTGATGATTGATTGATTGATTAAACCACCGTATATAGGTATGTAGGTAGCTGCATCAAGTACGTCGATCCATTGCACGAATTAATGTCGCACACGCACACGGTGGCCATTAGTTTATCATATATATATATATTATAGCAATGAGCAATTATGTAAACAATTAAAAAAATAATTCAACTTGAATCGATCGATCGGCCTAGAAGCAAGCCTGGGCACCTGGAGCTGGCCTATAAATAGCAGCGCAAACACCCCCGAGGAAACCATCCCGAGCCAGCAGCATCTTCTTCTTCTGATCGATCGATCGATAGATGGCGGCGAAGAAGCTGCAGGTTTGTGCAGGGCTGTTACTTGCCTTGAACATCCTCATCTCCCAGCAGACTGCCGTGCAGGCATGCGAGCCCTACTGCCCGACCCCGCCGGTGATGCCGCCGCCACCGCCGGTGATGCCGCCGCCGTCCGGTGGTGGTGGCGGGAGGTGCCCGATCGACGCGCTGAAGCTGAGCGTGTGCGCCAACGTGCTGAGCCTGCTGAAGCTGAAGATCGGGGTGCCGGAGGGGGAGCAGTGCTGCCCGCTGCTGGGTGGGCTCGTCGACCTGGACGCCGCCGTCTGCCTCTGCACCGCCATCAAGGCCAACGTCCTCGGCATCAACCTCAACGTCCCCGTCGACCTCTCCCTCCTCCTCAACCACTGCCACAAGACTTGCCCCTCCGACTTCACCTGCCCGCTCTAATTAATTACTACTCCATCATCGTCTCCGCATGCATCCATCCATATCGATCCATCATACTCCTTTCACCATCCATAAACTCTTCGTTATATAACATCCAAGTACTTTAGTTTATACTACATGTCTATCGACTGTTCATCTGTCAGAGTGGTGGTATGATTGATCAGCTCGATCTCTGTATCTTGTTATCTGTATACGCCAAATAAAAGTGTTTCTTCCACTTGTGTTAACTACTCATGCATGAACGTAACCTAGCTAGCTTGCTTGCTGTGAATTGAATGCGATGATGATGACGACGACGATATACGGACATACATATCGATCGATCTAAATCTATTTTAATTCTACCTAGCTAGCTAGAGGCGCCCATGCATCAACGAATCGATATGATTCTCGTCCGCGCATTGTCTTTAATTACGTATTAGTATAGGCTCTGATCATTTCTTCTCGACAGTTTGATCTGTACATGCATGTTTACGTATAAAGCAGGCCGGCCGGCCAGAGATCGAGATGCATTGCATATGCATGTTGGGCCATGCATATATATCAATTACTACTGAACAATGCCGATATATACGCAGTTACGCACACACAATTAATTTTTAAGAGATGCTTGCAGTGAAAATACAGATGTTACTCTGAAACAGTTGCCATTTAACGCATGCACATGCACGAATTTTCGCTGGTTTGTGACGAAAACTGGTCTTTACAGAAGGCCAAATGCCTTGCAATGGAAGGAAGTACTACCTAGCTATATGACGACTGAATTATAATGTCGTCATCAAGCCAAAAGTTAAAATAATTCTTCTTAAGCTCTGTACGAGGTTTGTGTGATCATACGAGAGTTCAATACATATATTTTTTTTGTTGCGGACGCATATATATATGCGCATGATATGCGGGATTGCTATTTTTTTCAGGCGATTTATTTATTTTTTTTCATTCACTCTCGGTGGATGACATGAACCCTTGGATATTGTCTTCGAGATTTTTTATCTCCATCAATGATTTTGGATAAAACGGTTAAGAAAAGTGGCGGAGAGTTTGGTTGTATCTGTCGCCTTAATTACACATACTCCTGCGAGCTGATCGATCATACATTCTGTTCGATCTAGCTAGTTAGCGATGTGTGGTTTTTTCGGGACGGAGGGAGTAGAAGCTAGCATCGACGGAAGAAGATCGAGAAAGTCATACCTACTATATATACATATATGTATGCATGCATATATCCTGCAGCTATATATGGGGGCGTTTGGTTCTCTAGACATGAGTTGAGCCGGGCCTGACTGATTCAAGTAGTTCTTAAACAGTATTAGTGTATATTAAACTGTATTAAGGATTAATATAGTAGGTAATATCTATTAATCTATTTCAAAAACTTTGCTAGCAATTTAGTAGGCAATATCCATACTACTCAATTACTCTGATACGAGCAACCAAACAATATCTCAGCAAATATAGGCTCACTAATCAAGGTTGTCCTTACCGTTTGGGGAGATTAGTACGGTAACCATTAAAAAACACACGAATTTTATATTAAAAAATTTAAATTTAAAATTTTTAAATCTCATGGTAAGGTCGTGGTTACCACGGTTAGCTTATGGTAACCGCACGATAAGCCACGGTAATCGCGATATGTTGAAGCTGAAATGAAAAAATACGGAAAAAATTGTAAAACATAGTAAAACTTCTAAAAAATTGTAGAAAATTTAGAAAAAAATTGTGGATATCTCTAAAAAAATATAATATTGCATAATTTTTTTGCATAACCCCTGCTATCGTTTTTACACTTAAATAAAGTAGAAATTATATCCTAACCCATCTCTTTTTTTTCAATTTTGATGGAGCTCAAAAATATAAAGTAAACTTCATTATTTTTGCAAACTTTCTTCACCATAGTGATCCATAATTCAGGTACTATCTACAAGAACTTTTTTGATTTTTTTTATTTTTTAAAAAATTTAAATTCGGATAAAATTCGGGTAAACCATATCGCCGGTTACCCTTGCCGTACCTTGGCGGTATGCGTGGTAACCGATCGTATGGGATACACTGACTACATCCAGCGACCAAACATATCACAGTTACATCACCATATCCTGCAGCCTAGATGCATTTGTTGAGCCTGGCTGTAAATACTATAGAAACCAAACACACCCTATATATACACATCAACGATCCAGATAATCTTATCTCACCCTAAGGACGGACGTACGTACGCACATCAACGACGGCGACATTAATTAATTAATATATGTAATACTTGTTGATCGTTTGACTCTCTGTGTGTAATGTACCGCTTTCAACGAGACGTTAAACTATATTTTACTAAAATCTATTAGGAAAAATTTCGATCTTTATGTACTGTGTTATAAGTCATGTTTGGATCTCAGTTTGTATTCTTGCCCTTGATCTCGAAAGCCGATCTCTCAAAAACCTCCGTTCTAATACAATCTCCTCGAGTTCAAATCGTTGTATTCGAACTTCGCTCCCGAAACCCTAACGGCAAAGTCCTTCGATCTTTTCTTAAAAATCTCCGCCTCGATATCTGTCCAATTGTTCGAATCATATCCCCTTGAATCTCCTCGATAATTTTCCTTGTTTTCTCTCTCCCCTAAATCCCTAGATAAAATCCCAGGTTTGAATATGCAACTTGGAATCAACCTCTGCTCAACAATCTCTTCCCACCAATATGTGTGTGTGTAATATATATATATATATATATATATATATATGTATGTATGTATGTATGTATGTATCCATACACACAAGTGTATATATATGTGTGACAGCCCTCCATCCTTGACCTCCTTGAAACCTTACCAAATTCCCCACAAGCACCGCAAATTCAAATTAAAAATTGAATTTAAATTTGAATACCCTTCCCACCTTTGAATCTCCCACAAATAATCCTTGAGTGCCAAAATACAAAAATAATAATTCCAAAATACCCATTATGCCCTTGTGACCCCCCCCCCCCCGGGTTCCTTGAAATTTCTGAGTTCAAATATGAATTTTGAATTCAAAATCCCCATGGAAAAACCCCAAATCCCCTCCAAATAAGCCACAGAGAAATTGAGAAAGAGCACTATTCCTTACGGGCCTCTCTCCTTCCTATTCCCCGGCGGCCCAGCAAGCCTGGCTTGTGCATGGATGCCGTCAGCCGGGGATCGGTGCCGCGTGTCCACGCGTTCCGAGGCAACCGTCGACCTCACGTCCGCTCGTCCATGCTGTGCGCACTACTCCACTGCCACCGGATTGCTGCCGTGTGGCCGTATGCGTGCGCGCAGCCGTCCGGTCCTCCGCTCGCACGCGCCGCACCTCACGCGCCCGCCATCGTTGATGCCCGTCGTGTGGCCTCCCGTTCCAGCGTCCGCCGTCCGATCTCTGTAACACGCCCGCGCGCGGACCGCCAAGCGCCACGGATCGCCGCCACGTGTGCCGAATCACGCGCCGCCATTCAATCATCCTCCGTACAGTGCATCTTCCTTCTCCGTTTCTGTTCCTCGCCCTGGCTCACCCCCGAAAGCCGTTCAACGTTGCCGGTCCCCGCTCGGCCCTGCCTTGGTCGTCGCTAGCCGCCACAGTGCAGACAACACATGCTGCCCCATTCCCCGCCTTTTTCCTCTCCTTTCTCTTCTCTCTCTCTCAGCCCAAGACCAGTCGGTCAAAAGAGAGCCCGGGGACACCGACGTCACCGTCGTCCTCTTGCACGCCCGCGAGCCCGTGCTCGCACTTCGAACTACACCGTCGGATAGACCGACGTCCACTGCCTAGCACACCTCCGCCGTTGATCAATAGGCTGAGCCGCCCAAAACTCTGCCACAGCACCATCCCCTCCCTCTCACTGCCATGATTGGGCTCAATAATTGGCAGCATCCCTCTCCCCAAATCGACCTCAGACGCTGTCCCTACACTCCTATAAAATGTGGACACCCTAAGACTTGTACCATATTTTGCCACTCGCGACATCAACGCTAACTATTGGAGTAATGGGGTCTCAAATAAAACCAAATAAATACTGTAACCACCACACCTCAAAGCAGACTTGACGTTGCGAATGACAAACACGACACAAACTTAAAGCGTTGGACTCAGAACAGATGAGATACTCAACAAAATAGCCTTACCAGTCCCCCCGAGGTATGCTCATCGACTACTCGATGGTAGCGACCAAGCGACTAGATACCACAGAGGACTCGAATCCAAGCGGCTATTAAGCAAATATCTCAATTGGTCCAAGCCCATACTCGTGCTCAGCTAGCCCCTAGGAAAAGTGACTAGCCTCGCACTTTCTTCCAAGCATTGACATCCAAATAAAAGGTAGTACTAGTACAAATAGATAAACATAGAGTATGACTATCTATTACATAGGCCGACCGGCCAAATTATTTAAGTTCAGCGAAATGCGTGTCTACCCATCCCGCACAGGCAAACCAACTAGGGGTAGTCCCCTAGTTAGAACCATCCTGGAAATCGGCGTCACCCGCAGAGCACTCAACACTATCGAAGATTTCACCTGCATCAAAGTCTACACAAAACATACACAAAACAAAGCAAGACTCAATACATTATGAACATAATGTACTGACAATGTCAAACCTATCATACATGCAAGCTTCATTCAAAGGAATGCTATTTGTAGGTTTATTTTAGCGTAAAGAAAATTTTAGTTCGCAAGATTTTGCAATGGCAGTTATTAAAACATTTAAAACATATACAGAAGTAGATCATTATGGTCAACATAGTAACAACATAATATCATGCCTGCTGCCCTCCATGGCATCAAGCTAATAATCTCACCATCATGTATCTATAAATAAAGTAAATCATCCATCCATGTCCCATTTTCATAAACAAGTTCATAAATCATAAAACTATACTCAATAAGAACAACTATGTCGCTCATGACTGTAAGCATGGCTAATCGATTAGTTCTATCTCTGCAGAGTGTGTATGCTTTACCCACACGACGCGATATAGTAATCTTGCAAGGCATGGCACGCGATACCAAAGGCACCTGATTTACTACTCACGACATAGCCCTTCCATTGCTCAAAACTTAGCCTTGCACCAACGACGATAAGTGAGAATCCACCCTAGGAATGACCTAGAGCCGTTAGGTAGTGGGCTGTTGCTTTGAACCTAATGCCATGGCAGCAAACCAACCCGTTTCCCTCACAAGGCACTACACCGTTGTATTGGACAAACTTAGATGCCTAACCATAACAGGTCTCATAGATAGCTCCTCTGGATTAATACAACAACATAACCCATATTACTCCGGCCTACCAAAATGCAAGGCTAAACAATGAGCAATTTAGTGAGCTATGGCCATCCCATACTAGCACATGTGGTCGTACTGTAAACATAAGAATATGACATTGAGTTCGGTCCTTAATCGACTCAGGCGAACACTCCCCCTATCGGTATACAACTTGCACCATATATATACCACTTGCCGCCTAAGTCTTAAAACAATTTTTCATCATTTTAGTTCACAATTATTCAGAGGATACACCTCTGTCCAGAAGTATAAAAATGTCCATTTGAAAGGTATAAGGTGACCATAATGTTTATTTAGCAATTCTAGTAGCATGTCTAAGCATATAGGAGCATATTAATCATTTTAATACCCTTTTGAGCATTTGGACAATGCTCTAATCCCTTCTATGGTTACAAACAGTAGGATAACAAGCATCAAAGGTGGATCATGCAGTAATTAGGTCATATCTATCTTTTAACCATATTTTAAATATTATACGTTATAAATATGCATGCATATTTGCAATTAAAACATTTATCCCCAAAACATAGGATCAAATTGGTCAAAGGAAGTGCGGAAAGGACTTGCCTTGTTTAGCTTCTTCAACCTGGTCGGCAACACAATTACTCTCGTCTACGGCAACGAGTTCGTCCTCTAACAAATATAACGGTATACAAATAAATACTAAATAATGCAAAAATCTCAATATGTACTATCATGGGTGCTTTTCATGTAGTGTGCAGGTTCTAATTTTAGATGAGCACTATGTTTTATATGTGAAATACGGTATTTATATGTTACACAGATTTTTAGAGTATTTTAGGAGGTAGTTTTATCAGATTCAGCTTTACAGGAAAATAGAGCACAATTTTATGAGTTCACTGCAACTTGATTCACCTCATTTGGAGTTAATATGAATTCTCTATGAATTTTAGAAGTTCCAACATATTTTTATACCTTAAATAATCCACCTATTCATCATACAAATTTTAGATGTCATTTATGTATTGGTTGAGCCAGGTTTTAGTTCATAGGAATAAAGAACACATTTTTGTGGTTCCAACAAATTTTAGTTTGCTCCATTTGGAGTTAAATTGAATTTATTATGCATTTTTGAAGTTAAACTTATTTTTTAGTTCAACAGAAATGCATTTAGGTATTTATATTTGATTTCCCAGATTTTAAAAGGCTGAGGTCCACATGTCAGTGACTGGCATTATGCGCAAAGGCCCCTAGGGTTTCAGGAAAAGGAACCCGCAGTCCCTAACACATGTTGAAAACGAATTTCATTAAGGGGTCTCGGGGCATGTCGGGCTAAAGGCTTGGTCCGGTCACGTCTATGCATGCATGAGGTTCTACGTATGACAGGGAAGCTCATCGTGTAGCTAGCAAAGCTTGGCGAGGTCTGTGCGGCGTCTACAGCGTTGGGACGACCCGGTGACAATGAGGTTCCCTGGCAGCGGCGACCGTGGCGACGGCCGGCACGACCTGAGAGGGAGATGGCAAAAATGGGTCAGGCGATGTGAGAGTATCACGTTCGAGGGAATATCTTTTTGGGAAGCTCATCGGCATGACGGCGACGGTGATCGAACACCTTTCGGCGCTAGGAAAGACGACGGCGTTCCCGGCGTCCCAGTGGTGTTCAGGCCGGTTCTTTGCGGAGAACGCAATGTGGAGAGCACAATCTCCCTGTGGGTGTGAGGGCATCACTAAATACGCGAGGTCGGATAGAGTGAAGACGACCATGGCCCGGTCTTCAGCGAGGCGAAGCCCTCTGACCCGTGGCGTGGCTCCTCAGCGGTGGTTGGCTAGTTGGCAAGGCTGTGAGGCTATCAAGTGGGTCCAGGGTTGGTGGGGTCCACCGGTCAGAGTGAGAGACAAGGAGGCAGTGTCAGAAACTAAGTCCTAGGCTGCTGCATTCAAGTTGTTTCTCTCTTGCTGTTTGGGTAGGTTAGAAGATGAGGTTAATTCGGCCCAAAAATCCTAGAGACAGAGGGGTACTTGGTTTGTCCACTGGTCAATCGGCAAGACTTGGTTTGCTGTGGTTTAATTATGGTGAAAAAGCAAAGATGGCATCAGAGAGTGATTAACTGCTGTCCAACTCAATGTAGGGATTTTGCACCTAATATTTTATGTGCTTAATTTGGGATCTAGGCTTTGGGAAAATTACCGGTGGCAGAGGGCACATAGGAGAACAAATTAGTAGAGTTTCACTGGATGAAAATCTGTGGATTTTATTTGGTGAAAATGCAAATTTGGCTGGATTAAAGATTAGAATTCCAGATTTCAGCAGAATTGTGGGATTTATTTTGGGTACCAAATTAAGTTGTAAAATCTTGGAAAAATTCAGGTTGGCTTTGGGTGATGTGTAGTAATTTTGAGAATTTTCCCAGATTTTTCCACTGAATAAATTATTTTTAGAATTTTCTCTTGTCCACTTTAGTGCTTATGAGCCTATTATGAGAATGCAACAAAGATCCAGAAACAATGAAAATAAAATATGCACACACAGAGAAGATGATTTATCTTGCACATTTTATTACATCATTTTTATATTACATTTTTCCGGGTCTGTGACATAAAATCCCCCACCTGAGAGCCATTCCTTCTTTCTTTTGCTCCGTTGCCCTGAGCGCCGTCAGATGCGCGTCTCCCCAAAGCACGGGCACTCTCTGTCGCCGCCTACGCCACCTCTCACCGCCGGTCTCCTCTCCGCTTTCGGACACCCTCGCCCCTACAAATCTTTCCCCTTGACTCAACCGTCTCGGGACAGCGTGAACCCGCCTCTTCACCATCTAGATGCCGGCCTCGCCGCCGCAATGCCGCTTGGACGCTCATTCGCTTCCCTCGGCCACGGTTTTCCTCACCGCCGGCCTCCCGAGCTCCAACGGCAACTCCATTTTTGTCCTTGCCAGTGAGCTCCTCTCGATTCCCCTCTGTTTGCCGTTCGCCACCACCGTGCATAGCCACGCGCCGCCCGGTGAATCACAAGGCCGTCGGCCTCCTTCTCCCGTCCTCCTTGTCTCACCAACGTATGGGCCCCACCTGCTCGGTCCACCGTGAGCCCTCTATTCCCTGCTTTGAGCCACTGCCATGTGGGCCACTAGGCCGTGTCCCCTCGGCCCACAGTCCATCTAGCTTGCACTCCTCTCTCTCCCTGACATGTGGGCCTAGGCTGGCAGTGGGCTCCAGTTGTCAGTAACTCCCCGTGAGATTCTAGAGAATATTCCTTTATAAATTCCAAATAACTCCCTTTTCCTTTATCCAAATTCAATTTAACCTTCGGAAATTCATAACTTTCAATCTATAGATCCGATTGACTCCATTTCAACTCCAGTGATTTTCTAAAATTGAGATCTATCTAGTGGCATGGTTAGTAGTACTAAATAGGGCCTTTTTATTGGTCCTTGTATAGATTTTTGTGTGTTTACGCATAGTAACGATCGTCGGAAATATCGTTTCGGAGCAGATTTCACGACGATTTCTCGAAGACTCATGAAGACTTAGAGTAAGGCAAGTAACCTTTGATTGATCGAGCCCATATGTGAACTTTAATTATTTTTGTTCATGAAATTGCATCGATGAGCGTGCACTTATCTGTTCGATTCCGTCTGTGAGTCAAACTGGTGGACCTACCCAACCTTGCTGCATTAAATACTTCCTTAATGATTGTAATACCATGTTCCCTTGTAACCACCACTGCCGCTCCTCGGTACACGTGCACTCTTGTGCGTGTGCCAACGGGCGCCCTTCAAACTTAAAATTGTGAAATCTCTTGGGTAAAACTTGATTTTATGAAATGTTTGGAAAACCCGACACCTGGGTCGGTGCCTTATGAAAGAAAAATGAGTTTCCAAAATGGAGATTTGTGACACAAGGCTAGTCCGGTGTGTGTGATGCCTGTGTGGTCGCTTTAAGGATCAATTCCTTCGGAATTTCATCCGAGCATATGATAGTACAACCACATGGGTGTGAATGGGAAGCCTCTAGCTGAGTAACTAGCCGCCTAGGGATGCCTTGCATGCCATTGGACTGTGGATCGTGCGGGAGGGCGTCGGGGATTCCTCCTGTGTTCTTAGCACAGTATGGTCTCGGACCTAACCTGTTGTTAGTCTCGAGGACCCCTCCAGTTGGCATGGGGTAATCTGAGATGGCTCGGGAAATGCCTTGTCGCGAAAATCTCTACGTCACCAAATCGTATCCAATCAGTGTGAGCTGGTGACTAGAGTAAGTTGCGTCGTGTGGGTAAAGTGTACCGCCTCTGCAGATGTTTAAACTGTTTGAACAGCTGTGTCCATAGTCATGGGCGGATGTGAGGTGATTCCTTAGCGTAGTTTTATTTTACCCTATTTTGCAAAATATGTGTGTGGTTTGGGAAATATGGGAAAGAAGTGCTATCAAGGACGCTTGATGTCCAATGGCATGGCTTGGCTGTCGTGGACAGCAGGACTTGGGAAGTCTAGAGAAATGTTTTGTCTCTGAGAGCCGATTGATGTGAATTCTTGAGATTGAGAAAACTAGAGAAAATAAAGATGGATACATTTTCACTCCGATCGGACGAGACCCACCTCGCCATGATTGTTGAGAAGCACACACTTAGCAGATTCTAAAAGAATTTAAATAAAATAAATTTATAAAATATCCAGCCTCTCTTTGAAGCCTGTAACAACCACCTAAGTTCCCCTGACTTGCTGAGTACGTAAGTACTCACTCTTGCTCTATACATATATATAGTTCTCTGTTGGGAACTGAGGCTGAAGTTGCAGTGAAGTGAAGCCTAGGGTTTCATCCTGGCTCCCAGCCATTGCCTGTGTATTGGGAATTAGTCCGCTGTTCTCCTGCTGCCGTAGCCTTTGTGCTATTCGTTACTCTCTCTGGTTTACTTCGAAGCTGTAATGTAAGTAAGGCAAATGTCTATTTAATGTAATGATGTATATCTGATTTCCGTGAATAACAGCGCTGCGTCCTGAGACTGGTATCGGTATCGTGGTTTCGCAGGAAGACAGTTCGCATTGTTTTCCTGCGGTACGCCCTATTTGATACCGTTGTACGATGGTGCCAGATCGGAGTGTGACAGTGTATAGTGTCGTCTCTGTACGTACTCCACTATATATGTATGTACTATACATCGGTACATCTAAAATCAATTAAGTGGCTACTCACTGGTATATTATGTATTCATATCGATCACTGAAAAACAAGTCGTCGTCGTCGTTTGGGGCCGAGGAAAACACGCATTGGATGGTCATGGATATGATAGAGATCTATCGAAGCTGTTGTGTTGTATGTGTAGTGTAGATCGAACTTGCTAGCTAGCCTGTACTAATACTGCCGACATAGAAGACCGGGTAGCTACTGTCCAAATTCTGAACAGTCGTCGGTCATCAACCATACAAAATGACAAATAATATACATCACGAGATCGAATAAGTTTAATTAACCCAGGCATGATTAATATATAACCCTACCATCTAGATATATGTATATATATTTATGTATAGAGAAATGGCCACGTACACAGATTGGCATGGTCAATCAAAACTTGTGAAATGGACTGGACTGGGGACAAGCAACCAGGCCACCACCTGAAAGCGATCAGAGATCGAATTCATCTGATAATTAGTTTATATGCAGTTACAAATCCAGGGAAGAATAACAATTTATAGAGTGACAGTTAAATCAATGCAGAAAGTGAACAAACTAAGAGGTCGCTAGCTAGCTAGCTTTAATTTGCTTGCTTGCGTGTGAAAGCAAGAACAACAGAATGCCTCCGATGGCCACAAAATTAACTTATTTCAAGACGCTATGTCTGACCTAACGGATAAAACATATATATGTGTAGGACCGTATATATATAATATACTGGTGAGTCATATCTATTAATTTAGCTGTCTTGTTCGATCCTGGTCGTGAATATATATTTGCCTGTGCAGATGGTCGTCGTCGTTGCTCCGCTCGTGACCTTGCTATTAGCTGACTCCAGCGTAGTCTACAAGTTTTATTTATAGTTATTCCTATGTCTTCGTTTAAATTAGTTCAAAAGACCGGTTTATAAGTCACACGTAAAATAAAAAATATTATTACTATATGATTAATTAAGTATTAGCTATTAGAAACTTAAAAATTAGGTCTATTTGATTTTGTAAAATACTTTTATATAAAAACTTTTTAAAAAAACACACTAATTTACGTTTTGAAAAATATGCTAATATAGGCTATAGCTTACAGTTGAATCGAATGCCCTCTTGATTACATACAATATATATATATATATATATATATATATATATATATATATATATATATAATATATATATATATTATATATATATATATATATATAGTTGGGCTATGGTGCTTCGCGAAGCACAGATTGTCCCGTGCTTCGCGTCCATTACTATAAATTAGAAGTTTAAATGAACGATTCAAACCATCCATCATGATCTCCATATTGAAATAAGGTTGGAGACCAAATTTTATATTTTTTTAAAAAAATTTACTATTGTTTAGATAGGTATGAAATCTTGTTAATCTAAAGACTTCAAAACCGTCCAAAACCTATAAATTTGTACCCCTCTAAAAAATAATAAAAAATTTTAAAAAAATATAAAATTTGGTCTCCAACCTTGTTTCAATATAGAGATCATGATGAACGGTTTGGATCGCTCATTTAAACTTCTAATTTGTAGCAACGGACGTGAAGCACGGGACAATCCGTGCTTCGCGAAACACCATAGCCCAACACTATATATATATATATATATATATATATATATATATATATATATATATATATATATATAAGTCACCAATATTGTGTAGTACTCTCTCCGTCTTCAAATACTACTATTTTTAGGATTTAAATTTATTTCACAATGCTACTAGTTCACCTATCTCTACATCTCAATCAATCACAACCTTTCTCCATTTAATTTTTTCACCTACTTTCTCACCTTAACTAATCACAACTATTTCTCAATCCAACTTTAATTTCTTCAAAAAATAGAATAACTTAAACTATTTTGAGACAGAGGAAGTAAGTATTTATGTGTATCATGAATTGAACGCGTTGATCCATCAATCGATCGGCACATATATATAAGTATATATGTATATATGTACGTGTAGCTCGATCGATCTAGTACACAACATCCATGCATGCAATTAATATGATCCTTTAATTAATTATACTCCTATATATATGTATGTAGGTCAAAAGGAGGAAGAAATAGCGGGCAGCTTGGCGAATGATATATATGTCGGCTGACCGGTGACGTGCATAAGCAAGGCAATGGCAATTAAGATAAATTATAATCGTCACGTCATGATCGATCCATCATGTATGGTTGCAAAGAAGAAGAATATTAGGTTTGTTTTCATTCGTCCCGTGACTCTTCGATCTGCATCATCGCAGGTACGTGTGTATATATGTATTGATATGTGCCATCTAGCTAGCATATTACGTTCCTGTCCTTTCCTAACCTCGAGCTGATCGATCTAGTACATTAATTTTAATTAATTCATTAATAATCTGTTAAATGCTCTCCGTTTCCAAATATAATCATTTATATTATGTGGAACAGAGATTAAGGTAAAATAAAAAGACTATGGTACTTCTCAATAAAGCTTCTCAATAAATAACATATGGTTGAAAGTAGGATGTGGCTACGGTTAAGACCCTGTTTGAATGTGCTTATGTCTTTTGTTTATTGCCTCGTTTTCTGTAAGCATGATTTCGAACTTCTAAACGGTGTGTTTTTTTAAAAAAATTTCAATATGAAAGTATCTCTAAAAAATCAAATAAATCTATTTTCAAGTTTTTAATAGTTAATACTTAATTAATCACGTGCTAATAATATTTCTTGTTTTACGTGTGGCTTATAAGTCAGATGAAGAAGCACAACCAAACACCCCCTAAAATAGAAAAAATTTTGAACGAGGGTGGTAGGTGAGAGAAGTAGTACTATTTCTTATAGGAATTCTTAGCGATTCATAGACCAATAGTAAAAGCAGCAACAATTCAATTCGATGCTCGCTAAGAAAATAGGATAGAGCAGAGAGAGCCTAATCTCCTGCTTCGTAATTCAAAGAGCCATATTTTGATACAAAATTTAAATTTTAAAAATGCTTATATATTTTAGAACAAATTGAGTACAAATATTAGTAGACGCCAATAACTACCACATACATGCGATAGAGTGGAGTACGTACATTTATATATTATAGCCGTTTCAAATTACTTGTCTTTCTAGCTTTGTCCTAAGTCAAACGTTTTAATCTTTAACCATCAATTCTTATAAATTCGTATTATATAATAACATGTGAATTACATATTATGAAAATATTTCTCATGGTAAATCTAAAAACATAAACCTTGCGAATTGAGTGTAGCTCAGGTGATAAGGTTTCTTGTTTGCGTTCATAAGGGTGAGTGTGCGCACGCTCGTATATATGAGCGTATATGTTTGTGCTATGTTTTTAAAAAGTAAAAACATAAATCTTATGAGTTAAACTATAAAAACTATTTAAAAATTGATGATCAAAGATGAAAATATATGACTTAGAATAAAACTCAAATGATAAGTAATATAAAACGGAGAGAGCATAGCTAATGATAATATTTGAGATGATAGTCCAGTAATTAATAGGCCAGTTAATTAGCATTCTTCCGTTGCATATGCATGGGTTTATATATATACATGTTGATTCGACTAAAAGCTAAAGTGGTTGTGGATATATTTAGGGCTCCTTGAAGGATTTTTGGAGGAAAAATAGAGAAATTGAATCTAAAGGAAAATTTTTATGTTGGTTATTTGGTTTGTAGGATTGACTTAAAAGAAATTTCATATGATAGGAAGAATTCCTCCGTATTTTGGAGGATTTCTAGCATGAGGTCTAACCTCATGTTTTCAAATTATTTTAAGAGTTTTAATATAACTTGTGTCTTTCTCTCACCTTTCTTTCTCTAACAAATCAATATAATCATAATTTTCCTGTGTTTTTCCTACGAGTCATCCTAACACATATTTTGAGCAATTCATATGGATTTATTTTCTATAGGATTCAACTAAGTCAAGACATCCTAATCCTATGTATTTCTATTTATGAATTTCTAGATTCTTATGTTCCAAACGAGCCCTTGCAGTTAGTTCGACGATGAAGGTTGGGGGTGAAAACTTTTCTATAGGATTTAACAAAGTCATGACATCCCAATCATGTGTATTTCTATTTATGAATTTCTAGATTCTTATGTTCTAAACAAGCCCTTACAGTCTGTTCGACAGTGAAGATTGGGGGGGGTGAAATTTTCCCTCGTTTCCCAAAAGCACACTTTCATTTTCTATCTAAAAGTTAAAAGTTGCTTTAAAAAATTATATTAATCTATTTTTTAAGTTTACAATAGCTAATACTTATTTAATCATTTACTAATAAGATACTTTATTTTACGTGGTCATCTTGATTTTCTTCTTTCATCATCTTCAAACTCACCCTCAGTAGGAATGTCAGGGTATGTAAGTACTACTTGCATTAATTGGACATATAGGATCGGGATATACTTTACTAATTAACTAGAAGAGGCGATTGTACGTGTGAAATCCTCATAATTTGAGTCGGTTATTATGGCTAGCTTGGACCCTGCTAGCACATATGTATGCACATAAGTTTGAGTACATGCATGTAGTTCCAACCCGGCCTGTTAAAATCACAAGAAAAATGTATATATGTCTATTCCAAGTCGTCGTCGAGGAATCGGCCGTCAAACAATTTGCATATACATGCTAGGTACGTATTTACTGGCTTAATTTGCTGTCCATGCATGCATGCAAGCCAGCTGGTACAAGCTAGCTGCTATCTGGTTGCATGCGTTTACCTTTATGTCTATCTATATGCATGCTTTATTACGTACGTACGTACATACATACGTAGGCTACAGCTTGTGCACCATTGACATACTATAAGTACGTATACACATATAGTTATATAGATGCATGTCCATAAGTATGCTAACTTATCTAATTCTATTTTAAAATATAACTATCTTTCTATTTCAAATTACCAACATATCTATATATATTTTAAGACAGAAAAAATATTATTTATACACACATAGATATTTCATTATGAAAATCTTATGATGATTGACCAGCTACAGCTAGCTAGCCTTGGCAATTCGTACGATACGCTCCCGCACGGTTCAATTGATTATTTATTGTGTGCAGAACGACCCCAACTTAGATGGGCCTCGCGCGCGTAGGAATAAAAAACCATCATATATTTAGAGATAATCTAAGTTTTGTCATCGATAAGTAAGCACATAATTTTATATTTTGCTATTGATGGACACCAGATATAAGTTATGCTATCGTGCAACCGATTTTGTCCACAAAATTATCAGGGTTTCTGTCGATTGTATCCCGTTGGACTGAACTATTTTTCTCCGAATGCCTAAATGCCCTCAAGACTTCACATGAGAACAATCGATGCTGCCGTCCATACGCAAGTAAAAAAAAAAGAAAAAAGAAAAGAAAATGAGAAACCCTAAACTATTTCCCGGCGCGGGCGGCGTCAAGGATCTAGGCTGTGGGCATTTTGTGGACAACATCACTTGTACAATTTATTGGGACAAAATATCGAATTCTTGTCGATGAAATTTTTTTGATTTTTCTCATTTATTTAATATATCTGGACAATATATTGGTTCAATTGATTGTTTATTGTGTTGAAAGACTACTGTACGACTTTATGGGCCGGGCCTCACGCGCTTACGAATCAACCAGTTCATCGGTATTATTAATTGGCCCAGATACAAACCCAATATACACATGTTGGGCCAGCTAGCAGGGAAGGGAAGAAGTACGTACGTATACTGCTAGCCAACAAGGTTATCTACGTGCGCACATACCGAGACGTATATGTATATATACTTGCGTACGTATGTAGCCAAAAAAAGTAAGTTGTTGAAACTAGCAAATCTAGCCAGCTAATTGTTGACATGCATGACCGCATGCAGGAGTGGAGGTGACATGTACACAAGGATACTAATACTTCTCTATATATGCATGCATATATTTGAGTGTAGATACTTATACTAATACTTCTCTATATATGCATGCATATATTTGAGTGTTGATCTATCTATATATATATGTATGTATTTCCTGGCGCCTGAATGTGATGCAGAATTAATTTGTGCATGTGTCCTCAATTCCCCAGGAACATGCATGTATATATGAAATTAAGCACGTACGTACGGCAGGAGTGACCGCCCATTTATATATATGCATCTGCATACATCATGCATTGATAGATATGATCGATATCCACATACTACTGTTTCACTCTGTTTCATATGAATCGAGAATTAAGGTAACAGCTAGCTGGGAATATATGGAGCTCAGCTGATGGAGCTATCTAGCTAGCTTGTCACGAGATGCATACAGAGATATAAATATATACAGCCAGAGTGAGTCGGCCATACCTGCCACCTGTCATGCATACCATGGATAAATAATTTTAAATTTTAATAATTTCGAAATTTATAAATAAGTACTACTCCCCCTCTATCTTAAAATAAAAAAAACTAGTACTAGATGGTGACATATGAATCTAGACAGCGCCACAAGAGATCGGCGTGAACCGACTCCCACGGAACCGTGATACCAGTACCAGTCCCAAGAAACCTTGCTGGTACCTGCGATCAATATATATATATATATATATATATATATATATATATATATATATATATATATATATATATATATATATATATAATTAGGAGGTCACACCTTCGAAACGACTCCGAGAATGTAACCGGCAAGCAGAGAAACACAAGCGGAACGACAGCGCAGTGAGAACCCAATCCACAAGCAACGGCTGGGGATTATAAAAGAAACCCTAATCTTAACTTCAACTTCACTCTTCCTGAAGGAAGGAAAAAAGATATAGATTGAGTACATACGTATTCAGCAAGTCACAGGAAAAGTAAGTTATGCAGGCTACCAAGAAAGGCTAGGGTTTATTTTGCAAGCGTTTTATTTTGAAACATGTTCAAAACCTTAAGTGTGGGTTGTCTCAGATGTAACTGGAAATAGGCTCTCGCCTCAATCCTATCAGCGAATTGCTTTGCAATAACTCAAGCGGACGAAACAAATTTTTTAGTTGATTAAAGTTTCTAGTGAAATCTATTCCCATATCGGCTGTCTGACCACGACACCGGCTCAAAAGGATCTACCCTTAGGCAGCTTTCCATACTGTCCTCGTCTATTAGTTTATTTTCACTTTGTCCATTCTAGGATATCAGCTTATCTCATATCTCAACTCTGTCTCCTCGAGCCACCCATAATCTCATTCTCAAGCACACTGTGCTTTCACTCGGGAAGCCTAATCTATGATGCTATTAGGCATACTGGGTCATACAGCCCTGTTTCAGACCACTCAGGTGATCTATCAGCCACCAAGGCCGGTTCTGGTAATGATTCCCTACCACAAATTATTTTCGCAACGTACTGGCAAACAAATCTACGCTAGAGGAATCACCTCACATTCGCACGTAACCATGGACACAGCTGTTCGAACAGTTCATAACCTTTGCAAAAGGTGCATGCTTTACCCACACGACGCGAGCTTACTTCTTGCACTTGTCAGTGGAGAAAGTTCACGATAAGACCTTTGCAAAGCCCACCTAGGATAATACATTGCCCTAAAAGGTCCCAGACCAAGTTCCAGGAACTCATTTCCTGTACTTTAGGATGGGGGTATATCACCCTCTTGGCACCCAACCGATCCCACTTTTATTAGCAACCGAACGATCCTGGGAACACTAATTACTTAGCCAGGAGCATCCCATTCCACCCGTTTGGTCGCACTATGAGATGCTCGGATGAAATTCCCTAAGAAAATAGTCCTTATATGCGAATACGAAGCACCACCATACAGGCGGTCACCTTGCATCGTGGGCTTTCACAAACCATTTTTATTTCGCAAAATACGCCAACACCAAGTGTCGGTGTTTCCAAAGCTTTATAAACCCATTTTTCCTTTATCAACAAACAATTGTGATTGAAGCGATACCGTCGTTATCCGTGCTCTTTGGAGCTACAAAGGATAGTGTGGTCAAGGCCTACGGGATATGCAACTATTGGGTAGGTTCGTCGGTTCATCGCGTAAACCAAGGTGATCAAATTAACGTGCGCACTACGTAACGCCCTAGCGTTAGGCGTAAAAATAAATTAATAAAAACCCTAATTATGAAAATTGGTTCTCCTTTGTTGTCGTGTGTGCCAAGATCTCGATCCAATCATCTCTAGATCAAGCTCCAAGTAACAAACCCCTGTGATCCAACTCCTATCACAATTCAAATTCAAAAATTCAAATCTATCTCCTTTAAATCCTTACCAAAAATCAAAAACCAAATCCTTTGTTGGGCCACAAATTTCTTTCCCCTTTTTCCCACCGGACCAGACCACCAATCCCCTTCCCCTCTCATTTCCCCTCCGCTGGGCCGCCACTGTCCTGGCCCATTACTCGCGTCGCTCGGCCCGTTCCGCTTTGAGTGGGGGAAAATGGAGGGGTCCTTGATTGTCACAACCCGATCTGGTACCACCGTACCACGGCATCAAATAGGGTGTGCCACAGGAAATGTAACGCTCCGATTTTCGGGCCGTTAAAAACTATTTTAGTAAAAACTCTAATTTCAAAATTTTTTGACTTTTTGTGTGTGCTTAAGGATTATGTATCGTAGATCTCAGTCTAAACCTCTTGAAACACTAAATCCTTATTCCCAAACTCTCTCCAAGTTCCAAGACTCGAATTTTGCAATTCGACTGTCTCTCTCTAAATTTTCTCGGAAATTTTCAAATCAAATATCTCCCAAAAATTCTTTAAACTCGGGATCGAATTTTGCAATTCGAAGCCCTCCAATAAAAACCCTTCGAAAGTCGCCTTTGAAGCCTTTTGTTAAAATCCCCTTACTTTGCCCTTCCAAAAATTGAGGATTCCATCGATAACTCCCTTCCCAAAATTTGCCAATTTATTTATTTCCAAAAACCCTCAAATCCCAAGAATTAAATTCAAGATTATATATCCTTTCCAAACCCTCCCAAAAATAATTTCTCCAAATAAAACCTCGGATCGAAATCCAAATAATTGAAATTTCCTTTTGAAAAACCTTTCCTGACCCCTATTAAAATTCCACTAAAAAAAACCCTCCTCTAAGTTCCCCTTGATTTTCCTAAAATTCAAATATCCGAAATAAAATCTAACCCTTGGAGTTTCATTATATTTTTCCCTCCAAAATCCCCATCCATTTCTTCTACACACACACACACACACACACATATACATACATACATACATACATATATATATATATATATATATATATATATATATATATATATATATATATATATATATATATATATATCCAGACAAAATATCCCAACCTTGGTAGTAAAAGTCCTCTTTAGAAAATCTCCAGAATTTTGTGGGTCCAAATATAAAATTTTGGAATTCAAATTCCTTTTGAAATCTCTAAATTATCTTCCCAGCAAAATTCTAGAAAAAGGTCAAGAGTCACTGTTCCATCGGGTCGTCCCCTCCTCACTACTGGCCCACTTGGCCTCTGCCTCCCGCGCGGCCCAGCCGACTCCCCCCCTCTCGCGCTTGTGCTGTCAAGCGGGCCCCCTCCGGCCGAGCGCCACAGACACTGACACGCGGGCCCCGCGGTCAGTCGGTCATCGTCGTCTTTCCGTCGTCTTCCTCCTCCCTTCTCGCTCTCTGTTTTTGTCTTCTCTCTCTCTCTCTCTCTCTCTCTCTCTCTCTCGAACTCTCTCGTCCCTCCCTGAGCCGACCGCCCCGCGCCCATACCCCCATGCCTCGGCAAGATTCAAGGTCAGAGACGCAATCCCGTTCGGTCCCGTCGCCATACCCCTTTGTCTCCTCCTCTCCCTGGCAACCACGCAACTTAGCAATGACGCCGGCCAGAGGAGCTCGGCATCGTCGCGTCCCATCAAGCCAGCCGCGCCTTGCCCAACGTGCTCCACCGCCTTTCTCTCTCGTCGGCTAGCACCGCCCTCCCCTATAAAGCCACAGACTCCATTCTTCCTGGCTGCGCCCTTGCTCCCAGCCGAGCTTGAGCCTCCCTCTCCATCGTCGCCATTGATGCTGCTTTGACTTGCCCCAAATACCACCGCCCCAAGCTCAATCGACCAGGGTGCACCCACTGCCGAGCTCCCCAGTGCCTCGTGGCTTCGCTCGTGCCCTCAATTCCATCCGAGCGCCGCCCTAGGGCAAACGCCCAATTTTGGCCGCCGCCTCCCTGCCATTGACGCCGTCGTCAATCCTTCGTCTTCACCACCGGTAATGCCCAAACGTCCCCTCTTTTCTCTTCCTCTCGTCTCTCCGCATCCAAACCCGAAGCCCCCGACCCCCTCCGCCGATAGAACGGTCGTCGGCGACGGCCATTTTTCGTGCCGCCTCGCCGCCGCCCACTGGTCACCGTCGCTCACCGCTGTCGGCCACCACTCACGCAATCCGAACCGTTTACCTCCTTCACCGCCTCCCCCTCGTTCCATTCCCACACTCTATTTTCTCCAGTGGGCCGCTGCTGGCTAAATCCTCCCTGGCCATCGTCCTCCGTCGATTTTCCGCCGCCATGGTCGGCTGCCCGCTGAACCAGCGCCTCCTCTGTCTGACATGAGGGCCTAGGAAATTAACCCTTCCCCCTCTCACTGTCGGGTGGGCCCGCCCTTTTAATTAAAACCGAGCCCCTCAATTACATGCGGACCCCACCCATTATAGTGCACAGTATTTTACTCCGCATCTCACTGCATGTGGGGCCACCCTGCTCTCTCTCATGTCCCACTGCCATGTGGGCCCCCATTTAATTAATCCCCTCCAATTAACCCTGAGTCAATGACATATGGGCCCCTTTTATTTTAAATCCTAAGTCACTGACATGTGGACCACCCCCCTCTCAGCCCCTCTCTCTCACACTGACACTGGGTCCCATTTGTCAGCCAAAGGATATTCCAGGGAATATTCCTTTTCCAAATTCAATTAAATTCTTTACTTTTTCCAGAAAAATCCCTAACACTTCAAAAATCCATATCTTCCAAACCGTAACTCCGATCGACTCCGTTCAAGTCTCTAAATTTTTCTAAAAATGAGATCTACCTCATGACACTATTAGTTATTAATAATAGTATTTTATTTCTAGGGTTTTGTGTGTCTTTCTCTCATTTTGCGCGTAGTCGATGATTCGGGAATCGTCGGACGTCGGATTTTCGTGAAGATTTGAAGACGAAGACTGAGGCAAGTCACCCTTGACCATATTGGACCTATGATTTCAAATTTTATTTTATTTCTAAAATTTGCATAATTAGGAACACGACTGCTTTCGGCCGCGATTCGCAATCGAATCCATCAGGCCTAACCTATTTGCTGCATTTGACTCTGCCTTGAATAACTTGTTACCATGTCCTTTGTAACCCTGTCATCTTGATATTCGTACTTGTGTGCGGATGTCGATGACTCCCTTTTCCCCTAAACTAAAAATATGACGATGGGAAAATCAGGGTTTTAAATAAAATGATTTTTAAACCTCAACACCCTTGGTCGAGAGTTTGCGAAATAAAATAGTTTTGCAAAATTTGGTCATGAGTCGTCTCTGCCTATGTGGCTCCGACCTCACGTGACATTTAAGGACCGTGTCGTTGAGGAATTGCACTAAGCATATTACAGTACGACCACACGGGTGGAATGGGACGCCCCTGGCCAAGTAACTAGTATTCCCAGGATGGTTTTCGGTTGCTAATAAATGTGGGAGCGGTTGGGTGCCAAGAGGGCGATATACCCCCGTCCCTGAGTACAGGAAATGAGTTCCTGGTACTTGGTTGAGAGAACCCATTTATAGGGTAACGTGCTATCTTGGGAAGGCTCTAGAAAGGCCTTGTCGCGAACCTCCCTACTTGGCTAGTGTGGGAGTAAGCTCGCGTCGTGTGGGAAAAGCATACACCCTTTGCAAAGGTCTATAATCTGTTCAAACAGCCGTGCCCACGGTTACGAGTGAATGTGAAGTGTTTCCTCTAGCGTAGTTTTGTTTCCCAATGTTCTACAAAAGTGATTTGTGGTATGGGAATCGTTACCAAAATCGGCTTTAGTGGCTAATGGATGACCTGAGTGGTCTGAAACGAGGTTGTGACCCGGGATGTCGTATGGCATCATAGATTAGGCTTCTCGAGTGGAAGCGGTGTATGTTTTAAGTTGAGTTATGAATGGCTCGAGGAGCTACTGAGATGAGATAATGTCCTTGATAGGACAACGGTGAAAGGAAAATAATGAGGAAAGATGAGATTATATCCTGGAGTAGATGAAACTGAAAATAAAGTAATAGATGAGGATACAGTGGAAAGTTGCTTGTGGGTAGATCCACTGAACCACTGTCGCGTTCCGACGGGCGGTAATAGAATGCCTTAAGATCAATTAAAATCTGTTTCGTCCGCTTGAATTGTTGAAAAGCAATTCGCGGACAGGATCGAGGCGAGAGCCTCCTTCCAGTCACATTGAGACAACTCACACTTAGGTTTTTGAAAATGTTTTCAAATGAAAAGGTTTGCGAAATAAACCCTAGCCTATCCTTGATAGCCTACATAACCCACGTTTTCCGTGACTTGCTGAGTACGTAAGTACTCAATCTATTTCTTTTCTCCCCTCATTCAGGAAGAGTGAAGTTGAAGTGAAGATTAGGGTTTCTTTCCTAATTCCAAGCCCGTTGCTTGTGGATTGGGTTCTCGCTGCGCTGTTGTTCCGCTGCTGTTGTTCTGTTTGCAGGTTGCTGCTCAAGGCTTGCTCAAAGCCACAACTTATAAAGGTATAGTATATATTTATTTATTTATTTAGCTAATTGTTGTGGTACATCTCCGTTGACCGTGGGTACCAGCAAGATTTTCTAGGACTGGTACCGGCATCGCGGTTCCGTGGGATTTGGTTCACGCCAATCTCCTGTGGCGCTTCCTCTCTGGTGTCACTGTAGGTGGTGCCAGGGTGGGGGCGTTAAAGGAAAACAACGCGAATTGTCTCCCCGCGGAACCGCGATACCGATACCAGTCTCAGGTTGCAGTGCTGGAATCCACGGAAATCAAATATGCATCATTGCAGAACCTTAATTAAATAAAAAATTACATAGACTTATACATTAACTTACGTTGCAGCTTCGGAGGAAGCCGGAGACAGCAACGAACAGTACAGAGGCAACGGCAGCAACAGAACAGCGGACTAAGTCCCAACACACAGGCAACGCCTGGGAACTAGGACGAAACCCTAGTCTTCACTTCGCTGCAATTCCAGCTTTAGCTCCCGACGGAGAACTATATATATAGAGAGCAAGGGTAAGTACTTACGTACTCAGCAAGCCAGGGGAACTTAGGTGGTTGTTGTAGGCTTCAAAGAGAGGCTGGATATTTTGTAACAAGTTTTATTTAAATTCTTTTAGAATTTGCTAAGTGTGTTCTTCTCAACAATCAGAGCGAGGTGGGTCTTGCCCTATCGGAGTGAAAATGTATCAATCTTTATTTCTCCGGTTTACACAATCTCAAGAATTCATATCATACCGGCTTCCCGAGCTAAAACATTTTCTCCAGACTTCCAGAGTTTAGGCGTAAAATTTATTTAAATAAAAACCATAATTGCAAAATTTGGTCTTTATTGTTGTTGTGCCCGTGTGCCAAAGTCTCAATCCCGCTCTCCCTCCGGATCAGTTCCCAACCTCTGTGATCATCCCCAAGGGTCAAATACCGAGAATTTCTCCTAGACCCCCTTGAAAACCCTCCAAATAAATCCCCTGAATCCCTCCAAAAAATCCAACAAAATCATAAAGGAAATTCCCCCTTGTTCTCTACCAGAAAAATATAAAATTTTCCTATGCTTGATGGGCCTCTTCCCGGCCCACAACCGAACTCCCCTTCGCGGCCCGTTCGACACCCTCCTCCCTACTCCCGCGACTGACACACGTCCATCCCCACGCGTCGGGCGCCCGCTCGCGTGAGAAATAGGAACACTCCTCCTGTTCCTCTTCTCCACCGATCTCTCTCTCCTCTCTCTCGCTCCCGCTTACCTCCCGACGCCGCCGTTTTGAACCGCGCTGTGCAGCCTCGGATTCCTCTATTTCCCGTCTCAGCGTCGACCATCAGTACCACCGCCGTCACCCCGACTGCCGCGGTGACCGCCCTGCCGCTGCACCGCTCCAAGCGACTGCGTCACTTTTCCGCCGCCCGCCCGTGTCACCTGGGGACCGCTGCATGTTGACAACCATTGGAGCCATTCCTCCACCCGGCTCCGCCCCAAATTGGAAATCCGCGGCCTCCCCTCAATATGGCCGCTACCACCGCTGGACAGAGACTGACGACGCCCCTAGACCATGCCAGCCCAGCCAACCCTGGAGTGGAAAAACCCTTTCCTTCTCCTCGACGCCGGCCAGTCCGCTGTGGCTATAAAAGCCCAATTTTCTCCTCTGTTCGCCCCTCGAACACTTACCGCCGTCCCCCATCCTTGGAGCTGCGCCACGAGCCAAGCCGCCCTCCAAAGTCTGCCGCACTGAGACCGTCGCTGCCACCGTCCTCCTCTTCCCCGCCTGTTCACGCCGAGGCACGAACGATCAGGTTCGTGCCACCGGCCACTCTTCTCGGCGCCCCTTCTACCACGGTAGCCACCACTCCCGTTTTCCCCTCCGTTTCCCCCTCCTAGCTCGTGGGATGCCCGCCTGCGCCCCTGGAGCTCTGGTCGCTGGCCGTAGACGCTGTGCCACAACCGCCGTGCCGCCGTCATTCTGCTTGCCACAGCCATGCGTGTAGCCTCGATCGCTGCCAACCCCAGTATGGGGAAAAGCTTCCAGAGCCTCTAGGGAGCGCCTCCGCACAAGCAATCAGACTCTGGCTCATCCCCGGTGAAGTGCCCAAATCCCCGCCGCCTCGGTGCATCATGCCAATACTCCTTTGTCGATCAATCCCCGGTGAATCCGAATCGATGGATCTCTTCCCCTTGGTCTCCTCTCTCTATTGGTGCCCACGACGCCGGCCACAATGCGAAGAACCGCTCAAACGAACCCCGCCGCCACTAGCCGTCGGATTTAGCAACTGTGCATCTTCTTCCTCGCCTCGCTCGTCCGAGAGCCAAGAACGCCTCTCCATGAATTCGCGCACGCATGGCTCACGGGAGCCGAGCGACTGCGTGTGGGCCGCCTCGAATCGGTGCACGGTAAACCGCCCCGAGACACCTCGTCCACTGTCCATCGAACGTCTTTTCCCCTGTAGACTCGTTCCCCATGGACCGCGGTGCTGACAGCGGACCCCACCTGTTGGCTGGGCCGGCTGGGCCCCGCTCCGCGCCTTGCACCCGGTTGGGCCATGAGGCTGTAAGCCTTCCGTCCGCTCGGCCCAAACTGTCGTTTCCCTCCGGAGCCTAGCCAGGCCGAGAGCCACTCGGCCCATTTCCCCTTCCCATCCCTTGGCTGACCACTGGGATCGGGCTGTCAGTTGCCTAGGTTGGTTTGAGCCCAAGAGAAATAAGGAAATCCATTCTAAATTTCTTTTTCAATACTCCGGAAAATGCTAAAGACTTCAAAAATCAATATCTTTTTCCTTGTTCGTCCGATTGACTCCGTTCCAGTTTTAGAAATTTTCTAAAAATAAGATCTTCGTGTTGGCACACTTAGAAATCCCTAATAAGACTATTATATTAGCCGTTTGTTTGAATTGTTTCACAACGCATGTAGCTTCGGAGTCCGAGGAGCCTTAGGACGCGGATTACGAAGACGAAGCTGCAGGCCTTGAGCAAGGCAAGTCACCTTTGATCATCTTGAGCCCATATTTGCGGAACTAAGTACTTTAATTACCAAATTGCATATACTAGGCTACACGGAGATAGTTTCTCCGCTTCGGTCGTGAGACGACCGACGGGCCGCTAACCTAATTGTTGTATGACTTCCTTGATTGATTGTGATTCCCCTTAGACATCCTTGTCACCTCCCTTGACAGATCCCGGTACTTGTGCCGATGGGCATGGTACCGGTGATCGCCTATCAAATTTAAAAATGATTACGCTGGGTAAAACTTGGGTTTACAAAACATTAGAAAACCCGACACCTGAGTCGGTGCCTTGAAAATAAAATGATTTGTGAAAACCGCGGTGCGGGGATCGTGCCAATGAGACGAGTCTCCCGCACTATAGCTAAGGACAGGTTCCTTTGGAATTTCATCCGAACATACAACAGTACAACCACATGGTGATATGGGATAACTCCTAGCTGAGTAAAGAGTTGCCCAGGGACGTCTTGTGTGCCAATGGACTGTGGATCGTGTGGGAGGGCGTCGGGGTTGCCTCCTGGGTTCCTGGTACAGCATGGTCGAGGGCCTACCCTATGATTGATCATGGACCCCTCCAGTTGGCATGGGGTAACCTGGGTGGACTTCGGAAATGCCTTGTCACGAAAACCCCTAGTCACTAGTCGTGTCCTTTCGATCGCGAGCTGGGTGATAGGGTAAGTCGCGTCATGTGGGTAAAGTGTACCCCCTCTGTAGAGGTTTAAACTTTTAAACAGCCGTACCCGCAGTCATGGGCAGATGTGAGGTGATTCCTTAGCGTAGTTTTGTTTGACTACTGTTTGCGAAGGATGTTTGCAGATTGGGAATCCGATTTCGGAAAATATGGTGACGCTGTCAAGGATAGCGGGGCTGTGGGCCCGATATTGCTAGATCAGTTGGTGGAGCTGAATCCCGAAAGCCAACTCTTGGGAGTTGCACTGACTCAAAAATTGATACAATTCACTCTGATCCGAGCGAGATCGCACCTCGCCCCGATCGTTAAGAAGCACACACTTAGACTATTCTGAAAGGACTTTAAATAAAATGGATTATAAAACAACCAGCCATCCTTTGAAGCTTGCATTAACCACTTAAGTTCCCATGGCTTGTTGAGTACGCTAGTACTCACCCTTGCTCTATATATATCTATCCCCCCAGTGCTGGAAGATGAGCTGGATCCAATCGACGAGGAGTTTTAGGGTTTCGGTTTAGTTCCTGAGTCGCGCTTGTGGCTTTAGGCTAGTTTTCGTTTCCACTCTTTTGCTAATGTATCGTAGTGAACTTGGGGTATGTCCGTAATTCCAACCTGAATGTAAGACTATGTCTATTAATAAAGAGAAGTTGTGCCATGATGGTTTCATCGCCTGTTGTGTCAGCATTATATTCCTGAGACTGGTACAGGTTTGCTGGTCATTTGTACGGTCCGGACTGGTCCTTCACAGAAGGTCAGTTTGGGGAGTGACACGAGTCTTCGAGAAATCTCGACAAAATCCGCTCCGAAACGATATTCCGACGGTCAATTACTATGTGCAAACAATTAAAATCTACACAAAGACCAGGAAAAAACCCTATTTAGTACTACTAATAGTGCCATTGGATAGATCTCAATTTTAGAAAATTACTAGAGTTGGAATGGAGTCAATCGGATCAACGGATCAAAATATATGAATTTTTGAAGGTTAAATGAATTTCTAGATGGATGGAAAAGGATTTATAAATTTTCAGGAGAAAATATTCCCTTGAAGCTCTCCTTGGTGTCACTGACAGTGGGGCCTACTGACAGGCCTGGCCCACAGGTCAGTGAGTAAGATGGATGGAGGGGCTATGGGCCGAACGGGGTGGCATAGTGCGGGGCCCACGCGTCAGCAAGAGGACGGCGTGCGGCGGCTAGTCTCCGGCGCGCCTTCCGCGGCGTGGCACGGGCCATGGGCCGAGAGCGAGCTGGGGGCGCTAGGCCGAGGGATAGAGGTGCGGCCTAGGAACACAGTGCTCCCTCCTATTTTTCTCTAGGATATTTGGAAGGGATTTCGAATGTTTCAAAAGGGGGCTTGAATTCAAAACACATGTTTGAATTCAGAAAAATTGAAGGGATTTAGGGGGGGAATCTCAAGGAGATTTTTAGTAGTGGATTTCAAGGGTTTTCAGAAAAACAAAAGGTAGGGTGTATATATATACACACATATAGGCATATATATGTACATATATATCTTGTATTGGTGGAAACGATTTTTGGAATAGGGATTTGAATTGAGGGGAGTTTGAAGGCTTGAACTAAGATTTGATCTCACAGCATAATTTTGAACTCAGGAGGAACAATTATGGAATTCAAAGGAGAGAATGTCAAATAGAGTTTTGGCATTTCTGGGAAAGATTTCATATGTGGGCTTTCAGGGAATATTCAAAGAGGTTCCAGAGAGAAGAGAGAATTTGAATTTCAAAAATGGAATTGAATCTCCGATTTGGGCATTGTTTTCACAGAATCATTTTCGGAGGGTCAAAGGTAATATTTTTAGGATTCCGAATCGAAGCAGCGGGACAGATATTGAAACTGGAGTTTGGAAGGAGAAGATTGAGAGACTCGTCGTTAGGGTTTAGAAAGGAGTTGAGTTTAGCGATTCGAACTCAGAGATTATTTTGGAACGGAGGCTTTTGAGAGGTCAGGTTCTGAGATCAAGGATAAGGAGACAGACTGAGATCCAGGCACGACTTACGACACAACATACAAAGATCAAAATTTTTATGGATAGATTTTAGTAAGATATAGTTTAACGTCTCGCTGAAAGCGGGGCGTTACATTAGTCCTATTTAAAGGTGGGGAGTGGCGCGTCACGACGATGGAGAGAGGTGGTGGAGCATAGTCCCAGCATGGTGTAGCTGGCCAATGCGACTTGTCGTTGTTGGGCTTGTCGTTGTTGGGTTATGTAGCCGACGTCATCAAGCTTCCTTGGGCGTCCGCGAGAGAAAGCAGAGCGACTGAGAGGACAGTGATGAGATGACACAGGGATGCGGCTTTTGACCTCCAGGGCTCACCAGGACAAGAAGGGATGGGCGCGTGAAGCTTTGCGGGGGAGAAGCCGAGAAAAATTGAGAGAAGAGAGAGAAGAGGGAGACGGAGAAAGGAGGGAGATGAATCAGACGTGTGGGCCCATGCGCATGGAAAAATCGTGGTTGTCCGCATGTGGGCTGTCGGGCAAACGGGCGTGCAACGGATGTGAGGCTGACAAGCGGGCCCAGTTCGTCAGCGCTAGGTGACACGCGTGCAGGCGGCCCGGCACGGTGCTGGGCGGGATCGGCTGGGCCGTGTGAGAGGTTGGGCCGAGCAGCTGTAGGAGCCGAGGGAAGAAAGGAGAGAGAGAGGGATAGGAAGAGGCCGGGTGGGCCATGGAGAGAGAAGGAAAGATGGGCGACCTAGTTGAATAGGAAACCTTGATATTTTCCAAGAACATTTTTCAAATAAAGTTTAAACACGTTGAGCTCGGATTTGAATTTAAATTGGACATTTGAATAGAAATTTTGATTTCAAAATTTGAAATTTGAGCTTAGGGGGCTTCAGAGAAGGCTTCAAGACCAAGACTTGGATATTTTTGGAATAAATTTGAAATTTGGGTATGAATTTTGAGGAAGGAAAAAGATAGGAAATTTCAAGGGGTTTTGAATTTGAATTTAATCCTTGGGATTTGAGCTCAAGGGAATTTTGGGGATTTTTTGCAGGGAGTTCTTGATGGGAATTTGAACTTTGAGAGGGATCCAAATATGGAGAACCTTAATGGAAGGTTTCAGAGGGAATTTCGATTTACAAAATTTGAACTCCGGTATTTGGATCAGGTTAAGAGTTTTTGATAAAGAGCTTAGGATGAATTTTGAAATTGAATTATTCGAGGGATTTGGATAGGTTAGAGAGAGAGATATTCGAATCTCAAAATTCGAGTCTCGGGATTTGGATGAAAATTTTGAATCAGGATATTAGGGTTCAAGGAAAGGATTTAATTGAGACCTATGGCACTTAATCCTTAATCACATAAAAAAGACAAAATTTTTCGAAATTAGGGTTTTATTAAAATAGTTTTTAACAGCCCAAAAACCGGGGCGTTATACCACATTAATTCCAATGACATGTCAACTCTCAATATATTTGGTCCATGATGGTAGTAATAATATGATTCATCTAATCAGTGGTCTCTTTCTAAATTAATATGTAATCTCTATCAAAGTGGCTAATTAGTTAGTACGGTTAGATAGATTATAAAATTAGAAATCAATAATTACCAATTGTAAGAGTGACTTGTACTCCTTCTTTAGTTAATTAATACAAGTCACTATAGTTTAAAAAATAGCCAACAACGTATATATACTCAGTACGATCGATTAACGTATTAATATCAGCACCAAGTAAAACACACGGATAGATAGGTCTTATTTACTCCCTCCATTTGATATTATAGGACGTGATGGGTTTATCCTAAGTTAAACTTTCTTAAATTTAATTAAATTTATAGAAAAATATAGTAATATGTACAACACCAAGTAAAACACACGGATAGATAGGTCTTATTTACTCCCTCCAATTTGATATTATAGGACGTGATGGGTTTATCCTAAATTAAACTTTTTTGAATTTAATCAAATTTATAGAAAAATATAGCAATATGTACAACACCAAATTAGTCTCATTAATTAAATCCACCATTGAATATTTTTTAAAAAAATTGTTACTATGGGTTTCTATAAATTTAGTCAAACGCAATGAAATTTGACTTACAATAAACCCAATTACCCAAATGACTTGTGTCGTGGAAGGAGGGAGTAATTGTTTACAAGTACTGCCTGCTTGCTACAGCACTTATATACTCGCACTGTCCCAAAATAAATTAATTCATATGTTCAAACTTTTTCCTAAAATAAACCAACTCCTATATTCTTACCTACCCTCCGTAAATCAAGAAATTATATTTCTTTAATACCACTTATATATTCAACCACTAATATTACCTTTCTATTAAAAAAGGGCATTTTGGTCTTTTGCCTCTCTACTTAACTTCTCCTTGGGACTTAGGAGTAGTTTTTTTTCGTGACGTACTTCCTCTTCCATAAATATAAGCACTTTTTAAATAGTGTTAAGTTAAATATTTTTAACTTTAACTCTTAATAAAAAAACATAAATATTGATGACATAAGAACGATGTTATTAGATTTATCCTTAAACAAACTATTATAATATATAATTTTTTTATTTAAAATAATTTATTTTTATAGATATTATTAATCAAAGTATCACGCTAGAGACCATGTACAAATTTAAAAGTGATTATATTGGTAGACGGAGGGGAGTATATAGGTACCAGCTGCAAGAATAGAGGCGGGTAGCATGCAGTAGAACACATCTTTTCAAAGGATAATAGACCCGCGACACTAGTCGATCACTATTCATGTATCTCCATCGATGTGTGCTCGCTTAGCTAGGCCCCTGCATCGTCTGCATGCATGTCAGAATGCATATGCTAATGCTCGCTAGCTAGCTTGCTTTTGTTTCCTTCAGCTCTTCCTTCCTTGGCCAGCTATTAGGGTGTGTTCTAAAGTCTTTAAATGGTTTAGCTTATTCTAACAGTAAAACGTGTAAGTTATTAGTATATGATTAATTAAGTATTAATTATTTTAAATTTAAAAAATAAATTAATATGATTTTTTTAAAACTTTTATATAGAATTTTTTAAAAAATACATTGTTTAGTAATTAAAAAAAAGCTAAGTCCATAAGCCGTCCAATACCTCGAGCGCACTACACTGCACTACACACATCACTAGCAGTACTGTGCTGTGCAATGTGCAAGGTGAGATCTTAGTAGTTAATTAAGCTAATTAAGTAAGTGGCCTAGCTAGGTAATTAAAATGGGCTCTCCGATCCTTGTCCTATAAATAGCAGTGCACGGGAGCTCATCACTTGCTCTGTCTGTGCCACACTGACCCTGGCTACAGCTACCTAGCTACCACACACAAATAATAGCTAGATCTGCTGCAGCTGCCGCGCGCCATGGCGAAGAAAGCCGCAGTGATCGCCACGCTCCTCGCCCTCAACATCCTCTTCTTCACCTTCTCCGACGCCTGCGGCTGCCAGTGCGGTTCCTGCCCTAGTCCCGGCGGAGGAGGCGGCGGCGGAGGAGGGAGTGGGGGCGGCGGAAGCAGCGGCGGAGGAGGAGGGAGTGGGGGCGGCGGAAGCGGCGGAGGCGGAGGATCGGGCGGAGGAGGATCAGGAGGAGGAGGAAGCGGAGGAGGCGGCGGGTCAGGTGGAGGAGGGTCAGGAGGCGGCGGGTCAGGTGGAGGAGGAGGCGGCGGCGGCTCAGGTGGAGGAGGCGGCGGCGGCGGCGGCGGCGGAAGGTGCCCGATCAACGCGCTGAAGCTGGGGGTGTGCGCGAACGTGCTGAACGGGCTGATAAACGTGCAGCTGGGGACGCCGCCGCGGCAGCCGTGTTGCTCCCTCATCCAGGGCCTCGCCGACCTTGAGGCCGCCGTCTGCCTCTGCACTGCTCTGCGCGCCAGCGTGCTGGGCATCAACCTCAACGTGCCCATCAACCTCAGCCTCCTCGTCAACTACTGCGGCCGCCGCGTCCCCTCCGGCTTCCAGTGCAATTAAAATATATACTATCTCGATCGATCTCCGCCCGCCCGGTCTTGCACCTGATACATACATATATATATCTATGCAGTATTCTTCCCATGCATCAACCACTACGTATACCTGCCTGCAGGCTTCAGCTAGCTTCATCGATCGTATCTGCAGGCAAGGCTGGCATTATATTTCCTCCCCGTTAATGGCTGCATGATTGATCGAGTTCCACGACTTAATTACCTGCGCTCCTGTGTCTGTGTGTGTGTGTGTGTGTGTGTTATATTTGGAGTGCATGGTCTCTTTCTGCCTGCATCAAATCTATGGCCTTCTACGTGTACTACTCTACTGTATGGTACTGTTCCATCGGTCCCATTCGCTTGTACTAGTGTCGATCTGCTGTTCCTGTTAATTTGTTCCTCTCAAATAATCAAATACTAGCTGTTGTTTGCTTCACAACACAGAGATCCTTCTTGTTAATTACTTATTAAGGGATCATATCGCATGCATATTTTAGTTAAATATCAGTACTAGCTGTTGTTCAGTCCAAAATATATATACTTCACTTCTGCCCTGAGACAGATGACACGGACGACCGTAACTATAGCTAGGTATTTTCGACACTGATAATTAAGCCTAAGATCGCATATAATTAATCTTGCAATTGCGCATGCACGCAATAAAGTATTTTATAAATGGGCTTGCCTGCAAAACCTAATTAAACAAGGATCAACCGTACCGGGTGGTTATTACTGGAGTTCAGTTATTATGTACAACACGAGCTCCTCTCTTGAAATTACTATGTTCAATTTTAATGATGAAATTAATTAGTAAGTTCCACATCAGTTCCCCTAAAAATAAATTAAAGCTGATGACAAATTAAAGCTATGAGTACTATATACTCTTGAACGCACACGCTCTCTGTCTTCATGTCATACCTATGTAGGCTACGCCAGCTGGCTTAAGATCAGCTGGTCATCACTTGGCTTGAACTAGCTAGGAAAGTCTCAGCTGCAAAACTACAAATTAGCAAATTAATTAAAGCTGTGTTCATGCTACTTCAGCATGCGTACATAAAGTAGTAACACCACAAAAAAGAAAGATCTATTCTTATCAGCGTGCGATCGACGGAGGAGTGTCGTCGGTATATATACTAATGTTTCTCCAAAGAAAAAACTATATATAGTACCGATTAATAATATCTAGGATCGATCCCTGGTCATATGGCTGCTGCATGGCTTAGATATTGGGAAGGGAGTTTTGTCTGATTAGAACCGATCCAAGCAATGGTGCCCATAGTAAGCTGTTTGACAGGTTGTCTCCGGCTATGCCTGTAAAATGCATCCAGATGCTTGCTCTAGCTAGCTAGGTGCATGCATGTTGAAAACTAATCGAGTTTTGCATGCAGAAATAAAATGGTTAACTACTTCCTCCATCCTAAAATATAAAGCGTAACTACTAATAACACAGTGACTAAGAAAAAATTATAATTACCTTCTCGTTTGGATCTCCCCGATACATACACGCATGCAAGCAATAAGATTAGGGGGAACAAACCAAATTTAGTAGAGGGGTGGTGCTAGTTATTGCATGTATCCATGCACGTCTTGTATTAGAAGACATAAATAAATAGGGAAGTATTTAAAATGTAGTAATTAAATTGGATATGTAACATGCATACACACATGCACGATAATTATTAAGGATTTGATGGATAGCATATGCATGCACGTAATTAGCACCTACGAGCTAAACGAACATAAGGACGATTACATATGGGGCACGTATGTATCTGAACTGAAAGTGACTAGTCTATCGCTAGATAGCTGGCTATCGATCGATACCTAGGTTTTCGTCGCATGCAGAATATATGTCGTGCATGTTCCCATCGGCCCCTGTTTTGTTCAAAGCAATAAGATCTATCAATAGAATGAATCTACTATATTATGAAGAATTAAAAGGCCTAAAATTAGCTAACATGTTCATTCTCAAGGCAGGAAAATTACCATTTTAATCGAAAGAAGAAGAAAGATATGTATCGTTGGAACATGCATGGTGAGCCCGAGTTGTAGCAGTGCTGATTGATTGTTATATATCTATAGAAATTACAATTATATTGAAAAAAACAGAAGCAAGAGTTATACACTAATTTCAATTACGGAAATGGAGGCCGGAGTTAAAACACTTTCTACATGCATGTACAGCTGCGCGTGAAGAAAGGATGAAAAGAAAGTGAGTAGATACAGATGTGTGTATGGCAAATTGAACATACCTCAGCTGGTTATGTTCCCTGTGATACAACCTATTCATTTAGTTTAAGTACTAGAATTGGTAGTGCATGCTTGTGTTTATGGCTAATTATTCTTTCAGTGATAGATGACATACTCATCGATAGCGAGGTGTCTGTAATAACTTTGTCAATATCAAAATAGCCTATGTGTATGTGTACGTTCATAAAGGATAAGTGTGCATGTGTGTATATAACTGTATTTGTCTATAATCGTGTTTCGAAAAGAAAAAATATAGAGATGTGGATGAGCATGGAAGATATGCCGGACCAGAGGTGTACATTGCATGTGTCTATTTATAGAGATGAGTATATACATGTTTATATAAGTGTCTCACTACCAGAATTTGGAATTTTCGTGAGGGTTAAAATACCCTCACGAAAATATTTTCGTGACTCCTTTTCGTGAGGGTTACTCACGAAAAAGGACTTCCTAGGAGGTCACCCATCCTCCCGCCCGAGCACGCTTAACTTCGGAGTTTTAACGGGATCCGGTGCTTTGGTGCGGGTATAATCACATGTGAAATACTTACACTACCGGTTGGTCTAGTGCTTTCTTGTCCGAGTGAGGTAGATGGCACTGTACGCTATTTTCGTGAGGGGAAAATTATTTTCGTGACGGTGGGTCAAGCACCCTCACGAAAATTCGTCACCCTCACGAAAATAGCGTTTTCTGGTAGTGTCTACGTTTATAACTGTATTTCAAAAAATAAAAAATGATAGAGATGCATACGAGCATGGAGATATATGAGCTAGCATCAGGTGAGTATGGAGGTGCATATGTACGATATGGTTGGTGGCCATACGTACATGCATATATCGATGGCTTGGAGGTAGCTAGCAAGCCCTGTATGGAAAGGCAGAATTATCCATGATTTGTAGGTTAGCGCAGCCCGTGATCGATCGGGGGCCAGTAGTCCTAGCCTGCTACATGCATGTTGCTTTTGTTTGATTTGTTGGGTTCCCGGACCGGAGCAACAAGACACCATGGCGTCCAAAAGGCCACTAGCTTCCACCTGCTAAAGCCATCATGCATCTTCTGTCTAGAATCTTATAGATGGCTTTAGTTGCTCGCCCGTCAATCTTTTGCTGGCCATCGATCTTGTCTCCTTGCATCTCGACCGCTATGTTAAATAATGCATTATTATTCATCGTATTATTGTCGATCGATCGAACACAAAATTAAAGGTGATTAAGTTCTAGCTAGCTAGCTATACGTTTTTTGTGCTTCTTCTTCTTCTTCTTCTTCTTCTTCGTATACGTACAGATAGATGGCTCTGCGGCGCCAGCCTGACCGACATGCCCACCAACCGGCCGGCCCATATATTCTGACCGATCGACTGTCCTCAACGATCAATTTTCAAGTTTCAACTCATCGATACATCTCATGTGTCCTCATGCACCATTATATTAGCTAATAAATTTCTGAATAATACTCTATGTATTAGCCTAGCTAGCTGGAATCCGCCCGCCATTAATTTGGCCACTTCCCAAAACACATTCATGCAAGCTCTGAAAGCATCAGGAAAACGTACGTAAGTACCTGTATATATACATGATGATGATGACAAGCTTGACTAACTGATTTGATTAATTTCGCGACAAGGATCGATCATATCGCCGATCGATTCCATTAGTCTTTGCCTCGCGCGCTCGCTCCAATCAGTTTTGACTGACAACAAGAATAGAGAACAGTGCATATATGTATATATGCAGCCAGCCAAACAGCATGGGCTAGCACTCATGGTCACGGCTATCATCTTAATCTCCTGCAGATCGATCGAGTTGTACTACTCCCGATTTGATATATACTAGCATGCCTGCTCACGGGCTCACGGCAAACTCAACTAATTAATATATAAAAGTTAGTAATTAATTTAACCCCTTGCCATATACTTCACCAATACTATATAGTAATGCAAATTAATCCGACTCCGTTATAGCCAGGAAGAAATAAAAGTCCACTGTTAACTTTCCTAACAAGAAACAAATAAAAGATAAAAATTCATTTTTGTGATCGGTTTAAAAAAGGATTTCTAGTCCTCACAAAACACCCCCAAAGCCCCACTAGCGCATCTATAAGAAGAGGAATTGCAAGAGGGAAGAGACGCCCGAGCTCTCATGATCAAAACCCTAAAACTAATAGCCCGATCGATAAGGCGCTGAAAGGGGTTCGTGAGGTGGTTCTGGGGCTGTACCGTTGGAGACCCGAAGGCCATCGGCATCTAGCAGTGCACCGGAGACCAAGAGTTGATCAAGCCGGCACATCTGCTTCCCCTACACCGAAAGAAGAAGAAGAGAAGCAAAACAGAAAAGGAGAGATGGCTTCACAAGTAAGTTAGTTAGATCATTCCGCAATTAGCAGAGATGATCATGTTAGGCTAAGATTCAATTATGTAATTTAAACTCCAACAGTCAATTGCATCTGGGCTGGGCAGTCAGGCCGAAAGGCCACAAGCCAAACTAATTCAGGAGACATGATACTATGCTATTATGGTAGCGTTAGCCTAGTTAATTGGCAACTGATAGCCGGCTCTTGGATTAATTGGATTAGTCCTCAGGTTATAACTAAGTGTATATTATATGGCCAGTATGTACCACTACTATATAAACTATTTTCACAGGCACTCCCTATCACTGTATAGGTGGCCCGTAAGGGAACCGATCTGCACAATAAGGGGGGTGCTGACCACTAAACATGTTTTCAATGCCAAGACGGCATCGCCCAAGGGCACCGCCTGCAGCCCCGGTGTAGTCCGGGAGGCTCCTCCGGGCATCCTCAACATTATCAACGATTGTGCTACCGTCCCCCACCCCCCACGTGTTGTTGTCATCGAGAAGGGTGGAGGGGTTGGCTCCTGGTTCACAAGGCGGGCTGGACGCTGGGTGGTGCGTTGTGACCGGCGGGGGGTTGCGGCAGCCTTAGAGGCGCGCCGCGGTGTGGTATTCCTCTTGGGGGGCATTTCTCCCCTATCTCATAGGCTCAACGGTAGTCCATCCTAACAATCAACACCAACTGTTGGAGCAAATTCTTGCCCCAACAAGCATGGCAAGAGTTCATGTGATCGAGAATGCAAACTAGGGGAATCGAGCCACGCGACAGGGGCTCCCTGTGAGGGACAAGGAGGGACAAGGGGCTGTTTATATAAGGCAAGGAGGCCAATGCCCCTTGTGGGCAACAGTTATTACACGATCCTGGGCGACCGACAAGTGGGCCGGGGACGGGCACCTAGTACACCCTATTCTATCATGGCTACCCAGGTAGAGGCATGGGCCACGCAGCCAGGCTATGGGCCAGCTACGTCTCATCCCCATTAAGAACAGGGTGCTCGAGGCGGGCCGCGAATCTAGGCTCAAGATGTGACGCCACCTCCCGGCTTGTTTCTTGCCGGGAATCCCGAGAAGCGGACCAGCAGGAGGCTCGCCATTAAGGCTTGTGCTAGGCTTCATGGTGGATCGAGGAGGACGTCAGCTCAAAGCCCTCTCCGTGTTCCACTGCGAAGCCCCTTCCGGACCACTCATTTAGGGCCGATCTGACGTCGGATCTGGAGGTGGCCCACTCCCTTGGTGACTCTACTACCCTCTCATGGCCAGCGAGATGCCCGAGGCCTAGGTTCCCTCTCTGAGAGGAGGGCTCCGTCTCCGGGGTTCAGAGCCTCTAGCTCCCTTTGTACCTACAAGGTTGTTACTTGAGTGAGAAGCCGGGGTTTTGCCCCCAACAATTTTCATGACTTTCATGTGATACTAGCAGTATTTGTCCCTATTGCAATCATGACAATCAGATTAATCAACACATGTGAAGGTGGTCATCGCAAGGATCTATATTACTTCTTCAATGTAATTTCACAAAAGGTAATCGATCTTGAAGAATTTGATCATCTTAAAACCTTCGTGATGGAGACTTTATGCCAGCTTGAGATGTGTTTTCCTCTCTTTTTTTATAGATTGTATATCTCATGGTTCATATCGTGCCTCAGATAATTGCTTCTGGTCCTTTGTACTTACATCAAACCTGAACGTGCAAGCAGTTCATATCTGTCCTGAAGTGCTACATATGAAATCATACACATTTAGGGAGATCGATAATAGAGGGATACATTACCGAAAAAGTCGTTGAGTATTGTATAGATTACTTAAAAGATAAAAAGACAATTTGTTTACCCGTACATCGATATACTGGGAGATTGTGGAGGGAGACTATACGAAAGAAAATATATACTCCTATATAGCGGTATATTATAACTTCCAGAATACTATAGCATCAGCATGCTATACCATGCATGGTACTTGCATAGAGGGAGCTAGGCAAAGTGTACAAGGTAGCTACGCTAGTATAACATCCAAAACATATATGATCACATTCCCATGTGACCCTTCAGATGGATGAACATGACATGTTTGTACTCAAGTGCACTTTGCAGTACATACTGGACATCAAGTCGATCGATCGAATCGTGCATATATAGCCTTCTTCTGATTAATTTCTACCGCAGCAAAAGGCAAAGACATGCATGTGAGGAGACGATGATGGATCAGTACGTACGTTTTTTCAGTCTAACAGTAAGAAGAAATTAAATTGATGATGATGTTGTAAAGCCTAAATTAATTGATAGGGCCATGCGTTTTTATTTGGATGCCACGCACAGCATATATACTGATGCTTGTACTGGTGTTTGAGTTAAGATGGTAATTTCCTTTTACCATACCTGTTATATATGTTGCAGCGGGAATCCAAAGCCAGCACTGCTACTTTTTATTTATTTGTACCTCCTAATTAATCTATATACTATTATATATGTTATAAAAATAAAATAGTGTTTTTGTTTTCTTTTTTTTCTTCCGTTATGACATCATCATGACTGTCATCCCCCTCCCCGCTCCGGCCGCTACCGCTGTTCGGACAAACCCAAGTGCTGGACGCAGCGTATCTATTTACGCCGTGGGCAAGCGGTGACGATCGCATCGGATCTGCTCGGGGAGGTTAGTGCCAGTGGCCTTGACTGCAGCTCCACCGGTCTGTCGCGATAATTCCTGCAGTAGCCGTACGTTTTGACCTGAAGGCTCAGTTAGGTTGGAATTGCCGATGCGGAGTCGCGATTGCGATCCACCCACTTCACCGTGCCCTCCGCCAAGGTACATTCTGTCGCCCCCGGACGCAACGTGGCAAGGGGGAAGGGCCGGTGAGCTGCAGGATACCGGCGGCGCCGTGCGGTATCAGCGCCCTCTCCGACGATGTGCTCCTCCTCATCTTGACGCGCTCGATTTCATGGCGGCGACATTCTCCCGCGGCGCTACCACTGGTGCATCCAACTCCACCAAAAAACTGGTTTTATCTGGTATCCCGTTGATGTTAAGGTTCTTGTTGCCAGCATCAAGCGGTATGAGCGCCTCGCCATGCGAGACATGGCCTCCGCCATCAACAACTTCCTAGACGCGGATGACGATTATGACTGTGCCGCCCGAGCTCGTCAGTACGTTGCGGATTGCCACTCACTACTCTGATTGTGTGAACCGCTTGATCACCAAGGCGGTGGATGCTTGGGAAGTCGAGGATCTTCGCTAAGTCTGCATATTGGTCTATCCCCCCGAATGTCCACAGATTTCCTCACCATGGTCTCTGCAATGATCCCCACAAGTCCCGCCTGAGAAGCCTGAAGCTAGCAGGTTGTATCATTCCACCATTGCAGGGGTTCCAAACTCTCACCATAATGACCTTGCAAGACTTGCAAAACTGCAGCCTTTGAAGCTGTGTTCAACTCTTGCCCCCAATTGCAAGTGCTGCACCTCAAGTCATGCCGGTGGGAGGGCATTTTGGCTATCAACGCATCGCCGGATATGATTATACTACCTGTTTTTATAGTAACGTTTCATTATTTATATTATTTTTAAAAATTAGTATAATTATATTAAAAAATATAAATCATGTCTAAAATTTCTTTAATGATAAACCAAATCACAACAAAGAAATTATACTTAAAATTTTTAAATAAGATGAATGATTAAATATCGTGTTAAAAGTCAACGGTGCTATTTATTAAAAATTAGAGGGAGTAATTGCTTAGTGGGATACTAATCCACTCCTGTGGGAAGAATTGTTTCGGCTACGTGTTACTTTGACGAAAGTGAGCATTCATAAATCTTACCTTTATTGCCGTCTCCATAAAAATAAATTGAAACTCTTCTTTCTGACCTTGAATTATCTCCCACGTAAATTTTAGAAATGTTGGAATGTCATATTATTTTATAGCAATTGAAAATTGTACTGAGTTGATTTCCTATACGAATTGGAAAGGTTGATTTTCTATGACTTTAGCTATATGTTTTCTAATTATTTTTGTTTTTTCTATTACAACGCATGGATATTATGCTAGTGTAATTAAAAAAAATAATCAGCAATAGCAGAACAAAGAACCGTACGTACGTTTACTCTGAAATGTTTTGTAGGAAAAATTAATTTACTTTGTGAAATTTGTTGTGAGTACTAGAGGCATATATCTGATCGATGTGAGGCCCAGAATTTGCTGGGTCTGTGGCCCAACTGCCTATCGGAAATTAATGCATTTGGACTCTTCTACCATAAGCCACTTTCTTCTTCTCCTCCTCCTTGTTCGGCTCTTGTACTTCGGGCCATTAACGTACTCCTACTCCTTGTTAGGCTTTTCCTAAGAAAACAAGAAGAAAAAACCTTTTCCTTGGTTCCTTGGAAAAAACAAGTTGTCTTCTTGATCGCCCTGTGTGTCTCGTCTATGTTACGAATCCTTATCTCTTTAAGAGATAAAATTCTTTTTTATAAGATAAAATTTTTTCTTGTAGACCAATCCGAATTAGTTAGAGATAAATTTATGGTTCTTATCTCTAGCCTCCTCTACCTATAAATAGAAGAGCAAGGGTGTATTCATTGTACATATTGATCATTGATTAATAAAGAGAGAGCAACACTCTTATAGCTATGTCTCCTGTGTTTAGTGTCTTCTTCTGTGGTGTGATTGTGCGGGAAGGGATACGGTCTTCTACATCTTCTCGACACCTCATCTGCTGCGGGAGGGAAGCCATTCTACAACACGTTATCAACAGCTCTACCGGCTAGGTTGACGTCAAATCCTCTCGCGCCAATCAATCTAGGTAACAAAATTGGTTGTTTATCAATTTGTAGATTGATTTTAGATTGGTGGATGCTTGTTTTTTGTTTTTTTAATGCATGTTTTGTAGTAGATCTATTATTAGCCTTAGATTTATTTCCTACTTTTACTCTACAATTGCATCTCTACGGTAACAAAATTGGTTGCTTATCAATTTGTAGATTGATTTTAGACTGGTGGATGCTTGTTCTTTGTTTTTTTAGATGCATGTTTTGTAGTAGATCTGTTATTAGCCTTAGATTTATTTCCTACTTTTACTCTACAATTACATCTGTTGATAACCGGAGAAAACCAGAGTAAAACCGTGTGCAATAAATTATAATTGATCGGTTTTTTCCTGTTCTGGAAACAAACCCGGTTCAGCTGGGCTGAACCAGTCGTCTTCCTCACGTTCCCCTCTCATCTCTCTGTTCTCTCTCTCTCCAATGGAAGCCACGCCGGGAGCCGCCACCGCCGCCGTGGAATCACCCGCTGTCGGCGAAGTGGGACTGGGGGTCCCACGTTCTGCGGGGACGCGTGGATCTTCGGCCACGTCAGTTCCCCGGGGTCACAATCTGCACAAGTGGCGACCGGCTCTCCTGACTAAGTGCCTGAGGCACCAAAGCTGCTCGGGCCCCGGGGCCGGGAACGCCTTCCCCGGGACCGGGGGCGCGCCCCCAGTGCGCCTTCCTCTGGCCCGCGTTCCGGCGACATCGCCCGGGACCCGGGCACGGCAGCCTCGGCCCCGGGCCCGGGCGCCAAGTTCCCCGGTCTCGGATCCCCGCTCTCGGTCCCGGGTGCAGACCGCCTTGGCTCCCGGGTGCCGACCGCCTCGGATCCGGCCCCGGGCGCCAAGCCCCCCGGTCCCGGGTCCCCGGTGTCGGTCCCGGGTGCCGGCGGCTTCGGCCTCGATCCCGGGAGCCGACTGTCTCGGTCCCAAGTGCCGGCGCGGAGCACTCCACGCCGGGCACGAGGTTGACTTGAGCGCACCACTCCCCAACTACCTACATTAATGACGAGGCGACAGGCCTGTCGACTCTGTCGCCTGCTCTGCCACGCGTGGGCGCCTCGTCATGGCTCCCCGTGGACACCCTACTATGCAGTCAGAGCCTTTTGACTTGGAGGCGTACGCCGTCACGTCTCCACGCTCCAGCCGTCCTCCGCAGCCAACCTACCCGGCGTGGACGCAGCAGACGGCAACAGGCAGAGACGTGCGACAAGACTTTGACAAGACAAATCATACCTAGCTCTCCCATGCACCGGCACTGTGGACTCCCCTGATTTTATAAAGGAGGACCCAAGCCACCGCGGGGAGACAGACGGAACTGGACAGAGCTTTCCCCGTCTTCTGCTCCCAAACTCATTCTCTAGCCACTGTTCCTCTTCTCCGGCTCCGGCCGTGAGCTAGCTTTACCTTGTAACTACCATATTACATTCATCCACCACAGATAGCATACACACAGGAGTAGGGTATTACGCTTCCGAGCGGCCCGAACCTGTATAAATCCTCGTGTCTCCTCTGAGTGTGCTGTTCATCGTCTTCTTCGCGTATCTTTCTGCTACACCTGAAACCGGCTTCGCCTGAGAACTACTCCCCTGGCCGAATCTCAAAGGGGGGTCCCTTGACTTCCCGCCGTCGAGGTTTCATCCTCCGACAGCTGGCGCGCCAGGTAGGGGGAGTTTCCTTTTCAGGTGGTACGCCGGCGCCTCCAACACCAACGCACTCCATGGAGGAAGGCCATCGTCCGCGGGACTCCAACAATGGCCACGGCGACCTCCACGATTGGTTGGACCGGACGCAGGTTCAGGAGGACGCCCGGGTCACGATCGAGCGGCAGCGCGAGCGGCGCGCGAACGCTGCCGCAAGTCCTGGGGCCCCCGACCAGGGTCCTGAAGAAGATGGCAAGCTTTCACGTTCCGCGCTGCGGCGGAACAGGAGGAAGCGCCAGAAGGCCAAGGCGGCAGCCGAGAGCTACGCCATGGCGACTACGGGCAGCTCCCGGAGCTATGATGCCCGCGGAGGCGATGGTCGCAGCAAGCGGCGAAAGGCCGCACGCGCGCCGCCACCGCCGGCAACAGCCCAGAAGTGGTGCCCTCTCCACCAGATGGACTGGCACGACATCACGGAGTGCCACGCCATCCAGCGCTCACCCGAGCGTACCGAGCCGGCCATAGTTCGGGGGTGGTGCGCCTACCACGACACGGACCGGCACGACATCACGGAGTGCCGCGCCGTCCAGGGGATGGCCGAGCGTCTCAAGCCGGCCGCAGCCCGTGGGTGGTGCGCCTTTCACGACACGGACCGGCACGACATCACGAAGTGTCGTGCCGTCCAGCGCTTGGCCGAGCGCCTCGAGCCGGTCGAAGCCCGGAGGTGGTGCGCCGTCCACGAGACGGATTCGCATGACCTCGTGGAATGCCGCGCCGTCCAAAAGCTGGCCGAGCGCGTCAAGAAGCTCCGGCAGGAGCAGTAGCGGCCCGAGCCCGACCGAGGCGGTTCGGATGATCCGAACCCTTGGCGGACGGTCCGAGTCCTGCTCCCGAGCCGGAACGACTTCGACGGGGCACGAGTACCCGGACAGTACCGCCTCGGCAAGGGCGGACCAGGGGAACTCGTCCTAATACGGTACATATCCTTACCCGGCACTTGTCAATCAGCTTTTCAGTTAGGAACCCTTGTCTGCCCCGGTCGGAGCCTCGGCTCCCGGGCACATGCTCGCCCCGGTCAGAGCTCGGCTCCCGGGCGCATACTTGCGTACTTAGCCCGGTGGGAGCTTAGCTCCCGGGCACATGCTCGCCCGGTCGGAGCTCGGCTCCGGCGCGTACTTCGCCCCGGTCAGAGCTCGGCTCCCGGCGCATCACTTGCGTGCTTAGCCCGGTGGGAGCTTAGCTCCCGGGCACATGCTCGCCCCGGTCGGAGCTCGGCTCCCGGGCGCGTACTTCGCCCCGGTCAGAGCTCGGCTCCCGGGCGCGTACTTGCGTACTTAGCCCGGTGGGAGTTTCGCTCCCGGGCACATGCTCGCCCCGGTCGGAGCTTGGCTCCCGGGCGCGTGTAACTGGCCCCGGTTGGAGCCCTTGGCTCCTGGGCGCCCAGGTACATAGGGAACGGCTGCTCGGACTCCATCGGATTAGGTGGCAAGTCCGGGCGGTTCGTCCCGACCCAGTCCGGGGCCTCCGGGTCCCGGTGTGATAGTCCGGACCACGCGCCCTGGGCAGCCGCTCCCGGTTGAGGACCTCCTCCCGGTGTCGAGAGCTCGCACCCTCGAAAGGGAAGCTGAGCCAAAACACTGCCCCTGACAGGCCAGAACTCGAGAGCGTCCTCGCTACCCTCGGTAGCGGGGCTCGTGCCCACTCCTCGCGCCGTGGCCTCAGGCCGTGACGCGCGAGTCGGTGGTTGGGCGTGCACCAATGATATTCTGCAGGCAGCAAGCACGGCGCTCGTCGTAGAGCCCCTCGCCCAGGCGAATGCGCGCCTAGGAACATGGCGCCCGGAATGACCCTCACAGGGCGCGAGTACCCGGACAACATCGCCTCGGCATGGGCGTGTCCGGGGAAGTCGTCCCGACGTGGTCCATGTCCTTGCCCAGGCCTCCGTGCCCAGGCTCATGTCGACCATACACATCAAGTTGTATTTCAGTCCGGGCCCTTGGGTCCCGGGCACATATTTAAGCCGAGGCTCGGATTCCCGAATCCGCGCCCGGGTCCGACACCGAGGAGCCGAACCAGGGCGGCATCGCCAAGGCGAGTGCAAGCCTAGGAACGCGACACCCGGAATAGGGCGCGATAGCCCGGATAGCACCGCTCCGGCGAGAATGCGTCCGGAAGGTCGTCTCACGTCCCATATTCAAGCCCGGGCCCCGAAACCCGGCTTATATCAAACGTATCCCAGTCCGGGCCCCCGGGTCCCGGACGTATATTCCTTAGCGCTAGCCGGGCCCCCGGGGCCCGAACACATACCGGACTCGGGCTCGCGAGGGAAGCTAGTCCGAGCTCCATCCCTAGGCATAACAAGTATCTTCGCAAATCCATCTGTATAAACATCCTGTAAGTTGCGGTAAGTCCGGGCCAGCGTCAGATTTCTCCAAGATCTCAGCACTGGCCGGGGCCCCATGTATATACATTTTACATAAGCAATGTTTTTAATATCCTTCCCGGCCTCGTTCCTTTCGTCGTTTCCCATGTGTTGCGTTCGTAGCATGGGATGGACAAGGGAACGAACTGGACGCTCTCACAGTTCACTATGTGCAAAGTATATTTTTTCCCAGCGGTCCTGGGGACGATTCATACCACACCTAGCTGGACCCCCGGGGAGACCCTGTTTCTTCCTGGTGTACCGGACCGAGGCCGTTCTGTCGCCAGAACCCTTCCTCGGCTCTCGGCTACAGCGCTACATCGACAGACATCAACCACGACAATATGCATCTCGACAACCTCGACTTCCTCGAGGAACGAAGGTGGCGCGCTCCGTTCCACGTCGCTCGTTACCAGCAAGGCCTCAAGCGCTATCTTTGGCGTCAGGTTCGGGCCCGATCACTTCAGGTTTGGGGTTCGAACCTCCGCCGTATCTTCTTACGGGTCGGAATGAAATCTTCCCCCCGTGGGAAGGCCCCTCCCTGGTGATCGGAACTTCCCAACCGGGCTCGGTAAGCCTGGAAGCATCATCACAAATACTACCTGAAAACACATCCTGTAAGTGCCTCTAAACCTCAGCACTGATCGAGGCCGATGTGCATTCGCTTTCCATAGTAATGCTTTTATTATCGTTTCCGGGCTCGTGCCCTTATCCTTTCTTTGTGTCGCGATCGTGGCGATCTCCCCCGGGGGCATAATCGGGTCGCGCCCATGCGGTGGCTGGGTATTGCGCCTAAGCATCTGTTCCTTACCAGCGAGCTACCGTATCCCATCTGCTAAACCCCGGACATCGTCTAAGCCCCGGCTTGCGGTGCCCCGCTCTGGTTGGCTTCGGGCTCGGTTTTTTCCGCTGCTAGGGGGTAGATTCCTTATGCGCAATCCTTTCCTCCGCTCGGTCGCGACCGCGAAGAGGCCCCTAAGAGGTGGTAGACGCAACGGCTCGCAACATGGAATGGACAAGGGAACGAGCCAAGTGCTCTCACGGTTCATCATGTAGAGCCTGTCGTCGCGGCATCGCTGTGCTCCCTAGGCCAACGGGGCCTGGGGGCACGAAGGACCCCCGAATCCGGAAGACGGAAGGGACCGAGCCTCAACCAATTCCGCAAGTCTCGCGCTCGGGCGCCCGCGGCACTTTGGTGCCAGGCCCCGGGCCCCCGGAGACCTGGGCGCGACGGCGATTCACAGCGGATCGGCCCGATGCTCGGCGCTCCCGAGGGAGAACAACACCCCCGGTCCCGGGATGGTGCTCGCGAAGCCATGCCGCCCTTCGCAATACCCAGATACGTAACCTTATCCAACTTTACATACCACTCAACTTGTATTCTTCCTCTATTTGCATGGTCAGCCTAGGTTCCCGGGGGCGCGGAGGGCCCCCGGGACCCGGAAGATGGGCAGGAGCCCGAATTCCTGGGGCAAGCGGCTGCGCCGGGGCCCGGACAGGGGTCTCACACCCTACGGCTGTTCGCAGTTGCTGGCCCTCGATGTCGGACGGCGCCCGATACTCGACGTCCCCAGACACGGGACCCCGAGTACAAGCGACCTCCGAACAACACAATAAACCAAGGTACGAAAAGTATAAACATGACTATATACATATGCAAACATCTCTCTTCGTACAAGACAGGCGAAACCGGAGCGCAAGCACGAGCGAGGCCCGGAAACGCCGTCGCACGGGGAGAGGTCGCTGGCCTCCTTCGGACCGGACCCCGGACGACGACAGAAGAAGGGCGCCCGGGGGCATGGAGGGCCCCCGAACCCCGAAGGCGCCCGCGCATGGCGTCAGAAGGAGACCGGCGTCTTCTTCAACCTCCTCGTCAGGCATCAGCTCTACGAGATGGTCGCCGCGGTCGAAGAACCCTGCCTCCGCGGCAGCGGGCTCGACCTCGGCCTCCCGAGACTTCCTCGCGAACCGCCGCGACGTCCTCGCGATCTGCCGCGAACACCTCGCGAACCACCGCGACTTTCTCGCGAACAACCGCGACTCCCTCGCGCACGACCGAACTCACACCCCCGGGACGCGAGCCCAGCCTCTTGGGCCCGGACGCGTTCTTCCCGGGAGAATGTTTCCTTCTCCCGCACCTCCATCTCGGGCCAGGCGCGGGAGAACTCATCGGCGGCGGATTAGGTGGCAGCCTCCAAATGGACGACGCGCCTCATTGTTGCCGCGGCCTCCGACCAGCGGTCACCACGAAGAACTCGGTGGCGACAGTACGGGTGGCAAGCTGCCGCCTCGCCATCACGACCGCTGCCGCCGGCCTTCCTCAACACCTCGTCCCATGTTTTCAGCCCGGTTCCCGAGTACGTATCGCATCTGAAATCAACAAATCGTCAAGCTACGTCAAGTCCATGGCGAACCAGGCGGACCCCGCGTCCCCTCTTTTCTTCAAGACGTGGCCCTGTTCCTGCCCGGGGCTAATCCCGGCCGAGCAACAGGGCCAGGGGCCACTGTCGGCGAAGTGGGACTGGGGGTCCCACGTTCTGCGGGGACGCGTGGATCTTCGGCCACGTCAGTTCCCCGGGGTCACAATCTGCACAAGTGGCGACCGGCTCTCCTGACTAAGTGCCTGAGGCACCAAAGCTGCTCGGGCCCCGGGGCCGGGAACGCCTTCCCCGGGACCGGGGGCGCGCCCCCAGTGCGCCTTCCTCTGGCCCGCGTTCCGGCGACATCGCCCGGGACCCGGGCACGGCAGCCTCGGCCCGGCCGGGCGCCAAGTTCCCCGGTCTCGGATCCCCGCTCTCGGTCCCGGGTGCAGACCGCCTTGGCTCCCGGGTGCGACCGCCTCGGATCCGGCCCCGGGCGCCAAGCCCCCCGGTCCCGGGTCCCCGGTGTCGGTCCCGGGTGCCGGCGGCTTCGGCCTCGATCCCGGGAGCCGACTGTCTCGGTCCCAAGTGCCGGCGCGGAGCACTCCACGCCGGGCACGAGGTTGACTTGAGCGCACCACTCCCCAACTACCTACATTAATGACGAGGCGACAGGCCTGTCGACTCTGTCGCCTGCTCTGCCACGCGTGGGCGCCTCGTCATGGCTCCCCGTGGACACCCTACTATGCAGTCAGAGCCTTTTGACTTGGAGGCGTACGCCGTCACGTCTCCACGCTCCAGCCGTCCTCCGCAGCCAACCTACCCGGCGTGGACGCAGCAGACGGCAACAGGCAGAGACGTGCGACAAGACTTTGACAAGACAAATCATACCTAGCTCTCCCATGCACCGGCACTGTGGACTCCCCTGATTTTATAAAGGAGGACCCAAGCCACCGCGGGGAGACAGACGGAACTGGACAGAGCTTTCCCCGTCTTCTGCTCCCAAACTCATTCTCTAGCCACTGTTCCTCTTCTCCGGCTCCGGCCGTGAGCTAGCTTTACCTTGTAACTACCATATTACATTCATCCACCACAGATAGCATACACACAGGAGTAGGGTATTACGCTTCCGAGCGGCCCGAACCTGTATAAATCCTCGTGTCTCCTCTGAGTGTGCTGTTCATCGTCTTCTTCGCGTATCTTTCTGCTACACCTGAAACCGGCTTCGCCTGAGAACTACTCCCCTGGCCGAATCTCAAAGGGGGGTCCCTTGACTTCCCGCCGTCGAGGTTTCATCCTCCGACACCCGCGCTGCTGGGTTGATCTACGCACGTGGCTGCCGCTCGTCGTCGCTGCTGAAAGCCCCACCGGCCCTTATCGCCGGTGCCGCTGCGGGAGACCACCATCATCGGAGGAAGCCCCAAACCCACGTTGTCGCCGCCGCTGGTTTTTTTATGCCAAGGCAGGGCAGCCGCTGCCGTTGAACTCTCACCGACGCCGCCGTTGAGCCGTGGTGGGAAGACGATAGGACAACCGGCCGCCGCCAGAGGATCGAGACTCGCTGGGAAGCAGTGGCCGGAATACCTCCATGATGCCGCCGCCGCAGGACCTGATACCAAGGATGGGCAGCCGCCGCCGTCAATTTCTCACCGACGCGCCTTGGAGCCGTGGTAGAAGGTGATAGGACGAACGGCCGCCGACCTTGGATTGGGATCCACCGGGACACCGTGGTTGGATGCAAATCAGTCGCCATCGCTGGAGCTTCGGGTGTCAATGTTGAGCTCTACCTCGCCGCCATCTTGAGGATGTGTGGGTTGTGACGGAGCTTCGCCGCACAACGCTGAGCCACCGCCGCACCGATTGCCGTATGGCAGCGAAGTCGCTGCCGCAGTCTTGCCACTGCACAGTTGATGGGTTGCCAGCCAGCCTCCTCTCCGTGCGCCGCCTCTATCTCCACTGCCACTGACAGTCGGCATCCTCCATCGCCGCCGCCGTGCCCGTCCGGCCGGCGCGCTGGGCGATGGGTGCCGCCGCGGGTGCTGGTGGGGATAGGGGAAACCCTATTTCCCTCTTTCCCCTCTCTCGGTCATTTAGGCGGGCTAGCTGGGCCGGCCTACCACCACCCGACCACTTTTGGCCCAACAGCAACTAGCCGGCCCGCCACCACCTGATAGCTTTTGGCCCAACAGCACCGACCGGCCCCCCACACACAAATTAATAAAAATAATAAATCTGAAACCATAGATGAGCTTTAAATTCGGAATTCGGCCTATTTGGCATTTGGACCACGTTCTATGAGCGCGGCCCAACGGCGTTTCGACCCGATTAAATTTGATTTTATTGATAATTTATGTTTAAGTCCCTAGAAATGTTGATTTTTACGCCAACAGCTCACTATTCATGTAATATTTACAGTTTGAACCCTTAATTTACTAGGAATTATATTAATTTGTGTTTAGTGGTTATAAACTTGCTGTGTAGACCTTTTTTTAGTTGGTTTATTTCATGTGAGTCCTAGGACTCGTTAATAACCATGTGATGATGTTTTTAAGCTTTTATTTGCTTTTAAATTTGATGCAACTCCAACTATATAATCTAGATATGATTCTAGATTAATATGCTTCCATAAAAATATGTAATCACCTAGTCTAGTGACCCCTCCCTTGGAAGCATTATTTGGGTTTATTTTTTTTCCATGTGTGATATTTTTTCTATGGACATAAAATTATTAATTTAATGCCATAAGGCCAATAAAAATCATAGAAAATTGGTAAATGCAAGATAAATTCCGGGAAAATAACAGTAATTACATACGACTACATTGCATTATTCTGTGACTTTGTTTTCATGCAAGTTAACCTGGCGTTGGTTTTTTATATGATAACATGACATGTCTAACGCAGACTTCAACAAGAGAGAGTTCCCCGTTCTCCCCGTTAATAGGGCAGATTACCAGACTTGCAGGGTTCAGGGGGAGTGAAACCCCTGAACACAGGCTAGTCAGTGGATCAGCGAGTACATAATATTGTACCCTTTTTTTCTTAGTTGAGTGGAGCTTGTGATCCTCACAAAGGTTTTTAACGAGGCAACGGTATGTGACGCATGGCGGCAACTATGTACTCTTTCTCCTAACCTTTTTTTCCACTGGATTTTGTTAGGAGTTTTGACGAGACATGAGTTGGTCGTGGATAGATCCAAGGGGAAGTGTTATGAATCCTTATCTCTTTAGGAGATAAAATTCTTTCTTGTGAACCAATCCGAATTAGTTAGAGATAAATTTATGGTTCTTATCTCTAGCCTCCTCTACCTATAAATAGAGGAGCAGGGGTGCCTTCATTATACACATTAATCATTGATTAATAAAGAGAGAGCAACACCCCTATATCTGTGTCTTGTGTGTTTATTGTCTTCTTCTGTGGTGTGATTGTGCGGGAAGGGATACGGTCTTCTACATCTTCTCGACGCCTCATCTGCTACGGAAAGGAAGGGAGCAGATCTGGGCGATCTGTTGACGTAGCCATTCTACAACAATCGACAGTTGTACACGCTGAATTTTAAATAGTACTAGTACTACGTCTAGTAGTATTTAGATGCATTTAATTTATAATACCCATCCATATAAAAATGTAAGTTTAATAATTAGTTAAATGCTACGGAGGTTGATTTTATGTAAAACGTACTATTTTTATACGGAGGGAGAAGCAGTTGTGTACCGACGGTACTCTCACTCATTTGAGGGATGAAAGGATGAATTAAAGAAGGACACGACTATCCGATCCGTAGCAAAACATCTAACGATGTTTCACCACTTGGTGAAAAATGTTTCTAACACTTAGTCAAAATTTTTTGTTAAAAAATGTTTCAAAGATATGCATCATTTAAAAATACTGCTAGCAACACTAACAAACTAATATGTGCAACATCTAACAAAATAGACTACAACATCAAGAAAACATGGTATGCAACATCATAAAAATAATATGCACCACATCCAAAAAATATCAACTGCAACGTTTGATGAAAAAAGAGTGAAACACACAAATACGACAAAGCACAACAAGGTAAACAATGGGACGCAACAAAATCGTTAACCATCTCCAACAAAAAGCCTACATGTTGTCTTCTTCCTCTTCTGTGACTGGATCTGAGCTATCCATACTCGCAACAACTTCTTTCTCCTTCTCCCGACTTTGGCTCTTGGTGGTGCATGGCACAGTAGAAGCCCCCTACAAGAAGTCGATCAACGACTATGTTACCACTTGGTGTCGGTAGTTGACAGTGAGCGTGTGATGGCCGATGATCCATGCCGCTACCTTCATCCAATCGTTCTACTCATCCAACAACTTCTCATAGGAAGAAGTCTCTCTTGTAACACTATGACAAGCTCACGTGCTCAACTAGCAAGTGAGAAATAGAGAACCTGAGTATGCCGGCTAGTCATCAAGCAAGTCTCTACGAGAGATTTGTGGTAGAAAGCAACTTTAAGAGGAGTAGAGACTAGAGAGAGAAGAGAGAGAAAAAAAAAAGAGAAAGCGAGGAGAACAATGCAGAGTCTAGATTTTTTTTAAAGAAAATAGCGTGTTGTCTATCTATTCGTTGGGCCTTGTAGCTGGCCCATTGCGGCAGATCATTTCCCATTAAAGAAGTGACAGTAATGGGGTCATAAAAATTAGACCTTTTCCTTTTGTAAAAAATCAACTTTTTGACAACTGAAGCGGACGGCACAACACAAGGAGAGTCCGTCTTCTTCCTTCCTTCCTTCTCCACGCGCGCGCGCGCGCACTCGGCAAAGATCCACACATACTTGTACATTACACAGATGATAGATAGATAAGCCGATCGAGAGGAGGAGGACTGGACACTGGAGTATACAGCAGCAGCAGCAGCAGCTAGCAATATTCACGCTGACTTCGCCCCTGCGCCCGCCCGCCCACGCGGCATCCCCGCCGCCATGGCTCGACGACGCCGACGCCGACGCCGACGCCGACCTTCCTCACCACGACAACACCTTCCTCCGCTGGGTCATTGCCGCAGACGACGACGCTCTTCACCTCCACATGGACCACCACCCGCTCCTTGACCACCTTCACCCCCACATGCCGCCAGTCCACCACGACAAAAAGCCGCCGCCGCCGCTGCCGCCGCAGCCTCTCCACCACCCCTACTTCCCTAAGCTCACACCCAAGGCCGAGGTTGACTCCGACGCGGCCACCGACCACACTACTACGGTCGACCAGCTCGCCCAGGCCGCCAAACTTGCCGAGGCCGGCGACGTCTTCGCCGCCCGCCAGATATTGGGGCGGCTCAACCACCGCCTCCCCGGCACCGCCGCCCCCACGCCGCTACTCCGCTCTGCCTTCTACTTCAAGGAGGCCCTGCGCGTCGCCCTCTCACCCACCGCCTCCCCGGCGACCGCCGCCTCCACGCCGCTCGACGTGCTCCTCAAGCTCACCGCCTACAAGGCCTTCTCCGAGCTCTCCCCGGTGCTCCACTTCGCCCACTTCACCTGCGTCCAGGCCGTGCTCGACGAGCTCGGCGCCGCCGCCTGCATCCACGTCCTCGACTTCGACATCGGCGTCGGCGAGCAGTGGGCCTCGCTCATGCATGAGCTGGCCCACCGCCACACCGGCGTCGCTCTCAAGGTCACCGCCCTCGTGTCCACGGCCTCGCACCACCCGCTCGAGCTGCAGCTCATCCACGACAGCCTCTCCAACTTCGCCGCCGAGCTCGGCGTCCCGTTCCGCTTCGCCGTCTTTAACCTCGACGCCACGGACCTCACGGGCCTTCTTGCTGTTGCCGGCGGCGGCGGCGAAGCCATTGCTGTGCACCTCCCTGTCGGCTCGGTCCACGCCCCCGCGGTGCCATCCGTCCTCCACCTGGTCAGGGGGCTTGGCGCGAAGCTGGTTGTCTCCGTCGACCGCGGCTGTGACCGCGGCGACCTGCCGTTCGCAGCGCACCTGATGCAGGCATTGCAGTCCACCGTGTTCCTGCTCGAGTCACTGGACGCCATGGGCACGGACTCGGATGTGGCGGCCAAGATCGAGCGCTTCTGGGTCCAGCCAAAGATCGACGAGTGCGTGCGTGCGGCCGCCGCGGGGGAGAAGACGCCGCCGTGGCGGGCAACGCTGGCGTCGGCAGGGTTCGTGCCGGTGCAAGTCAGCAGCTTCGCGGAGGCGCAGGCGGAGTCGCTCCTGAAGAAGCTGCCCGTCAGGGGCTTCCGCCTGGAGAGGCGCGCCGGCTCACTCTTCCTCCATTGGCAACGCGGGGAGCTTGCCTCCGTCGCGGCATGGCGGTGTTGAGGCTTAATTATCTAGCGGCTATTAGCTCGGACTAATGATCCTGACAGTGTCTCCCTGCTCCAATTAATGCTGAAATTAAATTACTCCTTGTTATGCATGCATGTTACCTTGCTCAATTGTCATGTTAAGGTTTGGCAGATTGCAATATATATTATTGTATAGTGTCACTCTAATGTGAAATCAAATGTTTTCTTAGCCAGCTATTGCTTGATGAAGTTCAGGATCCTGACCTTTGATAGAATGATTGTACAAGAAGCATTAGACAATGATGGTAGGCATGCTCCAGGTTTGAACTTCGTAATACAAACTGCATTCACATATTGCCGAAAAATAAGGTCATTGCATTACCTGTGAAGCTGTGAATAGATACGAAAGCTAAAATGTTAGGAACCAAAGTTTGGTTTTGCTAACAGTATGGGGACTGATATTCACAAATTTGTGTCTAGAGTACGTTCCTAATTAATCACAATTCATCCTTTTCTGATAGGTTGAGAAGAATAAGATCAAGACATTTAGTATTCTGGGATCCGTCAAACAGCCATCTGAAATTGTCAACTTCTGCTGACTAACATAAAAAGTTTTGAAAAGTCACAAGAAATTTGCAAGTACATCCCTACTACCTCCACAAACGACCGAACAAGCAGGTTATAGATGTTTGGTGGTGTATTATACTATTCGTGCGTTGAATTGTACTGTTCTAACTCTCGAATCCCACCTCCCGTTTGTTTGACTACCACTCACTAACTGACTGACTAGGTAGGTATTTTCTGAAAAATAAAAACATTTCATTTTATCGTCGTACATGATCAAGTTCTTGTTTTAAAAATGTATCATTTTCTCCCAAAATTAAAATTTGCAACTAGAAAGAGCATGTGGTTTCAGCCTGGGCTGTGTACATCTATCTTATGTTAGATCTAGAGACCGGTTTTAATCTATTATCTAAAAAATTATGGTTTCAGCCAAACTTAGCTACTTGTGTGTCTCTGGATCAGAGAATATCAAGATACAGTGAGAACAAAATGCTGTCTTCACGAACTCTCAGACACCTAGAAAGCAGAATTACATGAGAAGTGCATGTTTTAAGAATATTTTAGCCTTTCTGATATTATATGTTAGGAGAACATTACCAAGTTGACAAATGCGGGATTCAGCAGGGATTGGGAATAAAGTGGCACTGGCTTTTTAGAGACAAGCATAAAGTAGCAGAATTTTTTTTGTTTGTGAGTGGGATTCTTATTTGCATTATGTAACCACCCAAGTGTGTCTTAAATAGTTAAGACTGTTACATAGCTTGGACAAGCTGTGTGTTGGAGACAGCCCGCGGTTTCTTTGGACCAATCGTCTCTTCGAAATACTCAAGGCCGAAGCTTCTTTTGGTAACTCAAGACCAAATACATACAGGCAAGACGCCTAGTACGAGCGAAGGGCACAACACGTCGGTCGAAGACGAAGGTCGCGAAGGCGAAGGGCACTGCGTGCAAGACGAAGCCGCTGTAGAGTGGTAAAACCCTGACCAGGAGGCGGAGAGACCAAAGCACCAGACGAAAGGCCTAGACGACCGAAGACATGCTCTAGCAGGCGAGGCCTAACAGCACGTCTCTAGCCCAGCTAGAAAGCGTGACAGCCGAGAGGGCCAAAAGGCCCATCAAGGATACGACCGACATAGCGGCCCGTATAACGGCCCGCTAGACTCCTGTGAGTAGGTAAAGACGTAAATGCCCCTGTAGTTATCCTAATTAAGGGACCATAATGTAATACCACATGTAAATGAAAACCTAAAGTCTGTAACTATACCTCTAGGCCTATAAACAGATACTTAGGCCACTGTAATGGTAAGTTTTTTTGAGATTAATATAAAGATTTATCATTTTTGTCCACACTTAGAATCCACTGTTGTTCTTCGACAATACTATGCATCTGTATAATTGGTGGTCTACTACTACTGTTTTACTAGTATACCGTGTATGATATAGCAAACTGGTGTTTGCTTATAGTTGTTTAGTAACTAGAGTATCTTAGTTACCACTGTTAACCCAGATATCACTATTTGTTTTTGGTTGCTTCCACGTCTCTCCTGATAATCTACCTACAGTTTTTTTAAACGAAAATCAACCTATAGTTTTGAAGTATTTGTCAGTCCTGAAATTCTGAATATGTACTGGAGTGCTATGGACCAGAGGTGTTCCATCCTTGCTCAAGTATGAAATAGCATCTAGCACAATACTAGAAGCTGATTGACATGAAGATGTTTATTTTATCGTAATGGAATTCCTTGCTGCAACATGAACACATTTGTCTTTGTTCTGATGAGGATGCAAAGATAGCAATCAGAATGTAAAGTGGGTGCGCTTTACCTCAATGACGGCAAGCATCTGTCGTCACCGGCAGCATTTGTACTTGTAACTGTAGTACCAAATTCGTCCACGTTGGGGTTGTCCATCCAAGAAACCAAGATGCTATGCCTGATATATGCTAGTATCTGACGAGGGACTGAATGAACCGATAAGCCATACCTATTCCTCATCCAATCCTAGTGTGTTCTCCTAGTACTTTCAGATTTCGACATCACGTTACACATCACCACCTATGAACAAAAAGACATCATCAAAGAAATGCTGGCATGTTGGGCCAGCATCGTCAGGATGCTGCCGGGTACAACCATACAATGCAAGGCGAGTTCAAATAGATTCACTAACCTTTCTCTTTAAACTTCAAAGTTAACTTTAAAGTTTGATCAGATATTGCCTTGATCAGTACGTTCAGTAATGATCTCTGCAGCTGCACCTGAGGTAATTCCTTTTCCTGGCTGTAAAAAGGTAATAGCGTTAGCCGATAAGCAAACTCTCTGGATATACTTCGATGTATGTATGTGCGGGTTTTTCTTTAGGAACCATTTCTCAGGCATCCTTTGAATGTAGAGGACGGGTTTTAATCCATTTTTCTAAAGAAAAGATAACCTACCACATGATTTTACCACTAACTATAACTCACTTGCAAAGACAGGCATCTACTTTATTCCCCATCCATCTACTACCCTTTAGTTTAATTACAGATTAGTACCATGAATGAATCAGTAGATCATCACAAAGGAGTGCAATTTTTATTTGCGACAAGCTCGGCCTGAAAGTTGAGAACCCGGCCGGGGAATCGAATCGATCAAAGCCTCAAGAGATGATGAGAAAGGTCTTGGGATATCATACAGGTCTACAGGTTCGAAAGCATGAGATGAGATACAAGGGCCAATGACTTCTTAGAGAGAGAGTGTTGGGAGGTGAGGGAAAAGAGAGAAGGAGAATATCATCTAAAACAAGGTGAGCTATTAGCGTATAATTAGTTGAGTATTAGTTATTATAAACTTGAAAAATAGATTAATATGATTTTTTAAAGTAATTTTTAGATAAATTTTTTTTATAAAAAATACGTCGTTTAATAGTTCGAAAAGCGTGCCGATAGAAAGTGGTTATTACCCCCGATCCTTACCTGTGAGCGTGCCTTAGTATAGTACTGGTGATCTTAGTGTGGACACCAACACAAGGAGTACTGCACTTGGAAAGAGCTAAAGATAGGCGCCTTTTCTTAGGGCCTAACACTAGATGAAACGAAAAGAAATGGACGTGTCATGGTGAAGCTTTCTCAGATTCGGTTCCAAATTCAAGCTTGATGCACCACACGTTGCCCAGACTTTTCTTCAGCTTGTAGAAGAAAATGAGACGAGGAGGACAGCAAAAAGATTGACTCTACATATAAGCAGAGACAACTAGAACACAAAAATGTATTTTCTCATTCTGTCTAAATGACAACAAAGGTGCTAGTGTGAGAGGTTATGGTTTCAGCTCTAAAATCTGAACGAAAGGAATGGATAAGAATTGAAATAAGAAGGAAAAAAAACAAAAGACCTATAAATCCCAGCATGAGCCTACCATCAGTAATTAATTCAGTAAGCACTTGAACATTATAGATTGACAGGCTAGCCATGCCTAATGCCTGAAGGTTTACTCATCCAAGAATTGCACTTCATGCTTGAAGCTTAAAGTTTTCACTAACCAAGTAGCCTTTTACCTTGTTTTCCTGTCTTAAAAAAAAGAACATGCAAATACAATTGCGTGTATTGTCGGTAGGAGACTTGTAGAAGAATCGGTTACCTGGCCAAGTTTAACTGGTCAGCTTTGCTGAATGTTGTTATTGCAGAGGGAATCTTGCCCACAAGCAAAATGGCTCTATGATGGGTTGTCTTTGGATGAAAATATCAACTGGATAACCACTCAGTGAACAGCATACAGCAGAATCAAAAGATTTTGTTCCCAAAGACTTGTCTGAGAAGAGCAGATTTCTGCAATGCCCGTGTATGTTTAATTTCGATGTTCCTCTTAAGATATCATGTCCTGAATAGACAATCAAATTCTTTCTGCTTTCTAACTCGAGAAGTCCAGGTGCATACTGCCACTTCCCGACCCATTAATTGATGGAAAGAAGACACAATAAACAGCAGGCACTACTACAATTATATAAAGCAAGAATAAATCTCTGAAAATCTCTAATGCGTTTACACCAAACTACACGTCTTCCGTAAGGCATCTAATCTAGCAGATGAAAAGGATGATGGGAGATGCTCTCTTACCTTCGGGATGAAGGCTCCTCTCCAGTTGTAAGAACAACACGTTTATAGAGAATCTTGGACAAAGGAAGGCTTTATTATTATTAGATAATAGTTGCTAAAGGAAGACACATCATGTACCTGGAACGTTTATCTTGTTGAAAGTCCGAATCCATCCTTTGAGCTTTATGATTCATCTATTTGTACCGCGAATGAGCCCAGGCCCAGAGAGGCAGAGATTGCCCAGTTACCAGAGGACTTCCCAGGCGTCAGCAGGATTAGTGGATCACCAGGTTGAACACCTCGCATACATTGGACGCTCAACAAAACTCTTCCTATGCCTACATGGCAGTCACGTTGCTAGCCATTCCGAAATTTAGAAATGCTCTCAGAAACAGAGATCTGAAGGCACCATTATAACAATACAAGAACCAGCTAATAAGTGAGTTTACAAATGGTAGGTGATGCTATCATTATATTTTATGGCAACTAGATAAAACTTATGATACGAGGAGTAAACACAGCTCATGTAAATATATACAACAGTTAATAAGTACAGATATCACATCCAACACGAAGACGACGAGGTCACAGGGGATTTTGACAAATAGCAATACTTAAAGGTACTACATTACATATTAGACTGCAGCACAAATTGCATTCACTTCAGTAGGGTTTTAACGATGGATTTGACATTGAGCTTCTTTAGGTCAGTGCAAGACTGACCATAACCAACGAACATAACTGGAGCTCCAAATATATAAACCATATAAAGTGTAGATCTGACCTACAAATTTTAAGAACTGACATACAATTTTTTAGAACTGGCATCAAAATACTATACAACAAGGCAGTTGCAATAAATCAATCTCTGTGCCTAGTTCAGACCTTGTCGTCAATGGTGTCAAACTTGGTGAGCATGATGCCATCTATCAATCCGGCACTAGGAACAGTGGAAAGGTCCGCTAATTTCTGTTCAACAAATAAAACTGTTCAGTGCACTTCACAATAAATGAAGCACTACTTCCATGTTGCTACCAAATATGCAGTACTATTTAATAATAACATTCACCGGTTCCTGAAAGACCATCAGTACCTGGTTAAATTTGGTGAGTTGATCAACAGCATCATTACCCACCAATGCTTCCCCAACAAATAAAACTAGATCTGGGCTATTGAGATTAATGAGCTTGGAGAGTGCTCTCATGAGAGGCTCACTATCCTGGCAGAGAAAATAAGCAATGTTTGAGCAGTGGTAACCAGAAGGGGAATGTGTAAGAACAATATGATGATTAAGAAATGAGACATGTGAGAACAACATTTATAGAAAGATAATACAGTGTACATTGTGGTTAAGTCACTCGACCAACCTGCATACGTCCAGCGGTGTCAACAAGAAGAACGTCTGACTTATTACGAGTAGCTTCCTGAATGGCCCCCTTTGCAACAACTGTTGGATCTTTTTCATATCCCTTCTCAAATATAGGTATATGTACAGATACCAGAATATAAATATCTAGAAATAAGTGAAGAATTTTAAAAGAAACAAAACACAGAAATATAACGAAACAAAATAGCAGTGAGCATTTGTAAGTGAATGCCAAGCAGCTAACTCCTAGAAATAGCTTCTACTTTCTCAGTCAACACAAGTAATATTAGTAGAGTTAGATGCATTTTTTTTTCCAAAAAAAGAAGATACATAGTCTATTCCAGAAAAACAAAAAAGAGAAACTAAACCCACTTATCGAGGTTAGAGATTCAACGGCCGGCCACATCATATAGCCATTCTAACTCAAAACGAATCCAATGGTCTGGCCTCAAAGGTTCATGCAAGTTATAGAAAAATAGTGCAATACAATTGTTGGTTAGTCAAGAGGGTCAGATCACTATCTGAAGGTATCACATGCTGCCAGCATTACACTGAGGTTATGCTGAAGAGGCCAATAAGCAACCTGTAAGTTACAAGAGCTCACAGGGATTAGCAAAATTCCTGGCACTATATTTCAGTATAGTTTTTGAACTAAACATGTTTGAAATAATAAAAAAAATACTTAATTAAAGTAATAAAGGATTTTCTGGGCCAAAATCTCACCATCTCATGGTCCGTGCATCCATAACTTTAGCCCAGCTAGCCCATTTTCTCCTTTAACTTATCCCTATCTCCGTGTGCTAGAAACTGGAATGTAACATATATTGCATATATGTATTAAGTTATAAAATTTATCTGGAAGTGCATGCCAAAAATTTTCCACCACCTTGACATAATTTTTCCCAGTTTCCTAGCATTTTTCCTCTACTTGCCACATTTCTCGGCAAAGAAAAGTTTTCAGAAAATATCAATCAATTTATCGACAATATTCATCGGTTTTCGGTAAATTCCAACTGGCTTCACCGTTGTTTTACCGTTTAATTGCCGGTCGAAATTTCAATTCTTCTTATCAAAATCTTGGTAAAACCGTTCGAAATTTCGATATCTTTAACGACAAAGCAATCGAGCCCAGGAATTTGAATTCAAATTTTGGTTTATAAAATTTATCTAAAAATTATCGGTTTTTGATCGATTTTCAGGAAAACCAACAAACCACCCCCATCCGGCATCGGGAGCTCCGTCGGCATTGTTAACCCTGGTTGGTTGTCCATACCGATTGCATGCTGGTCGTAGAAACCATGCAAAACATAGGTTTCTCTGCAACACCAGCGGCCGCTATCTACAACGACTGGAGTATCCCGTACGTGGATCCGATTCGACAACGTATCTATTGAGAATTGTAACAGTGAGCTCAATCAATCAGGTAGCTCATGTGCTCGCTAGGGAAGCTTTCTCTTTGAAAACTTCTTGTATTTAGGTCGCTAAACCTAGTCAATCTTGAATGCTTCGGTGAACGAGATGCAACTATTTTCTCGTAGCAATAAAGCTCAACGAATGCCTTTCCCTAAAAAAAAAAGCATTAGCCCCGCGATCGATCGCCCGCGAGCTAATTGCGCTATTCCACCTGTTTTTCTTTTTTTTACCGCGTATTTTTTTAAGTTTATACACTTAAGATTTATGCACCGAGAGTTTATATGTTTTGTTTCGATTTGGATTCAGATTTTGATTAGGATTCAAATGTTTTTATATCAAAAGTTTATACACATAAAATTTATATTATAAACTCTCTAAAACTATTCTTGTAGTGAGCTAGACACATGTGGGTTAGGCTGAAAGTGTTTGCACAGCTAGACTGCGCACAATCACGCTCGTCCATTGAACCTACCCTAGCTCGCTTGTGTTGTACCATTGTCACTTGTTATCTTACCTCCAACTACTCTTATATCCTCATTTATCTCTCATCTAATGAGAGACTAGAGTCTTTTCTCCTTAATCTTCGTTTCTACTAAACATGACTCGTGCTATTTTCTCGTTTAGTGTGAGCATACTTTTTAAACCGCTAAATCTATCTTTCAAATTTATAATAGTTAATACTTAATTAATTATGTACTAATGATTTGTCTCATTTTACGTGTCGCTGATAAGCTCAAGGTACCAGCCAATTCAAACGGTGTCTTATAAATATTATATTGTTGGACGGAGGGAGTAGTAATTTTTAATATATGAACTTTCAGTAAAATATTTTACTGATCTTTTCTTGAATACTCATTCCGTTCCAAAATATAGCCATTTCTAGGATATTTTGGAGCGATTAAAGAATATGATGAAAAAGTTACATTGCTCTTCATTAATACAGAAAAGACTCGTAGAAGAGTAGGGTGGTCGGTAGGTGTAGGGTGATTGATAAAGGTATAATAGGCATAATAGCATCAAAACTTGAGTTTTAGAAATAACTATATTTTAGAACGGAGGGAGTAGTTAAAAATAAAATTTGCGTATTTTTTAAAACGCAAAATAGGCTACTACTACTAGTAGTAAATTTTTCAAGTTGGGCCGTTGGCTGTAAAATAAACAAAAATCACAAATGGTGAGCGCCGTCCAATGCAGTTCAAGTGCAGTAGTAGCCGTTAGGGGGACCAGCCTGGCCCTGGCATTGGCAAATCGAAGGCCCAATTTCTCGTTCCGTTCCGTTCCGTTTCCCCTGAGCCTGTGTTTTCCCCTCCGAAATTTCAAAATTCAAATTCCCTCCCGAGCAGACGCCGTCAGTCTCGACGCCCCCACCCTCTATATAAACCGCCCCACACCGACTGCCCCAACCCTAACACCCCACTAACGCCTCCCGTCGCCGCCGCCACCTCTTGCTTTCTCGCCGCCGGTCGCCGGGAAGAAGAAGAAGAAGAAGAAGATGAGGGAGATCCTCCACATTCAGGGCGGCCAGTGCGGCAACCAGATCGGCGCCAAGTTCTGGGAGGTGGTCTGCGCCGAGCACGGCATCGACGCCACCGGCCGCTACGGCGGCGACTCCGACCTCCAGCTCGAGCGCGTCAATGTCTACTACAATGAGGCCTCCTGCGGCCGCTTCGTCCCGCGCGCCGTCCTCATGGACCTCGAGCCGGGCACCATGGACTCCGTGCGCTCCGGCCCCTACGGCCACATCTTCCGCCCCGACAACTTCGTCTTCGGCCAGTCCGGCGCCGGCAACAACTGGGCCAAGGGCCACTACACCGAGGGCGCCGAGCTCATTGACGCCGTCCTCGACGTCGTCCGCAAGGAGGCCGAGAACTGCGACTGCCTCCAAGGTCAATTTCCTCATTTCTTGCCTCTCCTCTAACCACCAGATCTGCCAGATCTGGAGCCAAATCTACCGTGCTCGCTCACAGATCTGAATATCTGATGCTTGTTTGCAGGGTTCCAGGTGTGCCACTCGCTCGGCGGCGGCACGGGCTCCGGCATGGGCACGCTGCTCATCTCCAAGATCCGGGAGGAGTACCCCGACCGCATGATGCTCACCTTCTCCGTCTTCCCCTCGCCCAAGGTCTCAGACACCGTCGTCGAGCCCTACAACGCCACCCTCTCCGTCCACCAGCTCGTCGAGAACGCCGACGAGTGCATGGTGCTCGACAACGAGGCCCTCTACGACATCTGCTTCCGCACCCTCAAGCTCACCACGCCAAGCTGTAAGCAACTTCTTCTTCTACCCCTCTTGTTTTTTCCTTTTTGATACTGCTACAGGTTGCTTGTTTGATTCCTGACTTGGTGTGTGTGATGCGAATGGATGGGCTGGCAACAGTCGGCGACCTGAACCACCTCATCTCGGCCACCATGAGCGGCGTCACCTGCTGCCTCCGCTTCCCGGGCCAGCTCAACTCCGACCTCCGCAAGCTCGCCGTCAACCTCATCCCCTTCCCGCGTCTCCACTTCTTCATGGTCGGCTTCGCGCCGCTCACCTCCCGCGGCTCGCAGCAGTACCGCGCGCTCACCGTGCCGGAGCTCACCCAGCAGATGTGGGACGCCAAGAACATGATGTGCGCGGCTGATCCCCGCCACGGCCGCTACCTCACGGCCTCCGCCATGTTCCGTGGCAAGATGAGCACCAAGGAGGTGGACGAGCAGATGCTCAACGTCCAGAACAAGAACTCCTCCTACTTCGTCGAGTGGATCCCCAACAATGTCAAGTCCACTGTGTGCGACATCCCGCCCACCGGTCTCAAGATGGCATCCACCTTCATTGGCAACTCCACCTCCATCCAGGAGATGTTCCGCCGCGTGAGCGAGCAGTTCACCGCCATGTTCCGCAGGAAGGCTTTCTTGCACTGGTACACGGGCGAGGGCATGGACGAGATGGAGTTCACCGAGGCCGAGAGCAACATGAACGACCTCGTGTCTGAGTACCAGCAATACCAGGACGCCACCGCAGACGAGGAGGGTGAATATGAGGATGAGGAGGAAGCTGATCTCCAGGACTAAGTGTCCTGCTCCCTGGAAAATGTTTAATGGTGTTCTTGTGTTGCTTAGGCTATTGTTGTCTTTCTTATTAGTTGCTACCGCTACTTGATAAACTTGATGTATTACTCAACTTTGATTGATAGGCACAATACCCTGTTGCCTTCTACTACTACTACTACTACTGCTTAGTATGTTTTCCCTGATGTGCTGTTCGTGTCTAACTGATTTGTATCCTATTTTTGTTTAATCTATCGATCATCTAAATTGCAGAGTTGATTTCTTGGTGTCAACTTGTGTTTAGTCCTTTGTGTTGCAGAATGGCTAGTTATTAGTTCTAGTATGGTTGTTTCTTTGATAGTTGTACTCTGCCATTGGGGTTGTTTGCAACCTCTAATCTCTTATCCATGGTGTGTGAATCACTGGTTGGTACTGCTTCTTACTACATGCTGCAAAGTGCGAATGCCTGGTCCTTACCACGGGTACTTTGCATAACATGTCCTAGCAGACAAAGTTTGGTGATGTTTCCAGTCTGTATGGTTTTGCAACCAACTGGGTGTATTGTTTAGTTAATGCAGTAGGGAATTTAGATTAGCTGGGTGGTCTGATTGGATCTTCTATTCCTCTGCAAGTTTGTACAGCAGTTAATGTAAAAATGTTTACATAGGAGGAGGACAAGGCTTGCACACAAAGGGATGCCATGCTCAAGATCGATCTACTTTTCCTCTTGTGTGAAGGCCAGGCAGCATGAGGGCCAGCTTTGCACCATTTGCATTCACTGGTTGCCGGATCATATGAGTATATGAAGCATGTGCAGCACAGTCTTGCAACATGCATATGCTTGCTGCACTGCAAGTTGCTCTTGCATTTCTTGGGCTTGGAATGGATAATATTCTTGCTCCTGCTGCTGCACTGTTAAACCGTCCATCAAGATCCAGCTTGGAGTCGCACAATACAAGCTGTCATATGTTTGTTTGACTAGTCTTATCCCAAGAGCTCAAAGATTCTAAAGTGACACTTCATCACCTTGTACGGTGAGGCATGTGCTCATCACGATCACTTACAGTTGTGATGACCAGTCCTAGTTTATGCTGCCTGGTTTTGAGTTCCAGTGTTTTTCTTTGGTTATCCAATGCGCCTCTGGTTAATCTCCAGGAGGCAGCCTTCAAGGATCATCTAGGCTATCAAGATTCTTTGTTGGGAATTTTCATTTCTATCTGCCCACCCACCTATTCAAACATTCATCCATTGTGATGTGATTCTATGCTATTCTGAAGGCAATGGTAGTGACAATGAGTTTGCCACCTTCAACAACTCTTTAAGTGTAAAATAGTGGTTTTTATCAACTATTCCTTCATATTATTCAACATATTGGTTCCATCTATAAAATATAGCTTTATCATGCAAAGACATCTATAAAGATGAATTGTTCTAAAAACCTGACAATTAATTGTTCCAAATAATGCTAGCACACGTATATTCATATTTAGCCACAGCAAAGCATGTGTATTTAGCTAGTTTAGGAAAAAAAAAGAGTAAATTCATTCTTATAAACTACAAACATGGGTATGGATGATGCCCTGAGATGCAAGAAAGGAAGCTATTGGCGTCACTGTTCTCTGGACAATTTATTCTCAAGACATTTCACACTTGCCTGATAAAGCCTATGTCACTGATCAGTCATGTTGACGAAGTTGAAAAAGAAATGCAGGCTCAGTTCGAATATAGCCGAAGAGGAAAAAAAATACTCATTTTACGTGAGCACGTTTTTAGCTGCTAAATATGTGTTTTTTTATAAAAAAATTTTATATAAAAGTTGCTTTAAAAAATTATATTAATCTATTTTTCAAGTTTAAAATAATTAATACTCAATTAATCATATGCTAATAATTTGTTTTGTATGATTTTTTTCTATTTCTCTTCTTTCACCTCTAAACTATCCCTTACATTATACTATCTCCGTCCTAAAATAGATGTCGTTTTAGGATTCAAAATTTGTCCTAAAATACTTGTCACTTTAGAATACTACTTGTCCCATCAATCACCTCCTATTCAAATTTCTCTCCATTCTACCCTCAACCACCCTCTCACTCTCTACTATATATTATTTAACAATGGGCACTATAGTCTTTTTCTCTTAAACCTTAATCTATACCCAAAAAAACCTAATACAACATCTATTTTAGGACAGAGGGCGTAGAAAAAAGGTACGCTAGGCTACAAGGTTACTAAACATTTTTCACCACTGAAGCAGCCCACCAAGAGGATAACACAGGGAATTAGCGCTCCTTTTATTCGAGAGGGCCCACAGGGAGTTTGCTCATCTGAAACCTGTCTGTCCTATGGTGATACACCATCAGTATTCAAGCATATCCTATAGGGATAGCCAGATACTCTCTTCGTTTTAAAATAATAAAATCTAATACTAAACGTAATATATTTTAGTACTATGAATCTAAATAAAGACCTTCGTTTTAAAAAAATAAAACCTAATACTAAATATGATATATTTTAGTACTACGAATCTAGATATGAGAAATCTAGATAAACCCTCCTATGCAAAATTCATAGTGCTAAAATGTGTCATATTTAATACTAGGTTTTAATCCAGATGTCCCTCGCTTAACTTCACCTCTGCAATCCTCCGCTACAAAGCACTGGTTTGCTGTCCTGTGCAGTGAAGCCGGCGCAAGCGAGCGTGTTCAGTTCAGAAGTTATAGGACGCATGCAACTAGCAGAGCCTGGCTTGATCCAACCTGATGTTTTCCACCAGTACTATATTTCTTTTTAGATCTGGCTTTCTAGACGGTTTTGCCTGGCACAAGCTATACACTGTAGAGAGATGCGCATGACCCATCTATTTCTTTGCCGCAATGGCATGTTGGTCAAGAAGTCAGCCATACACTTGCCAGCAAACACTTGTCCCGATGGAGAAAGTCACACCCCTCTGACCACATTTGCAACACATTATATTTCTGTGTACAATTGCATCTCTCAGTACAAAATGAGATAATGGAAAATAATGACAAGGAATATCTCTTGTTAGTTGTCACTCCATCTTACACCGTACAACTTCAAAGGCATGATGCCACCTTTTGAAGCATGGATACCATCATAAGGTTAGCAATACATATTTACAGATGAGATATTTGCAAAATGCAAACCATAGAAACCCGAGCTAATTAATCATGAGGTCAGTTGTACCTTGCCAATTTCATGGTGATAGTTTCAAGTTTCCACCAAACCTGCCAGCCACACCATGTCAGGTCAAGATTCAGCTCAAGAGCACACACCCTTTGGCTTTACTGAAAATTTCAATACCGACCAACCAATTCATCAGAGCACCATTAGCACTGAAGCTATTATGCCACCGCCCACATGATTCTCAACAATGAAAATCCAAGAGTACAATGTTCCATCTATAAAGAACTGCTTTTCAACTAAGCCACAAGTCACGATTACTCGATGATTCACAGAATCTGAGCTATCTGATGCATTTTCTCTATCATCTTCAGAGGAAAACATCTCTTCCATTGAGTTAAATTACCTATAAGGATGCTAATTTAAGCACCTCAAGTGAGGGCTTGACATCAACCTCACTTGATTCATTTTGATCCACTGCAGTGCAAGATGCATATCCCGGATTGGCACACTCACTTGACAGAGTGCTGCCATTGTTGATGGTACACTGGGAATTAGGGTAATGTGCAATGATCTTAGGTGCCCTGTTTGGCCAGTATGCATCACTGTAAAAGCTTGCAACAACTGCCTGAAGAAAGAGTATAAAAAATTTGTAAGGGAATTGTGGCCTGTGGTTACCATGATATGTGGTAGTATAATTGATTGAATAGCTTTGCATGTCTCAACATTTGAAGATACCTGGACAGGTGTTGCAGCTTTGAGAGGTCCAGTGATAACGCCACCAATCACAGAACTATTGGCAGAAGCAAGGGTTACACGTAAACATCCTTGGTCATTAGGTGTCAAAATGGATCCGAACAAACGAATTATTTCTAAAGGACCCTGCAAGAAATGAATGAGTGTTTGTAAACAACATGCACTTGAGAGAAAACATCCCTCTACATTTGCTGTTTTTTATTTTTATTTTGGAACGCACGCCAGCAATTTCACCCCTGCACATGGATGGGACCAAATTCAAGGCCTCCATCTCAAACACTGGCACTCCCATATTCCACCCACCTAGAATTAATCCATGCCAAGAACTGGAATGCCCTCTCAACGCTTCTTTAATTATGCAAACAATCACTTGAACAGACATTTGACATTTCCATATTTGGAATTCCATGTTATCTAAGTTCATTCTCATTTTGAAAGAGAGGGGGGGGGGGGGGGTGTTGAAAGTTGAGCTGTTTTTTCCTCCCCATATGGAAATAAAAGTTAAACCTTGTGATATGAAGTAACACCAGATGATAGGAGCAAAGTTGCTTCCTGGACAGCTCCAAGCACTGAAAGTACACAGATCACCCTCCCATTTATCTTTGAGAGTGCTGTAATCTTTGGTATGATTTCCTGCATGGCCATTTCATAAGAATAAAATTTCTTGCCACATTTTGATTAGGGAAAACATAGTAAGTAACGATACATCATCTGCACAAAAAGAACCACATGTATACATCACCCTGCCATTTTTATGGTCAGTTCTGCATTTGCATATTGAGTAAACTGTAAACAAACAAAGTTCTCTTCTTGGAGGGGCATGCAAAATCTTGGCAAGTTTGCAATTGAGCTTTTTGCACATAATGTCGTGGGCAGAAACACTAAAAGAAATTTTCTTTCTTGCTTCATTGAATTTTCTACTGATATGGCTCGATTTGGCGGTGGAGAAAATTCATACTTTTTGCAGGGTATCTAGAGCTATTACCAATCTGTTGAAGCTATGTTTTGTGATATCCATATCGAATTCCACTTAAAGGTTTGAAATATATGTTTTCACCGAAATTATCAGTCGTATCTAAATACGAATTGTAGTCTAGAAATGGTAACCGACCAGTCACTGACTGTACTACTCTGTACCTTGCTTCTACTCGCTGACCCTTAGTTTCATTAATTCCTCACCTGTCGGTCGTTCAGCAAGCTAAATGAACAACCACAGGGGCCAAGTATGAACAGTAGCGCGGGAACATATAGCACACAGACAGAGAGAGAAGCATACATACCTCTCCCGCATCGATTTGGAGCACGTGCGGCTGGAGGCCACCGAATTGCCCCTTCCCTGTCGACAACCACACACGAAGGGAAAAATCAGCACATGTACAAGTGAAACACTAGACTTGGCAAGTGCTACTGCTTAGTAAGTGCAAGTAGGTATAGGATTGAGCACCGTGAGCGAGCAGAGGCGGGCGCGGCGCAGGCAGCGTGGGCGGCGAGGCGAAGAAGCCCGGGGGCGGAGGGAGGCGGTCGCAGTTGCGGGGACGCCCCCGGCGGCGCTTCTCTGGTTGTTGGGGCGGTAGAAGCGAGAGATGAACGACGGCGGGGAGGGGAGGCGGATCGGTGAGCGGCGGCGGAGGAGCGAGGCGGGTTCGCATGGCCAACACAAAGGGCGACGGGCCCCGCAGGTTGCGGTAGGCGGTCGGCTCGTCCATTGCCAGCCGGGGCCGGGGGTTGGATCGGAGGCCGCCGGAAACCCTAGCAGACAGCGGCGGCGGCGGCGGGCGGACGGGGTGGTGGGTGGTGAAGACAATAATAATAGGCTGGGCTGCCTCTTGTTAATTTCTTACAAATATTAAAAAACGGTATACCATTGAAACACCTGACATAACATATGGATTTCGGATCTAATTAAACATATGCTCTTAATTAATATGAAGAGAAAATAGGAAGGAGGGAGAAAACGAGAAGCATGAGAAAATCTTATTAGTTAGATAGTTAAAAAAAATAAAATTATATTAAAGATGTCTAATAAATCTACTCAAAAACACACGGATAAATATTTAGCTAAAACAACAGTTTTTTAGACAGAAAATATGTGGTACCATTTTCTAATCTCTTTCTAATTTCCGATCCTTTTTGTTTGGGAACTTGTACTACTCCACGAGTTAATTACTACAGTACTAGAGGAGTAGTTATTAATTACCAGGGTAACTCCTTGTTGGTAGGAGTAGTTTACAGATGCTTGTACTACTTACAGAAGCAAAAGTAGCAGTATAGCGTTCTCTTTCTCAGACCGATGCATTGAGCACCCAAAACCACAATCTCCACATCCTAATTTCTTCTACCATACTAGCCCGCAAAACAGAAACATCTAAACAGTACGGACTATCATCCTCCTACTGTAAAAAAGCCTAAAATTTCCAGTCAACTCGTAGGATTCTGCAATGCAACAAACATAAATGAACAGCCAATATCATGACAAAAGTTCAGAACTGCCTTATTAACTCCTAGCTCGTGACCTAATTCATCCATCCCACGACCACCATTTGATCGCAACTCAAAACTCCAGAATAATATGGCTACACAAAACCACTAGTATACTACATCTCTAATTGGGACTGGCACTGCATTCCACAATGCCTATGAATTGATTAGTCCATAAAACTCCCAGTTCCAATGCGCCCTCAGTTCAAAACTTCAAAATGCATCATCAATAACAGCTGCAACGACAACATAGCATTCAAAACTGCAATCCACATTCAGAACCAACTCCAAGATCAAAGCAGGCTAAAATTTTGAACTGGCCAACTGTTTCCCTTTATTTATATCATTTCTGTTGGAACCTCGCATTGGCCTCTACAAACTACAGAATTCCTTCTATCTGGCATTTCAACAATGATATATTGCCTTGCTGATTTTCTAAAAGGCTAGAGACTAAAAGAACTAAACTACATGTGCCTGCCATCTTTATGAACAAGATAAAAATGCTCTTTTATCACAAAAAATATGGACATGAACCCAATTATGACTGATAACGTTACACACCATGAGAACCACAAGGCTGTATTATCTCTTCCCCAGGGTCCTGCATCCACCAGTTGTTCAGAATACCTACACTCTTCCCATGGGAGAAAAGGGTGGGTCGAGCACAACTGATCTGGGTGACTTCTCAGTTCTCTTCTTTGTTTTCCTCTTCTCTTCTGCCGTGACTGCCTCAATCAGCTGACTCACTTCCTCCTCGAGCAGCATCTTAAGTGAACTGGAGTAGAGCTTGTGCTTGCCCTTCTCAATACTCACGGCTGTTGAAGCTTCCGAACAGTGCAGCAAAGAAATGCAGGCTGAGAAGGCTTGCAATGCTGATAACCGTGCATGAAAATGCACCAATAACTGTCCTTTCTCATTGCCCTTAATGGAAAGGGCAGGGAGCTCTTCTTTGCCACCCTGTTAAAACAATGGGCGAACATGACAGTTTATTCATTTTTTGGACAAGGATCAATATATGGATGAAAACAGAGATGGCTTATCGATTTACTGAATAAGCTTAGATTCATCACCGATACGATTTTAAGGGTCAAACGTCTGCCTTGCTTCTTGATCTTTAAAATAAGCCTCAAGGTCCCGAATTATTGAAATTCTTCCTATAAACTCATAAGGGATACTAAAGCAAGCTATATGGTTAACATATGATTTTATAGCTTGCAACGAAAATAAATACTATAATACTGAAAAAAAGGTGAGTCTAAGGACAACTCTCTAGGAGGAGCAAATCTAACTAGATACAATTTGATCAATCTTTCTTGGCCTCAGGTTATCTTTGGGAGAGTAAGCAGGAATGTCACACAGTATCCTTAGAAACCAGAACACACATAGTCCAACGAAATTATGCACATACGAAAATTAAGATAGGAGTAGTAAAGTGTACCAGAACAAAGAGCTCCATAGGATTCTCGCCTTCCTTTGTGACAGAATTGGCCCAGTTATTATCATATGCATTGCCAAGGACAGTAATGGGACAAGCCATGTCCCATCCACCGCAGTCACAGCCTCCACCGTACCTCCATCTATCTAGCAAGGGTGACGGACTGGCTTCATTATCGTTTGGTAACCCATGCAGCCCACTCGGTGAAACCACTTTTACAGTACCAGGAGACAAACCATTCTTAAGTTCTTTGGACTTGCTTCTATTAAATGGAACCTGGATGACCGTTGCTGCAATCTCCAAATGAGGATAAAGATCTTCTTCAGACCATGGACAAGATGTTGATACATCCGAGTTGTTTCTTGCACTGTTTTGCTGGTCCATCAGATTAATCCTCTGGGGACAGTCACCCGAGGCTGATTTATCAACGGCACTTGACAATGTCGATTGAATGGTCTCTGTACATTGAGTTTTCTCCTCAACAGAAAAGCTCCGTCTTGCATGAGCAATATCATACAACACAAATTCGGTGATGACAGAGTTTTTCAGAACACCATCTTTTCCAACTTCAGAACATAAGTACGAAGAAACTTGCATCTGGCCTACAATCGGTGGTGAACACCAGCGTCCATCTTTGGAGGTCCTTCCAGCAGCACTTGCTCGTTTCCCTCCACTATGGAAAGTGTAAATCCAGTTCAATTCATTCCCAGTTTTCCAACTCCTAGCAGAAATGGATTCCTCAGGGCCCTCAACACAAAACTCAAAAACTGGAATACCATTCTTGGAATCCAATTTAAGAACCGCCTGAAGATGAGCAGGTGATAAAGCAGAAGCCTTATGCTGCCTCTCTCCATTCAGCTGGCAATTAGTTGCTTGGCTTTGTTCAGTCCGTGAGAAATCACTCAGCAATGATTTGCGGGATCCACAATTTTTCCTGTTAACTGGCATAGTAACAGAGTTGGAGTCTTCCATCAGATATGGGTTTCTAAGAGATTTGGACTTCATAATAGGGTCCAGAATCTTCTTGAAGGGGCTTGATCGAACTTTAGTGCTGGTCTCTATGCCATGACGAACACTTTCCGATGGACGGGTACCATCAGATATGCCCACCTTGGCTGACATGGACTCAGGCAAACTGTTTGTTGAATCCCTCTCTCTCTGACAACAGTGACTCTCACTGGGACATACACTGGTCTTCTTTTGCACGCAGTTTGCTTCTATACCTTTACTTGACTCTCCGCCTATCAATTGAGGAGCTGCATTTCTGCAGGTACCTTTTGTAATCTCTTCCTCAAGCGAGATCTCCAAGAAGCCGTCGCCTGCATCGTTTTTCAACAGGGTGCAGTCCATGCGTGGCCGGTCCAGCCTACAATTCTCATCAGGAAGCTCACGGAATGATAGATCCAGGAAGTCCCTCGATGCTCGATGAATTCTACGAGATTCCACAGAAGATTTAGCTTCTGACCAGCGATTCTGATTGGAAAACAGGTAAGCTCCACTTGTGCTAGGCTGGGAGGATGAATCAACAATCTCAAAGGACAGAAATGCATCCCCGTCAAGTGCAGAATCTATTTTCTTCCTCCTGCCTTCGTGGAGTTTTCTTATTCTGCTAATTTCACTAGAGCTCTGGTACATAGAACCACGCTTTCCCACAATACTGTCTTGCGCATTCGTCTTGCGGCTTCTCGTGGGCAAGCTCTTACAGTGGAAATTTGGGATGCTTTCTGAGCATTTCAACTGGTGGTATCTTCTGTCTCGACAGCCATTTTCTCCGATGGCGTGGCGAGGGGATTGCAAGATTTCAGGAGCTGCTCCCGACCGAGAACGAGTCTCGCATTTGGAGACAACATCTTGCCCCATTGCTGAAACCTGACATGTGGACACAGGGCATAAGATTAGGCTCCACAATCTTAATTACTTGTACAGAATAAATGGGAAGAAATGCGTTGCTGCGACTACGAGATGAACAAAAGGACACAACAAAAATCCAGACCTAAGATTCAGGTATGTGCATCGGAGTCAAAAAGAAGAGGAGAATGGGGAAAAAGAAAAGGTGGTCTGAATTGGGGGAAAATAATAGATGAGCAACACATGTCACATCGCTTTGTTCTCGTGGGAAGCAAAAGAGAATAAAATAGCTCTACCGAACCAACAAAGGGAAAGAAAAAAGCGAACAAGAAGATGATGTGCCCCTCCCAAACTCTAGATGCTTCCAATCCAATCCAATCCAATGTGCTTCAGATAGGATTCATTTTTTCTCCCTTCCGAAGAACAAACGGGGCAATGCCTACCAGATCTCAACAACAACAAAAAAGTTGGCAACATGAAATCCTGAATGGTAGGTTTTGTTGTTGAGACAAATTAGAGAGTTTAATCCCGGAGTTGGCACCAGCAATATCCCAAAATGAAGAATCTCTTCTTTTTTTAGCAAGAAGAGAACACATCGCCGTACTTGGCCGCAGACGAACTAGTCACATTTTGAGAAAAAAAAAAGGAAATCCCAGCATTACCGCATCTGCAACAGCTCGCCCCTACCAAACTGAATCCCGCGTTCGCCGCAGAGGAAGAGGCACAGAGAAGCGCAATAATAAATTGAAAGAACAATTTGGCAGAAAGTAAGAGAGTGAGGTAGGATCAAGAAGCACCATTAAATTACCTGCGCGGAACACGGCGGGAGGGAGAAGCAGATCAAGACGGCAAATGGAGAGAGAAAGCGGTGTCTTTCCTCTCTCCGATCAGCTCCCTCAACCTCAACCTGAGGGAGGAGGAGCAAAAGGACATTGTTGTATTGTATTTTGGGGCAAGCAAGCGAGCGAGCGGAGAAGATGCTCTCCTTCACTCACTTCCACTGCTCATGGCGGCGGCTATAGTATGCTTCTCTCTCCCTCTTTCTTTCTTTCTTTCTTGTGTATGTGTGTGCGTCTCTCTCTCTCTGCGCTTTTGGTCGAGGAGGCGAAAGCGAGAGGAGCGACGAAGAAAGAGAGAGATGCTACAAAGAGTGAAGTATGTGTATAACTAATGCGATAGGGCTTCGCTACTGTCTCGGGGATCTCTATCTCTCACGTTACGTCCTCAGTCTTAAAATAGAGTTATTTTTAGAATTTATATTTTATTCTAAAATATAATTATTTTTAAATTAATTTAATACTATTATATTTATTATGCTCTTACCTGCTACTACATATCCATTAAACACATGCTTCTCTCAAATCCTTACATTTACAAAAAAACACTATAGACTTTTCATCATACTTCTTTCAAATCCTTATATTTACGAAAAACACCATAGACTTTTTATCGTACTAATCTTTCTAAAATAACTTAGAATTAGCTATATTTTATAACGGAAGTAATAATTACTAATCTACTCATGCTAGTAATTCAGTCATACCATCGAAATAAGTGTTTTTTTTTGCACTATAGTAGGAGTAGGATATTAGGTTAGCCGCCCGTATTTACATTTTACCCCTGGTGACAGTGAGAGTGAGGGACTGATAAAGAGGTAATCGGAGTGATTTACCATACCATACCGGTCGGTGATAGTATTTGAATGGTGTGATTTGACGCGATTACCACCCGGCGTTGGAGCTATGCCCTACCTGTATGGCTATGGGTTGCCGACGCCACGACGACGAGTAGCCTTCATCTTCTCGTTGCTGTGGTGTCCGGGCTGGTTGCCATGGCTAGCTGATGGGAGTGATGGGCGATGATGGCGGACACATCCATCACCAAGAAGGTTAGTAGTTGTACTCCTAGTTGAGATGGAAATCTCTCTGGCAATAATTGTAATGCTGGGCCTGGATCACCTACAAGGTTCTGTCAGACTGTTTGTTTGCCAACAGAACAGCAGAAACTAGTAGGAGTATTAATAGAGTGCTACTTGTAATTAAACTGGGCAGGGCAATGGGCAATGGCATGCCAGGTGTTCTGCTGGCTGCTAACTTTATTATTCTTCTGTCTCTCTCTTATTCTCTCCATCTCAAAATAAAAAATTCTAATACTGAATATGATATATTCTAGTAGTATAAATCTCTGTACTTTATAAGTATTACACTGTATCATATTCAATATTAGATTTTTTTATTTTGAAACAGAGAAAGTAATAAGACTATTTAGATTTATAATACTAAAATATGTTATATTTAATATTAAGTTTTTTTTTATTTTAAGACGGAGGGTACTGGCTAGTCCAATCTTTTCTTTTACTAGAGTAGCTGTATATCAAACAAATAAAGGAACACCATGAGCACCCCGACAGCGATGATCGATCCACATTCAGGTTCAGCGCGCCACCAGTCGGAGTAGTACGTTACGTTAGGTAAATTTTGGCCACCACGTCGGGTGGGTTGCAATGCTATCATTTCTCTCCTCTTTTCCCCTGCATCATGTTCATCTCTAATCATTAGGTCTGCCTGCCTGCTAATCTTCTTCTTAAGAATACTACCACTATTAATTATCGAAAGCTCTGCCACTGTCATGTTGTTGTTTAACATCGCCTACTTGCTTTCTTTCATGGAAAAGCTGAGCTGTTGTGCTATATAGGAGTAAGCATCAAGCCCCTAGAGGCCTAGACTTGTCTCAATCAATCTGTACAACCATGCCCCTAAACTGCAATTCTCTTCATTTAATCCCTTCCAACTATCGATTTCATGTATTCAACCCCGACTTGGTTGGTTTACAGTCGTCTTTACTGTACGTATCTATTCAGTTTACCAATAACAGCGCAGCATGACAGTACCTAACACTGTATCAGTACGTAATGTAAATCTTTACATACGGCCCGTCGAAATCTTACATACATATATACACACAATCAGGAACTATTTACCATATATATCTCTACATCCGTAACCCTGCTTCCCCGAGGGAACTACGCTACGTGTAAGGTCACCGCATCTCATCGCTTAATTAATTTTACATCGATGAAATCCTAGCTCTCATACTACTCTACACCCCTGTACCCAATAGACCTAGGGTGGATGGCAAATATGCAGGTACATAAGCAAACCATAGACTTTGCTTTGATATGAACCAAGGCCTTATTGCTTGCAATGACATACTATAGCCTTAATAATTCCGCACCTTGCTCAATCAATTTTCGCTTGTTCGCTTTTGGAGCTAGGCCACCCGTTGTCTGAACATCGCCTGCTGCCACTGTCTTGATCCTTTGTCTTGGCGACTAGCCGCTTGCGAACCAAATTCTGCACCGACATCACATCCTGCGTGCTGTCATGGAGCTGCTTGCACAGCTCATCTAGAGCAAGCATGGGGAATGGCTCCTCAATAAGAACACCAACCTGAAATGTCATAGGTGCTACTGGGTTAGTGGTACAGTACAGTACAGGCAGGGGAGGGGACGGGGAAATGAAAATAGCTGATGAAGCAAGATTATCAAGTTTCAGGTGCACAACTCCAAGTTCGAAACACAATCAAAACAAAACAGATCACATGCTTTAAATACCGGAGTACCCTACACATTCTGGCAGAATAAAGTAGTAAGAATCATATTCATCACTAAGATCTGGTGTGATTCAAGACAACCATATGTCTGTAAATTGCTTGCATATACCAAGTCGCCCTAAAACAAGATGACTAGACTAGACTCTCGATCAACTGCAGCTGCCTTTCCATGATACTCCAAAGACCAACTACAAATCCATAGGTATGGGTATTGGTATGAGTGTATAAACAAGAAAAAACAAAACTGTATTGGTATGGGTATTCTAAGAACACAATAGAACTATTGATTTCGCCAAGTTCTAGCAAGGGTTGCCATCACTATTTTGGAATGAACCAATGGTTTTAAAGTTATGGTCCATTGATGCCTGCAGCTGCTAGCTACCAAGGCTCCAATTTTTAACAGTTTGAGATGGAAGCATAATTTGGGATGAAAATAACTAGAAACTTACTTCCTCAATGCAGAATAAAGAGGCAGCACTGATAAAAGTAGCTGGTATGACTATCCATTTACATTCATCCCAGAGAATCACTGGAAGCGTGAGATGCCACAGAACAAGAAATCTTGAAGTAAGTCTAGTGTATGACAGAGGAATAGGAATCCCAATAAGCTGCTCGCAAACACCAATTCCTTCAAGAAAACAAGATAGTTTAGACTCCTACAATCAAGAGAGTAAACAGCATCAGGTAAATGCCATTATAGATTACATAGTGTTTAGTATTAAAGGTATTGCAGACAAATAGGTGATGACTCAGACAAGACAATGAAGATAATCACTCAATACACCTAAAGTAAGTAAAGACAAAATGATGTTCAGTTATTTTACAGGTAATTGCCAGGACAAGAATTCTGCAGATAGAAGAGTTACCATGATACTCCGCTTATTTTCCTCGAAATCCAACACGTAGAGGCTCTGTGAAATGAACTCGATAATACAGCGAGGACGATGTTTTGATCTCAGAACAACATTCAAGTCGTCTTCTGAGAGCAAGCCCTGAAGGTCATTTTTTATGTCCGAGTGGCTGACTATATGACACTGAGACAAGAAGATCAATGATATCATCAGTTGCAGCGCTAGTGAGTGAAAGCTAACTACATCAGCCATAATTTCATCAAATCATTAGTTTATGCTTTCAGAGACTAGTGTAAGCTAACTGCCATGAGAGTATGAGACATAATTTCAGAGAGTTATCAAATCACTAATATATACTAGAAAAACGCAGAATAAAATCGAAAAATCACTAATAGCAACAGCAGAAGGAAATGAGAAATAATCGCAAGGACCTTGAGCGCAACCGGGAAGGCGAGGATGTAGTTGATGAGGGCGCGCGTCCCCGGGTGGTGAGGTTGTGCGGCCGCGGTGTGGCGCATGACCATCCCGGAGAGGTCGGCGGCGGCAGCGAGGACGCGCATCCAGGCCTTGCGGCCCTCGTCGAAGCGCGCGTAGGAGGCCTCAGTGCGGAAGACGAGGAGGAGGGCGAGGGCGGGGGCGGTGAGCTGGTAGGGGAGGGAGGAGGCGGTGAGGGCGTAGGCGGGGAGGAGGGTGTTGTAGGTGGCAATGGCAGCGGCGAAGGCGGTGAAGGCGGAGACGGGGGGCACGAGGGAGAGGATGACGCGAGAGGAGAGGGAGGAGAGGAGGTGGCGCAGGTGGCGGCGCGAGCTGCGGTGGTCGCGCCAGTCGGCGTGTGTGTAGAGCGGGCGGCGGTCGCGGATGCGGCGCTCGGAGACGGCGTCGGCCCAGTCGGGCACGGCGGAGAGGAGGGAGAGGAGCCGGTTGGTGGAGGAGGGGCTGGGCGCCGGGGCAGGGGATGAGGCTTTGGACGGGTCGGGGAAGCAGCGGGCGACGTGGGTGGGCTTGGGCGGGTGGCGATGGATGGAGGGTATGGGCTGCGCCGCCATGGCGAAGGCGTCGGCGTCGGCGCGGTGGTCAAGCCATTGGCGTTTCGTTTTGTGGCGGAGGAACGGATGGGGCCTTCCATTCTACCGGAGACATCTGGATGACACGTGGAGGCACCTGCACAGAGTGATTGTTTCATTTTCTTTTAGACAAAAAAATAATTTTCCATGCTTCACAAGTCCAAAACACATTTCTAAATTCCAGATCCAATCATATCGTAGTCGTTTTTTTTATATTTTTATCCCTTCTGTGAAAAATAAAAACAAACCTGTACAAATCCTATTTCCAATTTATATATTTTATATATTTTTTAATAAACTTTCAGTTTTCACAAGGGCATAAAGAGCAATATGATGTTCAACTAGCATTGGCTGGACAATAAAGCAAAAAATGGAGTAATGGAAGAGCGGCAAAAGGAACTTCAGTATATATCCAAAAGCCCGACTTAAAATATTTGTGTGAGTAAGATTCGAGGGCACATATTGATTAAGTATGATATATTTCTTGTAATGGAATTCCGTGATCTTCCAGCAGAAATATACATGTATGTTGTGACTGAAGCCAGAAAAGTGCATTTGTTAACTAGACTAGAAGCTGATGCTGCATACCTAACGGCTCCCTCAAAACCTTCACAAGAGATGAGCTCAAAAAAGAAGAGGATCCGTGGAGGCGGAGCAGGCAGGACTGAGAAGCAGCCAGTGCGCTTCCTACGAGCCACAAAGTTGCCATGAGTCCAGACAACATGGTTGTCTCAGGTTCATTCATACTCATCATCCTGATCAATCAACCAAATAAGAAGAAATCAATAGAGAGGGAAAGGTAAGGTAAGAAAACAGCAGCACTTATGACCAGTACCACATTGAGTCAATGAGTTAAGAGAGTTAACAGCAAAATGTGTACAACACAAATCTGTGTATTCATTGATTTAATTTATCTAACATTCCAATTACAAGCAATGATGATGATGAAGAAGAAGAATCAAACGACTAATTGCGAAATAATAATAAAATAAATCAATTTAATAAATTGCCTAGCATCTGTATTGAGACAGAAAGACAGCACGCACACTGCCCTAAAAAACGATGCATATTGGTAGAAAGCTAACTTGTTGACGGGCGAGTGTACAATATAACCAATTAACCACACAAGAATGTAAATTAAGGAAGGATACGATGATGATGATGATAATGATGATAGATTACTGGATGCATAGAGTTGTAGTGTCGCAGGCATTTCAAAACAAAGTTGCGCTCCTTAGCTATGCGTTCAAAGTGCCCTGGCCGCATCGATCTAGCCTGTACTAATACATAGGAGCATGGAAACAAAGGTAGGTACTAGTAAATCCAGACAGAAAAAAGATGGATTGTGATGCTAGATTTGGCTTGGACTAGATTGATGAGGTTGCTAGTGGATGAGACGACGATGAAATTAAAGCTTTCAATCCAAACTTTGAAATTTTAAACACGGAATATTCAAATCTTTCTACTCAATATATTTCTACTCAAATCTCCTAGACTTTCTACTCAAGATTCAAACTTTCAATTCAAATCTCCTAATCTTTCAACCCAAGAGTCAAACTTTCAACTCAAATCTCCTAAATTTTCTACCCAAGAGTCCAACCTTTCAACTCAAATCTATAGAATTTCTATTTGAAATCCTAAACTTTCTACTTCCACAAGGGTGAATCTCTAGAATCTTCCGCCTATATAAGCTCCCTCGAGCTTGCCCTATTTCGCCGCCACACTCCTCCTCCTCCCTCCTCGCTCTCCCTCTCTCTCAGTGCCACGCCGCCATGCTGTGTCTTCAAGTGCCACCGCCCTTTGCTGCCGTCGGGGGTGCCTTGCAGGAGCCCACTCTCTCCCCCCCCCCCCCCCCCGGACCGCCACCGAGTCGTGCCGATTCCAGCCTCAATGTGCCGGCGCTCAAGCCTGAGGAAGAAGACGAAGAGAGAAAGAATAAAACCAGTTTAAATCTCTGAGTCATTGACAACTGGGTCCCACCCCTGAAATTAATCCTTTCTCTTTCCTCTGTCACTGACATCCGGGCCGTCCTTTCTTTTTCAGTTCAGTTCTTTTTCTAAATTCCAGAAAATCCCTTTTGAGCTTTGAAAGTTCATGGAAATTCAACCGTAATTCCGTTTGGCTCCATTCAACTTCCTAAATTTTTCTAAAAATGATATCTATCTAATGACACTATTAGTTTATAATGATTATTACTTATTTGTATGGTTTCTTTAGGATCTCTTTGCGTTGACCGCGTAGCAACATTCTGGATTTTTGTCCGACGCGAGGATCGAGAAGATTTGAAGGTCATCTTCGTGGCAAGTCACCCTTTTGATCGTATTTCTCCTACTTTGTAAAATGTGTTTGATTTCAAATTACATATCTAGTGTTCACAATTAATTTGGTCTGCCTCGATTTGCGTGCAATCGACAAACCCACCTAGTAGTTGCATTATTTTCTAGAGGTTATTGATGAACTCTATCCTTATAACTTCAGCATAGCGGTGTCGTAATGTCCTCGCTCTTTGAGCGGGAACTTTTTCGTCCCACATACTCTGTCACTTGACGAAAATGAGAACTTTAGGGTTGGAAAACCTTTGCAAAACCCGACTTGTGTAGTCGGTGGGTTCGAAAAGAGAAAGATGGCTTGTGAAAGTTTGCGATGTGGATCTCGTCTCCGTGGCTTATATTCGTATTCACATGTAAGGACCGATTCCTTGGAGAATTACATCCGAGCATATGACAGTGCGACCACATGAGTGTTTATGGAAGTAATTAGTTATCACATAGGAATCTTGTATGCCAATGGTTGTGGAACATCGGGAATGTAGGGAAGATGCAGGATATTCGAGGATGTCATCATCGTCGCCACGGGTAACATTTGGTTACCACCTATCCCTTCTCCTCTTCTTTCCTCACCGCCCTCACCTCCCTCACATCTTTAAGCCATCACTGGAGAAGAGGTGCTCCGTTAGAGAAGAGGAGGAATTCAAGTGAAATATGTGAAAAAAATCATGTGAGTTAAATTTAGCAATCCTCTTAAAACATAATCTGCTTACATAAAATGCACATAGGACCTTGTATTACTTACCCAAATTATTTAATTATGTGAACCTTTTTCTAAGATTTTTTTTGAAAAAAAACACTCTCATGCTCTATTTTTTAAAACAATCGCTTTGTCATAATTTTTCTCACATAATAGCAGTCCTAAAACTCTACCCATAATATGGTGTCACAATCTTTTGGGACCATCTATTAGTTAAACGTTTGAAAATAATGAATCCATCAATCAATTGCAGTTACACATATTTATGACTGGGTTTCACAAATTTATAACTAAAACTACGAGTTAGATAGAGTTGTACATATTTATGACTAAGTTGCATAAATTTATAACTAAAGTTACGTGTGATCGATAATAGCAACTACACAAGTTAAAAGTGCAACTGCAATAAGTTGAAAGTACAACTTGGAACTCACTTCTCTTGCCCTGAATCTTAAAGCTCCGTCCAACAGCCAGTGTTATTATTTGACAGATTCCAAAAAAATCAAACGTTTAATCAATAACAAATCTATAATCCTTTTATAGTTGTTTTAGGGAAAAAAAGATAGTTACAGTTATTTGGAAAGCGGAGATTGATGGGGCATGCCTCCACATGGTTGCTTCGACTCCTAGTTATTAGGACCGGATCGGACTAGGGGTTCGACGAACCACGGTTTTTAGAAAGAAACCGGTTAAAAACCGGACCGGAGGGACAGGCAGGTGGGTTGAGAGAGGAGAAAATCAAGGAAAAAAGGCTGAGCCTGGGATTCGAACCCCTAAGGGGCGGTGGTTTCTACCACTAGGCCATCGCTCCATTGGTGATTTTAGTATATATCTAGGCATATTTAAATTGGGTTGAGCCGGTGGTCCAATTGGTCGGACCATACAAACCGTGAACCGAGATCTTCACTGGTTCGACGTTCGATCCGGTTCTAATAACTATGCTCCGACTCCGAGACTGCGAGGTGAGGAGAAGGGAGGAGTTGGTGATCTGCATCCGCGCCCTCGTTGTTAAGCACGGTGAGTCGATCGATTCCGCTTTCCGGCGGTTTGATTTACGTTTGCAATCTCGTGTATTTGTCTGTGCATCTAAACTAATCGAACTAGTGCCCAACGCGTGGAACTTGGTTTTCCAAGCCTCCAAGTTTAGATTTCTTCACACAGCAGCAGAGCATACTCGATCTAATATGTTTGCTGATTTTGTCCCAGGTGTGAACTTTTGAACAGATTTTATAGGGTTCAACCGTTTCGTTTAGGTGGTGCTTGCTGTCTTTATGTCAGGATCTTCTCTTCTTCGTCATCTCTTATTTACATGATCATTTCAGCCAAATTGTCCACTATTTAATATTTAGTCAGGAAAAACAAAACACTAGGCATTTGGGGTAGTTGCTGAACAGTTCAACTGACATCACTTTAATTTGATGGGGAATATTGAACTCCATGCTGGTCAAATAAATAAGCAGTTTTGAAAATGTTTTATACCTAACTATCTCTCAGAGCACCTATTTTGTTTATTTATTTTTTCTTTACTACTTAAAAAAAATAAAAAAATAGTGACGACGATAAATCCTACCTAAATCCTCAGATTCAACGGCCGCATCGCTCCTCGCCCGCGCTCCTTCCCCTCAGGCCGCCCCACTCCCCCCGACTCCTCGCTCTTTTCTCCTCAGCCGCCGCCGCCTGCCGACCTCTCCAGTCCCAGCTACGGCCGCCCCCCGCATTTCGTCGAACACCTGCTGCGATGTCGCCGCCGCCGCCTCTCCTCCTCCCGGCGCCACGCTGCCCTCGCTCTGCCACCGCGCTGGCGGCGTCCCTCTCCGCCGCGGCCGTGACGGGCTCCGGACGTGGTGGCAGCGGCGCGCGCCCGACGAGGCCGTCCCCGCGGCGGCGGCGCGGGTTCTCGCGGCAGTCGGCCATCAAGAAGAGCTTCAACCAGGAGCAGGTGGTCTTCTCCACCCCCGTGCCCCCCGACCCCACCGTCGCCGTCATCGGCGGGGGACCCTCCGGCCTCGCCTGCGCCTCCGCCCTTGCCGCCCGCGGCGTCCGCACCGTCGTCTTCGACACGGTTCGCCCCCTCGCTGACTCACTTACTGCCTCGCCACATGCCCGGACTCACCTTCTCGCCGCTGCTACTGCAGGGGATGCACGGGCTAGGAGGGAGGATGGCGACAAGAGCGGTCGCTGCCGGTGACGGGCAGCAGCTGGTGTTCGACCACGCGGCGCAGTTCTTCACTGCGAGCGACGAGAGGTTCAAGAGGGTCGTCGACGAGTGGATAGACAAGGGCTTGGTCCGTAAGTGGAGAGGCTTGATCGGTGAGCTCGAGGCTGGTGGCCATTTCAGGCCTATACCGTCCTCGACGCCCGTGGTACATCGGCGTGAACGGGATGCGCCCGCTTGCAGATGCAATTCTGCCTGAGGTATACCGAATCTTACATTTTACAGATGTTTTTCTTGAACAATAGATCACCAAACTGTTGCACGATCATATCCCATTGTTGATGCTAGAACTCAATATTATTCTGATAGTCTGATTTGGTTGTCGGAGTTCGATCCATGTAGCATGAAGTGTGACTAAATCATGCAGACGCTGAGTTTTTGATTATGGCTTTTAATTCTCTGGGCTTCTCATTTCATTGCTGAGAATGGAGCCCGTGGCGCCCAAGGAGGCGCCCCCGCCACCGCCCCAGTCCCAGTCCTCGACGGAGGAGGAAGGGATGCTCTCCGTCACAGCGACTATGGCGAGAGACGCCGCCGTGCTGTTCCAGAGCCACCGGTACACCGAGTGCGCTGAGGTGCTCGCGCAGCTCCTGCAAGGAGGGCGACCCCAAGGTAGGCGATTCGGCATCTTTGTTTAGGGGTAATTATGAGGGTTAGGAGGTTCCCCAGTAAACAAATCTTTAGCGAATCTAATGCTCGTCTTGACAGGTTTGTTCATATGAGTATCATTTGAACAGCTAGGTCTATAGAATTTATAAAAAAGAAATTAGCAACTTAGGATTATTTGAATTATACTCAGATTTGCGAATGAAATGTTTGTATCTGTGAAAAACTGGAAAATTTTTGTACCTAATCAGTCTTGTGCAACATTTATAAAAACATAGTATACTTTTATCTTTAGACGTTGCAAACATTTTTACACTAAGCAATGTGACTGGAATGAATGTAGATAGCCACTGCTATTTGAATTTTGGATGTTCATTTTTATTTTAGTGTTAAACAAATAGGCCACTGGACTAACATGACTGGGTTTGATGTTTAATGTTAGATATGGTATTTTTATGTTCCAAATATGGTTGGGCTACAACATAGCAAGTTAACTATGGCAAGATGGCCTTTGTTTTCTAACTTAGTACTGATCGAGTGAGAGTTTTGGTAATATCTTACTATTTGGCAGGAAAAGCACTGTTTTTTGGACGAAGGTGCAGAAAGAGACACTCCAAGAAGGATAAACACAAGCATGAAAAAGAAAGCGTGATCATAAGCGTTAGAGAAAGCGCAGAAAGTGTGACAGGAAATCAAAGCAAAAGTCAAAAAGGTTTGTTTGCATAAACAAATTGAACATTTTGGCCTTCCCTAACATATGACATATATTTTTAAATAAGCAGAATGGTGGAGAGTGACAGTGAAACTGGAAGTGCGAGTGACAGCAGCTTGGAGGACGATAGAAGTAAGCGGCATCGTCGTGGACACAAGTCTAAGGCATCATCCCAAGTTTCAGGTATTTTTCCTTGGCGACTGACACATCTGTTAGGCCCATGAAATTTTTTAATGGTGTTGAGATATACTGAGTTTCCCATAAACTTGCACTACTACATTATGTCATCCTTTATTATATAAAAAAAAAACAGCACAGTGCGCCTATTAAGTGCTAAGTAATGTGACCCAAGAGTGATCTGAAACTCTGCGCTTTATCTTGTTCTTTTCAAGTGCTTGCATGGCCTAAGAGAGAAAGGTTGCTCTCAGTTATGCTGGATCGTATTAAAAAAATGCGTGGTAGGCTGATCAAAAGTCATCGTATTTGTGGTAGTTTTTTTTTTACAATGTGTCAGTACCGGTTTCTAAGAACTGACATTTCTTTGTACACTGGTTTGCCTTATGTCATTGTGAGCATCATTTGGAAATCTGGGATGTTATTGTGGGTAGCTTCAAGGAATTAGATGTTTTGCATAATCCAATCCTCTTCTTATCAGCTATTGCAAGAACCAGGTTTTTTAATTTAATCATGCTGGATTTAAGTTTTAGTAAGTCAGAAACTAAAAGTCATATCTATGCTGGATTCTATTGTATGATATCGCATATACGATTACATGGTGGCCAAACTAATATAAATGATTCATGTAGCTAGATATGCATATATATCTTGTTGCAACAATAGTATTATTTTTATGGTGGTGGAAGAATAGTGAAAGTATATTGTTGACAATAACTGATATGAAAATAACTGCTGCCGCTAGATCACCATCACGACCATCATCATATCGGCTCAATCTTTCGTCGCCACCTGTTGGACTTCAGAAAGCTTTGGGTAAGAAACTTTATGTGTTGCAGTTTAGCAAACGAATATACACTTTAGTGTACAAAGAAACGAACAAAATATTAAAGTTACTATGTGTTCCTATTCCCTAATTTACATGGATATGCAGTTGGATTATTAGTTTACACTTGCATCCTATCATTCCTATTTTTGTTTCTGAAATTCTAGCAAGAGCAATGCTGATTCCATTAGACAGTAACAGAATAAATTATATCTAATCTGACTTGCAAGGTTGAACTGATAATACTTGTGAACAGTATCTTGGCTGCTGTAGAATCGTTAAATCTAAATCAAACAACAAAATCCAACTAGCTAACTTATTTACATCATTCACCTCAAAAACTTATAGGCAGTGCAACCTAACTAAGGGACAAACCTGCAGCATGACTATCACGTGGTATAGGAGCCGTGAGTAATATGGTTTATATGATAAATCTAATCTTGGTAGGAATCAAAGTGATGGCAGGAAAAACACTTGATTATAAACCAAAAAGAGGCCACAGCATGTTTGTATTGAGGTCCAACCTTTCATCCTTATCATTTTTATTATCTTGATTCGTTTATTTGTCACATATTGGATATTGACCTTGTGTTGTAGGCTGGAGTAGCAGATGAATCGCATTCTATCACCATTGGAGGCTCTATTAATATATATTTGACGCGCAAAAATGAGACATTGTGCGTTGGTTCCATATCCAAGGCTCAACCCAGGGCACAGCTCTGGTTGATACTATCAGAAGAAATGAAGCTATTTCACAATTCGGAGAAGAAGGCAGTATACTTCAATGGCTATGAGTTTAATCATATGTATGGAAGCTTGCTTCCGTTGAAGACAAACAAAAAACTATGGTGATGGAGTTTTTTTGGTGCTCCTTGCTTTTGAGTTGTTAATCTATACTAATATGGCAAGGTGCGAACATCTAGCGCTTGGTTTTTGGAGTTTTTTGGTGCTCCTTGCCTTTTCAGTTTTTTTTCTCCATATAGTGATGTGTCACGCCCGAAATTGACCTTCCGAGAAGGGAGAAGGACGAATCCGAGTCGTAGAATATACCTACAAACCTGTACCCGTTCTATGAATATAGAGCTGACACAACAGGTGATAGAATCGTCATGGCATTACTTGTCTTTATTAATAGGCATAGTTTTACATCTAGGTTGGAACTGCGGGCATACCTCGAGTTTGCAACGATACATTATCAAAAGAGCGGAAACGGTATCTAGCCTAAAACCACAAGCGCGACTTGGGAACTAAGCCAAAACAGTAAAACTCCTCAAAGCCAGCTTGCTCCTGGAAGAACTCCTCGTCGGTTGGATCCATCTCGTCTTCCAGCACAGGGGGCGCACAATATATATATATATAGAGAGAGAGAGAAAGAGAGAGAGAGCAAGGGTGAGTACTAGCGTACTCAACAAGCCAGGGGAACTTAAGTAGTTAATGCAAGTTTCAACGAATGGCTGATTGTTTTGTAATCTGTTTTATTTGAATTCACTTTCGAGAAAGTCTAAGTGTGTACTTCTCAACAATTTGGGCGAGGTGAAGTCTCGCCCGGATCAGAGTGAGTTGTATCAATCTTTGATTCAGTGCAACTCTCAAGAGTTGGCTTTCGGGATCCAGCTCCATCAGCTGATCCAACAACATTGGGCCCACAGTCCTGCTGTCCCCGACAGCTTCATAACATTTTCCGAAATCGGACTCCCAATCCACAACATCCTTTCACAAGTAGTAGTCAAATAAAGCTACGCTAAGGAATCACCTCACATCTGCCTATGACCGCGGGCACGGCTATTCAAACACTTTAAACCTCTACAGAGAGGGTACACTTTACCCACACGATGTGACTTACCCTATCACCCAACTCGCGAATGAACGGACACAACTGGTAACTAGGGGTTTTCGCGACAAGGCATTTTCGGAGTCCGCACCAGGTTACCCTATGACAACTGGAGGGGTCCACGACCAATCACAGGGTAGGTTCTCGACCATGCTGTACCAGGAACCCAAGAGGCAACCCTGACGTCCTCCCGCACGATCCACAGTCCAATGGCACGCGAGGCGTCCCTCGGCGACTCTTTACTCAGCTAGGAGTTGTCCCATATCACCCATGTGGTTGTACTATTGTATGCTCGGATGAAATTCCAAAGGAATTGGTCCTTAGCTCCAATGTGGGAGACTCACCCTGTTGGCACGATCCCCGCACCACGGTTTTCGCAAAATCATTTTATTTTCAAGGCACTGACCTAGGTGTCGAGTTTTCCAAGGTTTTGTAAACCCACGTTTTACCCATCGTAGTCATTTTAAATTTGATAGACAATCACCGGTACCATGCCTGTCGGCTCATGTAACAGGATCTGTCAAGGAAGGTGACAAGGATGTTTAAGGGGAATCACAATCAATCAAGGAGGTCATGCAGCAAATGGGTTGGTGGCCTGTCGGTCGTCTCGCGACCGTGGCCGAGAAATTATCACAGTGTAACCTAGTATATGCAAATTTGGCAATTAAAGTACTTAGTTCCGCAATTATGGGCTCAAGATGATCAAAAGTGACTTGTCTTGCTCAAGGCCTGCAGCTTCGTCTTTGAGATCCGCGTCCTGATGCTCTTCTGACTTCGACGCTACACGCGAAACGGAAGAACTCAACAAAAAAACTAGTATAATAGTCCTATTAGAGACTTCCAAGTGTGTCATCGGATAGATCTCATTTTTAGAAAATTTTAGGAGGTGGAACGGAGTCAATCGGACGAATGGATGAAAAGTTATGAATTTTGGAAGGTTTTTGTAATTTTTGGAATGCTGGAAAAGAATTAGAAAATGATTTCTTTGTTTTTATTAACCCTTGGGCCATTGACAGAGGAGAGGCCCAGCAGCCAGGGGAATTTTTTTATTTTTTTAATAAAATATTTACAAAAGTATATTTTCATTTCAAAAATTTACAAAAATATACTCCTAACGCCCTCTAAGAGGGCGTTTTTTATGAAATCGCCCTCCCAAAGGGCTATTTGATGACGTGGCTGATGGCCGTAGGCCGGGCGGCCAATGGCTGTTAACACTTTTACAGGCGGCCCCCTGGTCGCCCAAAAACTGCCCTCTACGAGGGCGGCAAGGAGGCCTCCTACAAAATACCGGCCGCAGGGCCGGCCAATTTACAGGCGGCCAGGGGGCCGCCTGAAAAATGGCCATTTTGTTTTTTTGCTCTTTTTTTTTCAACTAGGAACTCGAGAACAGCAAAACCTTAAGAAGGTGCAGCTTAAACCGATGTAAGATGTGGCATATAGAAAATTATGAGCGTGCTTTAAAAACCGTGCTGAAACTTTGAACCTCGAAAACTCAATCTTCCTGGCCGAATTTCGCAAAAATTTTTTGGACAAACCCGACGAAGTGGGGGAGAAGCGGATGTAAAATTTTCTGTAGATGTCCGTAGAGTACTTATTTGCCCGATTTCGAGACTGTATGCGAAAGTTATATCTGTTTTAAGGTAGGTAGCGCGCGTTAGGAAGAAATAGGCATAACTTTCAAGCGGTTCTGTACTCGGCCGGTCCGACTGGATTGAGGCAGGCGGTCCGACCGCCAATCCCACTAGAACTGCTGGGCGGTTCTATCCGCCAACCCCCAGAATGGCTGGGCGGTTTTGTATCGTCCCCATTTTGCAGGCGGCCCCCTGGTTGCCCAAAAACAGCCCTCCCAGAGAGCGGCAAGGGGGCTGCCTGCAAAATAGCCGACCCACGGGCCGGCCATTTTGCATGCGGCCCCCTAGCCATTAAAAAACCGCTCTCTAGGAGGGCGGCAAGGAGGCCGCTCGCAAAAGTGTCGGCCCCACGGCCGGCATTTTTTTTAGGCGGCCCCCTTGCCGCCCTCCTAGAGGGCGGTTTTTTAATGGCCAGGAGTGTGGGCACCCCGGAAATGCATTATGGAGAGTAATTACTATGACAACGCGAAATATCTAGATGTATGGGATTTCGGATAAAAACAAATAAGTGCAGTAACCATCCATACTCATCGCAGCCTTGCCATAATATTTACCCATACATAATACAAATCCAAAGCGCCGAATTCAGAAATAAAGAGATATTTGGAGAACTGATTCACCAGTTCAAAACGGCGAAATGTGCCCGTCAAACACACGAAGGTGCCGACCAAACACGATACACACTTCTAGGGACATAGTCTACGGTTGAATCAACATCCATGCATCTCATCATTTCTAAATTCTTACTAATGTGTGACTAGCCCAGGAAAGTTCTAATCCCACACGTTCATCTTAGCAAGTAATATCCAATATAGAGGATATTTAGCTAATTAAACAAGAAGTACATATACAGGTACATATTAATTAATGTTTACATAAGCCGTACAAGCTGAATAGTTAGTCCATCGAAAGCTTGGCTACCCAAAACCCTCAGGTAACCGACTAAGGGTAAACCCTTAGATAGGACCATCCTGATCAACCTGTTCACCCATACAGTCATCATATAAATCTTCATCTTCACCTGTGCATGGATCTATAGGAGCATACACAAAAATAAAATAGAACTCAGTACGGAAGGTACTGGCAAGGCCACAATCAAACCTAATTATACATGTAAACTGTAATCAAGGTAAAGACTGTATGATGAGGCTCATTTTTGTTGCAGAAAGCCAATTTTATTTTGCAACAATTTAAAAGAAAAGTTCATAAATCAAATTGCATCATAACCTAATAGAGTAACATCATGGCATCGATTTTCATAAATAATAACTTCACTGCCCTCCTTGGCAGCAAGACTATAATACAACTTAATACTTCAGCTCCATTCCATTTCATCATCATATCATCAATCACCAAGTATAGATCAGTAAAAATCTTCACCCAACCATCCCATTCCATAAAGCATTTTAAAAGCAGAAATCTATACTCAATGGACACAACCATGCCGCTCATAACCGTGAGCACGGCTAACCGATTAGTTTTGACTCTGCAGAGTTTGAACAACTTTACCCACATGATGTGATCACTCTAGTTTGTCCGGTACCCGTCGGTACCACCACACTCTACACATTGAATGTGGTCTAGAGGTCACAACACAGCTTTTACATTACCTAACATTTAGCCTTGCACCAGCACGAGATGTGTTACTCCACATCGGGGGTGCAAACCGATGCCGTGGGTGGCGGGCCCACGCCTTAACCCAGCGCCGTGGCGGCAGCCTACCTGGCTCCCCACGAGGCACACAACGTTGTATTGGACACGCTTAGACGCCTATTCCGTTACGGGATATAGGTAGCTCCTCTGAACAGCCCTACAGTACATTCGTAGGCACTGCCCATACTACTCTGCCTACTAAAATGCAAGGCTAAATATTAAATAACTTAATCCACTATGGCTATCCCATACTAGCACATGTGGTTATACTATTTAACATGAGAAATGACACTGAGTTTGGTCCTTAAGTAACCTAGGCAAACACTCCCCTATCGATACACAACTATTACATATGTGTACTACTTGCTTGCCCAAGTTTTAAAATGGTTTTCCTTCAATTTTAGTTCACAAATATCATAGATATTCATCTCTGATCAGAAGTAAATAAATTCCCATTTTAAACGTAATTAGATGGCCATGATTTATTTTGTAAATAACTAGGCATGTCTAAGCATATATACAAGTATATACCTCATAGCAAGCACTTAAACAAGTACTTCCACCCATCCTAGTGTTACAAGCAGTAGGTTATCAATATTTCAAGGTGGGTTATGCAGAAAAAGGGATTAACTACCATTGCCCACAATCCATATAATATACATGGCAAAATAACGATGCAAGTTAAAACGAAATCATTGATAATCCCAAAATTTAGGAGCAATATGTTCAAAGTTAGTGGGATTCTTGCCTTGGTCTAGATTTGCTTCAGGTTCCTCAATATATTCTACCTCCTCAAATTCCAAAGGCTCTTCTTCTAAATTTTAAATTTTAAAGTTAATGCAAAGACAATAAATAGTGCAAAAATACAAAATGGTCTAATATGTATGATTTTTATGCAGTGACTTGGTATTGGTTACATATACTTTCTGGTGAAATTATTTTTATTTTTGCACTTACCATTTGTGAGATATGATTTTTATAATTTTTAAGTGTCCTTTTAAGAGTATAAAATGTACTGATTATTTGTGGCCTAATTCTGTGCATACTGAGTTCATAAATGGAAAGTATACATTTTTCTAAGAATTATAAATTGGTTTGACATTTTTCTGAGCTAGAATGGTTTTCTTATGAATTTTCTAGTTAAAAGTCCTATTTTCACCCTTTTTTATTCTCATAATTTTTTCGCAGGTTTTCTGTACAGAATGTGCTACTTTTTAATTTACCAGATTGTAGAGAATAAAATAAAATAACAAACAAAACTGGTTTCACCCAATTTGGAGTTGTAATGAATTTTCTATGAATTTTTATGTTTAAACCTATTTTCTAGTGTAACAGAAAAGATTTATCGATTTATATCTATTTTCTCAGATTTAAAATACAAGGGGTCCACCGGTCAGTGAGAGGAAACTTTACATAAAAGTCCTCGGGTTTTCTAGAAATCAACCCGCGGTCCTTTACCACGTGTGAGAGGAAATCTTCATTAAGAGTCCCCGTTGTTTTTAGATATTACATTTAGATCCTGGGTCCACTCGTCAGTGACTGGTATTTTTACAAAAAGGGACTCGGCTGTTTTAAACTCCTGCTGACAGTCGTCCTCACGCGCTAATCGTGTGGGGCCTGCTTGTTAGCGACTCGGGACAGAGTGAGCGACGGCAAACGCGTCCGACGAACTTTGCGGACTTGGCAACGGCGAACGGCGGTCGATCTCGCCGAGTTGCCAAAAGGAGAAATGTTCTACAAGTTCTTGCGCAACTGTCGGTGGTAGTCTCACTATCTGGGGTGGTCGGAATCGACGGCGACGACGGCGGAGGCGGCTAACTCACTCGGCATGCATATGGACTGCATTTCATGGGTCGAATGGATGCATGCATGCGATGTCTGAGGGGCCTAAGAGGCTCACCGAAGGTGTTGGGTTACTCGGCAGTGCTGGAACGGCGGCCAGCGCATTGGAAGAGGTCTCACGGCGGCGGAGTGCTTTGGTTGATCGTCGATAGCCGGATCTAGGCTACAATCCAAAGGAAGGCCGTCAGCATTAGCTCAGCGATATCCTGGAGTAGCTTCATGCGCGAGGAATCGGGATATAACTCACCGTGGTCAGAGAGAGCAAGAAGGGAGCACGGCGGCCGGCGGAGAAGGAGAAGACTCGGATCTACGGCCTCGGGGCTCTTCAGCTCTTCGTGCGCAGTCCTTGAGCTTGGCTTGAGTCGGCGATGCCGCTGTCCAAAGATCAACGCCTATCGAGCTTCAATCAGGGAGAACGTCAGCCATGCCGTGGCGATAGTCACCGGAGCCGAGTGCACACTACAGCGTCTTCAACCTCGAGGTCAGGGGAAGAAGAAAGAAAAAATGGGTTAGGTATCTGTCGGAGGGCGAAGCCTCGACGGCGGGAAGTCGGGAGACCCCCCTTTTGAGGTTCGGCCAGGGGAGCTGTTTCTCAGGTGTACGAGGCGTTGGAGAAGACGAGAAACAATGGCACACAGAGGAGGCGAGAGGATTTATACAGGTTCGGGCCGCCGGAGCGTAATACCCTACGTCCTGTGTGTATGCTATGTGGGAGAATGTGTATGGTTGTGTTACAAGGTGTACCCGGGGAGCTCGGAAGCGTAACCGGGAGGCTTGGGGAAGAAGAACAGTAAAGGTTGCCTTGTTGTCTATTGCTCCAGCTTGTGCTCCTCCTCTTATCTGCGGCATGGATCCTCCTTTATAGAGCTCAGCGGAGTCCACAGTGCCGGTACGCGGAGGGAGATATTTTCCGGTGAGCTCTCCTGTGCGCCCCTCCGCCTGCGACGCCCACGCCGGAGTTGGTGGAGCGTCCCGTCGCCCCTGTCCGCCTGTGACACCCACGCCGGAGTTGGTGCAGCACGGCGGGTAGGTCGCCTCGGAGAGCAGCCGCTGCAGGCGGCTAAAGTCGTGCGGATGTGACCGAGCATACTGTAACTGCCAGAGCGTGGAAGAAAGGAGCTCTCTCAGTTAAAAAGTCTTCTGACTGCTCAGGGTCTCGTGCGGGTGGACAGGGGTGACGCGCCCTGTCACCACGCCGTCGGCTCACCATAAATGCGGTGGTTGGTGATGGCCAGCTCGAGCCGGCTCCGCGCCCGGGCGCCGCGCGCGTGGAGCGCCGAGGCCGAGCGTCCCGGCCCCAGGCAGCGCCCGCAGCCTCAGGCGCTTAGAGAATAACCAGCGATGGCCGGTTGTTTTTTGCACAGAAAGTGGGCCCCGGGGGGCTGATATGGCCGAAGGCCCTTATGTTCCCGAGAATGTGGGACCCCCATCCCCGTTTCGCCGACAGTATCCAAAGGCAATCACGTTCCCAGGACTCAGTTGTGGCGAGGCTCACCGGAGAAGGACGGCGGCCGTCGGGATCTCGCCAATGCTGAGGAAGAAGGCAGCGTTCTCAGTGTTGTGGTGGTTTTCACCTCGGGCTCTCCGTGGGGAAGTGAGAGAGAATGGCGAGGAGAGTGAAATGGCGAAGTGGCTCGGGTTGCAGTCGACTTGGCCGAGGAAATGGAGGAGGGCGCGCTGGCACCGCTCTGTGGGTGTGTTGCCGGCAGCCTGGCGCGTGTCCGCGTGCGTGGCGACGGTGTCCTACAGGTGGGGCCATGTTGGAAGATGCCTATGACCGACAGATGGGGCCCACGGTGGCTGGGACCCACTTGGCAGTGATAAATTAGAGAGAACACTTTCTAGAGACTAAGTGCCAATGGAGTAGTTGAGGGCGGTCTGACCATTTGACTGATCTACAGTGCCGTTAAAATCATGGGAAAATCACTGTGGGCAGTGAGTGGTAATGGCTAGCTCTGTGCCAATTTTCATTCATGTGGCTTGTAGATTTTTTCTGATAAATTTTCAAAGTTCGGCCAAAATTCAGTCTTTCCTGAATTCTATCCTGAGTCAGTAGGCTTTGTCCTATTATTTTATATTCAATTTTTGTGAAGATTGTACTGAAATTTTTATTGTAACTAGTTTACAATCTGATCCAGGTTCTGGTAAATTTTAGTGAGCAGATGTTTGATGGATTAAATCTGGCAAAAATGCCAAATAGGCTGTCTGCAGGGAAAATATTCTCTGCCTTGCTGAATCCAAAATATTTGTTTGAGATATTTATTGAATTGATAAAATTGAGTAAATATTACAGTGGTTGACTGAGATGGTGTAGTTTCTAGGGGAATTTTTTCAGACTTTTATTTCTCCAGACAGTTCCCTGAAAATTTGAATTGACGATGCAGTTCCTAGGTTTTCTTCAAAAGAAAGAAAAACATGGGTCTCCATATATTTTTATGTATATATGTAGGTAAAAAGTCTTGAAACAACGACGTAGCACTTTACATTAGTTTTTTTCCATGATTATCCACAATTTATTTCCGATATATTTTCTAGGTATGTTACAAGGGGGCCGCCTGCAAAAGTGCTGACGGCCATCAGCAGCCCGACCTACGGCTGTCAACCACGTCATCAAATCGCTTGCCCTCCCAGAGGGCGTTGGGAGTATATTTTTGTAAAATTTTGAAATAAAAATGTACTTTTGTAAATATTTTATTAAAAAAAATATAAAAATAAAAAAATTTGCAGTCAGGGACCTCACGACCGCGTGCGGGACATGGGCCGCGCGGACTGGGGAGGCCCACGTGATAGGATCGACCGGGGGAGGGGGGCAAGTGGGCCGTGCAGACTCACAACCTAGTTGGTGAGAGCAGCGTGGACAGGGTCTGACAGGCGGGCCTCCAACTGGTACGCGGGGTCCGCTGTCAGTCCTCGGGTCTAGGAGGAGAGAGTTCACGGAGGAACGGGACCGAGGAGACTGTGGGCTAGGTGCAGGGCATCCGTCCAGGACGCACGGGAGACGACAGACCCACTTGCAGCCGCATGGTTCCCGTGAGCTGCGCGTGCGGGAGACAACAGGGAAACGTCCCCGGCTCTCGACCGAGCAACACGAGGAGGAAGACAAACAGTGTTTGCATCGAACGGCCGACGGTGGCGCGGCTCACCAGAGCGGGCCCCTGGGTTTCTCACGACGGTGAGACCACCGGAGCGAAGCGGAGGGCAAGGGAGCCGTGCTAATGGCTCTGATTCGCCGGGAAGTGGCCGGAGATGGTGGATTGCGGCAGCGTACCAAGGTGTAATGATCGTATTTTTTATTTTGTGCCAAACTATTTTAATAAAAATCTAAATTGAAAATATGGCTCTTTATTCAATTTTTGGATTTTTGTGCCATGTGTGATCTCAAGAAAATTCTCAAAAATATTCAAAACAGCCCTAGAGCCTCTGTAGAACTCCTCAAAAAAATTTCAGAATTTTAAACCCTTTTTAAATCAATTTCCAAAAATCAAAATCCTCCAAAACCTATTCAAATCAATCTCTGGAAAATTAATAAGCGCCACTGTGCAAGCCGGGCCGACCCTCTCCCTTTTCGGCTTGGTACTGTGCCCTCCTTGCACGGCCTGCTCGGCCCGCGCAGACGCGTGCCTGGGACTTAATCCCCACGGGGCCCGCCTGTCAGCCACCTCCATCTCTGCCTCGCTCCCGGTCACCCGATGATCACACGCGGACGGCCGAGATCGACACTGCCGCTTAGTCCCGCTTGTCGGACCGACGATAGTGTCATCGTCTTCCTCTCGCCTCGCCCACTCTCTCTCTCTCTCTCTTCTCTCGATCTCTCTCGAGTCCTCTCTCTGCTCTCGCCTATGCCCACCCATACCAGCCGGACTCCGCCATAAAATCGCGCGGAGCGCCTTTGTCAACCCTTGCCGTCCCGTCTCGACAAGAAAACTCGCTCCGCCATCTCGTCCCGTACGCACAACATCATCCACGCCATGGCCGTCCAGCCTTTTCCTTCAGTGAGCCTTGGAAGACCAAGCGCACGCACCGGTACCTCGCCTCGTCGCTTCGTCAATCACTCTTTTTCCCGTTTTTCCTCTCTGGAGCCCGGATGACGCCAGCCACAGAGCTCCGCCATTGTTGCGTCAAATCCCCGAGCTCAAGCTTATCTTTGGCCTCCACCGCCTTTGTCCGCCATCGGCTAGCATCTGAGCTTCCCTATATATAGGGCAACATCTTTCCCCATCACCAAGACCAGCACTCGAGCAAGCTCGCCACCGAGAGTCTCCCTCCGCCGCCTATTGACCGAGCTCCCACCGCCGTTCCCGACCATCTCCGACCAAACCGCCACCGCAGTCGAGTTCCCTGAGCCACCCCGAAGCTCCTCCGCCCCTCACTGTCGCCAATTAGCCACTAAATCAAAAAACCCCCAATTTCACTCGCCGCCGTCTGCCAACGCCGCCGCACTGTAACTCGCCGTAGACGAAGGTAAAGACCAATTAACCGCCTTCCAGTCCTTTCCCATGTAATGCTGCATCTAAACCGTCCAAACCCGAACCAATCCGCCGTTTAAATGGTCGCCGGCGACGAGCTCTTCTCTCCGCCGCCGCCGCCGGCTCTAGATGGCCATCGCCGACCATCTTCTGGTGCCCCCAGCCCAATCCGAGCCGTTCAAAAGATTCACCGTAGTCCCTGCATCCTGTAGCCGTAGGCCGCTTGCCGATCCTCGCCGCCACCGACGAGATCGCTCCGGCGATCGTTGGCCGTCAATCCTCCACCATGCCAACTCCGTCGGATCGGCCGACGTGGCACTGCCGCGTGGAAGCCGTGTCAGCCGAGCGGCCTACTCCCTGGACCGGCCCTACCTGTCAGCGTTTTGCTTCTCCTCCTCTCAGTCACTGACAGACCGGGCCCACATAAACAGCAACCCCCTTTCTTCTCTCTTCTCTCTCTCTCTGAGAACCCGGTCCCACTTGTCAGCCCCTGTCTTTTCTCTCTCCCTTTACTGTTGCAGGCCCTACATGTCAGTCTCTGTATTGCTCTCTCTCTCTCTTGACCCAAGGGTCCACCTATCAGCCTCTGATCCCTTTTCTTTTATTTTCTTTTATTCCTTTTCTTTTCTAAAATAATTTTAATCCTTTTTAATTCCAAAGAAAATAGCTCCAACTTTGAAAATTTATAACTTTTAAACCGTAGCTCCGTTTGAGCCCATTCAACTCTCAAAATTTTTCTAAAAATGAGATCTACACATTGGCACTATTAGTTATATGAGATAGGTTTTGATTCTTGGTGTTTTTGCTTATTTTCTTTTGCGACACTTAGAGGCCGTTCCCGAGGAGTTGCCGCAGGAAGATTTTGTCGAAGACTCATAGGACCTCGAGCAAGACAAGTCACCCTTGACCATATTGGACCCATGATTTAAAATTATTTTAATTTCTAAAACTCGCATAATTAGGAACACGACTTTTATCGGCCGTGATTCGTACTCGAATCCGTCCGGCCTAACCTATTTGCTGCATTTGACCCTAACTTGAATAAATTGTTGCCCTGTCCCTTGTAACCCCGTCATCTTGATGTTCGTACTTGAGTGCGAATGTCGATGACCCCCTTTTACCTAAAATAAAACATGACGATGGGAAAAATCAGGGTTTTAAATAAAATAGTTTTAAAATCCTCGACACCCTTGGTCGAGTGTTTGCGAAATAAAATTGTTTTACAAAACTTGATCATGGGATGTCGCTGCCTATGTGGCTCCAGCTCCGGCTCCGCATGATTTTTAAGTACCGTTTCCTTAAGGAATTGCACTGAGCATAAAACAGTATGACCACACGGGTGGAATGGGACACCCCTGGCTAAGCAACTAGTGTTCCCAGAATGATTTTCGGTTGCTAATAATGTGGGACTGGTTGGGTGCCAAGAAGGCGATATACCCCGTCCCTGGGTACGGGGAATGAGTTTCTGTTACTTGGTTGAAAGTGATAACCTATTTATAGAGCAACGTGCTGGGAAGGCTTTGGAAAGGTCTTGTCGCGAATCTCCCCACTTGGCTAGTGTGGGAGTAAACTCGTGTCGTGTGGGAAAAGCATACAATCTTTGCAAAGGTCTATGAACTGTTCGAACATCCGTGCCCACAGTTAAGGACGAATGTGAAGTGATTCCTCTAGCGTAAATTTTATTTCATAAAATATCTGTGTAATTGTTTTGCGGGTTTGGGAATCGTTACCAGAATCGGTCTGTGTGACTAATGGATGGCCTGTGTGGCCTGAAACGGGCCTGTGTGACCCGGGGTATCGGATAACACTAGAGTTGAGATGTTTGAGTTAATTGTCAAGTTTGAGATAAAGGGATTTCACCTAAATAGAGGTACCAGAGGAGGCTACACTCTGAAGCGGAATCTGTGACAAGTCTCCGACTTGTGGAATGGGTGGAGACGCGAATCTCTTTCCGACTAATTTAATTGTGGTGAGTTGTTGCAAAGTAACTCACGGAATGGATTAAAGCGTAAGCTTCTTTCTAACAACTCAAAGAGCACACTTAGAGTTTTAAAACCACGAAATCTTTGAAAACAACTCTTGTGAAAATAACCCTAACATTCCTTGCTAAATCCTGCATGCCACATAATTTTCGTGACTTGCTAAGTGCCTCGTGTACTCACCCTTGCTTATCTTCTCCCAGAAGTCTACGAAGATGAAGACCCTACCCTCAGCCAGTTCTACTAAGATCAAGTCAAGTACGAGGAGTTTTAGGGTTTCGCTCTAGGTCCCCAAATCATGCTTATGGGTAAAGGTCTACTCTTGTGTCTCCGCTGTTTACTTTTGTAATGTATCGTTGCATGTCTCGGGGTCTGTCCGAGACTACAACTTATATAAGGACTATGTTTAACGAATAAAGCAGGTTTGGCTATGATCCACCGATGTTGTGTATGTACCAATTAGTCTTCTGGAACTGATACAAGTATTACAGGTAACGACGTTCCTCTTTTGTTAACCTGATTCAGGTTAGCGGGAGAGGGGAGTTACAAGAGTTGGAGCGAACTTAGGGAAAACAACGGTTGTTGCCCGGAGCTCGATTCCTCGCACGGGTTCGTTTCCTCGGGGTTCTAGAAGCGTTTCCCGCATCGGGGGTAGACGGGGATCAATGCGACGAGGCTGGCGACGGCGAAAAAGCAGGATGGCGGCGAAGCGTTCGCGGCGGGGCGTCTACGGCTAGCGGATAGACCTCACGGAGTGGCAGAGGGGTTCCACTACGGTTGGAGGGGAAAACGGGGAGGAAAGGCTACCGAGGTGGAGAACGCAATGACGAGCGCCGGCGGCACGAACGGGGCGGGGAAGGAGGGAGCCGGGGCGTCGACGGCGGTCCTCGGGTCCACACCGGATGTCCGACGCGAGCCGAAGAGGACGACGGGGGTCGACCGGCGGGGAAGTCCCAAGGGCAACGGTGGAGATGGATTTTGGAAGAACAGACCGAGGAGCGCGGAGGGGGGGTATTTATAGCTGAGGCGGGGCGGTTGGCATCGAGGAGAAGGAAAGGGGTCTCCTCCCAGGGCGACGGCCTCGCTGGCCGGCGTCATCGTCCCCTGTCCGCTGCTGGTAGAGGCCAAACGGCAGAGGAGCCATGTCCGGCTCGGGAGAGAAAAAGGGAAAGTGCGAGGAGAGAAAGGGAGTGTCGGGGCTTCCATTTCTGGACGAGAGCGAGCAGCAAGGCCAGAGGAGGGGGCTCCGGGCGTTGGCGGCTAGTGGCGGTCCATGGTGACGTGGGCGGAAAGTAAAAAGGCTGGTTCGCGCGTTTGGAGCAGCGCGGCGGCAGGGCGGTCGCCGCGGCAATCGGGGTGACGGCGGCCTACCTGTTGGTGGGCCACGGCGGGGCGAGCGCGGGCGGGAACCGCGAGCATCCGAGGCGTGGCGGCGATTCTTGAATCAGCAACGGCGGTAGAGCGAGAGAGAGGCCGCGCGGAGAAGAAGAACAGGAGAGTTTCTCTCGCTCTCCTGCGATCTTGACACGTGGGGGGAACAGGTGTCGGTGCAAGGAGCTGGGGAGGCCGAGCGGGCCTGGGAGGATGAGGAGCACAGGAGTGGGCCGGGGAGGATGAGGCCCAGCTTGCACAAGAGCTTGTAAATATTTTTGTTTTGAATTTTTGGAGGGATTACAAGGGATTTATTTGAATGGGTAGGATTTGAGTTTGAATTGTTTTGAGAGAGGAAGATCACAAGACTTGGAACTTGATTTAGGGAGAGAGGAAATGAGATCTCGGCACACCAACACGACAATCAAAGAACCAATTTTCTCGAATATGTTTTTATTTTAAATAGATTTTACGCCTAACGCTAGGGCGTTACATGATGGCTTGGGTTAGTTTTGGTTTTTAAATGCAGCTCAAAATATCTATGTCAACTTGAAGTTACTGTGAATTGCGGATTGAGGGTTATATTTTGATGTTATTGTGGATGACATGAAGCTAATGTGTAGATATTTGTATTCTTTTCTTCAATTATGTATATTGGAGTTCTTTTTCTTTTAGTTACATAGCAGAATTCTTGCGAGAGCCACTGAAATACATAACTCTCTTGCTTTGAGCCTTTCAAGTGTTATGGCAAAATGTATAATAACTCTACCGTTTCTTTTATGCGTTAATCTTAAATCTATTCTATCTCACTCTATGGTTGAATGTCAAAAAAATATATCATCTTTTTCCTTGTTTTATTTGCATTAGCAAATATTGCCGTAGCGTCAGCACAAGCATATTACTAGTAAAAGGATAAAAATGACTAAGCTTAAACTATATAAATTACTAGCCAGAGCTTAACACCAGCGCTCTCTGGGGCACATTTTTTAGGACAATCAGTAACTTGAATTACAAAGATATCCTAGTGGATCAGGATGAATCAAAGACTAGAAGTTAATTTGTATACCTGCATTCATCAAATGTTAATCTAGGATTACGGTCGCTCAAGCAGGAAAAAAACAAAAGTTCCATCTGAAAAAACTGAAAGATCGTATTCTTTCATTAGTTATATCATGCACGCTTTGCTGAAAACGTATCCATTGATTTTTCACACACACTGTACACTGTTACACACATATACACACAATAGCAACAATACACACGAGGGACTAGAAGAACAACACAAGATTGTTCAGTCAGCTGCATAATATTGTGCTTTTGTTACCAGAGAAGTACACAGGGCAGAACGATCACCTTCCAAATCTGTTAAATCTATGTGCAGTGCACGGCTGAGGAATCTGTGTCATTATGCATTTATGCTGCACTGGCGTCTTTCAGTGTCAGGAAGATCCCACTGTGCTTAGGCTCCCAAGATGTATCAATCAAATTAACAAGCAGTCAAAGAACACAATGCTTGTGTGGTCCTCTTGATTCTGCCATGCAAAGAGCTTACTGTCAGCAATATAACTTCTACTCATGAATCATGACTCTACCCTTTCTATATCCAATCTACAAATAGCGGAGAAAAATGCCAGCAGTAACTAGGGAATTGAAGCTTCAAATCAACAAATCATTAGTGATCTCTTCTAATAGTTCATCTAGTATGAACTCCCATGTATCAACAACAATCTCTTCACTTTCCAATTGTAGATTCATCCAAGTGCCATCTTCCAGATCCATGTTAACTAGCTGGTTCAATGTTCTCGGACATTGATCATGGAGATGTCTCTCGATATGCTTATTTATTTCTTGGATGAGGTTCTCTCCCATTGGAGGTAGCTGTATCTTGTGCCTGAGAAAAGATAAGCAAGGAGGGTTTCTAAAATATGTCTCCTGGATTACTGCTATAGCTTCACAGATACAATCAAAAAGGAGCTTTAGGTCATATGTTTGACTGTCTTGATGTAGTTCTTCAACCAAGCAAGGGCTGATCAATTCATCTTCTAGATACCACACCTCTAGGTTTTGGTATGTGCATAGTTCTGATAGCTCCAGCATTGCTTTTATGTAACCTAGCCTGGCATCCTCGTCCTCCCAGAAGACCCCTTGGTCTGATATAGCATCTGGTGTGTGGGGCCTCATCATATCTTGATTCAACTCACCTGTGGATTATTGGAAGACCAAAAAGACATCACTTTTAGATTAGAACACACACACACACACAAGGTCAACAGAAAATGTAATTTTGATATGTATATACTAGATGTTACGTTTTATCGTAGTTTCACGGTCAGGACCGTCAACATCTTCATGGAAGAATGGATCGAGGACAGATACAGGACTGGGTTGCTCTTGCTTTTCATGGTTTCTTTCGGGTGAAATCTGTGATATAAGTTGAAGTGATGCACTTTGTCTGGGAGTTTTTGGCTCTTGGTGTTCTAGACTATCGACCACATTCTCAGGGTAGCTCAGCAATATCCCTGCACGCTGTCTACCAGGTTCTACTCCTTCAATCATTTCCTGCAATGCAGATAAATACATTATAATTCAAACAACAATGGAGACGAGATGGAATATCATTAAGTATTGGTGTGAACATACTAGCGGTGAGTTACATCTACAGTGCTCTTTTGGGGTGGTCCGTGCACTGCAAATCGTTTCGGAGCAAGATGGCTTGGCAATTTCTTCAATGCGCATAATGTCACCTGCAAATATTCCTTTCTACTTAGAGAAGGACCATGTAATATATTTGATAATTTTAATGATTATGGTATTCTGTACTCACCATCTTGTGCAGTTTCTTGTTTCATGGAGTGTCTATCCTGATCAGCCTTACCATCCAGCACTTCACTAGTACCACATGCAACAGTCACTGAATCTTGATCAGACTGATTTGTTTCTTTTGCATACTCTGTCTTCCCAGCCTTGTGAATGGCAGAAATATTTGTCTCTTCAGGTGAAAGGTCAATGCAGTCTATTGCCCTGGGGCTACTCCTAGGTGATGATGCATTGCATTGAGGGAGGGAAAGCATTCCTATCAAGGACTTTGAGGTATGAACTGTTGGATGCTTGGTTATTCGACTTTTGTACTCTAGTATATCTGTCAGATGTTTCTTCGCCTCTTCATAGAAGATGGACTTTGATGTAACTATGTCTCCGTTAATTTCACCTAGCCCATCATTCCTTTGCTTTTGCTTACCACTGGCCGAAGGCCTCAAACTGTCGCTATCTGTACCTGAAGCTTTCCATGCTAAAGTCTGTTCATGTACCTGTTTAGAATCCTTTCTGACTGTAAAAGCCGAATCATGGATCCAATGTGAATCTCTCTGTAAATCATCTCCGTACACTGATGGTCTTTCTCTTCTAGTTTCTCCAGTCACAATTTTGAATCTCCTCCTGACTTCCTTAATTGAAAATTTTGAACTCTCTGTTGCACTGTATTTTGGAGATTGAATAGTGCATGATTGCTGCTGTAAACATGTAGACGCTGTAGCTACAGTAGTATCAATCCCTCTTGGATTTGGCTTTAGTATAACTATTTTATTAACCGTCTTACTATTATTAGTTCCTTGTGATGTACCCTTTCTAGTTGATTTATCTTTCCTCCAGAAAAAGATATGCTTGCCCTCTTTACTATGTGTTTTGATAGCCACATCATGCTGTTCTGAATTCTTAGTATTTTCACACTTTTCAAGCATTTTCCTTGGCTCTAACTTGGTCACTACCTGTCTGTTTTGATGCTTTTGGGTGTTCTCCTTCTTCAAAGTATGCGGACTTGGCTTTTTCTGAAGTGTCTTCAAGAAAAGCTCCTTCTCTGGGCTTAGCATCTCTGGTTCATCTATGAGTTTGTTAGATTGATATGATCTGCTGTTACAAAGATGTTTTTCATAAAAAGGCTCCTTTTGCCACCTTTCTGGAGCTTCCTCATAAGCAAGTTCACAGGGCTCATTCTTCAACTCATTAAGCTTTGTATGGATAAGGGACGTCAGTTCAGGACACAATTCACTCTTATTTTTGCAATCATGTGGCCATTCATCATGCTGCCTATAGATTTCTCCCAGAAAATCTGCTAAGGAAAGCTCAAGATCATCTTCTTCTACCTGTTTCATGGACTTGGAACCACTTGGATCCAGCAAACCAGACGGATAAGCCATGGCTGTGCTTGTTTTGTAACTTTTGGCTCTGTTTTGTTTGCTATTCTGCATTGAACTTTTCTCCAAACAGACATCATGTCCCAGGTCAGCTAATATTCTTTGAACCTCATCGTTGGGAATCTTTTTCACCTGTTTTACCTTACCCAGCTCGTCCTCCATTAGTCTTTTGACGGTTTGTTTCCTTGTGTCGCATTCCTCTATGTTCTGAGAAATATAAGAACAATACACTTATTTCAGGAGGTAATCTTTAACATGCATCAAAATAAATAAACATCACAAAATTGAATATTGCAAAAAAGTTAAGCCACATTATAAACATAAACTTGATGGAAAGCTAGATCAGTTAAACTATTTGATGTTTACCATGCCAATATATACTTGAAGCAAAGCTGGTCTTAGAACACACCCAACAGATTATAATGTAAAGAATGCTAGTACTGTCCACTCAAATGTTTTTCTTCTCTGCTGGTTAATGGCGAATGCTTGAATCAAGTCCCCTTTCATCGAAGAATGGATAATGGTTGTTAAATCCAAGCCTACACATGATAAGTAGGTATTCCTCCCACTGCCTAGCAAAAAGGGGGGAAAACAGGTATTTGTGGGATCATTTTGTCATGCTTTTGTTAAGTTTATTGTTTGACAACTTGCATTAAGCTAAACTTTCTAGTGCATGTTTTTGAAGCAGTACCAAGTTCACATGTTGCATTTGGATATTGGACTTCTTTTTTTTTTCTCCATATTTGCTCTAGATGTGTTCTTTGAGAAAGAGAGACCAGAGCTCTCCCATTTCCATATATCAGAAATGGACATAGTCACAGGATCCTGAATACATGAATAAAAAGATAGACCAGCTCTGCTCTAGATGTGTTGTGGCTCTGAAAATCACTTAGCATGAAGGAATTGATTGCCATTAATATCAATTTGTGACTTTCAGCTCCACACACCAAAGCTATTTTTTTTTACGCAAGTAATCAAATAGTCAAGCATGGTTAGGATCACTAGAATTCTGTTGCATATTCGTGGTGTTAACAAAAGCAGACAACAGTAACCACCAACATATATGGTCTTGACCATTAAAACTGCACATGCTTATTAAAAGAACTTACATCCCCATCTTCATCTATTTCTTCAAAGTCCCTGGATTTCTTTCTTGAGTGCCCCCTACCTGCGAACGTGCAGGGTACGTAAGCAGATATACAAATTACGAAAACAAAATATTTTCCTCGAAGGCCTTCATATTAGCCAGGCGATTCTAGAATGTAGATTAGAGGGACAGTCTATGACATCAGAAAAAATGTCTAGTGAAGGCCAAAAATCATAGATTGATTGTATTGCCATACAGGTGTAGGATTAATTAGATTGCTGCACGTTGGCACAATTTCACACACTGCCTAGTAATGGGAATCAAACAAATGAGAAGAAAAATTACCGACTGTTATATTTTGCTTTTTACTGGAGTTAATAATAAGAGCTTGCGGGGTATAATGACAGGAGTTTTTAATTTTTATTGCGGTTGTTTGCACCAATGGACCAAATGTTTTGCATGTTCTGTTTTTCAGTCTCTTGTAAGTAGCAGATGACCACAAGGCAAGGCATATTAAATTTCAAACCATATCCTGCAGAGTTGTACCAGCAAAGCATGTGGCTCAGATCGTGATCACCATCCTACTTGCACTGTCATCATATTCATCAGGTATTACTACATCTTACTGTAACCATGAACCTGGAGAAGTGGAGAGAATTACCAGGAAACCCACTGAAAGTGTGCCTTGTGCTTCCTTGCTTCCTGTCCAACAGGAACTTGGCGTCACAACGTCTGAAATAGAGCACGCCGATGAGGCCCCATATGCAGCCTATGTTGTTCTCCTGACGCCTAGCCGGTCTTTGACTTCTCTTCCCCATGTTGGATGACTTGTTCCTCTACACTTTGCAATTGAAATATCCCTTGTATTCTCTGCAGGCTACTTCATTGGGCTAATCCTCTTGCCGCAAGTTTGGTTCCTGAAAGAAACTCTGCTGTTAGTTGATGAACACTTGGGATTCATTCCGATGACCATGCATGCCAAGCACGAAAGAACAGATGAAATGAGATTTCTGCAGGAGAAAGATAAGAGGAAATGCAGCAAATTGGCAACATAAACCAACAGCAACAGGTTCGAGTGTTCTATTATTAATTTGTGCACCTTAAAAGGCCAAGCAAAATTATCAAAGAAAGATATACAGCTCCTCTAATCCAGAGACTCTGCTTCATGCAAAACTTACCTGATAACACTGAGAGACCGCAGGGAACTTGCACGATCGCCACTCAACCAAGAAACCAGAGGAGAGGAAGACGACCACTAAAATTCTTCAGGACATGTTGTTGGGCATGTGAAGAGAAGAGATGCTAGGACCTGAAGCCCTGAGCTGTGCGTCCTTTTGGCAACGATGACGAAAGGAAGGAATCAGAAAGCCTTTCTTGCACAAGCCTCGGTCAGTGCTCCTCTTCTGTTTTCTGTTACTCCTACTTGTCTTCTCCCTGCTTTGAAGAATGGAGGGAAGGCAATACTAGCTTAGCTTGGTAAGGTAGCTATGGCGGCGTAGCAGCCCACCACATGGCATGCACAAGCAAAATATGGACTTTCGGCCAGTGTGGCGAACCCCCACGCACACTTTTCCCCACTCTCAGAAAAAGCTAGCTGCAGGCAAAAGCTGAAGCGAGCCTTTGATAATTGCGTGTTGAGCCTGTACCAATGATCGAATCTCGTGGGTCTTGTTGAGCCCGGATATATCAAAGTATCAGATGATGAGTAGTACTCCTATGCAGAGATTGGTTTTGCATTGGGAGGTGATATCTACCGTTTTGTTGCTTCTACCAGTAAAAGCCCAAAAAGGGCACCATCTTGTCAAGTATTGAGATGGTGATGGAATGGAGATTTTCTTATCTACGACTACGGATAGAGTTGTCCACCAACAACTATCGAACTATAGGTTGGTTTTTTATGATTAAACGGTATATATTTTTTAAAAAAATTTATATAAAAGTTACTTTAAAAATCATATTAATCTATTTTAAGTTTAAAATAATTAACACTTAATTAATTATGTGCTAATGACTCACTCGTCCTGTATGATCCTCTTTCTCTTCTATCTTCCCTCACTGCCCAAGTATGCCTAAGAGTGGAGCGCAAAAAACAATCGCAACTGAGGGATATCCAAAGTGCTTGCTATTTACAAGACGCATCTTTTCAGTTTTCAGTTCAACGGAGACCACATTCTTTTTTGCTTATTCACTGAATTATTGAAACAGATTATTTATTTTATATTTTGAAAATATGTTTTTTTAGATTTTTTTTTCTACTGTATTATTAGACTACTTGTTTTAAGCTATTAGTTAAGTTTTTTTTTTCAAATATTCAATTTATTTCTATAGTAAGTAGATAATCCGTGACAACAATCCACTCAAAATCTAAATCAAACGGAACCTAAGAGTGGAATACTCTAGTAAAACACTGGCTACTCTCTTCGTTCTAAAATATAATAATATAGTACTATATTAGACACCACACCCCCAGAACTACGAATGAGTTGGGTACTATTGTGCCACAAATGAGTTGTGGACCTAGCAATTTCAGTGCCGTATAAAGAAGTCACTTGCCTGGGGTGCACTGCACTGGAGCCAGCCCTGGAGTACGACGAGAGAGGCGTATTTCTGCAATAAAACTACCCTTGTGTTCTACGGAAGGGTGCTACCCTGCTGTGATGTGGCTGGTTTTGGGCATCAGCGAGTCGATAGAATTAGATGGATTCTTTTAGGCACATCTAACCTCAGTCTGGTTGGTCCTCCCCACCAAATCTCCATTGTTATTTAAGACCGAATCAGCAACTGAATTATCTACCAAATCATGACTTGCAAACCTAGTCTACTCATGCCATGTGTGTTGCGTGCGTCCGATACCTGTACTGGATTCGTCTTGCTTGCAGGCCATAGTAAAGCAAGCCTCAACTAAACAATTATAGTCATCTACCTGTGCATTACACGAGTTATTAGTATTACCAATATATAAATATTAAAATTTTAATCATGTATCGATATATGTTACTTATATTTCAAACTATAGTGGATTAGATTGAAAAAGGGTCCACATAAGTTACTACTCAAAATTTATAATTCAATAGAATACAAATATCAAAAACCATTCTAATATATCTTCTATTTTTATGTTTTATTTAATATTTTGAAATTAATACTTATCTAATTGTATTTGTGTTCGAGTTTCAATTTCTGAAATTCAAAATTAATAAATATAGAGTTGTACTCAGTATAGACTTTAGAGGAAATATTATTGGTCCTTTTATGATTTAGTAATTCTAAATTTCGAAATTAATAAGTAGTACTTTGCAGTAATTGTATGGTCTCGTGTTTTACCTAAACCAATTGAGTAAAATTTGAAGAGTCCACGATATTTCCAATTGCATGTTTTGTTTAGCACAAACTTTTTTAAGTACGATCCACGGTCTTTAGGAAAATTAAATCTAATAGTCCATGGTATCTACTACGGCATGTTTTATTTAACACGAATTCTCAATATTATCTACTGCCACGATGATATAATCTAGCCATCAACCCGTGAGTTGCACGGATTAGTGTTCTTGATATTGTAAAGATTAAAGTTTAATTATATGTTGAATACATTGGTTATTTTCTACTCCGTCTGTCCCAAAATATAGTAACTTCAAGGGTTTAAATTTTATCCCAAAATATAGAAAATTCTAGCTTCTAAAATGCACCTTTTGCTTTATAGTACCTAAATACCCCTATAACCACCTATACCTCGTTTTCTATATCAAGGCCAAAACACCAACCTCAAGACATATTAATAGGGAAGGTATAGTCTTTTTACCCTTCTCCTTAATACTCGTATCCAATTCTAAGGCCCATTTGATTTGTAGGAAAATTATAGAAAAATTGGAGGATTTAAATCTTATAGGAAAAATTCCTTGAAACAAAGGATTGAATCCTATCTTTTCCTATGAAATTCCTAGTGAATGAGCAATCCTATAGATATTTTAGAGGAAAATAAGCATGATATTTGTTGGAGATAGGCCACAGCCCCTTTAGAATGCTCAAGACCGAGGGCTTATAGGCCAAAACCCCTTCGGACAGCTTAAGACCGAAGACCACATCGCGTCGGGTGAAGACGAAGGATACGAAGGCGAAAGGCACGGCGAAGCCGCCGTGGGATGGGTGAAGACCCTGATCAAGAGGCGGAGAGACCGAAGCACAAGGTGAAGACCGGAGCAACCGAAGGCCGGCTCAAGTAGGCGAGGCCCGGCAACGGGCTATTAAGCTAGCCAGAAGCACAATGGCCCAGAAGGCTAAAAGGCCTATTAAGAAGACGGCCCACATAGCGGACCAGCGGCTCGATAGGGGCCTACGAGCAGGAAAAGACGAAAATACCCCTATGGCTGTCCTTATCAAGGGGCCATAATGTAATACCATATGTAAATGAAACTCTAGAGCCTGTAAGTGAGCCCCTAGGCCTATAAATAAATACCTAGGTCACTGTAATGGTAAGGTTTTTGAGATTAATACAAAGATTTGCCATTTTTATCTACACTCAAAATCCACTGTTGTGTTTTTTGACAACAAGGTTCTACCTCATGTTTTCCGTTTGCCATGACTCAAAATTCTAGTATTTCTCCTGTGTGTCAATCAAACGATGGTTTTGAAACTTTCCTATGTTTTTAATTACTGCAGGAATTTAATCGGCATGATATCTATAATATTATTAAGACAACATTGAAAGGATGCACCACATTCGCTCTGGAGACTAGAAATTCCCACATTAATCGGAGAAAAAGAAAAATAAGAGTTTAAGTAGAAATACAATTCAAAAATAAATAAAATTCGAAATAAAAAAAGGAATATCGAAATAATAGTCCATATAGAACACAACACGAGATTAATTAAAATTCAAAATAAAAATAAAATAAATTCCAAAATTAGATTTTCAATATGAATTCCAAATAAACTTAAAAAAGATCATTAAAATTTAAAAGAAAAATATAATAAAAACTCGCTCTGGACGCTAGAAATTCCCACATTAATCATAGGAAAAAAAGAAGAGTTCAAGTAGAAATACAATTTAGAAATAACTGGAATTCAAAATAAAAAAAGGAATATTGAAAGAAGAGTCCATCTAGAATACAACGCAAGATTAATTAAAATTTAGAATAAAAAATAAAATAAATTCCAAAATTAGATTTCAGTACGAATTCCAAATAAACTTCAAAAAATCATTAAAATTCGAAAGAAAAATATAATAAAAACTCGCTCTGGACGCTAGAAATTCCCACATTAATCGAAGAAAAAAAGAAGAGTTCAAGTAGGAATACAATTTAGAAATAATTAAAATTCGAAATAGAAAATAAGGAATAATGAAAGAAGAATCCATCTAGAACACAACATAAGATTAATTAAAATTCGAAATAAAAGATAAAATAAATTCCAAAATTGGATACTACTAATTAATTTACTTGACATGGTTGGAAGAAAAATAATAAAAATGTTCTTAATACAATGAAATGATTGTGATATTATGATCCACTTGATCAATGATTAGATCTTTCTGATTAATGTAAGATTTTATAGAAAATACTTACTCCCTCCGTCTCAGAATATAGCAACCTAGGACTGGATAGGACATATCCTAGTACAATGAATCTGGACAGCCATGTCCAGATTCGTTGTACTAGGATATGTCACATCCAGTCTTAGGTTGCTATAATCTGGGACGGAGGGAGCAGTTAGTATAGGTACAGACTTGTTGCAGAGTGCAGTACTACTAAACTATTGCAATATGTTTTCTCCTATCTGATCATTTGGCCTACCCAGATGCACCTACGGGAAAGCAATGGATGTCATAATCCACGGGCGATGAATCCGAGGAGGCATCACGTCAAGGGGCAGTGAGTGAGAGTGAGCAAACAAGGTGGCTGCAGGAACACATCTTGTGGGCAAGCAATGCAAGAGATGAACACCATGATTGCTTGGCTGCTCCAATGCATACAATGATGTCCACCAGTCCATGCATGTACCTTTAAGCGATATATGCCAGTTCTTGTCTTGAGAAAGAAACAGGTGGGGGTGCTTAATTTCTTCAAACTTTACATGTAATGCACGACCACGGTTATTGTCCTCTAAATAACGTGCAGCCTGAAGTACACTGAGTAACCAATGACCTACGAATCGTCCGTGCTCATTATCAGCCAACTGCTAATATGTTCCTTCACTTTCAGCTGGTAATTAGCAGTACTTGCTTTAAGAAAATTAATATGCACCTCCTTTAATTTTCTCGGTAATACTACTGGTACTCAGACTATTCTCAATGGTGTGTTTCACTTCATTATTTTCAATACCACCATATAAGATGAAACTATGAACGAAACAACCTCTCTCAATAGAGAGTTTCATTTCACCGTTTCCAAAGATACCCATAGCGTTTAATTATTGCATGAAACTCTCATGAAACATCCATTGAGAATACTCCTTGAGTTTCATCCCAACGATGATGAAACAAAAGTTGCCTCAGTGGGGGTTTTACACAGTTTCCAAGATCTTGGAAATGGGTTGGACTAGTTTCATCCCTATGAAACTTTGTTAATCTCTTTTATCATAAATACCCTGTCATGTCACTAGAATTGCTGATGTGGCACGTTATTTATTGTCATGAAACTCCTCATGAAACCCCCACTAAGAATATCCTAAGACGCTGTGGACTCTGAGCCTCTGAAATGTGTCGGCAATGCGTTGTGCATGTGCCTGCGAGCGACAGCGTTCACCTGCAGGCAGGGTAGGGAATGGATTATTACTATTGCTACTAGTGTTTGGCTCAAAAGGCCTGTCCATTCTCCCATCTGATCTAACCTCCCTACCAGGCCTACCTGCATCATTGCTTGATCTTTCTTGTTAAACCCGGCCGGGCAATTGGTTGGAAAACCTAATAACTATAGGTTAGTTCGGAAATTTGGCAATATATCTAATCAAAGAAAATATGCCTGCTCGTTCCGTGAATTAAACAAGCAACTCAAATACAATGCCTTTGCTTATTATTCAGTGTGCTAGAACTGTCCAATGATCTCTTCCCGACACAACGAACGCTCTGTCGTTGTCTCATAATTTCCTTAGAGTTGTCAGGTGTCTCATAACTTCAGTTTTACTCCCTAGTTCCAAAAGGCTCTATTTTCAGTCCATCTCATTTGTCACGTAAATTAAAGACTTTATTTTTTCTATCTTGCATATCCTCGTCCCGTAAATCGATTAACTTTATCTCTTTAGGCAGTGTTCGGAGGTAAGATAAGAGAAGAAAACTTTCTCGTTTTTTGTCAGCACGTTTCCCGAACTGCGTTTTTTGCACTTCCCGTAAACGGTGTGTTTTTTGCAAAAATTTTCTATATAAAAGTTATTCTAAAAAATCAAATAAATCTATTTTTCGAGTTTGTAATAATTAAAACCCAATTAATCATATGATAATGGCTCATCTTGTTTTACGTGATTTTTTTCTTTTTTCTTTTTCCTATCCTTCAAACACTCCCTTAATACCCTTTACTTATTATTTCAAAATACTACTACTTTCTTATTAACATGGGATACTTTGGTCTTTCATCCTCATCACTAATTTATCATCTTTACTCTAAAAATAGTGTCTCTGTGAGACGGAGGGAGAGCAAAGGTTCAGTGAGATAATAAAGACGTCAGGGTAGAGACATAAGACTCTGTCCAAGTAAACAGCAGAATCGTTGTAGTGATGGGCATTAGAGGAGACGGTTGTAGTACTGAGTAGATACCCAGCAGGCAATGGTATCTCCATTTGCCGCTCTCTCCTGAATACTGATGGCAGCATTGCTGTCGGAGTACATCCGATTCAGTTTTCAAACACGTTCAGCTGTTGCTGACATTTGATAAGAGGATTAATTAGTAGTACGGCTGCTAGGGACATGGATATTGGATACGATGGATGGCTTGTTATTCCGCAAGTCATGAGCCGCTAATGTAAGTTTGTAGGCAGATTATCAATGCGGTGTGCGCTCGTCGCAATCTCAAGCAGGCGACGTTAATTATTACTAATAACTGAGATTTGGTGAGCCAGCACAGTTTGGAGGGAGAGAGCATATTAGAATCTCAATCTAGTCCTAATCTGCACTTGGATTGGATTCCCCCACGCAAAGTGCATCTTTTCTCTATCCGAAACAGCCAAAAGGCTGACAGGCACCTGCTTTTTTACCTCTAGCCTCCCCAATTAAGCAGGTCATAAAAAGGACACAAGCACGAGGCCATCACAGAAAACGTACGAAATCGCAATGCCGGACAGCGAGTGGTTTGTCGGTGCCGGGCACCATCGCTGCTCCTCCTTCACTTCCATGACAATTTAACTGATGAACCGGCATGGCATGAAGGCCAGCTTTGCTGTCTGCCTCTTCATAGTTGGTATATGGCATCTGGTTGCTCTATATGCGAAAGTGGTTTCTGTCTCTGATGCGGTACAGCATTCAGCAGCATAGTATTTATGGTAAGTTAGTTGTCCACTCAACCTCTCAACAATAACAACAGCAGCAGCACTGGACAGCAGCTCTAGTTTCAGTGGTGGCTTACCTTTTCTTTTTTCCGTCTTGTGTTGATCTTTCTCTCTTCCTTTGCTTTCCGTTATTAAAACAATCAATCAATCTTGAGATGATGATGTTAATTAGCTAGGATGCGAGCACGATGGACTGCATCTCTCTCCTCCTCCTCTTCCTCGCCCTCCGCAGGATCTCCAGGCCCTCTTCGGTGCCTTGCTTCGTCACCCTCCACTCCTTGCTGCCTGCACAGTGCACAATATGCTCACATGCTTGACAAGCTATAAACACCAGGGTAATCAGACGCAAACTGTTTCTAGTCTAGATGATTGCTACTCTACTGCAAATCACTCTCTATGACAGCCGGCAAAGCAGATTCAGTTAATTTTTGTGGGCAGAAAGGGAGGTAGGCCTCCCCCATTTCTATTACCAGAAATGGCTGAAATGCAAGTAATTGTTCTTGCAGCAAACAAAAGAAAAAAGGGAAACGATAGCGCTAGCCTCAGCATGCTTTAGCCTGGTGCCATCCCACCAGGTGCTCACTGATGGCTGGAATTGCCTACAACTAAGAGAACTTCCAAGGCTAGAAAGAGTTAAAGCCATAACAGCTTGGAAAGGTTACTCCATAGCAGATTCTAGCAAAATAACTCGGAAACACCACATCCTGTGTTACCCAAAAAACCACTATCAAAGCAGATTCGGTGATTATACATCGTTCTTAATTGTTAACTCTATATAGTGCATCTCTCATATTCATATCGACTGAAAAGAATGCAACCTAGCTTTTCGAGGGGAAGTTTAAGTGTTGATAGCTACCTGTTTCTGTCTTCAAAATCACGCAGGAAGCACGTCCTTCACTGTCATCATCCGACTCGATGATTATGCTGACCGGTGCCTGCATTTTGCATTCACAAGCAACCAAACATGATCACGAGCTGAACATAATGCAAGTACCTACTATCCCTATTAAACCTGCATAATACAAAGTTACAGGCATTGTTTTTAGATCAGAGATCGATCAACAGATCGATCCAGCTTTTTATGAAAGCCCAACAGAACACAACAGAGTCTTATACGAAGTGCAGGAAACATAAAAGGGCATAAAGAAGTTGCAGGCATTTTGATATATTCAGTGATATTGACCTTGGAACATTAGCAATTGTTATAATAATAGATGATTTTTGGTAACAAATTGGCCTTGTAAACAAGTTCGTTAGTTATTAATACAGAAATGAGCAGGGCTGTATGTCTTACCTTCTTAGCTGGCACTTGTGGATTGACCTTTCTAATCGCCACCTCTTCCTGTTTAGGTGCCACCCTGTAGTAGCTCGAAGGAAACGACTTCTGCGGAGCTGCTTTTACCTTTCCCTGCTCCAGCTTTGGCTTCAGATCTGTCACCTTTGCATGATAAACCAATTGTACAGGAAGCCTGGCATTAACAAACAATCCCCATCAGAATCCAAATTCCAAGAAAGACCCAAAGAAAAAACAGTTAGTAGCTAAGTCAATACTAGTAACAATCCTTGAAAGAAGACACCGACAAAATCCTTCCAATAAAGAGAGAGAATGTTCCATGGTACAAAATTAGAGCATTTACTATTTGGTAGATTTGAACTGGCAGTATTAACCATCTCCGTAATGGAAACAATGGAGTATTAATCATTGTTTTGAAAGGCATCTAGCACTTGGTTTTGAGGATTTCAAGGATTTAAAAATCGATTTGCATTTGATTCCATCAAAAGGACTTTCAGTTCAATTCTCCATACTAGTATTAGATAATTAGCTAATAACTGAACTATGTAAGGAGCCAAGAGCAGAAAATTACTCTTTTGTTATAGGTATTTGGTTCATTCGGGGTCTTCCATTTGCGACTGGTGCTTGATTCATTGGGGACCTTCCAGCTGCTACTGGTGTCTGGTTCATCTGAATCCATCCATTTGCAACTGGCAATTGGTTCATCTCAGGCCTTCTGTTTGCCACTGGTAATTGGTTTACCAGTGATCTTCCATTTAGTACTGGTGTTTGATTCACCTGGGGTCTTCCATTGGCTATTAATGTTTGATTCACTGGGGATTTTCCATTTGCTACTGGTATCTGGTTCCTCAGCAGTCTTTCGTTAGCATTGTGGCTCTGGTCCTTCAGCCAAGACCAAAAAAAGAAGTTAGAGAAGGACACTGGAAGACTCATGGCTAGAATTACTTGAGTCATGAATATACATACTGCTACCATTTGCATTGCAGCAGGCCTACCATTGAGAGACCTGATAGCTCTAACCATCCCCTGTGCAAATAGGCAAAACTCCGTCAAATTTAGACAAAAACATCACATTGGCTGCCTTCACTATGCAAATTGACGAGGTTGAGCATGACAAGTTTAAGTTCACACAGACTCGTGCATGCTTCTTTGGACATCATCGGATTCTATATAAACACTGAAAACTGAAAGATATCATATGCTGAATATATTGGACGTTAGGTTCTCGGGAATCATGAATATAGAAGAAAACTTTAGGTAACTAGTTTATATGCTTTGATGGAACTGAACTGATCTATTTGGATATAACAGAAAAATTAACATGCTCATACACAAGAATGATAATCATTTATATGAAAATGATAGTTGTCAGAATAATTAATTGACACTTGGACCTATCAGAGTTGTATTGAAACTGGATGTGGGTCATAGAAGATGAAATTTAAGAAGTACCTCCATCTCTTTTGTAAAAACTCTGAAGATGTCACCCTGCACTTGTCTTATATCTGCCTGTATTTGTGTCTGCAAGGTTGAAAGGGTCGAGGACATCTCATTCAATTTGCTGGTGTGAGAATTCAGAACACTTGTCTGATCAGGATTGCCTTTTGTGCTGCTTTCAAAGAGTGCTTTGAGATCATCTTGTCCCTTAAGCTGTCAGGGTAGTATGTTAACTCTGACGTTGCACAAAGAAAAGGAAATAAAAAGAAAAGAGGAGAAATTGCTGAACCATCAAACAATCCTTACAAGTTGCTGAATTGAGCTTTCAAGGAGAACAACCTTTTGCCTTATGCTACCAGCTGAACATAATAAATAATTGATTTCAGTTATTTGATGCACCAGTTGCTGAATAAGGACAGAAATAGAGTGCAGAAATTCATAAACAAAACAGAAGTTGCACATTAGTTCTTATGATTGAAAGTTAGGGGCTTACAGTCTAACGATGCCTCCTTCATGGCTCTGTTTAACTGCATTACATCGCTTTGGACTGAGTCTACCACCATCCCCATCTTATGTACTGAACTTGCCAGATGCTGAAATTTGCGCTCAACATCCTCGTTAGCAACCTGACCTGTTGATATACTCTCTGTCAATTATACTGATGAGAAAATACCATGGCAGTGCAACACCTTAGCAATGTGGAGTCCAGATAAAGAACGGTTTCAAATTAACTTTCTATTATCAAAGCAAGCAGCAGCTCATCTTACATTCTCTGTGGACGAAAAAAACAGAACCGTATTCAGAAATAATTGTGACTGGAACTAACGTGAAATGCTGCTATTCTGGCATGAACGAAATGAAGGATATATCAGATGTAGTGCAGGGGCATTGAGAGTTTACATCTAGTATCTGCAATAGAGGGGTTCCAGCGGTGCATTGGGTTGCTTGGTACTTTTGTTAGTTGCAGCTGAGACTCTTCTCGCACACAAGAAGCTGCACTGGCTGGTAAAGCAGACATCCTCTTTGATGAGTCATCATGCAATCCAAATCTCTGTCCAACAATGAAAACAAAATGTATTGAGTAAGATACAAAAAACTGCACATCTCTTTTCTAACTAGTGAGCTGTAATTAGATACACAAGTACTCTTCAATTAAAAAGAAGGAAAAATAGCATCTACAGAAATCTCAGTTTGTGCATCAGTCATGCTTCGATGAATAACGTGAAAGTAATTTCTGAAATGTAATGAAATCGTGTCAGTTTAACAAGGACAGGAATTCATAAGGGTGTAAATTTTAAACAGTTTAATTTAACAAGGACAGACTACTTGGAGTTCAATTCCCTGATTTTTCAGTGCAAGCGTGCAGAAAAGAGATATCAAGGTGGTGCGAACTAGAGTGAGCAATTTATACTAATCAAAACAAACCAGTCCTCCACGTTAATAAAATTGCAATAACAGCTAATTCATTGGACCTTGCACTATCTATTAGTCTATGCAGTGTCGTTTTGCAGCATACAAATTTGTGCAACTGCAACCAACAATAAACCAGACAAATGCTGTAGCAATACTGAATTTATGGATTTTCACAAAAAAAAAAAAAGGCCACTGCATGATTCGAACTATTCCTTCCACGCACAAGGCAACTCACCGAAAGCTACCGATCAACACCGAACAATCTGTTGCAGGCGTGAGCAGACACAAGACTGATCTGATGGAATCATGGGATCCCCAACCCCAAAGCCACTGATCCATCAAAAGTACCCAAATCCAACGATCCATTCGGCAGAAACGAAGGACTCGAGGCCAACCACACGGCATGAAGAGAGAAGGAGAGGTGAATTCGAGACCTGGTCGCGGGAGGGGGAGGGGAGTTGGAGGCTGAGGAGGTTCTCGTCGAGGGACGCCTGCGAGAGCTGCGACTGCGAATGCAGGAGCGACGCGCCCCCGCTGCAGCCGCCCTGCGAGAAGGACTGCTGCGACAGCGACTGCGACCGCGGCTGAGGCGCCACCGCCCCGGCCGCCGCGGAAGCATGCGCGTTTATCCCGCCGCCGCCGCCCCGTCCGGTCCTCCTGAACCACAACCACCACAAACACACGATGAGCAAGAGCAGAAACCAAACCACACCTCAGAGCGGGATGGAATTATGCACTTAATTACCGGGGAGGGAGGACGGAGATGGAGGCGATGTCGCAGGCCTTGTTGATCTTAAGCTTCATGTTCCCCGGAAAAGGAGTAGCCCGCGGCGGCGATCGCCTTCGCCGGCGTAACACAATGAATGGGAGGATCAAATTTGAATTTCCTGCTCTCTCTTTCTCTCTCTCGTGGCCCCAATTCATAGGCACCCAGCCATGTGGGCCCTTGTGCAAGGCAGCGCCCCGAGTCACTGACAGCTGGGGCAACACTTGACATTCTGAGACTGACACATGGGCCCTAAATTTTGAATAACCGTAACTAGCCTGCACAGCTCATTTGCATCCAGGGGATACAAGGTGAAATTCATACTGCTGTACAAGAAAGAACGAACAGGAGCATTATTAGCTTCAGAAATCATGACTGCTCTGCAAACACAACTCAAAACAAACACCTCTTGCACAAATTCAAAACCGGTTCTATCGGAAGAAAATTATGTACGACTTCCGTCCTTCTCCGGTTGACACGTGTTCATCACAGATCTCTCATCACAGATCTCAAACCAATCATCAACTACCTCTAGCCGAACGAGAAACATCACAGATCTCAAAGCAATCATCAATAAAAGGTGGCGTTTGTTTTAGCTTTTTTGTGCGGCTTACAGTTATACGTAAAGTAAAAAATATTATTAGAATAATTATTAAAAACTTAAAAAAATAGATACTTCCATATAGAAAGCTTTTGCAAAAAACTCACTATTGTACGTCTCGAAAAACATGCTAACGGAAACGAAAAGAAGCCATAAGCTAAAAAAACACCAAATCTCTGCCGCAGGGCTCTCATGACCAGCAGCACGAGTGCCTCTCATTTAGGAACAGACGAATTAAGCTTTCAAGGTTTGGGAAGCCTTTGATTCGGCTCGTGCGCAAAAGAAGAAACATTATTAACGCGTGATTAATTAAATATTAATTATTAAAAACTTAAAAAATAGATCTATTTAATTTTTTAAGATAATTTTAGAATTTTTTTTAAAAAACGTATGTTTTATGTTTTAAAAAAACATGCCAATAAAAATCGCTAGAAAATAGGAGCAGAAAGGAACACCTTGTTGGTTTCTTTTATGAGAAAGCAAGCTTAGGGTGGTAGCTTATGATATTAACATATTAATTTTGGATTGCCGCATGGTCTCTGGTCGTAATTGGTCATCGATCCACCACATCCAAAGCAGATCAACTATCTTAATAGGGACTATCTATTTCACATTAGACAGAAAACACCCTAAAAAATCTTACAAATTCTGGACCGTTCGATCTTCCTTGAGATTCGTGCAGCTACAGGACCACCCCCTTATCCTGTCCCTCTCCTCGCTCAGATCGACGCGCTCGTCCGCTCGAGAGTGCACAAGTGCTAGCAACTCGGGACGCTGCCTTGCACACGGCAGGGGCGGACCTAAATATATTTGGGAACAAACTAAACTACCATTATTATTACTAGGGCTAAGCAAAAGGCAAAGAGAAAAAAAAAAGCTGCTTCCAGAGAAGCAGTCCTAGGGTTCGAACCCTAGAAACCTAAGATACCTAAGATAGAGGATTGTGGACGCTCCAGGTCGTCCCCCACCGCCTCCAGGCTCTAGCTCAGTCCGCCTCACTAGTACTTGTTTCCAGCCCCGTTCACCTCAGCTCGTCAGCGCCGCGCCTCCATCCCCACCTTTCACTGGTACTCGGCCGGCGTCAAACCGACTTCTTCCACCGGACCGTGGCGCTGGCGAGCTCACCTCCGTATCCGTCTTCCCAATGCTGGAATATCAATGAATCGATACCGAGCGAGTCACAAGGGTGGCTGCTGTTGTTTCTCTTGGCAGCCGCCATCACCTTCGCCCACGAAGCTCACCAACTCGATTCCAAATTCCGATTGAGGACGGTGGATCGATTATCGTGTATTCTCTCGATGCGTTGTCCTGCTCGCTCTTGTTCTTCGATTTTTTTTCTTTCTTTTTCTTGTCTCGGTTCTTTGTTGAACAGAGGGAGTATCTTAGTTTTAAAACTAAGCATTAGAGAAAAAGCAATTGAGAGCCAAAATTTCAAAAGTTTTACTAAACCTTGTCCCAAGTGTTAAATATTTTTGACCGAAGGAAGTACAAATTTTAATAACATATCGCTTGTTTGCTATGAAACTAAAATTTTGTCCCCACATTTTTGCCCTTTTCTATCCTCATTCTTTGTTCTTGTTTCCTCACTTTTCTCCATCTTTAGTAACAATAGTGCCAGCTATTTTTAGAATAACTACATTCTTTATAGTGTGGCATCTAATGTCTTTACGGTTTTACACTGGCTTAATAATATATTATGCAGAGTTTGAAGTATGGAATTGATGTTTTGGTATTCTGGGTCTGTTTTGTTACCTAAATAATATTTATTTGTGTTTAAAATACTCCCTCCATGCCAAAATATAGCAACTAGCACTACATTAGATACCACCTAATACTACGAATCTAGACAAAGGTCTATCCAGATTTATAGTAACAGGTGGGGTCTAATATAGTACTAGGTTGCTATATTTTGGGACAGAGGAAGTACTGTGTACTGTAAACAAATGATTTTTTATTTGATTTTTGCATTCGGTTTCTTTTGTTAATTAGAAATCTTGATTCAGCTTATGATTGTTGATGGATTAGACATGCTTTTAGATAAAGTGGTGTGCCATTTGTTCCATGAGAGAGCTTAGAAGTGGTTGGTTTGGCTTTTCAAAAACCTACTCCTAGTAGCTTTTAGATAAAGTGGTGTGCCATTTATTCCATGAGAGAGCTTAGATAATTCAAATTGATGTACAAGAAGGAAAGAACAGAAGAGAATATTATTAGCTTCAGAATTACAACTCAAAACAAACATATCTCGCACAATATCAAAACTAGGTCTATTTTACATCACTTGATACAACCCTGCACTGCAGTATTTCTTTTTGTTATACTTTGTAACAACAGGATAAATTAACACACTGTTCTTGTTATCAGAATTTAGAAGCCCAGGACCCAGGGCTAGCAAAGCAGTATATGGGGATTTTGCTCCGACCATAAAAGAACATCATTTGAATTATTAGAACAACATTTGCATTTTTAGATGGCGCCAACATGATGTGCCGCACCTATGGTATACAGGAGGGACTGTGAAGATGAGATCGATGATCCGTTACTGATTTAGTTCCACAGTCCAGCCCATGCAATCCTCCACATGACCCATTTGGATGCTTGTAAGTGAAGTATAGAGCTGCTGGGATACGACGCCGACTCCTTGATTGCCATATTCTACCCTGCAAAGTAGAATTTTGGGATCTGGGATCATGTCTTTTCATCACTCTGAAGAATAAATTCCTCACTTCATGCAAATGAATCTGTGTTTCATAATTTTGCATGCAACAACATGACTCCAATTGATCCACAATTATCATAGGCAATCAATCTCAAAAGAGCTTAAGTTATAGCTAACGACCACCTGCACTAGTAATACTAGCTATATCATGTTGCATTTGGTCTTTTATAAAAAGAAGGAAAAAGTTGACTCCCAGTCTCCCAGACCAAAGTCTGGCACATGGCATATAGCGAAATGTCAAGGAAAGTAACATGGTAAACCAATTGGTGTTTGTAACGGGATGGTATGATGCCAGATATAAATTGAGATAGAAAAGGAAAAAACATAAAAAACATGAAAATAAAAACTGATCACAAGTGAGAAAATCATAACAGCACAGTTATAAGATATGAAAAACTAGTATATGAAGCATGTAGCAAACCCAAGGTTTTGGTCATCATGTTTTACTCAAGTAGTACCATTGTCTTGGTGCTATTTCTGTATTAGTAACTAGTAAGTCCTATCTTATCAAGAAACTTCTGTGATATCTTCTAAATAAATTAGCTGCAAATTTCTATTACATCAAATATGCATATTAAGCAGCAACTAAGCTTTCAAGCAAAGCAGAAGTTTCACCTTTTCCCCAGATAAGCAATGCTCCCCACAGGGGACACCACAACAGCTGTTCCCGTGCAGAAAACTTCATCAGCTTCAAGAAGCTCATCTACTGACACAAGGCGCTCCTCAACCTTACAATAGGCCAATTGCATTAACTAAAGCTATATAACATATAGTGTTAACAATGAGGAAATGACCCAACTTAGTGTAGTAGTGCCAACAACAGCTCTTCAGGGTCCAGCACATGTATTAGGAAAGTAGGATCTAACTCATAATTTAATTAAACTTGAGCTACTAGTGTAAACAAGACTTTAGTGTAGTATTGTGGAAGGCATGGTAGCTATAAACACGGCCAACTCAAATTCACATATAAAATGCACAGTTAGGCAGTTATTTCTTCCTTGGTTCCTTGTCCATGAGGCTGATGAGTAATTTACCTTGAAGCCTTTTCTCTGAGCAACTTCAAGAATACTTTTCCTTGTTATACCAGGCAGTATGGTTCCTTTTATTGCTGGAGTAGAAATAACATTGCCCTGAGGCGAAAAAAAAAAGTCATAACAAGCAACTAATTCAGGAGCAAATTCAGATGTGCCCGAATAATTTTATCCTCCATGGAGAGGCAATTTTGAACATGATTGCAACGACAAACAAACAAGAACCTAAATGACTTACACATCCTAAGGGAACTTATGCCACTCCACTGCATTTAGTGCACCACACGACAAAAGAGTATTGATTAGGTTGTAATTTGAGTAAGTAGTACAACATCATGCATTTTGATGAGAAAAAACTACTTATGACTACAACTACTGAAAAGATTTGCTAAAACAAGCACATGTAAGAGAAGGATCATACTTTCACAATAAAAATATTGCATGAAGACACTTCTTCCAGATATTTGTTATGAACGGCATCTAGATAGAGGACATCTGAATATCCTTTCTCCTTTGCAATCCTCTGTGCTTTTAATACCTATATGGTGACAACAAGTATGGACATTGAGAAACCATATTTTCAGATTAAAAAACTAAAACAATGCAAGTATTATCAGTATTCAGTAAAGAATTCATCACTGACTGACTCAAACTTCCATTTCAGGCTACTTTTACCACAACATCACTTCCTCACAAATTACTACTATGGGTATTTGTTTCAAGGAAAAATTTAAAATAAGCGGTGAGCTGAGCATTTAAAAACTAAATAATATGAAACCCATATAGATATCCAACACTTAGGAACCTAAATAATAGTTTCATAGGAACAAAAAGGTGTACATTTGAAGTTTCAAATACAGTTACTCTTGAAACAAATTCCAGATATCCACTAAGAGCAAGTACCATGAAGAAGAACAAATCGTCACGCACAAGCCTAACGGCAAAAACAATTGAAGTTAGCATCTCAAAAAAAAAAAGGTATAGAAGTTAGAGTGCATACTGTAAATAAAACAGCATAAGCAATAGAAGTTAGTACATAGTTGCAAATATAACAACTAGATGATGGCCACAGAAGCGGTAAATTGAATAGTTATAGCTTTCATAGATGCAGGTGCCAGAAGTTACCGAGGCATAGTTTCCAATGGTTTTGACGCCTCCAGTTCCACCTGGGGCAGCACGGTGAAAGTCATCTTCTATAATCAAGTTAATAGGAGCTAAACCTTCCTGTAAATCAAAGTTAACAAATTTAATCAGCAAGTATGGTAGTTTGCAAAGATAACAGGGATGAGTTTCTATTCTTGGTGGAATCATGACAAGCAAATCTGCTTGTGGTGTAATTACAATTCCACTATCCTATATCACTGCAAAAGAAAGAATATTCCCCTAGGATCCGTGGTTCTTTACATATTGGATGAGTTGCTTAAGTATCTGGTGGGAGTTAAGTTAAAAACTTAACACAAACCTTGAAATAGTTCCCAACAGGGGAGACAAAAATCATAAAGGTATACTCAGGAGCAGGTGCAAGACCAAGGACAGCCCCGGTTCCCATAAGCAGCGGCCTTATATACAGGGAGCCTTTACCGGTTGGGGGCACCTAGAAACATAGTACATTAAAAAACAGTGACAAGTTTATGAGAAAAAATATTGTTGAATGCAGAACTCAATCCAAGAGCACATAAAATTTCTTACCCATCTTATATTTGCCAAAACAGTTTGCTTTACTGCATCAACAAATTGTTCAACAGTTGGTGCAGGCATGCACATCCTCTCTGCACCATCTATCATCCTTATGGCATTCTCCTCCGGACAAAATAGTAGAATGGATCCATCTGTTTTTCTATATGCCTTTAGGCCCTCAAACAGTCCCTACGTACCAAAACAATCACTGTTTAAGCACACTAAATTCATTCAGGACTTGAAAGAGTATCTATTTCACGTGTTACCAAAGTTTCAAGTTCCCAATACACTGTAGCACCTTCCTACTAACCTGTCCATAATTTAAGACTCCAGCAGATGGGCTCAGTTCTATAGGTCCAAATGGTACCACTTCTCCTTTGGAAAAGTTCCCATCTGGCCCACATTTTGCAATATACATAAAATCAGTCTGGACAAGGCCAAAACCAAGGTTCTCCCAGTCCAAATCAGCCACCGCAGATGTTTCCCTGCAAGTTATATGATCAGAACAATATTTATCGTTTGTGGATTTAGTTGAAACTTGACCCATGTCAGTAAGGCGTATCATATATAGTTCAGATATGCATACGTGTAGTTAGTTGCTAGAGAAGCTTGGCATCCTATTGCGCTATGTGCCTTGGAAGAAAGAGGTGGCACTGAATAAGTGTGATTACGGATCTGCAATAGCAAAAGGTGGAAAAGACAATCTTTTATCAGATCAAAAGACCACTGAAAGTTGAAAATATTTAAACTCAGATGCATGCATCTTTGAAAGGAAATACAAAATGACAACGAATGATCAGACTTGAATCTAATAATGGGACCAGTAAGGTGAATCAAGCGCAAATTGTACTAAAAAGAACCAGAGAGATGGCATCTGCACCCACTAGAGTAGCCATTGGCACACGCCCATGCTGCCATCCTAATAGGCAACTTACTTGTGCCTGACTCATTTAAAATCAGGGATTTGGGCAGCACAAGCTGAGTGGTGAGAGCATACGAGGGTCCTAAACAAAAGCAAAGTAGCCAAAGTGAACAACTTTGTCATTGCCATGGTCATTCAGCCTAACCCTTTTCAACAAACCACAATCTGGGGACACTTCCTGAACGAGCTAAACGCCACGTTTTAATCCCCTTAATGTATAATTTGACGCTTGCATTCCTTGTAATTTAATCGCTGGGCAACTACCAGACTCACCTTTTAATTTCTTTTAGATAACGCTCACCTTTTAATTTGTCAAAAAAGAAAGAGAGAGAAGGGTCCGTTCCCCATTCTAGTTCAAATCCACGCAAAAAAAACAAAGTACAAACTGTTAGCATGATGTAATTAGGCCTGTATTAGAGAATGTAATTGGGCCCATGCGGCAGGCCTGCGAGCCGTCCTAGCTGCCCCTATATGTAATCCCTGTGATTATACGAGGAATACAATCAATCATTCCTAAACTTACATGGTATCAGAGCGGTTCCGATCCGCTACACTTCCGCAACCCTAACTCCTACCGCGCGCCGCCGATCCGATCGCCGTTCCAGGCCGCAGAAGCCTCTCGCGCCGGAACGCCGCAGGTCCTGATCGCCGCGCCCTCCAACGCTCGGTCTCCGTCCATGTACGTGCGATCTCGTACGTGAGATCGGTCTCCGTCCTCGTACCTGAGATCGGTCTCCATCATCGTACGTGACCAGACCACGGCACCTGGTCTCCGTCTCGCCATCCCTCACGACGCGTCCCCATGGCGGCTGACGACGATGCTGCTGCTGCCGCCGCCGCGGCCAAGGAGGCCGAGGACCGCCGCATCGCCGAGGAACGCGCCGAAGCTGCACGTCGTGCCGAGGCGGCGCGTCTCCGCGCTGAAGCACTCGACAAGTTCGAGGCTGCCCATGAAGCAGTCTGGGCGCAGGCCACCGCCGTCGTCAATGTCAAGGCCATGATCCCCATCGTCCTCGACAAGGCCACCGGCACGTACACCAAGTGGCGCGGCATGTTTCTTACAGTGCTCGGCAAATATGCCCTTGCACCGCACGTCCTCGACGACGAGGCGCTCCCCGACCGCCCCGTCTGGGTCCAGGTGGACTGCGTCGTGCTATCGTGGATCTTCGCCACCGTCTCCAGCGACCTACAGCAGTCGCTCATGATCCGGCAACGTCGCGCCCGCGAGGCATGGTGCTACCTCGAGGATGAATTTCTCGGACAGAAGGAGTCACGTGCACTTCTCCTCGAGACGCAGTTCCGCAACCTCACCCAGGGCTCCATGACGATCACCGACTACTGCCGCAAGTTGGAGACCATGGCTGCGTCCCTCGCCGAGTTCGACGATCCCGTTGGTGACCGCCAGATGGTGCTCACTCTTCTTCGCGGGCTCAGCACCAAGTTCCGTCACATGGTGTCTATTCTGAAGATGCATCGCCCGTTCCCGACATTCGCCGAGGCCCGCACCCATCTGCTGCTCGAGGAAATCGACATCGACGCTCGCCCACCGTCCCGCCCGCGGCTCTCGTCGCCAACGCACCACAGGCCCCTGCTGCTCCTCGCCAAGGGCCGGCGGCGCCCACTGCTCCAGCACGCACTGGCCATCAAGGTGGCCAGCCCGGCGGTCAGCCAGGAGGCCAGCGCAACGGACGCCGGCGCGGCAAGGGTGGCCGCGGCCAGGGCCAAGGCAACCAAGGCCAAGGCCACCAGTCCGCTCCCCAAGGTGGTCACGGCCCTCCTCCAGGCGGCTACGGCGCTTCGACCGGCCACGGCGGCGTGCATCCCTCCTTTGCACACCCCTGGACCGGCCAGCTCCAAATGTGGCCATACGGCCGCCTACCACCACCACCACCGGCCCTCACCACCGTTCCTCAGTACGGTGCCTCTTTTGGTGGGGCTCCCGGCGGCAGCTTCGGTCTCCATGGTGGTGTTCCCGGTAGCTTCTACAGTCCGGCTACCACTACGGCTACGGGGGAGGCGCACCCTCGACACCAACATTTCCAGGGGACGTCGTACCAATCGACCCCTTGGAACCCCACCCACGGAGGCGCGTGGAATCAGGACTCCTTGGTGCAGAACTTCAACACCATGACCCTCACCCCCCCGGCGCAGTCGGAGTGGTACGCCGACTCTGGTGCCGGCTCACACATGTCTGCGGACGCTGGTACACTCTCCACTACCTCTTTGCCCACTTCATCTACACCTTCATCTATCATTGTGGGCAATGGTGCTTTACTTCCTGTCACAGCCATCGGATCTCGTATTTTTTCTTTTCCTCATCGTAATCTTGTTCTCAAAAATGTCTTGGTCTCTCCACATATTATTAAGAACTTGATTTCCATTCGTCGTTTTACCACCGACAATAATTGTTCAATTGAATTTGATCCGTTTGGTCTTTCTGTGAAGGATTTACAAACCAGGAACGTGATCGCCAGGTGCAATAGCTCTGGCGACCTATACCCGTTCTACCCACCAGCCACCAGCGCCACCGCACTCATCGCTGCACCCACCTCCCTATGGCACCGCCGTCTCGGTCATCTTGGGCGCGAAGCTTTGTCCAAACTCATTAGCTCCAGTGTCATTTCATGTAATAAAGATGATTCCCATCATCTCTGTCATGCTTGTCAGCTCGGTCGTCATACTAGACTTCCCTTTAGTACCTCCACCTCTCGAACTACAAATAATTTTGATTTAATACACTGTGATCTTTGGACATCTCCTATTGTTAGTGTGTCGGGATATAAATATTATTTGGTCATTTTAGATGATTGCTCACACTACATTTGGACTTTTCCGCTTCGCCTTAAATCTGAAACTTTTTCCACCCTTGTCAATTTCTTTGCCTACGTGCGCACGCAGTTTGGCACCACCATCAAGAGCGTCCAGTGCGACAACGGCCGTGAATTTTATAATTCCGTGGCCCGCACGTTCTTCCTCTCTCACGGTGTTGCACTTCGCATGTCGTGCCCCTACACGTCCCAGCAAAATGGCAAGGCCGAACGCTCGCTTCGCACCATTAATAATATTGTGCGTTCTTTGTTATTTCAGGCGAGCCTTCCTCCGGTCTACTGGGTTGAGGCACTCCACACTGCCACATATCTGGTCAACCGGCTCCCCACCAAAACACTCGCCTCCTCCACCCCGTATTTTCATCTCTACTCTACTCCACCCACATACGAACATCTCCGAGTGTTTGGTTGTGCCTGTTATCCTAACATGTCCTCCACCGCACCCCACAAACTTGCCCCTCGTTCATCCCTCTGTGTTTTCCTCGGCTACTCCTCGGAGCACAAAGGCTATCGGTGTCTCGAGTTAGAGTCGAATCGCATCCTCACCTCCAGACATGTCGTTTTTGATGAATCCTTTTTCCCTTTCGCCGACATGTCTACCACCCCCATGGCATCCTCTGCCCTGGATTTTCTTCTTGAGGATGATGAGCTAACCGCTCCGACTTTTGGAGCCAAGTTTGTGCATGCAGGTTCTCCTTCGGCTGCCCCTGCAGCTGCGTCGCCGGCTGCTGGTCCTTCGTCTCCAGCTCGGCACGCCGGCGCTGGGCCGCAGGTGCCCGGCTCGCCCGCGGGTGCTGGACCGCAGGCGCACGGCTCGCCCGCGGGTGCTGGGCCGCAGTCGCCTGGTGCTGAGCCGCTGGCGCACGGCCCGGACGACTCGTCCGCTGCTGGGCCGATGGCGCCCCCCTCGTCTCCGGCCGGCGCTGCTGCCCCTGTGCGCCACGCACAGGTTGCTGCCAGTAGCGCCGCGGCCACGGGACGCACCCTGGCCACGAGGCCAATCTCCGTCGCTCCAGTCGAGAACGCGCATTCCATGCGCACCCGTGGAAAAGCCGGCATTGCACAACCCGTGGATCGTCTCAACCTCCACGCCGCGCCTGTGTCGCCACTACCACGTTCCGTTCGTGACGCCCTGTCAGATCCCAATTGGCGCTCAGCTATGCAGGCTGAATTTGATGCCCTCATTGGTAATGACACCTGGAGCTTGGTTCCTCGCCCTCCTGGCGTCAATGTGGTCACCGGCAAGTGGATTTTTCGGCAAAAATTGCACGCCGACGGGTCCCTTGATCGCTACAAGGCTCGTTGGGTTCTTCGGGGATTCACACAGCGACCTGGTCTGGACTATGATGAGACCTTCAGCCCCGTTGTTAAGCCAGCGACAGTTCGGGTTATTCTCTCCTTGGCTCTCTCTCAGGATTGGCCCATTCATCAGTTGGATGTCAAGAATGCCTTCTTACATGGCACCCTCGAGGAGACAGTGTACTGTGTGCAGCCTACTGGTTTTGTGGATTCCTCTCGTCCTGGTTTGGTATGTCGTCTCAACAAATCCCTCTATGGACTGAAGCAGGCGCCCCGTGCATGGCATCACAGGTTCGCTTCATACTTGGCTTCCATTGGTTTTGTTGAAACCAAGTCCGACAGCTCATTGTTCATCTATCGCCGGGGATCTGACACCGCTTACTTGCTGTTGTATGTGGATGACATTGTTCTCACTGCCTCCTCGGCCCAGTTCCTTCGCCAGGTGATTGAGGCACTTCAGCGTGAGTTCGCTATGACAGACATGGGCCAGCTTCATCATTTTTTGGGCATATCTGTGACTCGTTCTGCTAAGGGTCTGTTTCTCTCCCAACGGCAGTACACTTTGGAGATTTTGGAGCGCGCCGGGATGAGTGCGTGCAAGCCATGCAGCACACCTGTGGATCTTCACTCCAAATTATCCGAAGATGGAACTCCTGTTAGTGATGCCACCCAGTACCGCAGCTTAGCAGGGGCTCTTCAGTACCTGACCTTCACACGGCCAGATATTGCTTTCGCCGTCCAGCAGATTTGCCTTTATATGCATGATCCTAGAGAGCCTTACCTTGCTGCTCTGAAGCGCATCTTGCGCTACTTACAGGGCACTACGACACTTGGACTGACTTTGCGCCGCTCCCCTCCTACTGAGCTTGTTGTCTACACAGATGCAGATTGGGCTGGATGTCCCGACACTCGACGGTTGACCTCCGGTTATGCAGTCTTCCTTGGAGACAACTTGGTGTCTTGGTCCTCCAAGCGACAGCACACCGTCTCTCGGTCCAGCGCCGAGGCCGAGTATCGTGCTGTGGCGAACGGCGTCGCTGAAGCTACTTGGTTACGACAGCTACTCATTGAGCTCCAGCGCCCCCCTCGCCGTGCTACCTTGGTCTATTGCGACAACGTCAGTGCTGTCTATCTCTCCAGCAATCCTGTGCAGCATCAGCGGACGAAGCATGTTGAGATCGACCTCCATTTTGTTCGAGAGAAGGTTGCCCTTGGTCACGTTCGAGTTCTCCATGTCCCGACGACGTCACAGTACGCCGACGTCTTCACCAAAGGGCTTCCCACTTCCTTGTTCCAGGAGTTTCGGTCCAGCCTGACCGTTAGCGATGCTCCCGATTAGACTGAGGGGGAGTGTTAGCATGATGTAATTAGGCCTGTATTAGAGAATGTAATTGGGCCCATGCGGCAGGCCTGCGAGCCGTCCTAGCTGCCCCTATATGTAATCCCTGTGATTATACGAGGAATACAATCAATCATTCCTAAACTTACACAAACGCATCCCACATACCGCAAACAAGAGAAAAAAAAGTACCGAGGCGAGTTGAGAAGCAACTACCCGAAGCGACGGCGAGGGGCGCCGCGTGGAGAGAGAGAACTGAGGCCGCTGGCAGGCGAGCGGCGGAGACGCTGGGACTGGGAGGGTGGTGCGGGAGGTGAGGTGGAGCTCCATTTGCTGTTCCTTCCAGCGCTAGCTCTCGCACTCCGATGGCCAAGAGATTTGCGCAGAGGAGGCAGCGTCGAGCGAGGAGGGAAGCGAAGGCAATGCGGCGGCGGCGGCGTGGAAGCCGGCGTCCGAATATAATAAATAGTGGCGCGGCGAGAGGGTGCGATGCGTACGGACCACCGGCCTCGCGCGCACAGTCGCACACCGAAGGCTGACTAGTTGGTCCCATGCTATGTGCCCCCGATGGAGCCCACCAGTCAGTGGGCCCCCCTACGAGGAGTCAGCGCGTTGCGCTATATATATGATGGGTAAAATGTGCAGTTTTGTGGCTGTCATGTTTCACCTTGCTAAAATTTAATGTTATCAAATTTTGATAATGTTTTTAATAATAAGTTAAAATCCTACCTTTGTTCGATATACACGGCCAAATGTTTTTAAAGCACCTTCAATAGAATAACTATTATAGGCAAAAAAGAACCTCTAACAAAGTGGCTATTCGAATGACCAAGACATTTGGCTGGCCAAACCATCCTACACGATGGCCAAATATAGCTGTCTAGAACCACTAGCCAAAAGGTGGGCCCTATAGACTTCAGGAATTAGTTTTTTCCTTTCTTCTCATCTACTGGCTCCGTTTCTCTCCGCTATTTCGCTTCACATCCTCCCAACAACGCTACCTCCCCGCCGCCACAGCCGCTTCCTCTCCTTTGCCGCCGCATCCTCCCTGCCTTTTGGAGAGAGGAACTAACCGTTGGAATTTGGAGATTAACAAATAACCATTCTGTTGGAGCACGCAATAATTTTTGATTCTCTAATTTTTTATCTAGCTATCTAAATAGAGATTTAGAGAATTAAAAAGGATAAAGTATTAGAGATGCTCTTACAGAAACGTTCCTCGTATAAAGAGACTTACAACATTTGTATTTGTGATATTATTAAATTTTTGTAGGGTGAAGGTGGCAACAAACTGCGTTGGCCTCTGCAACACGTGGGTCCATGTGACTTATGCAGTACTCCTTATCACACAAAAACTTTATCTTTAGGAATTGGCTAATAAATTAGTACTAAGGATAAAATACCAATATACTCCTCATTAATAAAAAAAATAGTATTATTGGTAAAGAAATATTGCAGAGATAAAATTTCTCAATTAATGGACCGAGAGTAGATAATAAGATAGAAATAAGCTCTTTTAGACAAAGTTTTAAGTGCTAGAAGAAATAAATCCCTTTAGACGTAGGGAACAAGTAAACTCTGACTTTGGACAAAGAACAGGTGGGTCCCACATGTTGGGGGAACAATTCGGTGGCTGAACTCGATGAGATGAGATGAGATGTGCTCTTTTTCTGTCGACTGATACATAAACCAGTTGCCGCCCGCAGAATACAGCAGCGCTTACCAATGAGTAAAGCATAATGCCTCGCAGTTGTGACCCACACAGCTAACACCTGATTAGAAGTACGTTGATTTTTTTTAGATAATGACGAGTACGGTGATTAGTAGTACGTGCCTTTCTTTTTCAACAACGTAATCTTTAGTTTGCATGTTAATTCGATCATCAGATATTATACGATCTTAATTACCAAATAGTCATTTGGTTTTTCCTGCAGGATTACTCGATCAATCGATCTGCGATTGTTTTCCAACAGCGAGATGATCAAAATTAAATGATTTTATATCTAGGACTGGAGCTAGTAGCTAGTATTGCCGCAATATAGTAGTAGGTTAAAAAATATGTGCGAAATCAACCCATCAGATATAGATCTTCTTCGTTACACAAAGAACACATATCTGCAAATTAAAAAGGTGGACGCCACAGGTACGTACTTCTTTTGTTTTAAAATATATGATATTATTAACTTTTAAATATAATGTTTGATCGTTCGTCTTAAAATTTTAATATAAATATAAAAAATATTAGTCATATTTAAAGTATCTTTAATAATAAAATAAGTTATATCAAAATAAATTATATTTACATATTTTTTGAACAAAACAAATTGTCAAACGTTATATGTCCAAAAGTTGATATCGTCGTACATTTTAAAAACAAATGTAGAAATATAAGTAAGTATGTTGTATGTATACCTTTGTTGTAGCAGCTGGACAACCATTGTGCGCCATATATGCGAAGGATGCAAGATAATTATGAAGGTAGCTAGTATATATGATATATGCATGCAGGGGTTTATATAGAGAGAGATGGCATGGAGGCAGCGCTTAGTTAGCTAGGTTAATTAATTAGTTGATTAGAGTATGAACGTACTGAGCTTTAATTTTGGGTCAACAACGCGGCACAAGCAACACTCTCGTCAAAATTAAATCACCAGATTCCAAAAGAATTTCCTTCTCTCGAACTGAGTAGAAGCATAAGGAAGGTAGATATATAATTTAAAGAACGGTCATGTGTGTGCTGACTAGAGCGAGGGAGGACATTATTAACGTGACTATATGTAACACTATCGAACTCGTTCGCCTATCGACAGAAAATATATATACCAGATTATATATACAATTCACAAGGTTGTCGAAAATATATATACCAGATTATATATACAATTCACAAGGAGTAATGTTTCCGCTTTCAATTTCTCGATGACATAATTAAGCTCGCGCAATAATTAGGTTATGGAACTAGCTAGGTAGGTAATTAAGCTACTATACTCCAGGACTTATGGTAGTCAAGTCGTACAATATTCTGGACGGTATAACTGATATAATATAACACATAAATTAATACATGAAAAATCTTCTAGTACAATATTCTGGCCAGTAGGTAGCGGTGTAAATTCCTACCACTCAACTTTCATTTCCCTTTATATTTTTTGAGACAAACTGGACTCACGAAAAGTACTATTTTTTTAATCGCGAGTCCACGTTTTAATTGCGCACCGACAAAGCCCGTATATATGCATGCAGCTACCCAATCACAATTGCAAAAAAATAATATTGAAAAGAACAATTAATTACTGAGAAGACGTCTATATACTGTCTCGATTATTTCTGTAGAAGTTTTCAATTAGCGCATAAATTCCAGACCCAATGTGCATGACATGGAAGAAAGGGAAAAGTTTTCTTTACGCCTCTCAACAATTACCAAAGTTTAGTTTTCAACCTCTTAACTCTAAAACCAGTTAAAAATCACCCCTCAACAATTCAACCCGTTAAGTACCCTTCAAACTGGTTTTGTGCTGAGTTGGCACAGTTTTGGTGACGTGGCTCACGCTCGGACCTATCCAATTAACAAAATGTTTAAAAATATAAATAGAATGGTGGGACCCACTCCTCCTTCCTCTACACGCTAGCGCTCTCTCTCTCTCTCAGCACTAGACGGCGAATGCTGCTTAGAAGCAGCAAGGGCACGTCGTCGAGGCGCCGCACCGGTAGCATATGGAGGCAGGGCCCTGTCTTTCTGATGGCACATGAACACGTCCATGAGATGCTGCGGCCGCCATTGATTGTGATCGAGCTCTAAGCTGCTCGATCTCTCTCCTTGGTAAGTTTCTTGCCAAACAACGGCGCCACGTCGTGTCCCTCCTTCTATAAGAATTTTCCCTCTACAATGGCGGTCAAAAATGCAGCTCCCAATGAGGTAGGCCTCAGCAGCCTCCTGGAGCGTGGCGACGGTGGAGCTAGCTTTCCGTCACGACGTAGGGAGCTTGTCTTGGCAGATATCCGGCACAAGCAGCTGGAGCATCTACTCGTCGTGCAGGCGATGTTGGGGAAGGGGATCGATCGGACGGGAACAGGAAGACAGGGCAGACGAGGGGCAGTGTGAAGGGAGAGAAGAGTGAAAGCTAGACTTTGGCGATAGCTGAGGGGCGTCAAATAGACTTTTACCTGTAAGAAAGCTGCTTATTCTGAACATTACATGGCATGGGCCAAGTTAGTTTGGATGGACCCCGGCCCAAGCATGAAATGGAACCCATAATAAGCCCATAACGATCCATCCATCGGCCTGCAAAATCAGCGGCAGCAGCGTATCCGAAACTGCCGCTCAGCCGGACGATCGATCGAGGCCTTTCGCCCGCGAACCCGGCGGTACTCTGTCCATGGCTCTCGCGCCACCGCCCATAAATACCACCGTCTCACTACAACAACAACACTCATCAGCAGCAATGGCATCCTCCTCTCTCCTGCTCGCCTGTGTTGTAGCGGTGGCCATGGTGTCTGCCGTGTTGTGCGGGCCACCCAAGGTGCCACCCGTCCCCAACATCACAGTGAGCTACAGCGAAAAGTGGCTAAAAGCCAAGGGCACCTGTACGGCAAGCCCAAGGATGCTAGCCCCGGCAACAACGACGGCGCCTACGGCTACAAGGACGTCGACGAGGTGCCCTTCCTCGGCATGAACTCTTGCGGCAACGATCCTATCTTCAAGAACGGTAAGGGTTGTGCCTCATGCTTCGAGGTCAAGTGCTCCAAGCTGGAGGCCTGCTCCGAGAAGCCCGTCGTCGTCCACATCACCGACATGAAGTCCGAGCCCATCGCCGCCTAGGCACCTACCACTTCGACCTCTTCGGCCTTGCTTTCGGCACCATGGCTAAGGAAGGCAAGGAGGAGGAGCTCCGTAAAGCCGGCATCATCATCATGCAGTTCCGCTGCGTCTGGTGCAAGTACCCCGCTAACACCAAGATCACCTTTCACGTCGAGAAGGGGTCCAACCCCAAGTACTTCATGCTGCTCGTCAAGTACGTCAGCGGCGACAGCGACATCGTGGAGGTGGACCTCAAGGAGAAGGGCTCCGAGGAGTGGAAGGTGCTCAACGAGTCGTGGGGTGCCATCTGGAGGCTGGACACCCCCAAGCCGCTCAAGGGCCCCTTCTCCATCTGCCTCACCACCGAGTCCGGCGAGAAGCTCGTCGCCGATGACATCATCCCCTCCGACTGAAAGCCCGACGCCCTATACAAGTCTAAGCTCTAGGTCGAGTAATTAAGTATATGTGCAAGCATCCACCATATGGTACGTCCGTCCGCCTATGCACGCGTGCATGGGATAGAAAAACTTCCATACTTTCATGTATAATCAATAATATTTGGAACTGGGTTCGTGGAGTATGCAGGCAAGGCAATGGCGTTTGCTTTTCCATTTGGCCTAGGGTCAATCGAGTCTTCAACTTTCGCCTAGAAAAGTTTGGTATAAGATTATTTGGCATTTTCAGTTTTAAGGGATTGTCCATGTGAAATTCAATTTAAAAAAGGCAGCAAACCAAATTTACAACTATTTATCACCTCTGCCCACTTGTTGTTGCGCTGCATATTGCCAACGCTCTCCGCCGCACAAATATGTCCAGAGTGCTCATCTTGACCTTTTTTGCGCTGCTTATTTTTAAATATAAGATGCTTTGGTTTTTGAACATGGCGTTTGATCACTCGTTTTCTTCAATTTTTTTAGAGTAGCATTTATTTTATTGTAACATGTTTTATCTTTAAAAGTACTTTAAGCACAACTTATACTTTTACATATTCACAGTAAATTTTTTGAATAAAATAGATAGTTAAAACATCATATCCAAAAATCAAAACATCATACATTTAAAAATAAAACAATAGAGGTACTAGTACTTACATTTTTTACATATTTGCATAGCAGGCGTTTTCTCACCAGCCATCGTTAGCACGTCTGCATGATACTAATCGCTACTCTCTTTATTCTTAAATATAAAAACTTATAAAATTTAAATTTTGTGTATAATATATGCATTTTTAAAATACTAGTTGTCTCATCGTTACCTCTCATTTAAAATTTTCCATCTTACCCAAACCCCCCTTATTTAATGAGCGTCACTGTATCTTTTATTTTCAAACCTTAATTTCTACTAAATAATCTAAAAATAATTATATATAAAAACGGAGGGGAGTTATTGTCATCCAGCCACACTGAAGGCATGCTTGATGTTTGGTTGCTTGCTGGTCTAAATCTGGTTGGATGGCTCATACGGACTAATCTAGATTAATGGAAGACCGTAAAAAATCATACCATACACCTGATAAGTGATAGAGTGCATCATTATAAATTAATCTCGTTGGCCCAAGGACGTATTAGCCCAGCCACCCAGCTCAGTATCCCAGACCCAGGTGCAGACTGACGCATCCTAGCGCCACATCCCCATTCCCAATCCCCAGCGCGGCATTCCCGCCGGTCGGCCACTCGAGCAGCCGAGCTCGTCCCCGCCGGCAAGCTGAGCACCTTCCTACAGGCCGGAAGCTAATAGTTAACGAATTAAAGGGTCAGCAATGCAACTTGTGTGGGTTGTACTTGTCAATCACATTTTTTTCCCTCTAAATTTTGTGTATGTGGTGTTATTTGCTTCATATTATTCAGTGATGACTGATGAGATTATTTGGCACCTGGAGTGATTAAATTTTGTGTATGTGGATGCTGTTTGCTTCATGTATGTTGAGCTAAATTGTTTGGTAGGATGCTTATTTTTTGCTGGGCGAAATTTTTTTAAACTAGAATGTGATCCCTGGCTGGGCGGGATGGCCAAATTTTGCACTTGGGGAGACTTGTCATCCACGATGGCTATCTCTCGTGCAAGCGCGTCGGGTAGCACCTCCTCCAATCCACGCCGCCGCCTCTCTCCCCACTAGCACCTCCTCCTCTCATCAATCATAAGCATTGCGCCGAGTCAGGCTGGGGAGTGCCGCCGCCTCCCTTGCGTGCGTTGCATTATTTTCCTGGCATATGTGCTCCACGATCCTAGCTCGGCAAATTATTGATTATTCCATACAAAAATTATTTCTCTCGATCTTGTGCAAACCATATGTATGTGATGCATGTATACAACAACACATAGGCAGCCCGACTTAGCATGGATTCCATGCACGCTTAGTTAATCTAGAGGTCCGACTTGTAGAAGGCATTGGGCTTCCAATCGGAGGGGATGATATCGTCGGCGACGAGCTTGACACCAAACTCGGTGGTGAGACGGATGGAGAAAGGGCCCTTGAGCGGCTTGGGGGTGTCCAACCACCAGATGGCACCCCATGACTCCTTGAGCGCCTTCCACTCCTCAGATCCCTTCTCCTTGAGGTCCACCTCCACGATGTCGCCGTCGCCGGCGACATACTTGACGAGCAGCACGAAGTAGTTGGGGTTGGACCCCTTCTCGACGTGGAAGGAAATCTTGGTGTCGGCGGGGTACTTACAGCGGACACGGCGGAACTGTATGTTGATGATGTTGGCCTTGCGGAGCTCCTCCTCCATGCCTTCCTTAGCCATGGTGCCGAAAGCAAGGCTGGAGAGGTCAAAGTGGTAGGTGACGATGGGCTCGGCATTCATGTCGGTGATGTGGACAACGACGGGCTTGTCAGAGCAGGCCTCCGGCTTGGAACACTTGACCTCGAAGAAGGAGCCGCAACCCTTGCCATCCTCGAAGATGGGGTCGTTGCCACAGGAGTTCATGCTAAGGAAAGACGCCTTGTTGACGTCCTTGTACCCGCATTGTCGTCGGGGCCGACACCCTTGGGCTTGCCGTACCAGTGCCCCTGGCTTCCAGCCACTTTTCGTCGTAGCTCGCCGTGATGTTGGACCCTGGTGGCACCTTGGGTGGCCCACACGAAACGACGGACACCATGACCGCCGCCACGACATAGGCGAGCAGGAGAGAGGAGGATGCCATTGCTGCTGATGAGTGTTATTGGTGACTGATGTAGCTTGGCGACATTGTGGGTGGTACTTATAGGCGGTGGCGGGGCAGCCATGGATGGCACTCTGCAGGGATTGCGCGCTTGGCCGAGCGCATGACTTGAGCTATTGAGCGTGTGTACGGCCAACAAGGGAGAGATATCTTCTTAATTAAGGGCATGCCATTAGCGGTTGATATGCCTTTTGCTCCAAAATACTGCCACCTTAGTTTGATTTAAGCAATTACAAAAACAATTAGTACAGAGATAAAAATAGCAAAGTATCCCTCATAAATAGGAGATCAATATTGTCAGATGGATAGATATGGAGTATTGAAGGGATAAGGGCATATTTCAAAGTTAGAGCCCTGGTATGGACTCTTAGACAGTACACGTTATTTAAAGACTATCTCTATACAACAATTAACACAACAAAGACTCTACCCATTAAGGCACCAAATTTTTTTTAATTACTCTTCTTTTTTTCCCACCGTCATGCAATAAAATTTCCTTTTATAGAGGCTGAGTTGACGTTAAATTTAACATCAATGTTTCTCTCCTATTTCCGCTCCCTCTCTCTCTTACATGAAAAATTGTCTAGTTGGCAAGCTAAATGCCCCTAGGTATGAAAAAGGTTGGAAAACTGCCTTTCCTGTTTCTGCAGCCATATATTTTTCTCATAAACGGAATCGGAACGGTAAAGCTAGAACGGGAACGATATCAGAACTACCGAAACATCAGAAACAAAACTGTCGGTATGGAAATATACCGACATCGGTCGGAAGTCGAAAAATCATGTTGGAAAACTGTACACACATATTTACCTATGCATGACTATATAATATAACTTCATCCTTGCATCATGTCATATTACCATTCTCGATTTCATATACGTACAACCACATAATGCCATTATATTATGATCATATAATATATAATATGGTAATAATTTAACGATAGATTATAAGTTTGATAAATAATATAACTAAAGTTTACGGATAGATTATAGTTTACATGTTCAACAATATATGAGTCCACAACAATAAATACAAAATACTACGACAGTCCACAAGCACATACATGACCAAAGGGTAGGAATATATGATACCGTGATACGATTACAACATAACTAATTTTGTCAAATAACAAGTCCAATATTAAGTAAATTATTCTTCCCAAAGATAGATTTAGGACCGCAATTATACAGGTCTAAAGTCCTCGTTATTCTACTAGTCATCATTCCATAGAAATAGAAAGCCATTGTCACATGATGCCTAATAGGCTGATGGGCTGATTGGGATGGAGACTTTCTGGAATTTAATCAGAAATTTCCTAGAAATTACCGACCGAAAATGGATTCTAACAAAACGGTCAGAGAAAAACCGTTTCCGTTACCATTTCCGGGACACGTTACTGTTTCTGTTTTCGATACTGATGTAAACGGTCAGTAAAAATTGGAAACGATGACCAATGCAGTCGGGAATTTTTGTCCCATTTTCATCCCTAAATGCCCCCCTATTAATGATTGTTATACATACCCTAAGGATCATTTAATACTAAAAAACTCTTTAGTATTAAACTCTTTTTTTGAAAAATTTTGAATGCTAAAAAACTCTTTTTAGAACGGAGGGAATACTATACTAGTAAACCGTACTTAATTACTAACTACTAGTACTAAATAGTAGCGTTGTATAGCATGTTAGGCGTGCCCCTTGTTCTTAGCCTTGGCCTTCAAAGCAACCTGCATGTTATAGGCGATGGCGGTATTTCTTGCAATAGCCTTGACTTCTTTGGCTTTCTCCTCGAATAGCTCATGTGAGATGATTCTTGAGAGAACATCACTTGGAGTGAGTTTCTTAAAGTTCTTAATCTCACGGATGAGGGATACCAAGGTGGGCTTTCCTAGAGCAATCGCGCTGAGAAGCCTCTTGACGACTAAGTGGTTGGTCATATCTCACTTCCGAGGCCGTGGGTCTTGTTGACGATGAGCATCATGCAATCGTACATTTCTTGTGGCATCTCGTCATCCTCCATCACGAACCTTCCGAGCTGTCCTTCTAACAACTCGATTCTTGGCTCCTTCATCCCCGGAGATCCTTTATGGGCCAATTGTAGAATGTCCCAAATCTCCTTGGCTTCCTCGAGTTGATCCACCTTGTTAAAACTCCTCTAGACTCAAGGAGCTAAGGATGACACTTACAGCTTGAGCATTCCAATGGATGAGTTGCTCTTGCTCCAGTGTTGGGTTGATCACGTCCTCCGGGATGTCAACACATGTGCACACAATCTCCAAACATTAGGGTGCAAAGAGATTAGATGCATTTTCATCATGTGCTTCCAAGCGACATAGTGTGTTCCATCGAAAGGAGGTGCATGCCCAGAAGGCATGGAGATGAACTGCGAGTGGGAATTAAGCTTCTCATAATCAAAGGAAAATGAGACTCCCTTCTTTGAGGTACCATTTTTGTTGGTGGGGGCTCCACCATTTTCACCATCAATGGGATTCTCGCCATTTGGGTCAATCGGCTTCATGACTCCGTCTTTCAACATCTTTTCTCCAAGCGGTTAAGCCAATCTAGAGACCAGGCTCTGATACCAATTGAAAGGGCCTATAGGATCTTGATGTCGTCTAGAGGGGGATGAATTGGCATTTCCTGAAATAACAAAAACTTGCAATAGAAATTAGAACTAACCAGATAGTCCGATGACGCTTTGGACAATCCGACTATGAGAAAGTTAGACAGTCCGACTGCACATGGACAGTCCCGTCAATACAACAGAAACTGAGAAATAACTAATGATCCGGATAGTCCGACAGAGGTAGGACAGTCCGGTCAGCATAGAGATAAATGCACTTACAAGATAACAAGATGGAAACTTAAAGAATTGCTACAAGCACACTTTCTACAAGAACTAGCTAGTGATAGATAAAGATAACAAGCAAGCTAGGATCACAAGTAGCACAAGTAAAAAAGTGATAAATGCAAGTAAATGAGAGGAAAGGAGACACCGATTTGTTTACCGAAGTTCGGATGCAACCAATCCTACAACTTCGTTGGGGGGCCTGAAAGGTCGGGCCTCTCTCAATCTTTTTCCTCTCCAAGCGACAACGTCCAAGGAAGCTTCAGTCTCCAAGCAACCACCAAGGTTCAAGCTTGGACGATGAGCAATCACCTACGGTGAAGTTTTCTCTACCGAATCCCACCAAAAATGAAGTTTACCTTTCACTCAATTTACCTCTTCCCTTCCGGAGGCGAGGTAGAACCTTTACAAGTATTCCCAGGCACACCACACACCTTGGTTGCTCGCAGGATTACAATTCTCAACCTCTAAACATTCTCAATTCAACTCACTCACGACACATAAGCTTTATAACACAATAGAGAGAGTTGGAGAATAGTTTTGCCTTCTAAACTTGATCAACACACACTCAAGGCTAAAACTCTAGCTCAAAAATCTTCAATTTGCTCCTCGACCTCTTGGACACTCATGTAGGTCCTAGGTTGAATAGGGGTCCAAAAGTCTCTAAGTGAGTCCAAGGCAACGCCCATTTATAGCCTCAACTCAAGCAACAGTAACTAGTCGTTTGTAGCCGTTGCTTGAGTCTGCAAAACTTATATAGGGTTGGACAGTCCGGTACTATCCTGGATAGTCCGACTCTTTTGTCGGACTGTCCGGCTCATGATTGTTTGACTGCTCCTGGAGAATCCGCTTCACTCAACTTTATCGATGATCATCCTTTCCCCGGATTGTCCGACTGCACTCGGATTGTTCGACCTATTCAAGTTGAGTTGGATAATCGCATTGTTCTACACGTCAATTTGCACTAGACAGATTGTCCGACCACACCTAGATTATGCGTCCTATACAAATTGACTTGAACAATCGCATTCAAAACCCCAATTCATACTAGGCGAATTGTTTGGCCACACCTAGACTTGTCCGATTCATCACATACCACTGTCCGTCACCATAGCAGACTACCCGGTTCATTGTGATCTCAGGGCAACTTAATTTTCTTCATCATGTATTTTGTCTGGATTGCTTCCACTTCAACTCTTTAGCTTTGAGACTTCCCATTTCTCATTTTTCATCATCAAAGAACCTAATGCTTGCTTATTACTCGTTAAACGTATTAGTCCCTTAATCATTTATCGTCAATCATCCAAAGCTTAACTTCAAATGGACCAGTTTCTCCTTTAAGTCCGAGGTCAATGCAAAAGGCATTCGCAGTGACCTCCTGCTAACATGGCCAACGTGCCATCTCAGTGTATATCTTAGCGCCAAACTATGTGGCACAAAGATGTTATACTTCAGCGGCCTTTTAACGGCGTTGAGTTCAAGGTCCTTTTTTTTTAATGTATTTTTAGTTAGGGTCCATTCTCAAAATAGGCAAGTTTGGGATGCAGAACAAACAAACCCTGCTAGCGATGTTTGCCGACAACGGCGATATGGGCAGCCATGGTATGACGCCAGAGCAGCGACACATGCACGTTAGCCAATCGCCAGCATCGGAACACCACAGGGTAGGAGTTTGGTATAGCCTCACAAGGGCAATTGGCTTGATCAGCCTGCAAGCCTGAGCAACCTGACGGACGATCGTATAGAAAAATGTTGAGCACCTGCAGCTAGAAACGTTACACTAGAACTAGTCCTAGCCAAGTCTCCAGAACCAAACAGCATCTAATGTATTAGACATACAATTGATCAACGGATTTCTTTCACAACAGCTCATATCATCATCCGTTACAGTTGCAACTATCATCAACACACTCGCTCTATTCAGGAAAATTGGCAACACAGCAAAGAAAAAACCGAGTCAACAAGACCTCCAACGCTCCAATGAAATAACGACTGAAAACTCCCCTGTTTCTTGATCTAAACCTCGCTATACCCCATCCCAACTAGAGAAGCCCCCGCACCGAAAATGGCCAAAGCAAACAAATCTACATCGTCTGCAAGCTGGGCGCTGAGTTATCAAGGCTTTTCGGTGAGCAGTTACTCAAGTAACAGGTGGCCAGTTCGGTCTCTAGCTTTCTTTGAAGCTGTATGTGCACAAATTTCCTGTGCTTCTGCCTGTTGATCCTGGCGCTTAACATTCTCACCTGTGATTGAACCCTGCACAAATGCAGATAAGATTAAACAAGAGTGGCATGATAAATGCAAATATCTGAGCCGAACCATTGTTGTCTATTGTCTTTCATGCTTGCTTAGAGAAAACCATATAATCTTTGTCACTTGACCTAGCCACCTAGAGAATACAAAACCTCTTCAAGAAAATTCATATAGAAGAAATTACCAGAAAATCTTTGCAAAGAACCATTGCCACCAATCACATGTGACTCAATCCTTCTTTCTTGGCCTAAATGCATTCGTTCAGGCCAAACAGAATTCAACCTCCTTGCAAAGTCCTCCACTTCTCTGCATGTTAAAAGTAAAGCTTGTCAGGCATGTCAGTAGTAAATGATGTTGATTGCTTTCTGAAACTTTCTGAACAGACTTGGGAGAACAATGAACTTGAACAGAAGCAACTGCTATTATACGCACAACTTGAGTTTAATGACCCATATTACAACTGAATTATCTGATGCTGTCTTCAGCTGTGCATTTTGAACTAACCAACTTATAATTTAGCACAAATACCAATGAAGATTTGTTTTTCAGGGGCAAAAATATGTAATTTGCTAAAGCATAATAGAATACGCAAAATAGGGCGCCATAGAGTTTTGATACTTTGTAAAGGAAAGAACGATACAGAAAAAACAAAAACTGCAACTGGAGATTTCATATCCTCACCTGTCGAGTTCTTCCTGCATTGCAGGATCAAGTCCATCATCAAGGTCAGCGTCTTCAAAGGGGTACTCAACATCATCTTGCGCATCTGAGCTTTGGCAAGGTGTTCTAGAAATATTACCACTACCCACATTGAATGGAACTCCACAAGCAGCTTCCTCCTAAAAGCAATACATAAGTAAGAACTCGACTGTTATCCATATAACTACACAACAAAAATACAGTGAGGAAACCTAACCTTGTTTACAGGTTCAGGATTAGCTTTTGGGGGATTCTTAGCATGGTCCTTCCTTCTCTTGTTCTTTTTCTTATTCTTCGAAGCTTTCCCACCTCCAGAACCTATCAAATGGATAAACCTTGCTAAGTTTTTCTATTAAAAAAACTCATGGAGCAATCTCTTTTGTTACATGTTTGCAGCCTTGTCTAAACATTGTAATCCGATTAATTAAAATTGACTATAAAACAGCTTTGACCCTGGACGACAACTTAGTAGTTTTCTGATTGCTCAGCTTTAATCAGCAGAACAGGACAATCATGGTTCAATGAGACAAAGGGAAACAAAGAAGTTATATAGTCAATATAACTCACTGTAATTATACCTCCATCCCCATTTATAAAACACAGTATCTCATCCAGTGACCGCTCATCTTTTTGCTCTTCTTGTACTTGAACATCCTGAAACAAAATCAGCATAAGATTCTAACATGAACCATACTTGGAATGGACAAATATCATTTCACATGACCTGTAATATCACAAAGCATACTCTAAGGATAATACGACAGGCTGAATCAATCGTAATTACCTTCAGTTTCTGGCGCTCGTGTAGTTCTTTCCGCTTCTTTGCATATAATCGATTCAACAAACGAATCCTGGGGTCATCATTTATATTTTTCAGGGGTTCCAATTTCTCTTCCTGAATGAATGCAAGTTCACAGTAAGCATCATACATGCTGATAACTAGAAACAGACATGCGATTTGTACCTCTGTTAAGTCATCTGGCAAATGGAAAATATCACGAATTTCCTCTGGTGTCTTTCCTTCAATTATTCGAGCAAGTGCTCGACTGGTAAGATCAACCAATGGCTTTAATTGGAGACTATCAGCTGCAGATGTCAGCTCACACAGTCTTTCTGTATCTATTCTGACAAACTTTTCATCAAATGATTTCCGCTCCTGCACAATAAATGTGACCATAATAAGATAAACTGGGAAATGTAAATTCATCGAATGATTATTGTCCGCTTAAGTGAAGGCCTAAGTGCCTAAAAGAATTAACATCCTCTCCAGCAAGTTTACTGAAGTAAATAAGCTGAATCATGCCATGATCCTTACGATAGAAAAAGACTATTAAAGAAAGCAGATTTATTACTACAAGATTATTACTTGTAACAAAACTAGCTACGGAATAACATGGCTGTTACAGGAAGCAAAATTATATAATGGTCTATACCTACAACATGTGAACGTCTTCAACGAGAAGAGAGAACGCGATAAAAAGGGAGTTGCCTGAGCACAAAACTTAAATCACAACATACCTTGTTTGAGCGACCTGGAACTTGATGAAACCGACAATAGTCAAGAATCAAACTCAAACTCGCAGGATTAACTCTTTCTGGGAGAGCAATTGCATGATTTTTTGATGATCCTGTTCCATTTTTTACTATTTCTCGACATATCATAGGGCAAAACATGGCAACCTCCTCCTCCACTTGCTGTATGGAACCATCGAAGCACTGAAGCCAAATATAACTCTTCAACGCCTAAGAGTTCATAATGAGATTAAATTACGGGCCAAATAAATAGCTGATAAGACTGGAGGACAATTGTTTTCCCCGCAATAAACAGCAGTAGTTATGATTAAGAAATGCATAGGGGTCATACCTCTGGCTTTATTACTGCCAATTCACTTTCTGACATTATTGCCAATGCCAGAGAAACAACAAAGCCACAAATACAATACACCAGAAAATTTACAAGAGACTCCTTTCGGGGTATAACACCAACCAGCACTCCAATGGACAGAAATTGTCTCAGCAAACTTTTATCCTGTACAACAAATCACAGTACCCTGTTTTTGGTCTTCAATTGGAGAGTGACCTTATTTCTCTTTTGATTCAACAATGATCTTGTTTATGACTAATGGAATGAATGATCTTGTTTAACCTACAGTACAGAAAGATGAACGCAAGAAGATGCATAAGATATGGCATTTTAGCTACACAAGGGGTAAATAATCACATAGAAAATTAGAAATGCAAATTGACACATGAGGTAAAACTATAATAAAAAAAAGATAGAACATCCAGCTTCAAATAGAGCAATAATGTCTGCAGCCTTTCTACAGTTCTCTCAAGGTAGTAGCAATTAAATGACACTTGCCAAACGACCTCGACCCAATGGGTACAGATTCATGCTAGGTACCATTTGGCAGTATGCAAAACATAACTAACTGATCCATATTTGAGGTCCACGGTTGAGTTCATTCAAAGAACTAATCCTCTTTTCAGCATAATTTTCATCATAAATGCAGAGAAGAGAAGGCACTAGTATCTACACCTAATCGTGAAAAATATGGTCCCAAACATGCATGGACAATCCAATCCAATAAAACAGATATCCAGCAACTAAATACGATATCAGATACGCATGTGTAATCACGGGCAGTGAGAATACTAGGTAATCAAACATACAACAATTTGCATCCCATGTTCCGCTGCTGTCTAATTGGCAGGAATTGGCCTGCAAGGCGAACCCATTTGGTCCAGTAAACCAAATAAAGACCGTGGCTTGTTGTACCTATCCACATCCAGCCCCGGTAAGAAACTTATCCAGCGCCGGTAAGAAACTCAAGACACTAAGTAAGAAACACGGGAATCACAACATGGAGCAGCGAAATGGGATTAAAGTTAAACCCTAAGCGTAGATTGGCGCCGCGAAAGCAAACGGCAGGCGTATTGCGGAAGCCACCAATCCATGAACCCCACGCGACGGCGACGGCGACGGTGTCGGCCGTCGCCCCGGCCAAAACCCTAACCCGGACGCCAGCCCGACGCACGAACGCAAACGAAGGAAGGGATTGCCCGCGGCCGCGGGGGCGGGGCCGTGTGCGTACCTCGTGCCCAAGATAAAGGGCGGAGAGGAGCGGCCGGAGAGGGAGAAGGCGGCGCCGGCGGCGAGGAGAGGAGAGGTGTGGTTTTTTGGTTGGTGGGGGTGCGCCTGCGGTTCGGGGAAGGGAAGTGGAAGGGAAGGGAAAAGGGGAAGCCGGCCGGTGGAGTCCTTATCTATCCCGCAACCCGACTTGGGCCCTTCCAGCCCACTGGGCCGTTGGCCTCTCGCCGTTTCCTTTTCTTTTTTTTTATTTTTGTTTTTGATAAAAAAATAATAATAAGAGGTTACAAGTGCCAAGTATCAACTGTGAATGATGCAGCTGCAATTGCAATATTTTTTTTAACTCAACAATTGCAATACATACCTAATTGTCCAATGATCTCAACCTACCACAAAGGATCACAACTCACAACCGTGGTACTAATAGCTATAAGTTTCAGTTTGATCTCAACAGGAGACAGCAGTTGGTAGAAAAAAAAGGTCAAAATTACATTGATCAGCGAACGTGTTCTATCTGAAAGAAAAGGGACATCAGTGACAGCGTGATACATATGGACTCGCCCGTCGTACCGAGGGTCGTAAGTACATAAACACCATAGGTTAGTCCACAAGTCAGTCCCTTGGTCATCCACGGTAGATAGATGGATAGTATGCAGTAGCGGCTCATGGAAAAAGGACAAGATGCTCCCTCCCTCTGCCAGTATAAGGGATACTTTAAAGTGATAAAAGAGAAAAAAAAATATCATGTAAAACAAGATAAGTCATTAGCACATGATTAATTAAGTATTGATTATTTTAAACTTAAAAATAGATTAATATAATCTTTTAAAACAACTTTTATATAGAAAATTTTTGCAAAAAACGCACCGTTTAGCAGTCGGAATACGTGTTCACGGAAAATAAAAAGTTTTTTTCCTCTAACCGCTACTTTCGAACACACCCTAAACCTACAACTCCGTCTTCACATTCTGAGCACTAAAGAAGTGTTTGAAGGTGAGAAAAAGATCACGTAAAACGAGGTAAACCATTAACGTATGATTAATTGAGTTTTAATTATTACAAACTTATAAAATAAATTTATTTGATTTTTTAGAGCAACTTTTATATAGAAAATTTTTTAAAAAACACACCGTTTAGCAGTTCGAAAAACGTGTTCACAAAAAACAAAAAGGAGTTTTTTCTCCCTTTCCTCACGTTACAACGGAGCCTAACACGGTATCCTTACGAGAACAAACCTAGGAAGAAATTCGACATCTTGGAGCTCAACGAGGAAGGCTCCTCTGTTACCACCGGCCTTATCTTGCATAGGGCATCGAAGTCATGCTTCAGGTGGGGTTCAACTATCTTTTCCTGTACATTTTTTTAGACAGCGTCAATGAGAGATGTTCAACAGATAACTGCCAAGGGAAATGCAGTTCGTTTCTTGAATGCAATGCCTGAACATTAGCACCAGGCCATTTCATTTACCTTGAAGTCTTCAAATGGGCAGAAATCTTTGTTCCCGCATCCCTGGGGAAAAAATTTAGCTTCATTAGGGGATTTACATAAATTAGCTTACAAACTCACTCAAATAGAATTGGGGCTCTGCCATCATGCTTATACTAGTTATATGCAAAACCTCTACACAATTTTTTTGGAAGTGATTGCTAATGGCGCTTATTATGGGATTACGTCAGTTTATTTTTGTTGTTATATAAACTGGTACGTAAAAAATGGACTACAATTGCTGGATTAAGTCCTCCAAGTTACTAAAGCCTATTGGATGCAAAAAAAAAATATTACATATGAATTCTCCTTGAGCCATTTGTTCTGACATTCTGTTCCATGCCATTAACTGAGAAAATACCGAAGCTGAAAATTTGAGCAAATATGAGGGTTCAAGATTGGAGCAAAGGGCACACAGGAGCATTTTCACAAAACACATATCATTAACTACAGAACTTGTAATTTTAAATCGTAATACAAATCCAACAAATTTAGACTGAAAAAGGGGTATAATAATGTAGCGTACTGGCCGAGTGACCGTCCCCAAGAAAATGGGAAAGAACACATACCGAACAAACCACAAATTAGACAGCTATAGTCTTACTGGCATTGAAACTGGAGCTTCATTGTGTAGAACCTGCACGAAGTATGAGCTCTTCTGATCCTGGGAGATCTTAGTGCCATCAGTTTTTCCTGGGCACTGGTACAAAGCCAACATATTATTGCCAGCAAAAGGTGCCACAACACTACCCTTCCAATTTCTTCCCTGTGGTGGCATAGGAGGTATGTCCAACGATTCCTCCCATTGAATATTCTCAAAATCTATGCATGAAAGAAAAAGCATTTCAAATGGGCAGTTAGTTATACAATATATTATTCACGGAGAATAATCATGTGTGAATGGAATTTTTTCAATAAGGAAAGATACCTGATCCTTCAAGAAAAAGACCAAGGAGACACGAGAAAGGCACAACAGTTTCTGCATGTGCGAATTGGAGCCTTGCCTTCTCATACGTACCATCAGGGTGGTTTTCTATAATTCCAAGAATTGAATGTTTCAGTTTTAGAGTTTACACCTCAATTTACCTGTACTATCTTCAGTAATGATTATTGTCGGAGGATTAAACCTCAACGGCGGGAAATCGGGAGACCCCCCTTTTAAGATTCGGCCAGGGGAGTAGTTCTCAGGCGAAGCCGACTTCGGGTGGAAGAAGATGAATCAGCGCTCGGGACAGAAACAGAGGGGCCCGAGCTGGAGACAGAAAGGTCCGGACCGTCCGAATCGGGTCCGGACCGTCCGGTCTGTTGTGACCACGCGGGAGAGACGGGGGGATTTATACAGGTTCGGGCCGCCGGAGCGTAATACCCTACTCCTGTGTTTTGGACTATGAGAGAGAGAGATGAATGTGGAGCGGAGTTTACAAGGAGGACCCTGGGAGCTCGAAAGCTCACCGGGAACCCGGAGGTGGCGTCGGTCGTTCTACCAGTGACCGGACTCGAGGAAGAAGGAGGATATCTCTATTGTCTAAGGCCGGAGCTTCCGCTGCCTTCCTTCGTCTACGGCATGGATCCTCCTTTATAGGCGAGGGGAGTCCACAGTGTCGGTACGCGGAAGGAGATATTTTCCGGTGAGGTCTCCTGTGCGCCCCTCCGCCTGCGACACCCACGCCGGAGTTGGAGGAGCGTCCTGTCGCCCCTGTCTGCCTGCAACGCCCATGCCGGAGTTGGAGGAATGTCCCGTCGCTCACCTCCCCGCCAGCCGTGCCCACGCCGGGGCAGGTATGCAGCGGGCGGTAGAGTCGTGAGGATGTGATGGAGCGGGGAGACGTGATGGCGCACGCCTCCAAGTCAAAAAGCCCTGACTGTGAACAGCAATCGTACAGTGAAAGGAGCCTCCGTAGTCAAAAAGATTCTGACTGTACAGGAGCGGGCGACAGGCGTGTCCCGTCGCCTCATTCGTTAATGTGGGTAATTGGAGAGTTGGTCCGCTAGAGTTCTTCGGGTAGATCGGACCGGCAAGCCGAGGCGATCGGCTCTCGGGGCCGCACTCGGGGCCGAGGCGATCGGGGGCAGTCGGCACCGGGGGAGTCGGCATCGGCTCCGGGACAGTCGACGGTCGGCTCCGGGGCAGTCGACGGTCGGCCCCGTGGCCGGGCATCGGCCCCCGGGAGCAGTCGGCACCCGGGAGCAGCCCAGTCGGGAATCGGCACCCGGGTCTGGGGCGAGCGGCACCCGGGACTGGGGGATGCTCGTCCGGGCCCGGCCAGTGCCCGGGCCCCTGGATACTTGGCGGGGGAGCGGCCGTAGCCGGTCTCCTCTTGCGCAAAATGTGGATTCCGGAGTATTTTCCGTGGCCGAAGACCCTCGCGTCCCCGGGGACAGGGTGACCCCCAGTCCCATTTCGCCGACAATTATCATATAACATTGCATGTTGTCACTATACATTCACTAAAACTGCTGTAAGGAACTCACGTAAATAATCATCTGATACTACATGAATGCCAAGATAAATGGCAAGATGAAGGTAGAAATGGGTACTATCAACTTATTAGCTAAATCTAAACTTTGGAGGAATCAGTACCTTCTTTAACTATGATTGCTTCTTCCATTGACTGGACAACATCCTTGAGCAACGGTAGTCCCATCCGATAGTTTATTGACTCACCATAACCTTTTAGCACAAAACTCTCCAGATCATCTGCCCACTCTAGAAAATAAACCTGACCAAACAAATTTGATAGTCCTCAATCAAAGGAAGTCAAGGCCCACCAATATTTTCAAAACCTTGCTTTACAGTTACCAAAAAGTTTGTACATACTGCATACTTAATTGATACAAAGTATTATGATGATTAATAGTTCTAGAAGCATTCATATGCAGTGTATATAATTTCCAGATGTCTAATTTTCTGCACAGCTTGAGCTGATTGAAGTGAGATGGAATTACTAAAAGTGGAGCTGGATATCTTAATAAATCTCTATACGGCTCTCATACTTTCCAAAAAGAGAGTGAACAGTATCTTGCTGAATGCAAATAATATTATTTTCATAATGGTACTAGCTGGCAACAGCTGAAAAGTTGTATACTCTACCAAAACAAGACCTCCATAGTCCATACATGAAGATATAACAACACGTCTTCACAGATGATACCAAGAATCATAGTTCGCAGTCAGAGGCATAACATTTTCATATTGAAGAACACAAGCTAGTTCGCATAGAAGTATAGTGGTATAATTGCTTGAGAAAACTGAACTCCAGAAGCAACCTACCTCACCTTCATTAAAAAGTTGACAAGCTTGATTGGTTATATTCCGTAAAGATGCTTCCTGCAAAGTGAACCATTAACTTACTGAATATCCATAGGTTTCATTGTATCAAACTCTAGTGTCCTCAGGCAAGTTGTTACCTGCTTACAAAGGAACAGAGAGAAGAAACATCTTGTGTTGTAAAATTGAGGTGATAACGGTTGACTAATGCCGATGTGACATGTTCCAAAATTGGTTCCTTTTTCTTTTCAACATCAGGCTCCTTTATTTTTCTGTAGTCCTAAACATGGTACCGTAGTTATAATCCTTTGTCAAAACAAACAAGTCAAGAGTGATGCCACAATTCTATGAACAAAGGAAAGTTATCTTCGATAGCATACCAAACTAAAAATAATAGTCTACTAGCACTGATGAATAGAGAATGATAATCACACACCAAAACAAGAACTCCAGAGAGAATTGCCAAATACACATGCCAACAGGCAGAGGCAGAAGTGTGAATGCACCAAGCCAGAAACGATATATGCAAAACCCATCAAATAACATGTACAGACTGACACACAAGTGCATATAGCAGTACTTGGTGGAACGTAAGAGCACCATTATAATCACATACAAAATTGCTTGTTCTCTTAGCTGAACAGGCCCTGTTCAAAATAGGGCAATTAAGATATCCATTCAACATTTTGCATGTCTTACAAATATAAAATGCCAGCACCCAAAGAGAAGGGAATAAATACGTCAAGACACATGAGCACGTTGTCCTTGTTGCAAATATGATTATTAATTTGTGTCAGTGTTACCGTAGTTCAGAAACAGTACCTTGTATGTTTCACAGCTATCGAAGAATCGCAGACAAATGTCACTTGCACGACTCTGACTCAAAACAGAAAAGGCATGGTTTTTCTCTGGCCTAAGCTTCCCTTTCCCAGAAAGTAGACCCAAGCCAAATGCTACTGCACTAGTTGATGCCCGAGAAACCTGCATTCTCAAACAGAGAGCAATAGTTGAACCTGCTGCACCGAAGTAAATTAAACATCCTTTACCAGCTTAAGATCATGCGACAAAGTCAACAGAGAATTGAGTAACATGTTGAAACTATATGTGCGAATCTACTTGCTTTGTTTCAGGCAGTAGGACTCGCTCTTATGTAGATCAACCATATTACATTCACTTTCCAAAATAAAAAAGCAGTAAAAAAGTATAATAACCCTTTGATGTAGGCATTTTGGCTCAAGTGGGCAAAATGTGCATTTAGTAGCCAAAAGCCCAATACCATGCCACACAGGACTCATAGTAAAATGAGCTTATTCTAAAGGATGCATGTGAAGAACACTGTAAAGCATGATTCCTTAGTATTTTGAAGAATAATGCCTTAAGCAAATGCAAGAAGCTATGTTGTGCTAACCTGAGTTGCTCTTATTGAATACACATCAGGGTGATATTCCTCATCAAATAGGCCTTGAAACCTCTCCTTGACTCTGATAGCAAGGTTATATAGCTCTTCCTCCCCTTTGATCACTAACCAGCTCACCAGCTTTCACCCTACCCTTCTAGGGTGACTCCCACCCTTTCATCCATGACGGAATTTTCTTCATGGAATCGCTCTCAGGCCCTTGTTTTGCCTCATTGATGAGAGCCTTCAACCGAACTGCCAGTCTATCCAGCTCTTTGATTCTCTTTTTGGTAGGAGCACGAGTCCCATGCCTTGCCTGGAGAACAAAATTACCAAATCAACTCAAGTCAGTTTTTATCCTAGTCCGAAATGCATTTCAGCATTTTGGCGAGGAAACGTAACCAACTGTGGAAAAACTAAACCTACACTAACAGTGTACATGGTTCTATTTGAACTAGTTTTTAACTGCTAATCGTTCAGAGAAATTCTGGCAAACTGAGGTAAGTCCTTATAACAGTTCATGGTGGCGATTGCTTCCTATCTCCTTCACACGGCACTGGAGTAACATGGGGAAATAATATACTAGAGCCGCGTGGCAAAAGAAAAGTGAATTTTAAAAAAAAATGCAGGAATGAGAATTACCACGAGATTAGGTGGTGTTTGAATTGGTTTATTTTTCTGGCTTATAAGCCGTATGTAAAACGAATAATATTATTAACACGTGATTAATTAAGTATTAATTATTAAAAATTTGAAAAATAGATTTATTTGATTTTTTTAAAGATACTTTTATATAGAAAATTTAAAAATAAACTTACCGTTTAGCAGTTCAGGAAGCGTGCTCACGGAAAACAGGAAAATAAGCCCGGGCTTATAAGTGCTGCCGAACGGGGCTGATCCCCTTGCGAGACCATACCTGCAGAATCAAAAGGGATTAAACCCTTTCCACCCATCCCCGCAAATCCTAGCTCCGGTCTCAGACTCAGTAACAGGACGCAAACACCCTAGCATCCAAAACTAAGTAAAATCGCATATGACATCGGGGCATAGAGCAGGGAGAGGTGGCGGCGAACGTCGAAGGCACCAGTCTCGATCGCCGTCGAGAGGGCGGCCGCCGAGAGGAGCGCGGCGGCTATGACGGGCCGTGCCGGCCCGCTACAGTCCACGGGCCGGCCCGGGCATGGTTACTGTAGCACCATGCCCGGGCCGGCCCGATGGGGCACGGTCCATCTGGACATCTCTAGGAAGAGGCGTGCGGGAAGAAGCCATGGCGAATCGATTTTCCCCTTTTATATTTATTTGGTTTGATTTTGGAGCTTTTACGTCTTGGACTTGTTGGGTGGGAAGAACTGTCTATTCATTTTGAACTGGGCCGTGGGCCTCGCCTCCCGTCGTTTCCCTTTTTTTTTAATTTTTTGATTGATAAAAAAAATAATAAGAGGGAGAAGCGGAGGAGAAGGCGAGAAGAGGGCGAGGTCGACCGGAGCGGGAGGGGAGGGATGGCGTCGCCGGAGGACAGCGCAATGGCGGACCTGGTGAGGGTCGCCGCCCCACGATTCTTATCCAGCCTGGTTTGGTCAGCGATGTGACGATGCTGTGGGGTTTGCAGGAGACGGTGGAGGAGGAGGAGGTGCTGCGGCGGCTCGGCACGGGGGAGAAGGCCGGCCTCACCGGCAAGGAGGCGGCGCGGCGCCTCCGCCTCCACGGGCCCAACGTCGTCATACGCTCCCACCAAGTGCGTGCCTCTCTCCGTTTCTCTCTCTCCCTCCTCCTGCTGAGATTGAATGCTCCGGCCTGTTGATGCAGGCCGCTCTGTCTCTGACAATGCAGGTTATAGCGTTACCATATTTATTTCTTTTGGTATCAAATTGGCTTCTGATTTTGTTTCAGCATTCTAGATGATTCTCCCCCCCCCCCCCCCCCCCCCTCCACATTCTGGATGAGTCAGTACACCGTACACCACAATTCAGTACGTGCAGGAACTGCACATATACTCAGCTACCTCCAATGTAATAGGGACAGTTTGCCATTTCCCTGAGACAAATGTTCTAATTTCCCTTTGGTGTGATTTTGTTGAAAATCACTTGTGTAGCAACAGTGGATTGATCCAAATGTCTGCCATGCCTGTTAACTCTACTAAATTTTTTTTCTATAAAAGCGGGTGTCTCTCTATGAAAACACACTGCTCGGCTTGTTTGCTCAGCTCATATTGCGCAGCAAGCACCATCACTACTCTTGAACAACCTTTTCTGCTTCGCACCTTATGTGAATTGTCTCACCGAGTCCAATTCTCCTTTTTTTTGTCCCCTTGATCCCTTGTAAACTACATTGTTCCGTCCATTCTCCTTGTTGGATCATGAAATTTTGATTTATTGTAAATGCAACTACTTGTACTCTAAAGTGTAAAATGGCAATCGACAAATAGCAATTACTCATGCTTCTTGAGAACTGGAGGTAGTACTACAGTACTGAGAAAATGAACTACACTGAGGACTAGCCACCTGAATATATGTTACAATATGGTTCCTGAGAATCATTGCTTCAGCTCAATCTGGGAATAAAAATCTTATTTGTCTTCTCAAAGAGAAATTTCCTCTTGTTCAGTACTACAGAGCTCATGCCTCCCCCCTCATTGTGTTCAAAGCGACGATTTTCTATTATTTGTTCTGGACAGGAGACACAGATATAAGCATTATGATAACAGATTTATACTCTAGTTTTTTTAAAAAAAATACTACATTTATTAAAATAATGCTTCCCAAAGTATGAGTTTCAGTGTGTACCATGTTTTAATTTTTACAATTGGTTTCTAGTTAAAAAAACACCGTCCTGATTATGTAGGTCTCATATAGCAGTTACTTTTCTAACTAAAATCGATCTTGATAAGATCATTTTATTTAAAGAAAATAGCTTCACAAGATCAAATTTATGGTTGCTGCAGGAAGACAGCATGCTTCGAAAATTCCTGATGAAGCTCTTCTCACTCTGGGGATGGAATCATGTCTTCCCCAAGTACAAGAACATGGTCCGTGTCATACTTAACTCCATGTCATGGGTTACAGTGTTAACTACAATTGTGTCCCTCGCCATTGCCTCAGCTGGCCAGAGATCTTACATGCTGTCTATCGCTATATATTTACTAGCTACAAGCTTGATAGCATGCTTGACTGTGAGGCTTGTTGTGGAGTATGCGAAGGCTCCATTGGAAGCAAAAGCATATGCACCAAGAGCGAAGGTTCTGAGGGATGGGATGTGGATAAATGTGCATGCAGCGAATCTGGTACCTGGGGATATCATATTTCTCAAGGCTGGGGACATTGTCCCTGCCAATGCTCGTATCCTCCGGTTTCAAAAAATCGACACAATGACTTGCTGGGCCAAAAGGTCTGTTGATTGTGTGCATGGCTTCCTCATATACTATGCTTGGACTGTGTCCTGTGGCCAAGGGACTGCTGTTGTTATTGCGACCGGTCGCGGCATTCCTCGAAGCACACTGCGACTCTACCCACAACGTTACACTCGGCCTGGGCAGCTTAAAGAGGGAATCATGCTTGCTGGCTGCTTCTGCTTTACTCTTATGCTTTTTGGTACCATTGCGGAGGTAGTCTTAAGATTGTTCTTCCAGAAACACAGATCTGGAACTGTCCTGCAGAGTGATCATTTTATGCCATTAATTGGGGTGGTTCCAATGGCAATGCCTGTTGTCCTCTACCTTGCATTGGCATTTGGATCTCTAAGGCTTTGTTTGCTGGGGATTGCTAGCAGAGGGACAGTTGCCCTTGAAGATCTGGCAAGCATGGATGTTATGCTCTTTAACATGACGGGTACTATAACGTGTAATAAACCCTGTTTTGCCAGGGACAAGATTGAGTTGTTTGCTAACGGTGTTAATAAAGATCAAGCTATTGTTTTAGCTTCATGGGCATCAAGATCTCAACAAGAATTGCACATCGAACCAATTGATGCAGCTATTCTGAGCCTCTTGGATGACCCAGAACAGGTTCCCTTTATCTTACTATGTTGCCTTTTGATCCCCCCTCTTTGTGTGTGTGCGTGTGTTATAAATTAACTTAACTGGCATACCATATCTGTAGGCAAGGGCTTGTGTTCAGGTCATAGAGCACCATGCCCGTTTCTTTGTTGCATTGAAGTTGATGTTCCTGACTACATATATCAATGAAAATGGTTCTAAGTGCTGTGTATTCAAAGGCGATCCTGCAAAGGCAAGTGACTAATACAATATCCACACACAGAGAGAAACGTGCGAGTCCCGCCACCGTCGCTAGACGTACAATTGCACGCATTGTGTTAGTACAGGCATATTTGTCAGTAGTCTTCTGTTTTCATGCTGTAGGTTGCTCATCAATGCGGCTGTAGCAAAGCAGTCAAAGAGAGAATAAGCATGATAATGGATAGCCTTGCTGTTGATGGGTATCAGGCCATAGCTGTAGGACATCAGGTAGGCAATTCGACTCCGTATTAACACCCTGAAACTTGCAAGCTTATGATGTACGCCATAATTGTCATTTAATTTCTGTTATTTCCTCCAGGAAGACTCATGTTGGGAGTTTGTTGGCCTACTTCCTTTCAAAGATGACCTTAGACATGATAGCGCAGATGCTGTCAATAGCCTCATTGGTCTGGATTTGGATATAATAGTCCTCACAGGTGGTGCAGAAACTCAGCTATCATGTTTTTTATCGCAATTAATTCTTCATGAAATGATAATTCCTTCCCTCTCCTCAGAAAGCCCATTGTTGGTTACAAGGCAAGTGTGTGGAAGGCTTGGAACGCTAGGCATCAATGTGTTACCTGCTCATGCAGTGTTTGAGTTAGCTCGTAACAACAAAGAAGTTCACTTAAACATCAACGGGATTTCAGATCTCTTTCCAGGTCGATCTTTTATCTTCCAAGTGATGTCATACTTCTTGCCTCTCCTGTCCCTCCAAGCAAAGTAATTAATTGCAAGAAGTTCTTGTTTGACAGTGGCAAACACCCCTTCTACTACACTACAATTCTACAAAGGATGCCTCTTTAAGATTTATGCAATTTAGTTATTTTTCTTAAGCACAGAAGCACCATTCTTACCATTTTGCTCGCTCTATTTGTTAGTGCAGAGGACAACAGTGATATAGTCAGAAGACTCAGAAACTTTGGATGTCGTTGTGCAATGGTTGGGTGTGAATTTCTTGATCATGATGCCATAGGTGAAAGTCATATTGGAATCTCAGTAGCTGAGGCCACTGATTACACCAAAAGTGAATCTGATCTTGTTTTGACTCAGCCTGCCCTGATACCTATTCCTTCAGCCGTGCAAATCAGTAGGGAGATTTGTCAGATGATGAAGGGCTACATGGTAAGTCAGTTTTGATGTAGTTCAAGAGTTTTTGTTGCTGGCAAGGCATTTGATGTCTAGATGATGATAAATGGGTAGTCAGTTGAGATAAGTTGCTCTTGTTGCAGATCTACACTGTCTCATCAACTGTCCATCTTGTGAGTACAAACAGTGATTATGTTTTGAAAACTACAGCATTATGCAATGCTAACGTTAATAATTATATTTATTGAAGTTCGGTGTCCATGCCATTTTACTTTTATGGAACTTCGACTTACCAAGTTTCTTGACTCTGGTGATTGCTGCTTTTAATTACTGTGAGTTTCAGCTACAAAAGGCTGTAACCTTACTTTACAATATATATAATGTCTGTGCCCTTGTTTCTTTTCATGATTAGTAAGTATTACTTGTTACTTTTATCTGATTTCAGGTATATCCTTTGCTATGTTATTTGAAAGGATGAAACTGAGTAAGTCACGGGATACACTGAGAGTTAAGAAAATCATTGCTAGCGGCGCTGCTTTTGGTAGCTACATTGTTCTGAGTACAGCCATTTTTTTTAGGGCTGCAACAATGACAGACTTCATTTCAGTAAGCACCTATTCTTCTTTTTAAAGATATGTAGTTTGGTCTGAAAAATTGAATGAGCTGATTATTTAGGACATGGACAGTGCAAAATTGAAGGTAAATCACTGATGGGCACCGATGAGGAAATTAGAGCTGCTTTATTCCTTCAGATGAGCATAGTGAATCAGGCTGTCGCACTGTTTGCTCATTCAGATGATTGCTGCAATATCACATGTCCTGGGCCTGTTGTCACATTTGCTTTTATTTTTACCCAGATGGTGAGCTCATTAACTTTTCTCATTCTGTTTTTGCTGTGTCCTTCCTTCGTTTGCTGCTTGTTGATTTCATGGAACTCTACCTACCGGTCAGAACCATAATTTAGCAATTGGCCACTGTGTTTGTGGCTAGGATTTTAGAAATAATTGCCTAACTGTTATTATTTTTTACCAGCATTGTCTAATAGTTGTTTACATTCAGAACTAAATCATTTGTATCACCTAAAGTTTTGCAAATTATTAATTGTTCATTTGGGCTGCTGCTTACCATATTCCTGCCAAGAAAACCCACTGAGTTATATCCATAATTCATCCTCTCAAAAAATTAGTACGAAGTTTCTAAATTCTTGGTGTTTATATGCTAGATACCAATTATATCGAGTGGTGTTTCATGTCAGGTGGCAACCCGTAAAGCTGTACAAGGTGACTTGGATTTTGCTATGGCAAAGGGTGTTGGTTGGCTCAAGGCTGGATTGATATGGCTGTACAACTTTGTCCTGCTCTTGGTCCCTGTTTTGATTTGTAAGTTGATGGTTTGGGAATTTGACATTTTAAATTACTAAATTTTCTTTTCTTCACTCCCCTATTGTAACCATTAGTTTCCTGTTCTTTTGCAGGCCAGAGATGGAAGCATGCAAAGATGACTGGTAAAAAATTGTTGACGACATGCATGCGTTCAGCCATCCTACATGCAGTTTTGCTCTGGTTACTGTACATAATACTGGATGTCAGGCTACAGAATTCTTTCTCCAGTTAAAGAACATTCTTGTAGCCTGTCATTTCACAGTGTATCACCTTAAATTCCTAAGTAAATATATCTAAGTCGTAAATTATACATGTGATCGATACCTCTTGATTCAGAAAACCAATTATGCATTTGAAGGATTCTGGAGGCGACAGCAGTTATAACTAGGCGGCCACAAACTTCTGCAGTAACTTTTTTCCTTATAACAATGTCCAAGCTATCCTCTTTTTTTTCATTTTATGTTCGCTAATGCTGCAAGAGTAACAGAGAGTGTTTGCATAACAAGATTTTGGCAGTTAAAAACGTTAGTCCCAATATAAGCAGCATTTGGTCTTCTCATTTCAAAAATAATAAGGCTCCAGCTTTTCTCAGGGTTGACTATTTTTATGTGCGGCCTTTCAATTATTGAACTTATTTTACATACTCATTTTCTTATATGTTTTTGTTTTATTTTTGAGGGAAAATGTTTTTTGTTTCATCATCTTATTAAAAATCAATTTGTGTATTCTGTTCAAAACAAAATTTTGTGGATTCCAAGCCCTTTCAAATATTTGTTAACTTGTCCAGTATGCATACTGTCAGCTGAAAAGAATACATTACCAACATTGAATAATATTGAAAGCACTATTCAGAAAAGGTTAGTCTTTTAAGTGCGGATGGATTACAATAATTGGGCTAACCATCTTCCTTTCTCATTTTGATACACTTGTTGATCTACTGTAAAATATAGTGCATGCCTCATCATGTAAAAGAATACAGCTTCCTTACCCTCTGAGTTGTCATTCAGGTAATTTGTCATATATTTCTTATATTAGGATGAGTCAGCCTCCGAGAGGTCTTTATGGATGATTTCAACTTTATGTGATGCATATGGATACATTATCTTGATCTATTAGGGGTTAATTTAGTGATTGCAATGCCAATTGTGCAGGCATGTATCACCTAGTTGGCTGGGAGACTATCCAAGCAGATGCATCAACTGGTGTCTGCCTGACTGCCTGAATAGTTTTATGGTGGTGCAGTTAGCATCTCTGATGATGGCATTGGCAGGTGAGTTTCCAGGGTCACTCCCATACAATTATGATCGTTATACAAGTATTTATACATTGGCAAAAATGTGTTGTCGGATGCAGAACGCCAGTACTGAGGTAGCATCGTTGCATGCATCATCCTTAAAAATGCCATGTGAATTAAAAAATACGATGCAAATATTTACGCAATGGAGAAATGTGTTGTCGGATGTACAGGAAGTCTCTTGCAATAGAAAGACTCCATCACCTTTAAAAATATAGCCCGAATTTAAAAATGTGTTGTCGGATGGCCATTGGAGTAGAAAGAGCAAGGTTTGCATCATCCTGTGAATTATAGAAGAGGGGTAGTTAGGAAGATATCACGTTATATAGGAGAAAGTAACCTATCGTTGCCTAGCAGTTTCCTATTGATCGAGAAATGCTTTTAATTAATTGTCGCTTTTTGTTTACCTTTTTTTCTGGAGTAATCCCGGTGAGAAGAATATGCTCGATCGTGAGATATAATTTTCTCATGTGCTGTACACATTTCATTTTGGAATGTCCTATTGTGAGAACGATAAAACTTCTGAATTAGAAGCCCTAACTCCTAACACCGTAAAAAAATTCATTAGTCCAAAAGCATATACTTAGATTAAAGCTCACAAAAGCAGATCTTTCTCACCAACCTATGAACACTTGCCATTACATATACTCCAGGAGATGCCATTCATTTTCCCTTTTTTTTCCCTCTTTTTTTGAACGAAGTAGCTGTCTTTCATTGCATTTAGATGAACATAATATTAAAAAAAACACCGCTCGGTTGGTGACAATGGAATCCCCAGCCCTGTTAATTTTTTTTTACTAAATAGGGCTAATTATGTTAAATATATTGGGTTCGTAACTTAAAGCCGTTTGGAACGCAAAAGTTTTGCCTTTTGTAAAGTGAGAAGATAAAGGTTTTAGAACGTTCCCGCTCATTATTCTAACCTCTGATCATCAAATGCAAAAACCTGATGTTAGTTTTGTCATGAACTCATGATACATAGAGAGCAATGAGATGTCATATATATATATATATATATATATATATATATATATATATATATATATATATATATATATATATATATATATATATATATATATATATATATATATATATATATATATATATATATATATATATATATATATATATATATATATACACACACACACACTCAGTTTAGAGCCTTCAAACCATCTTAATTAATAGTCGGTGCTGGGCAAACAAATATACGAAGCATAGACTCCAAAAAAAATCTTCTCTTTTTTTTCCTGACGGATGAAAGCACAAGTACGGTATGTGCTGTTGTGTAACTTGATTTATTAGTTTATATAAAAAAAAAAGCGTTAGGTTCGTTGCCTTTTTAAATGGAGGGAAGTGAGATTTGCTGGAAAGCGACACTTATCATTTTTCTTCCTTTCGTAATTGAGAGGGCACTTATCATTTAATTTGCCTTTAATTTGGACCTGATTCCGTGATTGTGGGAGCGCCAACTGCCTCAGTGTTCTTTTTCTTTTTTTACTTTTCTGGAATGGCAACGAAGAGCATGCTGATATTTTAAGCTACAACTCTGCATACATGGAGCAATTAAGTAGCATATCTACGAACTGAGATGACAGGAACAAATTAATTAATTAATAAACCTAGAAAGAGAGAGAAGCACACAAAGATTTGTTTCAACCAGCCAGTGCTACATACAATAATATAATCGAGATGTATAGAAACATTTTTTTCCATGTATTTTTGACGAACATGCACATAGCAACATACATGTAATATGATGCTGAATTAAGCAAATTTAAGCATGCAGACGCAGTGCACTGCTTAGCACACACTGCATGTGTAGCTAGCTAGTAGCTCCCTCTAATGTGATCGGGAAACTTAATTCCCTCTTCTCATCGTGATTAACACTTGATATAATTAAGCAAGAGCTAGCTAGCTGAGCTGATCACCATGCATGCAAGCAACTGAAGCAAGGCCAATTCAATTTCAAGCTCGCCGGCCATACACCACACAACACATATACGGGGAAAAAAAAGGAAAAAGGAAATAATACACAACATTCATTCTCTTAATTAGTTGACTTGATGAGCATATATCTGCATGCATGTAGTGCATGCATATATTGGTGGTCGTCGAGAGGACGATGAGCTTGTTGTCGCTTAATTAGGCATGGCTCATGGCGGCCGGCCGGCGATGATGGAGGCCTAGAGCTTGCCGATGAGCGGTATGCCGATGGCGGTGACGATGAGGGTGGAGGGGACGCCGAAGACGATGTGTTGCCAGAAGGTGAGGTCGTAGGCGTTGCGCGGCGCCCGGCGTGCCTGCTCGCACACGATCAGGTTCGCCGCCGACCCCAGCAGCGACAGGTTCCCCGCCACCGTGCTCACCCACGCCAGCAGCAGCCACGACCTCGTCACCGCCGCCGGCGATATCAGCGCCGCCGCCTTCGCCACCTCGTCGCCCATCAGAAGCACTGCATATATACATGTATATATATATATATATATATATGCGATTGATTAATTAATTAGTTACGTATACGTATACGTATACGCGTATATACATGCCTGCATGCCCTAGCTAGCTAGCTATAGATATAGATATAGATGATGCATGGTTAGTTACGTCACGAACCCGTTGGGACGTTGGAGGCGAGGTTGGAGAGGAGGAGGATGATGATGGAGAGGACGGAGATGCCGCCGACGCTGTTGACCTTGGAGTAGGGCGCCATGAAGTCCCAGATGGCGCCCGGGAGGCCCGTCTTGTTGAAGCCGCTGACGGTGATGAACATGCCGGAGAAGAAGACGAGCAGCGAGTAGGACACGGTGTCCAGGCAGGGCTCGGCGTCGCGGAAGTCGACGACGACGAGGGCGAGCGCGGTGGTGATGGCGGTCCACGACATGTTGAGCCCGACCATGTAGGCGATCACCATGCCCACGGTGACAACGTAGGCGAAGCTCTTGAGGAACAGCTTCCGCCGCTCCTCCGTGCACTGCATGAACCACGGGTGCTTGGTCGTGATGTTCTCCGACATCTCCAGCGACAGGGCGCCGTTGCCGTTGAGCTGCGGGCTCTTGAGCGACGCCACCGAGGGCGAGCGGCCCTCCTCGACGGCCTCCACCATCTGCTTGCCGCCGCCGTCGAGGTCGGCGCTGCCGCCAAGCTCCCTCCAGTACATGCAGAGCAGCATGACCATGTTGACGGCCATGCCGACGAGCATGGCGGGCAGGATGCCGAGGAGGAACTTGGGGAAGGGGATCTTGCTGTTGAAGGCGATGACCAGGTTCTGAGGGTTGCCGATGGGCGTGGTGGCAGAGCCGATGTTGGCGCTGGAGGCGAGCGCCAGGAGGAAGGGCTTCGCGGGGAGGTTGCGCTCGGCGACGAGCTCCAGCACGAACTCCGTGAGGACGACGCAGCAGGTGTCGTTGGTGAAGAGGGCGCTGGCGAGCGCGGTGACAATGCAGACGCGGCAGAGCAGGTCGCGGCCGCCCTGGCTCCGCCAAGCCAGCAGCCGGCCGAGGTGCTTGAACATGCCGGCGTTCTTGAGGTAGCTGCCGACGACCATGGTGGCGAAGAGGAGGCCGAGGATGGGGAGGTCGACGGAGGCGTAGGCGTCGTCGGGGCTGATCACGTGGAACACGATCATCAGCACCGCGCTCAGCAGCGACCCCGCCGTCCGGCCGATCGGCAGGAACGGCACCGACGGGAACACCGCCATCATCCAGAACACCGCGAACGCTATCGATCCCAGCGCCACCTTGGGCGCCGACGCCAGCTGACTCATCTCCGATGACCTACCTAGCTACCTCTACGTACTGAACTACTCGTAGTAATTAATTAACTCAAACTCACTCACTCGAGATCGATCGACCACTCGATCTATAGCCAGCCAGCTACTACTTGATGTATGAACTGATCGATAACTAACTGGCTCTGTGGCACGCATGCACTAGCTAATTTAACTTGTGCTGCTACCTGCTGGTGCTTCGTCTCGCTTGCTCCACGGCGGCTATAAATACACTCGCTCGCTCGCTTCTCAAGCTCATGTCATGAATAACTAATTAATATGCATGTAGCGCAGCTAGGGTTTTCATTCCAATTTCCTAATTAGTAATAATCACGTCTGTCCGAGCTAGCTACGTACTAGCTAGCGTACAAACCCTAAGAGTCAAAGCCATGAGATCAAAAGGGTAATGTAAACTAATTAGGCTGCTCGGTCACCCCCCTCGTCACAATGCAACCAACTTATTATATATAGATATATAGGGACAAATTAAATTAATAACCATATAGAAATGTATTTCTACTGTACGTTATATATGTATGTATATATGTATGTCCAGATATATAATCGTTAGCAAAGACACAGTACTCTAGTTAATAATCTTCCTCCTGTGTACGGCTAGTATTAGTAGATGGTAGTTAGCCGTACGTACTTACGTGCATCTAATAAAAATGCATACATTAATCTAGTTCAATCGAATATATCTGCATTTCTTCTGCATATATATATGCAGCGTTCATCTCTAGATCGATCGATGCCAAGTAATTGTTCGTCCACAGCTGGCACACTCAAAAGGTCAGACTTAAAACGGGGCCGGGTGTCGTCGCCTTCCAAATTAAGTATGATTAGCGAGGAGGATTAAGCTGGCACATGCGCCAGTGAGAAGCGTCGGCCGGTAGCTAGGTTAATCCCGAGACGCCAATCGACGACAGATAATCGTCGATCTCTCTCAGCGTTTAAGTACGTACGTACGTATGCATCTCCAGTAGGATTAGATGATCGATGGAGCAGTTAAGAGGTGGCCATTATATTAACTAATTAAATCTTACGACATACAATCAGCTTGCACACTGCCGCTTTCATGCCATGCATCATCACCGCCGGCCTTAAAACTATCTATGTCTGCTATCTATCTTTCTGCTTGCTTATTTTTATATTTTCTTAAGATAATGGAATAGATCTGGCCTCTACATTCAACCGGATGTGCACAACCAATACTTATTTCTACATGTGCATTATTTAGCTAAGTATCTATCTCTCACCCACACAGCAGCAGCAAAAAGAAAATGAGAGTACTACAGGTTAAGAGGGGACACTATCAGTTTCAGAACTATCGTCTCTTTTCATGCTTAGCTTTTTTCCATCTAATATATATATATATATATATATATATATATATATATATATATATATATATATATATATATATATATATATAGAGTGCTGCATGCGCTGATTCGGCCCAGGTGGATCAGTAGCTAACGACCATTGAGCGGATTAATTTACTCAGATGATTAGCAAGCAGTTAGCAAGGCAGGTACTGATGACCACATCATATTATAGTAAATAATCATCAAATTGCCAAGCAGAGGAATATAATGCATGCATAACTAGCTATGAAGAGACTGACGAAAAATATCTACAGGTGCAACGCATGCAGCATGTGTACTTATTCATATGCCATAAGGGAAATTAGTGACTATATCGTCATATATCAAATTAACTCCCTGCAGGGGCCACTTGATACATGCGACAACTAGTAGTTCGTTTTGCCACCAATTAACACTAGTCGCCATACACATACGACACTAGAAAAAAGCTAAGGAATTGTTTCATCAAAAGTTCAAATCATAAAGGCTAGTATTAGCTAAAACAGACGAGTCAGAAGCCACTACGTACTAATATTAGATCACTGATCAGCTGCAGGAGGCTGCTAGAATGAGCCAGGCCAGCTGATGGGATTCCATATTCTTAATTTTCTGTAATTTTAGCAACTGTGACATGATCGACACGTCACTAACTACTTAACCAAAGCAGGCATGATAAGACATTCTTCTTTTAACTCGATCGGGATACATATGCATGGCTGGATCGATCGGATGCTTATACCTCCTATATATATACAGTTCTTCGCTTGATCAATCTCGTCTATATATGTATGGCACCATATGTACATCCTAGCTAGCTACTGCATGGATGATATTTGGACAATATTGGCAGGCAAATTCAGCAAGCTGCCTGATGCAAATCTGATCGTCACGCTAAGCTAGCGTACTGTGTTTGGTGATTGAACATGTCCAACGATCAGAGCCACTGATACGAGTGAAGTTAAATTAGCTAGCTAACAAGCTAGATAGCCCGCTGATTAATTACATGCGAATAATTTGCCAGAAAGACATACATTAATTGATTGATCGATCATATCATGTGTAACACGATCTTGCCATTGTAGAGTCCTGGAATGCATGCCCTCCACACATACGGGTAGCAACAAGTGAAGCTATTCTTTGGCAGCAGACTAGCTATGCATTTGGAGAGACAAATTAAGATTCAGAGTTTCAGACGAATTCATTCATTCTCTCAAGCTTTTTCTGTTTTCTAAAGCCTATCTACACGGGTCATGATTAATTTACCAGCCTCACGTATATGTTCTCCATCGATCATCGGGTGTGTTGCGCGCGAAGATGGTGGCCACATATCATGGTGGAATTCTCACTATTAACTGAAAAATTAATGCACACGCATGCAGATCGCATAGTAATATGCATTTGGACAGAGAAAGACGGAGAGAGAGACGACATAGATAGATTCAGACTTATTCTGATCAGTTCTAAAGCCTAGCTAATTAGATGCTAACTGGGCCGCTTCTCTGCAGCTCGCTAGCTAGCATTCGGGCCATATCTTCTCTTCTCTTCTCTGCCTGTATCGTCTTATCTGTCCCACTTTTAACCTGACTGGCTACTACTGCATTGCCATAGACTGGCCGACCGAGATTAGGATAGCAGATAAAAAAGTCACGAAAGAATATAATGTGATGCTTCCTCCGTTTCATATACTAAGACGCTTTAACTTTGTTTTAAGTCAAATTTCTTTAACTTTGACCAAATTTATAAAAACACCTACTAATATTTTCAAAACAAAACAAATAAAATATACAAATATATTTAATTTTGAATTTAATAAAACTAATTTAGTGTTATAGATGTTAATGTAGTTTTCTATAAATTTGATCAAACTTTTTTACTTAAAAAAGTCAAAACGTGTAACACACTAAACCCCGCCGCCCTAGAGAGACAGGATAGCTCGGCTTGGAGCCTCATATTTGTATCTGTGATCCTAGTAAGTCCTAGGATAGACAAGCTGATACATGCAGAACAATAATGGATCAAAGTACTTAACTCCATTACAACACTGGGATAGTTCTTACAAGAGTTGCCATTATGGACGGACCCTAGATAAAATCCTGGGTTGAATATGCAATCTGGAATCAACCTCTTCTCAACACTATCTCCCCACCAATATATATATATATATATATATATATATATCAACCTCCCTTCCCCTGTTCCATAATCATATGTATATCTACACCTACATGGGTGCACAGGTATACCTATGCACACGTGTAAACATATATACGCATTGGCCCTCCGTCTTTGTTTCCCTTGAAAAACCTCTCCATATGACCTGTGAAGTCTACACACAAAAAAAAAATATCCCAAAAATCTCTACCAACAATTGACGAATCAAATTCAAATTTGAATTTGGAAATCCTACGCCTCTTGTACCTCTCTCAAATAATCCTTGGGGGCAAAATGCAAATCAATCCCCAAAATCCTCATTTTTCCCCTTGGGACTCCCTCCCACAAAATTCCTTATTTCCCTCTGTGTCCAAACAGGTGTTTGAATCCAAAATCTTCTTTTGAAACATTCAAAATTCCTTCAAACAAAACCCAGTAGAAAATCAGAAAGAGTACTATTCCTCTGGGCTGCAAATCCTTCAGCCCAGTGTCCCTCTCCCTCGCTCGTGAGCCGCCGCACTGCGCGGATCAGCACCATGTGCCACACAGAACTACGCACAGCCGCTCGATCGCGCACCTCGCCTGCGTGCGACCGTCCCACACCCGATGATCGCCACGTGCCCCTGATCACGAGCGCCAGCTATCAATCGCTCTCTCTCACCGCACAGATCGTCATGCCCCTCCGGATCGTGCCACGCGTTCCTCGAGCACTGTGTTGTCGTCGATCCCATCCCAACAGAGCCATCTTCAACCTTCGTTCATCCCCGTTCGCGCCCGTAATCCATTCAACCAAATGCCAAAACCGCCAGTCCCCGCCCGCCCCGCCGGTGCCACAAAACGCCAAACCTTGGACGGCTGCCTCTTGCCGCACTTTTCCCCTCCCTCTCCTCCTTTCAACCAAGATGGCGCGTCGGCATGGCCCCGTTACGAACCTCTCTCCCTCTCTCACTCCTTACCGCCCGCACCAGCCCTATTCATCCGCGTTCCGTGCCGAGCTAGCCCGCGTGTGAAGTCCAAAACTGGCAGCACGATGCACTGCCATTGATCGGCTCCAAATCGCCACCATTCGTGAAATCCCTCCCACACGCGAGAACTCCCACCGCGGCGCCCTCTTTCCTCACACCTCCATGATTGGGACTCAATCATGGAGCTCCATTATTAGAGGCACTAGCCGAGTTTCTCCTCGCCCCTATAAAAACCCCCTCTCGGGAGCCATTCCTCCCCTTGGTTGCTTCCAATCCTCGAGCGTCGCCGGCTACCGCATCGATCCGCCACCGCTCGGCTAAACCGGGGCACACCACGTCTTCCGAAGCCCGGCCGTCCTCCACCGCTGCTGGATCACCTCGGGCAGTCCCCTTCTCAAACCGCCATGGACAACGTTTCTCCCCGGCTCCAATCTTCCCCTCCTCGCCACGACACCACCGCCACCGAGTTGTTCCCTGTTGGTGAGCTCCTTTCTGCATGTGCGTGTACCCTGTTTTGCCGCTCGGGATGTCACTTAGACCCAATCCCCCGGGTGTTAGCCAAGGCATGGTCTCCCCGTCCTCCAATCACCGTCGCCCTCGGCCAAAGCCGCTGCGCCACCATGGACGCCGAAATGCGGCTTCCCTCTTCTCTTCGCTGGTCCCTGTCACTCGATGTCAGCCACCTTAGCATGGTCCTCCGTGGATCCAAGCCGTTGAAAGGGTTCACCATGACCTCCTCTAACCGTCGACGTCGACCGCTTGCCGTTTGCCGGCGAGGCCCTGCCGCCGTCGGCTGTCGAATCGGCCACTAAGCCCCTCTCTCATTCCCCCTCCTATCCACTGCCATGTAGTCCCGCCCGAGCCTAGCTCTCTCTCTCTCTTGCCATGGACCCCACCGGACAGTGTCCTCACACTAGCTCTCCCTCTATTCACTGACTTGTGGGCCAGCCTTGTTAGGGGCCCCACTCTCAGTGACCCAATGGAATATTCCTAAGAATATTTCATTCCAGTAATTAAATAATCAATTCCTTTATTCCCACAATTCCAATTAAACTTTTGAAATTCATAACTTCTAATCCGAAACTCTGATTGACTCCGTTCCAACTCCAGTGATTTTCTAAAATCGAGATCTATCTAATGGCACTATTAGTAGTACTAAATAGGGTCTTTTTACTGGTTTTGTGTAGATTTTTGTGTGTTTGCGGATAGTAACCGGTCGTTGGAAATTTGTTTCAAAGCGGATTTCACGGCGATTTCTCGAAGATTCGTGAAGACCTAGGCAAGGCAAGTCACATTTGATGAATCGAACCCATATGTGAACTTTAAATTATTTTATTTACGAAATCTTGCATCGATAGGCGTGCACTGATCTGTGTAGTCCCGTCTACGAGTCAGACCGGCAGACCTTCCTAAACTTGTTGCATCTAAATCTTTCCTTAATGATTGAAATACCATGTTCCCTTGTAACCACCGTTATCGCGCCTCGGTATTCATGCACTATTGTACGAGTACTGATGGTCACTCCTTTAAACTTAAAATTTGAGCAACTTCTTGGGTAAAACGTGGTTTTACGAAACGTTTGGAAAACCTGACACCTGGGTCGGTGCCTTGTGAAAGAAATATGAGTTTCAAAATGGAGATTCGCGACACAAGGCCGGTCCAGTATGTGTGATGCCTATGTGGTCGCTGTACGATCGATTCCTTTGGAATTTCATCCGAGCATATGACAGTACAACCACATAGGTGAATTAGGAAGCCCCTAGCTAAGTAACTAGCCTCTCAGGGACTTCTTGCATGTCATTGGACTGTGGATCGTGCGGTAGGGCGTCGGGGGTTTCTCCTAGGTTCCTGGCATAGCATGGTCTTGGACCTACCCTGTTGTTGGTCTCGAGGACCCTTCTAGTTGGCATGGGGTAACCTGGGATGGCTCAGGAAATGCCTTGTCGCGAAAACCTCTACGCCACCAAATCGTACCCAATGCGTGTGAGCTGGTGACTAGAGTAAGTCGCGTCGTGTGGGTAAAGTGTACCTCCTCTGTAGAGGTCTAAACTGTTTGAACAGCCGTGCCCACGGTCTTGTGCGGATGTGAGGTGATTCCTTAGCGTAGTTTTATTTTAGCGTGCTTGTAAAAGGTGTGAGTGGTTTGGGAACTATGGGAAGGAAGTGCCATCAAGGACGCTGGAGGTCCGATGAAATGGCTTGGTTGTCGAGGACAGCAGGACTTGGGAAGTCTGGAGAAATGCTTTGGCTCGAGAAGCCGTTTGATGAGAATTCTTGAGATTGTGAAAATTGGAGAAATAAAGATTGATGTATCTTTCACTCCGATTGGGCGAGACTCACCTCGCCTTGATTGTTCAGAAACACACACTAGCAGATTTAAAAGATTTCAACAAGAAGGAATTACAAAATATCTAGCCTCTCTTTGAAGCCTACAACCACCACCTAAGTTCCCCTGACTTGCTGAGTATGTAAGTACTCATCCTTGCTTTATATATATAGCTCTCTGCCGAGAGCTGAAGCTAGAGTTGCAATGACGTGAAGACTAGGGTTTCGTCCTGGTTCCTAGCCGTTGCCTATGTGTGGGACTTAGTCCGCTTTTCCGCTACTGCCGCTGCCTCTGTGCTGTTTGTTGCGTCTTCGGCTTGCTCTGAAGTTACAACGTAAGTTAAAGTATATGTCTATTTAGTTATTTATTTAATTAAGGTACTGCAATGATACATATCTGATTTTCGTGGATACCAGCGCTGCGTCCTGGGACTGGTATCGGTATCGCGGTTCCGCGGGAAGGCAGTTCGCGCTGTTCTCCTGCGGCACGTCCTATTTGGTGCCGTTGTATGGCGGTGCCAGATGGGGGTGTGACAGGTCAGCTCGGCTGGTCCACGGCAGGGGGAAAGAGAGAGGGTGAGGGGCTGGACTGGGAAGGAGATGAGGGAGGGGCTGGGCCGGCCCGGATGGAAAAAGTGAGAGTAGGAGGGGCTGAGGCAATGGGCCGACATGGGAGTGGTTGGCCCAAAGGAACAGTGCCATTTCGCAATTTCCAGGGAATTTTAAGGAATGGATTTGGAGGGAATTGCTTGGAATTTGAATTCAAAAATCGGATTGTAGCAACATTTAAATTTATGGTGGGAATTTTGGATAGATGGATTCGAGATCTTTATGGCATAATCAAACCAAATTCGAAATAAACTCCAACTTTTGAATTTAAATTTTTACACATATTAGTTTTTTGACAGGAGCAAAACTCAGGGTATTACAAAAGGTCTTATCTTCCGAAACAGAGGGAGTCTGATATAGCTCCATCAATTTTATCTAGGGCCTGTTTGGTTGCTAGCCATAGTTTGCCACCATTTGTTAACAAAAATTATCACACTTTCCCAATGTTAGGTCTTCAAAATCTTTGAAACACCCTGCTAAGCCTAAGGGATAGTTTAAAGATGAGGAAAGAAGGAAGAGAAAAAAGATCACGTAAAACAAGGTGAGTCATTAGCGTATGATTAATTGAGTATTAATTATTTTAAACTTGAAAAATAGATTAATATGATTTTTTCAAGCAACTTTTATATAGAAATTTTTTAAAAAAAACGCACTGTTTAGCAGTTCAGGAAGTATGCTTATGGAAAACGAGAAGTTTTTTCCCTCTTCCAGTAGATTCTAACTCAGTCTAAGAAAATCTTGCCACACTTTTTTGAGTTATTGACGCGTGAGACATAATTTCTTAGAAGAAAATCTTGCCACAACTATGGCTACAATCAATCGGCTCCCCAAGTAAACTTTCCTAACTTTAGACGTGGCGACTGTACGTTCTATGGGTGTGGGAGGCTCTCCTTTTTTTTTTTGCTTTTTTCTGCATCGATATATTGCATCCGATCAGGATCAAATGGCACTCATGCCCTTTAATTTAGACTATTATTTTTTCCTTAGTAATTACCATGTTCAGGTGATTTTAGTGCAGTGTGTTAGGTAGAAAGATGATTGATATAGTGGTGGCGAATCCAAAATCCTTTCCTGGAATAGAGTATGCATATTCGTCTCTCTCTCTCTCTGCAGAATCTTGAATTTTTACTGTTACTAATTTAATTTTTTTAAAAATTTATAAAACTAATTTTCGATTTGAATCAATTGCAAAACTAGTCTCTTGCCGCCCTGGGCCACGGCGGGATTTAAAAACCGCCGTGGCCCAGGGCGGCGAATGGCATCCCCGTCACCCGGGGCTAACGGCGCCGGCCGCCGTTAGCCCCGGGGACGCCACGTGGATTCGCCGCCGCCGTCCCCCAGGGCGGCAAATCCACTGGACCGTCCGCCCAGCAATCGGACGGTCCGTTCGCACAGGGATCGGACCGTCCGATTAGATATCGGACCGTCCGATCAAACCGTTCCCTCCCAATCGGACCATTGCCCAGCCCAGGCCTCGGCTCCCTGGAGCCATTTGCAAATTACCAAATTTGAAAATTTTATTGCTAATTTTTCACCCCAAAATTTTTGAAAATTTATTTGTCAAAATTAAATTCTTAAATTCTATTTATTGTGCCATTGCATTTATTGAGTCGATGTTTAAAAAAACCAAATATCATATACTGTTCACGTCGTGAAAAGAACTTGTCAAACTGAGGGTATTCCCGGATCGCCACTCGCATTCCACTCCTCGTATGTTTGGATTGGCACTCGCAATCCACTCCTCCCCGTCTTTCGCATACACGCTTAACAAAATTTAGTTTTAATCGTGGTTTAGGGTATGTTTTTGACAGTTTTTTTTTATAATCCGACGATGGTGGGCGTTGGTTTGTAAAATCGTGCTGATCATTTTTCAAGTTTATTTTTGGTAAAACTTAATTAATGACATGGTAATAGGCCGGTCCGTTTTAATGACATGATAATAGGTAGATGCGAGCCATTCGCATTGCGGCATGATGAATGCGACACCCATAGTACGAAATACAACAAGCGAGACTACATTGTTAGCAGTACAATGTATCTGAAGGATGGGATTGAGTCTACAGGAGGTGAATATGGACATGACAAACTTAAACAAGTAATGCGAGACCTATAAATAAATAAATACAACAATAGCCCCTAGGTCATACGCCTCCTCGTCCTCCTAGGCTGCGCTCGCACGTGCCCGCGCGAGTACGTCAGGCGGTCCGCCGGTACCCCACGGGTAGCTCGGATCGCCTGAGCAGCAGGGGAAGCACCGGCGTCGTGCGGCTGTGTGTGCGGTGCACCTCTGAGCTGTGACGACCCGATCACGTCCTGCTCCGGAAGGAGGTCGTCCTCGGTAGAGATCCAAGCAGAGGTGCTCGGGGCAGATCCCCGCCCAGTATCCCCCAGGTGGAGGTGAGATCGGGTGCGTGGGTCTGGTAAAGAAAATCTCGCGTTAGCCGCATAAAAAGTGCAATTAGTTATGTAGAATAGGTTCAATCCTGACGTACCTGACAATCCTCGCCCGATCGTGGAGGCTGCCGACCTCGATCCTCCGGGGTACCAGAAGGACCTGCTCCCCAGACGTACTGGCCCTGCAAAACCCGCCGCTCCTGCCGATGTCCCTTCACCATGGGGACTCGCATAGGTATTGCATCAGTGGACTGCATCGGACGGCGACAACTCAAGAGCACGGACGACCGAGCGCATCGTGTTGCACATCGGTCGAACGTGATCATCTGCTCCTGCTGCGTGAGAGGGATGCCAGCCTGTAGGCGCTGCCGCAGTAGGTCCAGCTCCGTGTGGACCTGCCTAGCATCGTCCGCCTGTTCAGCAGGACATGCGTGGTTAGTTGCGCGTGGCACCTACCATTGAAAATAGTATGAAAACCATTGACTCACCGCGCGGAAGTAGTCCTGGTCGCGGTGCGTCGGGTATGCGTCTCGCACCCCCGCGACGTGCGCCTGTGGAGCCTCGGGAGTGTACGTCACCCGTAGTCTGGTACGGGCCTGGTACCAGGAAAGGTACTGCTCGTACCTGGCGGCTGTGTAGGGGTGCAGCTCCATGATGACGTCCTCCGTGGCTATGAGCCAGTCGTTGATGTAGTCGACGACGGTGGGTCTCCATAGCCTACCGGCGGCCTAGCCACGCCGACTTAACCTGCAGAGCACAACCGGTGACACAATGCATAACAATACGGAATATTCATTTCCACATATACCTGTGAACGTGTTGCGGTACGCCCCTGCGTTGTTGATGGCCGAAGGTCTGTCGCATACCGAACTGCCGCATCACACTCTGTGGGCAGTGCGGCTCGACAGAAATGTCGAACAGCATCGGCGTCATCGTCAGCCAGTACGCCTGGTCCCTGGTGCAGAGGACGACAGCCCGTGCGGCGCACGCGCGTGCCTCGCCTCGGCGCTGTACGGCTCCCAGACAACGTCGTCGTCCGTGATCCTGTCGAACTCCATGACGAAGTCTGGGTACGACTTCTACGTCTGCATGTGAGCGTACCGACGCTACAAACAGGAAAGAGTTCTCGTTAGTCCAAGTAACATAAAAAACGAGACGGTTCTAACACCGTATACCTCACGACGACACACACCGTCCCCATCGTCGGATAGTCCTCCGGTAGGACACCCACGTACAGGCTCGCTCGTACGGACTGTGGTCCACAAGGGGCGGCCGATCGTGACCGCTCTGCCGCCCAGAGCTGTAGGAGGAGTGGACAACCCGTGAAGACCGCTTCTGGCTCGGTCTTCCTGCAGCCGTCGCACAGACCCTGTACGTGGCGGCAAGGACTGCGATCCCAACTGTACTGGGGAACAGCACCGTCCTCGGCGTCGGCTATCTCCCTCGCGTAAGGGATCAAGCCCTTGTCGACTGCGTGGCCGTGCGAGTTGGTGAACATCACCCACCCGAAACCACCCACAACAGGTACGCCTCCAGGCTCCTCTGCAGTGAGTACGCGTCGGCCTCCGGTGCTAGCTGATTAGGCTGCGTTAACATATAACGAAGTTGACACTGTAATTCAGTACGGACTGAAGGACGAACATAAAACAACAAGAAAGCATTCTTACGTGTGCTCAATACCCAGCCTGAGGGGGGCCCGCATGCGTGTACGGGGAGATGTCGCCGACGGGGAAGCCCCGGAGCACGGTGAACCGGGGCGAACCGCTGTAGGATCTCTCTCGCCACGCCTGGAGCCCGTCAACTGGCCACCCATCGCCTGCTAGAGGCAGCCCAAGGAGGAAGCTGACGTCCTGCAGCGTGGGGGCCATCTCACCGCACGGGAGTGGAAGGTGTGCGTCTCCGGTCTCCACCGGTCCACAAGAGCTGTGAGGAGCGGACCGGTCGATACCCCACTTCGTCGGGTCATTCGGCTCCACCGCGGCTGCTACCAGCCTACAGCGGCAGAAGGCTGCCTCCGCAACTGACAATCAAACAAAGCAAGTTAGTAAGTTGACATATACAGATTCACAGTACAACGTTCGTACGTACCTAGTCGTGAACCTGTCGTCCACGGGAAGTAGTCGCCTGGAAGGTCGAGGACGTAAGGTACTGAGCTCGAGGTTCTGCACCGCCGAGAGAAACGACGGTGGGACTGATCTGGTGGCGTGATCTAGCAGCTCAGGCGTCTGGTAGTCCATACCTGCAAGGAAAAAGAAGCGGAACGGATTAGCTCATTTAAACATAGTGCATTATAGTTAGAAAATTAATAGAAAATTAACACATTACAGGGAGATTACATCATCAACGAGTGGCTATACTAGACAACATAACCTGAAGGTGCACGGACGCTGCGACGACGCTACCTATCAGTGGTGCCTTCCCCAGTTGGCCGCCTTCCGTCGGCGCCTGATCCCTCCATAGGAACTTCCGCTGCACTTGGGGCCTGGCGTCTTTCGTGCACTTCTTGTAGGTATGTCCCTCTCTCACACCTACTGCAACGTTGAGCGCTAACGCCGCCTCGGATTCGTCCATATCATTGCGTATCCTCCGTGTCCGACGTCGGCCTGCCTTGTTCCTTGCCTTCGTCGGATCAGGGATGTAATAAACTGGACTTGTGTCTTCAGTGAAAGTGCCGACGATGCCGAAACCAAAGATCTCGGTACTCATGTATGCATGATTGCTTCCTTTTTGAAGTACGGAACACATATTGGCGTTCATCAATGCCGCACTCCCCGCAAGCGGCAATGACATGAGAACAGGGCTTGTGGTACAAGCTTGGTTTCGGCAGGAGCACGTGCATGTCATCTTCCTTTAGGACACACTCTTGTATAGGCTTCCTTGCGAATTGCTACGCCTGGACCTGTCGGCACACAATATCTCAAATCTACGCTCTCGTGTGCCTGCACTCGGACTCGGTGCTCTCTTGCCTTCTTGCATTTGTCTCAAGGTACTGTGTCATTTTGGTGCCGAACCAAAGGTTTCCATCGGCATAGATGGGCCATTCTGTCTGCACCGTCGTGGAAGTACGTCTGTGTTTTTGTAGGATGAACTCCACGATGGCAACAAGGGGGAGTTGCCGAACACCACGCATGACCCAGTTGTACACCTCTGCAAGGTTCGTGGTCATTATGCCGTACCTTGCTCCACCTTCATCGTACAGCAATGCCCATTTTCTCCTTCGGCTCGTGCTCGATCCACTGCGAAAATCTGCTACCGAGGAACCGGGCCTCCTTCTGAATGTACCGTCATCGGTGGGAAGTGCATTAGAGCTTCAGGGCCGTCAACACCTCTAGCTGGGGGTCTTGCAGAACTCTCGCATCTATATTTGGCTGTCAGCTCATCAAGTCTCCTCCACAGCTCATTGAACTTCTTCTGTTGATTCTGGGCGCACAAACGTTTTGACATGGCCATCAGCTCCTTGTTTCTGAACTGCTTATAAAAGTTTGCGCCCATGTGACGCATGCACCATCTGCTCTTCACATCTTCCCACACCGGAGGGTATCCCTTGTCTGCGCAGCCGTTTCGCAGCTCCTGAATTGCACGCAGCATCCCTGGATGACGGTCATGTATGAGACATACATCTGGCCTCATCCCCACCACCTTTTCCTTAACCAGCTTCAGAAACCAGTACCAACTCTCTGTGTTCTCGCCTCGACGAAGGCAAGGCCACACTGGCAACACTTGGTTGTTTCCGTCTACTCCGATTGCCGTCAATATTTGCCTCTTGTATTTTCCAGTTAGGAATGTGCGTCGATGCAGAGAATGGGCCTGCAATGAACAAATGCAAACATGCACGCCTGCAGAGAGAGGAAGGCCGCTGAAGGACGCTCTGCCAGGACTTGATAACGATGGGAAACTTTTGATTTCGGAGTAGCTGCCAGGATTCCTCGCACAGATGGTTTGCAGTAGACGAGGCAATTATTGTACGAAGCTTCAAAACTACCGAATCTCATTTCAATTATCTTCTGTTTGGCCCTCCATGCCTTGGCATATGTAATGGTGTACTTGTACTTCTCCTCGATACGGCTGATAATTGACTTGGGCTCGAACCGGAGGTTCTCCAACAGCATAATACAGCTCTGAAGCGATGAATGCAGATGATATGTTCTTGTGGTACTTCTGAACACCCGGAAGATGGCAGTTGTGCTCCGTCACGATTGACACGGACCAACGTCGTCATATTTTCTTCTTGGATGCGTAATCTCCATGGACATCCATCGCTTGAACTTGCACATTTCACTTCGTACCACCGATCTTGTGGACTTTGATACCCAGAACTCCCTCCAAGTGACACGGCCCACATCTTCACAGCTCTGTCAACTGTGCTTTTTCGGCGTATCTAGCGCCTTGCACCACTTCATTCTGCCGATACTCCCCATGCCACGGTGTGCCCCTCTAAGACAACGAGTCCGGAGAAGTCCTCGTTGTCCCATTCTGCCGGGTGTACATCGTCCTCCGAAGAATCATCATCCTCCATATGCTCAGGGTTCTGAGTCTTCAATTTCCATCTCCTGCTACTTAGACTTGGGTGTCTCTCCCTTCATCTGCAAACCCCCCCGGTCCCATGTCTTTCTTGGCTCCTTCCTCTCCGGCACCCTCGTCTTCTCGCCTCATTTTGCTCCCCTGTTTCATCGGGCCCTTCCGCTGTACTCGGACCAGCCTGATCAATGCTGACCACGTCATGCACTACCACTAGGATGCTCGGTGCCCATCCTCGCTGCAGTGCACTCTCCACAAAAAATACCCCAGCTGTCCGTTGAATCTATTGGCATCAATTCCCACCAAAACCTTCCACAGCCCAGCTAACCAGTGCGTACACCGTAATTGTATTTACTTGAGGATCTACTCGAATCCCCTCATTAACCAATTGTAAACTCCAGGAAAACTTCTCTCAGCTGGAGCCTATAATTCCCTTTTGTGCTACGTTGAACTCCGATAAATCTACCACATATTATCCTTGTCTGACATTTCCTTCACCGTGATATATCGCGAATACAACTCTATTTGCCATTTCTGTTCACAAAAAAGATTTTATTAATCTGTACTAATCAATATTCGTTCCATAAAAGGCTATACGTATGAGTCAAACCATTACCGTTTCTATATTTTATAAACTGACCCCAGCGGCGCTAATAAAGTTATACGCTAGGTTTATCTAACGTGTCAAAATGACGTATACCAACGATGGCCATGGCGGAGCATATTTATTTTTAAATATTTACAATTTACTACTTTTCCGCTATGTTTTTCTAGTACGGCCAAATAAAATTTAACACTAACGATGGTTATACCAACGCTAATATTTTCATACTATATTGGATATTACACTACAAGTCTACTACTAATTAACATTTGTTTATAAAAATTGACTACATAACAGAGGAAGAATTCCAAAAACAATACCTGGATTCGGCTAAAAAATCTGCGAGGGCTTCGCCGCTGTACTTCTTCTCCTTTCCCTCAGCTCTATTGGACGAACGCTGGAGGCGGAAGGGAGAAATGACGCGCGGCGACTGCAGGAAGGGATTTTATAGGGGCCGGCAAAAAACCGCCCTCCCCCAGGGCGGCGAATGGCTATAACCCGCCCTGGGGGACGGCGGCGAATGTAATTTTGCATTCGGGCATTCGCCGCCGTCCCCCAGGGCGGCGAATCCACGTGGCCTCCCCGGGGCTAACGGCGGCCGGCGCCGTTAGCTCGGGCGACGGGGATGCCATTCGCCGCCCTGGGCCACGGCGGTTTTTAAATCCCGCCGTGGCCCAGGGCGGCAAGAGGGTAGTTTTGCAATTGATCCCAATCGAAAATTAGTTTTGTAAATTTTAAAAAAATTAAATTAGTAACAGTAAAAATTCGCAGAATCTTTGTACAAGTTGGATTGAGTTTGAGAGGCTGTGGCCCATGTATATATGGGCTTTATACAACTTTCCATTTCTCTTGTATCGTAGCTTTGGTTTGCTCCCCTGGCGGCCTGACTCTATTAGGTCGGCCAATGCATTTCCAGAATTTTTTTAATTTTTATATTTATTTATTAAAAGATTTGCAAAAGTAGATTTTTGTTTGAAAAAATTACAAAAATAGACTCCCACCGCCCTCTGGGAGGGTGGTTTTTAAAAATCGCCCATCCAGAGGGCGATTTTATGACGTGGCTGACAGGCCGTCAGCCATTTTGCAGGCGGCCCCCCGGCCTCCCAAAAACCGCCCTCTCAGAGGGCGGCAAGGGGGCCGCCTGCAAAATACGCGAGCGCGGGCGCGGGGCCGAGGGCGCGGGCGCGGGGCGCGGACGCGGACGCGGGCGAGGGCGGGAGAGTGGAACTGGCCTGCGGGCGCGCGGGGAGGGAGGCGGGCGCTGGCGCGGGACGCGGACGTGGGCGCGGGGCGCGGACGCGGGCGCCGGGCGCGGCCGAGGGCGGGAGAGTAGAACCGGCCTACGGGCGCGCGGGGAGGGAGGCGGCCCCAGGGGGCATTTTCGCAGGCGGCCTCCTTGCCGCCCTCTGAGAGGGCGGTTTTGGGAGGCCGGGGGCCTCCCGTAAAATGGCTGACGGCCGTCGGCCGGGAGCCCGATGGCCGTCAGCCACGTCATTAAATCGCCCTCTGGGAGGGCGATTTTTAAAAATCGCCCTCTAGGAGGACGGTGGGAGTCTATTTTTTAATTTTTTCAAACAAAAATCTACTTTTACAAATCTTTTAATAAATAAATAAAAATGCAAAAAACTCTGCATTTCCATGACGTCGGATCAAATATGGGCCCATCTATAAGTGGGCCTAAACTCTGAAACAAGGCCCATGCATTTCATGTTTCGTCATTCATGTTTTTGTTTGTTACTCGTTTTCTGATAAAGGGAAAATCCCGACCTTTGCGAAGCTACAGCCAAATTATTACATAGATCATAGTATATCCATCTGCATCATAGAGAAAATAGATAGCTAACATAGTTTAGATGATAAGATATTATTAAAAGCAAATATTACTGCTAAATCTTCATCCATGATTGATATAGTTTGTTACACATAGTTTTCTTTTATTGTTTTATGGGATGTATGTATTTTGATTTCATGATCTGCATACTTGTGCCTTAATTATTTTCCTTTGTATTACACCCTTATTATTATACGATCCATATGGGTCATGGATCCATTTTGTTTTGTTTTGTTTTGGTGATCTGATCTCACGCATGCATGATTTAATTTGGTTAAGATAACCGAACACGTACCCAATTACGACGGAGGAGAAAACAGAAGCATCCAGGCAGCCAGGCAGGGGAATCTATACATAAATCGATTAATTAATCAACGTCAACTGGTAGACTACGTGTAGCCTGTACTGACTACGTGTGCACACATATATATATATGCAGGCACAGATCGATGCACGTACGCCGTACTGCTGGTGGAAGGAAACATATTATACATGTACTAGCGTACAGTTAATCAGTGCAGCTAGTGGACCATTGTACCCTGAACTTGACATGATTAGCCCCTTCTAATTGCTTTTTACTCATGGCCCAGCTTCATTAGTTCTTAATCATTGAGGAGGCAATTAAGCAAGGGAAATAATTCATACTCCTTTTATAGGACCAGTAATGCACTAATGCTTTGCATTGCTTGCTTGCTTGCATCAGGTTCTTGTTCGGAGAATCAGAAGAGCATCAGCATTGCAGCAACGCAGATGCATGTAGGAGGAGTATGTGTGTGTGTATGTATGTATGTAGTGCTGCACAAAAGACAGGCACATGTGACAACAAATTAATTAAAGGTGCATCGTACACCAACGGGTCGAACCGTGCGCTGCCGTGGTCCATGCATCAAGAAAGATTCACCTTATGTGAGCCCAACTTATTATAATTTCATTATTTGTATCATCAAATGAACCTACCAATTAAAAACCCCGTCAAATTAACCTGTACCTGCAGCAGCTCGATCGATCGCGGTAGTTAGTACAGTTTTAAGAGCATTGTTTCAGTTAACTGTAACATCGACTAGCTCACAAAAATTCTGCAAAACTGCGATATTGTTGCATCATGTGGTCAGCTTAAGCAGTTGTGGTGAGCCACATAAGCTAATTAACCACTTGTGCTGATTGGACATACATACTACATCTGACATTACCCCCTCCCCCCTAACCACTCCGGGCTAAGAAAGTATTCAAGCTAGCTTATTAAACTGTCTTATAAGCTAAACGTAAAATAAAAAATAGTATTAACATATGAATTAAGTATTAACTATTTAAAACTTGAAAAATAAATCTATTTGATTTTTTTAGAGATATTTTTACAAATTTGCTATTAATCAAATATTTGATTTTTTGGATTATGTCAAACAACAATGCTGGTCGTTGGATGGAATTTTAAGATTCGGGATGAGCGAAGCAATTTTTAAGTTGTACTTTTAACTTGTTGTAGTTGTACTCTCAACTTGTTATAGTTGTTATTATCGATTACGCGTAACTTTAATTATAAATTTGTACAACTCAGTTATAAATATATACAATTGCATGTAATTTATCGATCACGTATAACTTTAGTTATAAATTTATATAACTTATTCATAAATTTATGTAACTACAATTTTTTTAAAATATTTGATCAATAAGTGGTCTTATATTTATATATAGAAAGTTTTAAAAAACACACTATTTTATGTTTTTAAAAGCGTGTTAACGAAAATTAAGATAGAAGCTCTTTGAGATGGAATCTTTACATGCACAAGAGCTGAGAAGGTGACAAGTCGGTCATTAGCAACCGAATATTCCATCTGCTGCGATGCATATGGAGTCCATACACATCACGCAAATCAATGCTAATTAAGTACTAACGTAGCAGCTGATGGAAGTCGCAGTAACAAGCTAGCTAGCTGTGATGCTTACTCGATCAGTTGACAGAGAATTGCTGCATGCAGTGGTAACAAGACAGGCCAGCAAATTAAGGAAGACGATCGATGACGTAGAATTGAAAGCCGTAACTACGGTCGATTTGTCCGACCGACGTGCGTCCATCCACTAATAAAGTGTTCTTGTCAGGCGAGTGACGTTGTAACTACTAGTGCATCTGAAGAAAAAAGGGGCAGAAACAAAATAATTTCGAGAAGGGAAAAGGGAAGATGAGACAGTAGGAAGCTGACGCACTAGAAGGTTTGGTACGTCCGAGTGACCCCAACAACCATGCACAGATGTGTTTTTTTTATTATTGTGAAAAGGAAAAACCGACCGGTTGACATCCCAAGCAAGCAAATTAAGCAAAACAGAGGAAAGCAAGCGTACGTTTTGATTAAATTTACAGCTAACGGTTACTGTAGTTTCGTACGTTGATCTGATCTGATGTTGGATGTGAGCAATGCAGGCGCTTTAATTAGTGGAGTACAATTAGCTGCCTAATTAAGCCAAGCCGGCCGGTGATCTTGTCTGTTGTGTTGCGTCGCCGGCCATGGCGGAGCAGAAGAGGTGGGGGCGGGCGGGCAATCCCATGGCGCAAGGCCGGCAGCGCAGCACGTGGACGACGCGACAAACGGTGGAAAGGCTTTAGCTTTAGCGAGCAGCTACAGTGGCAGCAACAAGAGGGTGGTGCCACTGTTAGCAGTAGTAGGAGTAATTAATTACGGCGTTAATAATACTCCACCTGATTGAAAGAGCAGCAAGCAGAAAAAGGGGAATCCTTTCCACCACCCGACCTTTCTCTTCTTCCCCGCGGGCGGGCGATGGCGCGAGAGGGAAGAGGAAGGGCGGATCCATGAGTTGAGTGGAGGATTCCCCAAACCCACCAGCCACCACCTTTCCCTGTAAGGAAGGACGCCGCGCAATGATTTCTTCTTCTTCTTCTTCTTTTACCCTGCTGCTGCTGCTGCTGCAGCCGACGCCGACGCCACCACCAAACCCCAATCCCAATCTCGCCTGAGCTCAATCCCTTCGCCTCGCTGCCGATAGAGAGCGTACACCATGTTCAAGCTGCACCGCCACCGCTCGTCGGACCGCGTCGGCCAGCGCTTTGACTTCCGCTTCTCCAACTTCCGCGCCGTCCAGGTACCCATGCTCTCTTGCTCTCTCGATCCGTTCCTGCTTGCCCAGCTGACGTTGGGGCTTGGGATTCCTCACATGGGGAACCTCCTATTAATCGCTTTGCTCCATCGATTCGTCTGGGGAGTGTGTACGTAGTAGCTCGCTGCCACCGAAAGTTTAGCATTTCCTGCATCTGGTAGCTATCACCCCATACTTCCCTGCTCCAATTCATCCATTCAGTCAATAAAAAAGACAACTTTTTTGGCCTAGGGCACCATTATATGCAATCACGCCGGTCCATTCACATGAGGTTTCATGTTAATTTCTCAGAAATAGTACAAAATCACACCCCAATAGAGGGCAATGCCAATATGCCGTACCAGTTATAGTGCCCATCTAATTGTTATCCTGGTAAATGAATAGAGAAGCTCAAAATGCACTATGATTTCAGGTGCATTTCCTGCAGTACCTCTGGTACCAATATTCCCAGATCTTTATACCTTACTGATCTGTGTTCGACAGGTCCCTGCAGTATCAGACAGGCTATTCCTTTCGATTATCTCAGTGGATACTGGAAAAACAGTTGCCAAGTCCAGTAAAGCAGCTGCCCACAGTGGAATTTGCCAGTGGCCCGACAATATATTGGAATCAATATGGTTTTCTCAAGATGAAGTGTCAAAAGAATTTGATGAGTGCCAGTACAAGATTGTTGTTTCCGTGGTATGCATATTGCTTGCATAGTTATGCCTTTTGCATTTGGCCATATGTAATCTTGACCAGCCTATCCTATTGATGTTGCTAAACTTTACCATTGTCTGTGTCACCACCAACAATTCTCATGTTGCAGGGATCTATAAAAAGTGGTATTCTTGGGGAGATCTTCCTAAATCTGACTAACTTTCTCAATTTGGTGGACCCAACTGCTATCTCTTTGCCATTGAAGAGATGCAACTCTGGAACAGTTTTACAGGTAACTTTAGTGATTTTATACCTTTCCCTTTACAAGCTTTTTTTTTCCTCAACACATTAACTCAATTCTTAATGTTATGTGTTGCTTTCCAAAAAAAAAAACAAATGAAAAAAAACCTGCTTATAGTGTCATTTATTCTTCCTGTGCAGCTTAAGGTTCAATATCTTGGCACCAAGTCTAAGTTGAGGTAACTAATTCTGAAGCTTCAGTTTGTTCCCCTTATTTTTTTATCCTACAACACAGCCTTTTATTCTCACTGTACTGTTTTCCCACCATATTTCCCCTTTACCATGTTCCCGTTTCTATGCAGTGGTGTGAGAGCTTGGAAAGATTTGTCTCCTCGTCTCGATGACCGCAGTCCAACCAATGATGATACTGACAGCAAGTCAGATGGCTCTGATAGTATTGCAAACAGGAGTGTTCGTTCTTCATCAGGAAATCCTTTAGGTGGTACTACTCAAGATGAACCTGGAAACAGGGTATGCCAATGTTTAAAACAGTTTGTTCTATCCTAAGTTCATTTATCTTCTCCATAATGTTTCGATGTAATTTTTGATTGTCTGGACTCATATTTCCAATATTAATCATGTCATTCTTGTTGGGGGTTCTCAAGTTGGCTTCTCATTTGACTATTATTACTGTCTAATAATATTTTGAAATCTCACTTGAAATGCTAATTGGTTTGGTTGCAGATGTAGGCTCTTCCGATGCTTCATTTGTAACATTTCTATGCCATCTGCTACTTCAATATAGTTTTGCTAATCCCCTAAAAAATATAGTTATGCTATTTTGGAGCACCCTGGTTTCTATGTTCTGATATGTAATCCTGGGATTTTTTCTTTCGTGAAAGCCCACTTCTGACTCTGAAGTCATTTGCCTTTGTTCATTAGTACTTATTGTTAATTTCTTTTTCATATTTCTTGTATGCTAAATATTCATCTATATTGTGTGGGAACTCTGGCTCCATGAATGTCTATGTTTTGTTTTGTGTGGGCTACAAATTCACAAACAACAAATATCTCTTCTTTTTTTTTGTAGATGTTGTTTATCAGAGCATTGTGCGTGCATGATTAGTCCTTGTATTTTTTTTTTCAGGAAATGAGTTTCTCAGCATCTGGGTCCCACAGGAGTTCTAATTCTGGAGATAGTACTGCGGATAGAACAAACTTTTCCCCTAGAGACAGCTCTAATGGGGGTGTGCATGTGGGAAGGCAGGATTCTGCCAGCTCGTATGTTAGCGCCAGTCGTGGTGATGATGGATTTAGATCAAACAATTCATCTTTCAGTTCCCGTGCATCAGGCCCTAATGCGTTGCAAGGGAATACTCCAAAATCATTTGGGAATGGGTTTGGTCAGTTATCATTAGGGACGTCTGATTCATCCAAAGAGCTTCTTGAAGCGGCTGAAGAAACAATTGAGGAACTCCGTGATGAGGCAAAAATGTGGGAACGGCATTCTCGCAAGTTGAAGGCTGATCTAGAGATGTTGAAGAAGGAATGTTCCGAGAAATCCAAGCAACAAGCTGAGCTAGAAGTTGAACTGTCTGCTGCACATGCTGAACGGGATTCCTATAGGCAAGAAATTGAAGAGTTGAAGTCATCCATGCAAGAGGTAACCACACGACAAAAAGTTGGAGGAACCTCCAAATATGGGGACTGGATAGATCTGCAGAAGGAACTTGAAGATGATATAAAGTTTCTGAAAGAATCAAATGCAAACTTATCCATACAACTGAAAAATACTCAAGAAGCAAATATAGAGCTTGTTTCTATTCTTCAGGAGTTGGAAGAGACCATAGAAGAACAGAAAGCAGAAATATCTAAGATTTCTAAGGTCAAGAATGACCCTGTACTAAAAAAGGATTCCTTAGTGAAACAGGACATGGAATGGGCTAAGCAACTGTCAATTAAAGAAGATGAAATCACAATGTTGAGGGAGAAATTGAATCGTGTACTGAATATCGAAAATGCAGGTGTTGCAGGTTCTGATGCTGTTTATCTTGAACTAGAGAAAGAAAATGAACTTTTAAGGGTTAAAATACAAGAGCTTGAGAAAGATTGTTCAGAGCTAACAGATGAAAATTTGGAGCTTATATACAAGTTGAAAGAAGTAGGTGGGGCTACAAAAGGTCAGGGCCCTTGTATTCCAAACAATAGCAATTTGCAAATTGAAGAGCTTACATCACAGATACGTCAACTGGAACAGGAGCTTAGAAACAAGGAATTGTTGCACACTGGACATTTTGTCGATGCGTCAATATCTAGCTCAAAAGAATTACAGGAAAAATGTGCTGATCTTGAGCTGAAGCTGCTGAATTTTACGTCTCAAGCCTATGAGCTAGAAGAGAAGTTCCAAAGAAGCCAAGAAGAGCTAGAACAAAGAAATCTTGAGTTATCTGAGCTGAGGCAGAAGCTTGACACTTCCCATTCCACGGCGGTGGAAGCTGTTCAAACTAGTGGTGCAAGAGGTTACCAATTCAGAGGAGAAGGTATGGATAGTGAATCTGAGACAGATATGTTGAAGGCTAAAATTCAGCTACAGCAACAGGAAAATGATGATTTGCGATGCTCCAAAGTTGAAATGGAAAGCGTTATTTCTAAAATTCAGGCAGAGAAGAGTCGGTTGGAGGAACGCCTGGAAGCATCACTTAAAGAAAGTAGCATTTCTTCAAAATGCTTAGATGAGGTGCGGCAAGATATCCTTGTGCTTTCAAGCAGCATAGATTCCCATGTTTCAGCCAATAAGGTTCTGGAAAGAAAGGTAACTGAACTGGAGAGTTGCAAAGCTGAACTAGAGTTACATTTATCGGACCTGGAACAGGAAAACATAGAGCTATCGGAACGCATTTCTGGACTCGAAGCTCAGTTGACATACATGACAAATGAAAAGGAGTCAAGTGAGCTACAGATACACGATTCTAAATCACTTATCGTCAATCTCAAAGATAAGGTAGAGCGCCAGCAAGCAGAGATGGAAACTCAAAGGCTTGAGTTTAAGCAAAAACAACAAGAAGTGCAGAGAAAATTGTCTGAAGCACAAGATGATTCAGAAGTTCTGAGGAGATCTAATTCTAAACTACAATCTACAGTTGAGAGCCTTATTGAAGAGTGCAGTTCTCTGCAAAATCAAATTGCCGATCTGAAGAGGCAGAAATTGGAGTTGCATGGCCATCTCACTCAACAAGAGCAGGAATTGGATAACTCGAAAAAACGAAACCTTGACTTTTGCAAAACAGTCGAATTCCTAGAGGCAAAGCTTTCTTCACTTCAGAAAGACATTTCTTCCAGAGAGCAGTCTTTACTATCAGAACTGGAGAGTATATTCCAGGAGCACACGGAGCAAGAAGAAAGAATAAACCGTGCACATTTCATGCTAAACAAGATTGAGAAAGAAAAGACTCTTGAGGTAGAGAATCTTGAGAGGGAGGTCATGAGCCTCACTGCACAGGCCTCTTCCACACACGAGGAGCGAGAAAATGCCACAGTTGAGGCCATTCGAGAGGTCTCTGCCCTACGAGCTGACAAGGTCAAACTTGAGGCTAGTCTCCAGGATGTCACTGCACAATTGAGTCATTACGAGTCTCAATTGGAAGACCTTCGTAAGGAGTCTAAAAGCAAGATTAAAGGCTTGGTTGACTCCCTTAATGCATCCAAACAAAGCGAGGAAATGTTGGCAGCAGATGCTGAACATATGAAAAAATTGATGGAAGATGCTAAATCCAATGAAGATAAGTTAAAAAAATCTTCTGGTGAATTAGAATTGAAGCTTAAAGCCAGTGATTATGAGAAGCAGCAAATGATGGAAGAAATATCTGGTCTGAAACTTCAAGTTCAGAAAATAATGGGACTTCAAGACGAAATTCTCAAACTTAAAAGTTCTCTTGACGAGGCTAAGTTTGAAAAAGGAAAACTGGAGGAGCTACTTCGTTCTGTTACCGAGGAATGCGAAGAATTGAAGGCACAGAAGGCTATGCTAACAGATAAAGTGTCCAATATGCAGGAGACTTTGGACAATGGTGAAGAAGAAAAACGAAGCAGAATAGCTATGCAGGCAAAGCTTGTAAGGCTGGAGAGTGATCTATCTGCACTGGAAGCATCGCATGTACATGAAGCAGAGCTAAAGAATGAACTTAATAGAATGAAGAGATCAAATAGTGAGTACCAGAGAAAGATACAATCCCTTGAGCAGGAAAATGAGGACCTCACAAGGAAAAGTCAGCTCGAGCAGATGACCCACATCAAAGAGGAGGACCTTGGGAAGCAGGTTAGCCTTAAAAAGTACTTATCATGATTTTTTTTTGTTGATTTTATTGATGTTCTTAATGTCTGTCTGTGCCATGTGTTGTAATCTCAGGAAATTGGGGGTTCTTCAGTTGACGAGGAAGCTAACATTCATTTGAAGATCCAATTATTGGAAGCTAAGCTTGCAGAGGCTTTAGAGGAAAATAAGATGTACAGAGCTCAACAGAAGAGGTATTCCTTCTGTTCCAAACCTATATGCCTTTTGTTATGTATTACCCAATCTAGTATCAGCTAAAGCATAAAAGCACGTTTCTTTCCTTTGTAACAGTTATCCATTTAACCTTCAAATCAAAACTTGGTATTCTTGCAATGGCAACTACAGCCTGCTATATATATAAGCTCATTAGTTTGGAACCACATGATGTGTTGAACTGCTGGTGAGATTAAGCTGAATTACACATTATTAATGAACATAAATTTTGAAGCCATATGTTTTCACTATGTTAAACATTCCATTTTGTTGGTTTGATAAATCATCAATACTGTTGAACTTGGACAACATATCTCCTTTGGTGAATCTTTGTCATGGCTAGTTTGATAATCTCTGCTACCTTCCACTTAGAACTTAGAAGATCACTATATTCTTGTTTTATATTTTCTTTTTTCGTTTTTTGTACAGTCCCATGCCTGATGGGCAATCTGCTGCTGGGGACGGCAAGGAGAGTAGTAACGACAGGGTTATGCAACTAGAAGGAGAGCTAAGAGATATGAAGGAGCGCTTACTCAACATGAGCTTGCAGTATGCAGAGGTAGAGGCTCAGCGGGAACGGTTAGTGATGGAACTTAAAGCTGCCAAGAAAGGCCGGTGGTTCTAGCTTGCTGGAGAACTATTGCCTGCCATAACATAAGACTGATATCACAGGTACCTGTATATACACTTTCCTTGCCACATAGGTTGATTCCAATTATCAACGTGTTGTTTGGTTGCATACGCCAAAATTTCTTGTGAAGCTTTTTCGGACTCGTGACCAATGGGATCCCATGGTTACCTTGGTTCACAGAATGCTCTTATCATTCCGGGCTGTTATGGCTAGTGTTCTAGCGTAAAACCCTTCTACTTTTGCAGATGGACATCATGAACCAGCGCCATGTCTGCACCATGACAGTATGGCATGCATGTTATGTTATCATTTGAGAGCAAAAGCAAGTGCTGAACCAGATGTGATGTGCACCAGACTTTTGCTAGTTGGTACTAGAGCATGAGCAGCAAAAGGATGAAGGTCTTCGTGATAGGGCGAACTGTGAGTCTGTGACACCTCCCTGGAGAAAAAGGCCACCACTTAACCTTATCAAGATAGTCCCCTTTTAACTGATTGACTATTATTTGTGTAATATATCTTGTCTATTTTTGTCCGGTATACTGGTTTCTCAATTGATTCGGAGGGTGAACGTTATTTGTTAATATGGTTACTTGGATCACCCGAAGATTACATCCATTCCAGCAAGAGTGAGGTTAACTGTTTATAAAGATGTAGCTCTTTTTTTTTATCTCCCTGAGACCAGTATGATTGTGTTAAGAGATTTAGTCAGTAGTACAGTCACCATACTCTCCTACATTATTTATTTATTGTAATAATGAAAATGCAAGAATATGTACAATATCAAGGGGTGTGTTCTTTTCTCTTTCATGACATCCGTCCAATTCTTGGTGTATAATGAAGAGCATTTTATTCTACTATGTACATTTCAGTGTAGCTGAGTTTCAATTCATAGGTAAAGAGCAGAAGCGTCCTAAGCGTGTAAGTGTTAGAATTACTAAATGGGCTAAGACCTATATGAAAAATAATTTCTAGAAAAATCTTAAAGGCCTATCTCATGGGAAGTGGTATGGAAAATTTAGTATCACCTTACTAGTTCTAGGAGAGAGAAACATCCTTATAAGGGTAAGTTTTCTTCTAGCCACTTGAGACATACACAGTGGAGAGAACTAGAGGAACGCGCGCGCTCGCCTTGCCAGGCCAGGCGGCGTGCGTACGCGATATGCGCGTGAATAGTCCGTCAAAATTGGCTTCTCATGCTTACGTAGATGTAGCTTCTTTTTGTAATTCTGTTTTGCTGTAAATCTTAACAACTTATCTATAGTTTGTTTTGAACTCACGGGATAATTTGATAAGCGTGAAGTTCAGATAAGATACACGCAGCTTATCCAGTTCGGTTACGAGATAGAGATCGTGCGGGCGTCCTGATCACGCGTTCAATATCTCTATAAATACCGACCTGCTGTCTCCACGCAACATAAGCGAAAACAATCAGGGGCTTGTCATCCCTTTTGTTCTGAACCGACGGATTGGGAGAGCAGGTCTCTGGAACCCTCGCCTTCGACATCCTGCACTGGGAGAGGGTGAATAAGATTTTTGGGAAGCGCTACACGCGACTGCTCACTGTGTGCCCATCACGGCTCGTCTTCCTTTACGTTCGGGCGCTGCGCGTCGTCGTCGTCATCCGGTGCCGCGTGTCGTTCGTGCGGTACCTGCTGCGCCCGTGTCTGCTCCAAAACAGGGCTATAGGTAAGCATACACTATGTCTCCTGTGTTTGATCTATTCATGTTAATTACTGTTATATATATATTTAGGTCAGATTACATGGTTCTGGCTATTTATGCTATTAATGTCATGATTTATTTATGAAATAAATTAAATCTACATGTGCTTATATTTTCAACAATCCAAAAACCTTATTATAGGCACTGTGATTTTTCGATGACTGGTTTTGCCGATGCACTGAGGCCGGATAAATTCACCAGTGTGTACTTTAAGATATGACAAATCAGGGTCACTCTGTGGCTGACAGTTATGAAGTGCTTCTGGGTGAGTACTGGCAAACCTGAAGGAGTTCTCTCTGCTGAACAGTAGAAAGAATTTGACGAAGCCACTACTCTCTTTGTGGGATGCATTCTTAGCGTTCTTGGTGATCGTCTGGTCGAGGTGTACATACATATGACCGACGCTAAGGAGTTATGGGATGCACTAAATACCAAATTCGGTGCTACTGATGCTAGCAACGACTTGTACGTCATGGAGCAGTTTCACGATTTCAGCATGGTTGACAACCGTTCTATGGTCGAACAGGCTCATGAACTATAAACCATTGCTAAGGAACTCAAACTCCATAAGTGTGCCCTTCCCAACAAATTTGTGGCTGCATGCATTATTATAAAACTACCTTCTTCATGGAGGAGTTTTGGTACTGCACTTAAACACAAGAGACAGGAGTACTCCGTTGAGGAGTTAATTGCGTTTCTTGACGTTGAGAAGAAAGCTCGGGCAAAGGACGCTGCGTCAAAAGGCGATGGTGGACAGTCTAGTGCCAATGTGGTGCAAAAGACTGCAAACAAGAACAATAAAAAGAAATTTTTCAAAGCTCAACAAAACACCAACTTCAAGAAAAAGAGGAACAATAACAACAAGGAGGAAGATGTCAGAACTTGTTTTGTGTGTGGATTGCCTGGTCATATTGCTAGGAAGTGTCCACAACGTAAGGGCATGAAGGCACCTGCAGGATAGACCTCTAAGTTTGTCAATGTGACCATTGGTAATACTGGAGATGGGACCGGGTATGGTAATTTACCTACTGTTCTCTCAGTTAATCAGCCTACTAATTGGTGGGTTGATACGGGGGGCCAATGTTCATGTTTGTGCTGATATATCTTTGTTTTCCTCTTATTAGGTCAGCCGGGATTCCTCCATTCTAATGGGGAATGAGTCGTATGCTTCTGTTCATGGTGTTGGCACAATAGATCTAAAGTTTACTTCGGGAAAGATCGTGCAACAGAAAAACGTGCAGCATGTCCCTACTATCGACAAGAATCTCGTTAGTGGTTTTCGTCTATGTAGAGATGGGTTTAAATTGGTATTTGAGTCTAATAAAGTAGTCGTGTCTAAACATGGATATTTTATTGGTAAAGACTATAAGTGCGGAGGATTATTCCGTTTTTCCCTTTTTGATTTCTACAATAAGTCTGTGAACCATATTTGTGACAGTGTAGATGATGAGGCTAGTATCTAGCATTCACGTTTATGTCATGTTAATTTTGGTTTGATGTCTCGGCTTTCTAGTTTAAATTTAATTCCAAGTTTTTCCATTATCAAAGGTTCTAAGTGCTATAGTTGTGTGTAATCAAAGCAACCTCGCAAGCCTTACAAGGCTGTCGAGGAAAGAAACTTGGCACCACTAGAACTCCTACATTCAGATTTTTGTGAAATGAATGTGGTGTTGACGAAGAGTGGAAAACGATATTTCATGACTTTGATTGATGATGCAACTAGATTCTGTTATGTGTATTTATTGCAAACGAAAGATAAGGCCCTAGACTATTTTAAAATTTATAAGACAGAAGTTGAAAACCAACTTGACAGAAAGATAAAAAGAATTAGGTCAGATCGTGATGGAGAGTTTTTTTCAAATGTTTTTGATTTATTCTGTGAGGAACATGGCATTATACATGAGCGAACGCCTTCCTATTCTCCCGAATCTAATGGGGTTGCCGAAAGAAAGAACCGTACGTTGACTGACTTAGTGAATGCCATGTAAGACACTACAGGATTACCTAAGACATGGTAGGGAGAGGCTTTGTTAACCTCGAATCATGTATTGAATAGAATTCCTAACAGAAATAAGGATAAAACATCATACGAGGTATGGAATGGGAGAAAACCATCACTTTCTTACTTGCATACATGGGGGTGCTTGGCAAAAGTCAATGTACTAATAATGAAAAAACGTAAGCTAGGACCTAAGAAATGAAGGTTACAATTTTAGAGTCTCGTGATGCTACGTTTTTTGAAGGAATTTTCCTAATGAAGGATACACATAGCACTTCTAGTCAATCTTCTGATTTAATTACACCACCAGAACAAACTGAACATACACTTAAACATCTTGTTGAGGAGGATGACAGTAAAGCTCCTAGAAGGAGCAAGAGACAAAGGATAGCTAAGTCCTTTGGCGACGACTTCACTGTGTACCTTGTGGACGACACTCTGTTGACGCCGAAAACCCGTCGGGGGCCGTCCGGCGTCTGGGAGACACGCGAAGGCCTGGGAGATTTGCTTCACTCTAGTGCAGGTCCTAAAATCTTGAGGTTCGTAGGCGTGCCAGTCAATTTGACCCTGCAATTGACAAGGAGAAAAGATGTCAAATTCGTGAGCCAATCGGCTGGAAGCCGACTTGGACTCATCTCATCGACCGGTGGCCGATATGCACTGTAGCACTTATACATCGGCTAAAAGCCGATGACGGCAAAAGCAATAACATAATAATAAACAAGTATTGCGCTAGCCGGTCATCGAAGGGATGCTCAAAAACCAGCTATAAACTTGGTAAGTAAATAAATTAAATAAAACTCCAGCTGATCATAGTTTAAAGTTACTAGTATTGCTGTAAAGATACTGCCCGCGCCTGTGCCTGGGCCCTTGCTCACATCGGCTCCTGGGGTCTTCATCCGCTGTCCGTGCCCGTGCCCGGGTTCTTATCTATGCTCGTGCCCGGGTCCTTACCTGAGGTCGTGCCTGGGAACTCGCTTGTGCTTGCACTCGGATCGGCAAAGTAAACCAATCGGCTAACCTTTAGCCGATCGTAACAGTAATGTAGGCAAGAATATATAACAAAACAAGCAGTATAATCGGCTGTATTTAAAAAGAGATAACTTATCGGCTAAGCACTCCGATAACAACATCGCATAAAACCCATCGGCTTATTAAGAATAACGTTATTATTCAGTCTAGTAGATCGGACCCAACCGTTGCAGCACAGACATAATAATAACGAGATCTCGATAGGCCGATAGATCTAATGCAATCGTGATGTATATGATAACTTATTGGCTATACACTTCGATAAGACGCTTGCACATAAAGTATCGACTTAGCAGGACCGATTTATCGCTAGCAGTTTAGTAGGTCGGACCGAACCGATGCAGCACAAATTGACGATAAACCGCTCCTAGTAAGCCGATACGATCTATGCACGCGTGATGTGATATACCTAATTAATCTATAAGATCAAACTGAACTGATGCGGCCATAGATAAACTAAATATATCGTGGTAAGCCGACTACCATAAACCGACTAGAATATCGGGCCTAACCGAGGAAGTCCTAGCCGATAGGTAGCCGGGGTGACGAGACTTACCCTCTCGCAGGAGTTCGGACCTAAACGATGCAGCCCAGCTCGAGAAGCAGGATCCCGTCGGAAGGGTGACGATGCGCCGAAATTGTATTAATCGTTGTGATGATTTACAAGGTCCCCAGGTGTACGTATTTATACCCCGAGTTACATGAGTCCTTATCGGACACGGTACATGATTTCCTAACTCTAACAGAAAACATTAATAAGACCCAACCGGACACGAGGTAGGGTTTCCTAAAGATAAGCGCTTGCCTAATTAATATACACAGTAAATAACTGCCATGCTGCGGTCTTCACGGCTCCTTCCCGGAATCGGTCTCTTCTGGATCAATTTCCGCCAGTTGACTGCAATTTCTCCTTTGACCGAATCTGACACAGGGCCTTACCAAATTTTGGCGTTAACACATGCCCCCCAATTTCGGAGTTCTCTATAGGACTTCGAAATTCTTTCATTTTGGGCCTCCAGATTTCTTCCATACCGAGGCAGCCCAAGGTAGCCTACTTGCCATAATTGTTTGAAACAGTGCCAACGGCCTCGATTCCCGCCCGGTCATCACATCTCTATAAAACGCTTCGTCTCCCTAGCCCTTTTTTACGCTTTCACATCACCAGAGCACCACCGCTTCATCTTCCAACGCTTCAACAAGCTCTAGCGAACCCAGACGAACCGTCGCAGCCCTCTTCTTCGGCCGTCGATTCCTGCATCTTCTTCCTCTCACGATGGCATCGACATCTGCAGTTCCTGAGGTAATCCTCCTAACCAATTGTTTCTCCCGATTTTGTGGCCTAGACGCATCCAATCCGCCATGTTCTTCATCTGTTCTTCGTTATGTTCTTGTTCACTGTAGCATCTTAGAGACCAGATCTTGATCCCGGCCGCCGATTACCCAAACTTTTTCTATCATGGCCCCATGAGTAGCGAAGATCCCACCGATTTCATATGCGCCGAGACCCAGCGTATCCCTTTTAAGAACTCGGCCATGCTGGTCAGCGACTGGACCAATAGTTTCAGGTCATGGCCGAGCAAGCTGTCCGGGTGGAGAGATTGGTACACCAGGGTGTCGGCTGCGAAGAGAACCTATTGGGAAGAATCACATATCGGCCACTGCATCAATCTCTCTCTGGCCGATATGGAAAGGAATGAACCCCTGCTCACATCGGCCTCATATTTCTGGTCCGATGCCCTCAATGCCTTCCTGTTCGGGCACGGGCCGATGACCCCTACTTTGCTGGATGTTACTATGCTCACCTGCCTGGACACGACAAGCTACATCGACCCCTTCAAGCTCCGCTTCAAACCTGCTCATCGGCTCCAAGCAAAGAACATCGGCGGCTGGTCCAGGTACATATCCATTCACAATAAGGGAACTGGATCGGTTGATGACCGGGAACATGTTGCTTTTCTGAACTTATGGCTGGAGCAGTTTGTTTTTGGTGGCGCAACCCTCGGCCCAACGATCAACATGCAGTGTTTAGCAGAGTGTTTGGTTGATCGGAAACAGATCCCCTTGGGTCAATTCCTCCTTGGCGCCACTTATCACCTGCTTCACCAAGTGGCTACCAAGTTATCGGCCGGCCAGCCCGTCGGCCATATCGGGGGTCCTTGGTGGTTTGTACAGCTCTGGCTTAATATCTACACCTCCAAGGCCTTCTCCGGGACTTCTCTTCTTAACCAATCCTTTCTAGCTGATTACACAAAAGACCAAGATCCCATCTACCGCCGATGCGTTTCTATGGGAGAAGCTGCATCGGCCCTCTCTGGCGGCAAGATAACCCCCGCTGGGCTCAGTCAGTGGTTCAAGGGGTTCTATTACGGTTTCACCAGGGAGGCCACTCTCTGGTTCGCATACAATGATGCATCATCATTTGAGATGCCTTCCAATTTTGACCCGCTTAATGCTCTGGAAAGCGAGGAGTCCAAGGCCATATTCCTATCGGCCATCACCCCCCGTCTGCTGCCAACTGGCTTCTCTCTGGGCCGATCGCAGCCTTCATATGAGTTTTACCATCCATCGGTCGGTTCCCGCCAGTTTGGCCTTGGTCAGCTTCCGATCGGCCTATTTTTCATTGACAAACTTCAGGCTCGAGGCAATGTCAGCAATGCCCTAGAATATGATCGGATGCAGACTTTGGCAGACCCCCTTCTTCTAGGCACTGCCACTGAGGTGTACATTTGCACCGCCAACACCAAGCTTTTTGTCCGATGGTGGTCAGAATGGAAGAAACACTTATTCAGCTTGGCGGCCACCTGTTACTGCTCCCGTCTTGATACCGAGTATATCGAATCCGATGAAGAGGTAACACCTGTAAGCCTTAATCGCCCTCTCCGATCAACTCTTACTCCTAATTTTGCAGGCTGCCAGCGTCGAGCCCCCAACAAGAAGCAACAGCGGTCGGCCGATTCTGTATCAACCTCCATCGGCCACTCCAAACTTAGGGCGCGACGCTCCATCTCCATCGGCTCTCCTCAAGGCGCCTCGGCCGATAGGACAAAAACGGAAGAAGTTAGCGCACCGCCCCTCCTCAAAGAAGCAGAAAACCGATGCCGATGTCATTGCCCCGACGCCACCTTCTCCTCAAACAACATCGGCTCCCTCATCTCCTCAGGTATGCGCTAAGTCTTGACATTAGTACCTGCTCTTACTCATCTTACTAGTTTCCTTCCCAGCTCGAGTCATCGGCTCCAGAACCTCAACCTTCTTCCGACATCCCTCCAAGCACTGAGCCGATGGCTTCTCCAGTTGCCCCACTCTCGGCACCAAGTCCTCCAGCCGTCGATGAGACTGCTCCTACCCCATCGGCTGACATTGGCCCCTCCAAAGAACAATCTCTTCATCTTTCCGAAACCGATACCACCCGAGCTGCCGATGTCCTTCCTCAGGTAATCTCTTCACGCCCATACTTCACTTCTAACTTTCTACTGATCCTTTTACCGATGCCAATTTTGCAGTCCTTAGCCGATTTGTTTTCCTTTGACATCGGCAAGTATCTGGAGGCAGAAGACGAACCAGTCACCAGCGCAGCAACCAAACCGTCGTTCCCAGCCGATGTGCGCGATTACTTATCAAGCATCAACAATCGGCTAGACAACCCAATCGATGCGCTGGTGGAAGATTGCGGGCCTATTCGGGCAAGACTTGCAGAAATTGAACACCACTTGCCCGAAGAACTCGTTGACGCGCTAACCCCCGCAGCATACCTGGAGTCTCATAGGTTTAAACTCATCAAGCTTAGACAGCGTATAGCCGGTCGCGCTGATCAACAGAAGATTACGAAGACATCCAAGCCGATCGGCTGCTAGCCCAGATAGAGAAGAAAAGACTTGATGACATGGCAGCTGCCCCCCAAGAGCTCCAACCCAAGCTAGATCAACTGAAGAAGAAGGAGGCCGATTTGCTGGTAGAACTTGAAAAAGTTCGCAAGGATTTTGAAGCCATAGAATCCCAGCTTATCGGCCTGCCGCAAGCCATCCAAGACCAAGAGGCTAAGGTCGCAGCGACGGTGCGTCAAGTCATTCATCGGCGCAAAAACTTGAAAACCATCCCGGGCTCCGATGAAGACGACATCCGGGCCATCAATGAAATTGACCAAATCCGCCTGCACGCAATCAAAACGATCCAAATGTTCATGTAAATTAATGACCGATGGCCTCCTGAAACATTAATTGTATTGTAATATATCCTGATCGGCTCTGCTGCCTGCTTTCTTCATCCTTGATAATATTTCTGTTTGATTGATCTAAAGGCGATATCAATTGATATCGGCTGTCTTTAGGCGATACAAAACATCGGCTTTCCGGACTATTTTAGAAATCGGCCACACTTAACCGATTTAAGAACTGATCCAAACGCTGGGGTGGTATTTCTTGAGATATTTCCCGTTAAGCGCTTTAGCAAACTCCGTCCCATCAAGATCTTCTAATACATAGGCATTACCAGGCACACATCAATTAATCCGATAGGGCCCTTCCCAATTAGGCGACCATTTTCCAAACTTATTATCTCTGGACCCGATCGGCAAAATCAACTTCCACACAAGATCTCCCTCGGCAAACGACTTATTCACCACCTTTTTGTTGTAATGCCGAGCTGCCTTAGCCTTATTTTCCTTGATCCTTTCCAACGCCCTTAACCGATTCTGAGCCAAATCTTCAAGTTCATCTGTCATTAAGTTATAATAATCATCGGCTGTCAACTGATTCTGCAAAGAAATTCTCCTAGAGCCGATGTTAGTCTCCCACGGTAAAACCGCCTCATGTCCATATACCAACCGATACGGCGGCACCCGAGTAGATCCATGATGTGGCGCCTCCCGACTAGGTGGAAGGCCACCATGTGCATAAGGCACCCGATCCCAGGATCAGTAGTCGGGTACGCACAACAATGGTACAACACAGAGTACAATAATACATAAGCAGAGTACTTACATATACGTACAAGGAGATCCATCCAGGACAGACCCGGGATGGGCAAAAAATAATCAACAGGTAAACTAGCGAAACAGCAGAAACAGGGCGGAAGCTGGGCAAAAACTACTCCACAGGCACGGTTGGGAACTAGGCTCGAAACCTTCAGAAGTCTTCGTAGTCGGCCTGGTCTTGGAGGAACTCGGTAGCAGTCGGATCTTCGTCTTCCACTCCAAAACCTACTATACATATATATGAACAAGGTGAGTACTTTCGTACTCAGCAAGCCGGAAATGATGCCATGTCGGTCAGACAGAAAGGCTAAAGGTTTAATTGCGAAAATTGCCTTTAGAAACTCTTTTCCTTGCAAACACTAGTGAGCTTAAATTTTTGTTGTCGGACAGAGGCTCACGCCTCTATCCATTCCGCAAGTTGCTTTTCAACAACTCACCACTTAATGGATCAAACATAAACATATATGTTCTTATCATCTTTTGCTTCGTATTTGCTGGTCCTGTACTTCCCGAGTAGCTACAACCACTCGTTGACCCTGAGACTCGGCTACAACCAAATCTCAGCTGTGGCACTTGATGCCCGCTACACTGGCTACAACCAGCTAGCTAGTCGGCCGCCCTGGCTACAACCCGGGGGCTCATCATCGCTGCCCTGGCTACAACCCGGGAGCATGATCATGGCACTAAATGCCCGCTAGGCTGGCTACAACCAGCTAGCTAAAACACTGCTGCCCTGGCTACAACCCGGGAGCATGATCATCACCGTCTTCTGGCTACAACCCGAAGACTGAATTGCCGCCCTGGCTACAACCCGGGGGCTTAAACTTTGCTGCCCTGGCTACAACCCGGGAGCATGATCTTCATCCTGTTTACTTTTCATACACTTGTTTATGGTGCTTAACACCCCGGACCACACAGATCCGTTTCTGGCCACACAGGCCTTCCGTTTGCTTACTCGGCAAACTCAGGTAACGGTTCCCTTTCCATCCAACACTTTTCACAAATCACTGGCAACAAATCTACGCCATGGGAATCGGTCCTTAATGATAATACACAGCCAAGCCACACAGGCACTGTCTCTGTATATCAAGATTTTCACAACTTTATTTGTTTCACAAACACGCCGATACACGGAGTACCGGGTTTTTCAACCAGTTTGGTAAAACCCAACGTTTTTCCCAACGACAAACAACGTTGCAGGGCTAAGCCATTCTACTCGGCATCGTATCCTCAGATAGGATGCTAGCGTGCTATTTGTGGGGCTCTCAAGGGAGAATATATCAACATTCTACCAAAATAAGTGCTACTACTGGATAGGTCCATCGGTTGCGCTTGCAAACCGAGGCCAACAGTTTTAAGAGGTGTAAACTAAGCATGCATAATATTTTCCAAACAATATAGTTTTGCATATATGGGAAACAATATGATCAAGAGGCTTTGCCTTGTTCCAAGGAGGGGTCTTCTTCGGCGAAGGTGGCTTCGGGATCGATTCCACCAGTTCAGTTCTGAACAAGCAGAAAGAAACACTGATAAGCAGGAGAAGTAAAACACAAGAAAAAGATCAAGAAGTAGTCGCTGCAGGAAAGGTGGCAGTCGGCTGAACCAGGTTTGCAATCCGGGCGACAGAGCTCCAAAACTTGAGAGGAGAACAAGAACTCAGCAGAGCTGGAGCTGGCCGGTCTGCAAAACAAAGGAAGAAGGAGCATGGATGGCTCAATATATAGCCGGCGTGCAGGAGTGAGGCACGGTGGAGTTGGGCAACGGGTGGGGAGAAAAAGTCAAGGTGAACTGACAAAAGATTTGACAGGGAGTGACCTTGGAGTCCAACTGGTCAGGGAAGTTGGCAGGCACTGCAGCTGCGATGAGACATTAAGGTCAAGGCTAGGACAGGTTGGAGAAATCTCACTGACAGGGCTTCGGACTGACCACTGGTCCAAGCGATGCAGCAGGTTATTGTTCATCGGTCCAAGCGGTGCTGCGGACAGGTGAAGACTGGTTCTTTTCCACTCCGGTAGTCGGCGTCCAACGGCGGGTGCAACTCGGGGACAAGGAAACAACAGGTCTCAACAAGGTAGTCGGCCACTTCACAGTGCTTACTCGGCAGCAAGGAGGTCCGAGTAAAACAAAGGAAAGGGCAGGATGCAAGGACTGAGTAGCAATCTACTCGGCTCAAGGGAGAAGGTAGTCGGCTGGCCAGGGAGGAAAACTGGGGCACAGCTGACAGGATAGGAGGGGAGCTCGGGAAAACGAAGACTAGCGGGAAAAGAAAAACGGGTCGTTACAAACCTCCCCCACTTTACAGAATCTCGTCCCGAGATTCCGTTACTCGGCGAAGAGCTCCGGTACTCAGCTTGAAGGCGATCTTCTCGTTCCCATGTAGCTTCATCCTCCGAATGGTTACTCCATTGCACCTTGCAGAATCTGATTGTCTTTCGTCTGGTACGTCTGTCCCTTGTCTCCAAAATCCGAATAGGTCGTTCCTTGTAGGTGAGGTTGCGTTGTACGTCGATCTCTTTCAACGGAACTTGCTCTTCTGGGATGCGAAGACATTTCTTCAACTGGGACACATGGAACACGTCGTGGACGTCAGAGAGTTCTTCGGGTAACCTCAGTTGATACGCCACTACTCCGCGTCTGTCGACAATAGGGTAAGGTCCGATATAGCGAGGCGCTAGCTTTCCACTCATTCCGAATCTCTTTGTTCCTCGTAGGGGTGATACTCGGAGATACACATGGTCTCCTATCTGAAACTCGAGCTCTCGTCTCCGATTGTCTGCATAGTTCTTCTGTCGGGTTTGGGCTGTCTTCAAGCGCTCTCGGATAACCTTAACTCGCTCTTCTGCCTCTTTCAAAATGTCTGGTCCAAAAACCATCTTTTCTCCTACGTCTGTCCAACAGAGTGGGGTTCTACACTTGCGTCCATATAGAGCTTCATTGGGGGCCATCTGGATACTGGCTTGATAGCTGTTATTGTAGGAGAACTCGGCATAAGGCAGACAGAGATCCCAGGTTCCTTCAAAATCCAAGGCACATGCTCTTAGCATATCTTCCACGATCTGGTTGACTCTCTCGGTTTGTCCATCCGTCTGGGGGTGATATGCGGTACTGAAATTCAGGTTAGTGCCCATTGTCTCATGCAACTTTTGCCAAAAGTGGGAGGTGAACTGAGCTCCTCGGTCAGACACTATCTTCTTTGGGACTCCATGTTGGCAGATAACCTTGGTCAGATACAGCTCGGCTAGCTTCTTGGCCGGGTAGGCTGTCTTGACGGGGATAAAGTGGACGACCTTGGTCAGTCGATCCACTATTACCCAGATGGAATCATGTCCTGCCGGGGTCTTAGGTAATCCAACGATGAAATCCATTCCTATTTCTTCCCATTTCCACTCGGGTATCCTTAAGGGCTGAAGCAATCCTGCTGGCTTCTGATGCTCTGCTTTAACCCTTTGGCAAATGTCACAAACTGCGACATACTCGGCAATATCTCGCTTCATTCCAGGCCACCAGTAACGATCCTTAATATCCTTGTACATCTTGGTACTTCCTGGGTGGATGGAATAAGCGGACTCATGGGCTTCTCTCAAGATCAAGTCTCGGATTTCCTTTCTGTTGGGCACGCAAATGCGTTTCCCAAACCAAACAGTTCCTTTGCTGTCGATGGAGAACTCGGGGGCTTTTCCCTGGGTCATGCTTTCCTTTAGAGATACAAACTTTTCATCTACTTTTTGAGCTTCTCTGATCCGGTCCTCCAAGGTAGGCTGAATCAGCAAAGTTGCCAGCGTTCCTGGCTTGACCATATTTATCCTTAGCTTTTCCAGCTCTCGACTTAGCTCGGGTTGAAGGGGCGGGGTCAAGATGGCATTACAATGGACTTTCCGACTGAGGGCATCGGCAACAACATTTGCCTTGCCAGGGTGGTAATGTATTCCAAGGTCGTAATCCTTAATCAAACTCAAGCCATCTTCTTTGTCTGAGATTAAGCTCCGTCTGAGTGAAGATATACTTCAGGCTTTTATGGTCAGTGTATACTTCACACCGATTTCCGACTAGGTAATGTCGCCATATCTTCAAGGCATGCACTACTGCTGACAACTCTAGGTCATGGGTCGGGTAATTCAACTCATGGGGTCTTAACTGTCTTGAGGCATACGCAACCACTCTTCCTTCCTGCATAAGCACACAGCCTATGCCTAGTCGGGATGCATCACAGTATACCTCAAAGTCTTTCCTGATATCCGGAAGGATCAACACAGGTGGGGTAGTCAGCCTTTTCCTTAATTCCATGAAACTTTTCTCACAGGCGTCACTCCATTCAAACTTCTTTTCCTTTTTTAGCAATTCTGTCATGGGTTTGGCAATCCTTGAAAATCCTTCAATGAATCTCCGATAATAACCAGCCAAACCTAGGAAACTTCTCACTTCCGTGACCGTAGTCGGGGATTTCCAAGAAAGCACGTCTCTCACTTTCCCCGGGTCCACTTCTACTCCCTGGGCAGTGACCACATGCCCGAGAAAAGCAACTCGGTCTAGCCAAAACTCACACTTCGAGTATTTGGCAAACAACTGGTGCTCTCTTAACTTTCCTAGAACCATTCTCAAATGTCCAACATGTTCCTGCTCGTCCTTGGAGAAGATTAGGATGTCATCCATAAATACCACGACAAACTTGTCGAGATATTCCATGAATACCTTATTCATAAGACTCATGAAGAAAGCTGGGGCATTAGTGAGTCCGAAGGACATCACTGTATACTCATATAATCCATATCGGGTCAGGAAAGCTGTCTTGGGTATATCTTCAGATCTGATCTTCAATTGGTGGTATCCTGATCTCAAGTCAACCTTAGAGAAAACTTTAGCTCCTTGCAGCTGGTCGAACAGGTCGTCAATCCTTGGTAGAGGATACTTATTCTTGATGGTTACTCCATTCAGTGCGCGATAATCAACGCACATCCTCTTGGTCTTATCCTTCTTTTCCACTAGGAGCACTGGAGCTCCCCAAGGTGATGTGCTAGGTCGCAACAAAACTAGGCTCTCAAGTTCTTCTATCTGCTCTTTCACTTCGGCTAACTCATTAGCCGCCATTCTATAGGGTCTCTTGGATATGGGTGCTGTGCCGGGTAGCAACTCTATAGAGAATTCAATCTCCCTATCAGGGGCATTCCGGGTAAGACTATCTGGAAGACATCAGGGTACTCATTGATCACCGGCACTCCTTCCAAAGGGACTACTTGCACTGAGCTCAGGAGGGGTCGGTTCTTGGGGTTTCCAAGGGAGGCAAACTTTACTTCTTGTCCAAAAGGGCACTGCAGGGTTATGGTGCTGGTTGCACAGTCTATTCGGCCCTTATGCTTAGCTAACCAGTCCATGCCTAGAATCAAATCCAAGCCTTGTGATTCCAGGACAATGGGGTTGGCTGAGAAACTAACTCCTTTAATTACCAAGGTGACTCCAGGGCAAGATTGGTCTGACCTAAACTCCTTACCAGGGGGAGTGTATGACCATAGGTATCTAGACCTTGAACATCCCAACCATACTTATCCACAAAAGATGAGAAATAAAGGAATGCGATGCTCCAGAATCAACAGAACAATTGCAGGTACGGAGTTGACAAGAAACGTACCATTACCACATCTGAAGCTTCTCGGGCTGTCTCTGACTGGATATGATTGACTCGGCCACGTCCAAAGGTCGGAGGGGCACGGGAGGCAGATCCATTAGCATGTGTAGTCGGCTGTCCTCGACTGAACACAGGGGCTCTTGAAGCGCTGGCGTTGGGGCGTCCGGAGGCTGCAGAGTCTTGTTTCTGGGGACAGTGTCGGGCGAAGTGACCAACTCGTTGCAGTTGTAGCATCGGCTTCCTGGGGCACTCGGGATACTCCTCTGCTGAAGGCCGGCTGGGGGTAGTGGCGACTTGCACCGGTACTTGCACTGAGGGGTCGGGACTGAACAAGAAAGAAGCCGGGCGAGAAACAGATGGGCGAAACACCCGCTCTTGAAACTGGGATGGGGCAAACTGACGGGGAAGGACTGGGAGATAGGCCTGGTACTCGACCACTACGAGACTGCATCTGGAGGCCTTTGCGCTTGCGAAAAACTTCGATCTCCTTCCTCGCGTCTTCAACTACTAGGCTCTGTTGACCATGTGCTGGAAAGTTAGGGAAGTCATGGCAATAAGCTGGATCTTCATTGCCACATTCATCCCTTTCAGAAACCTTCTGATTTTCTTCTTGTCCGTGTTTCACGTCCTCGTGCATAGCGAGCTAGATGTTGAACCTGCTCAGTACTCGCTGATGCTGGAATGTCCCTGCTTGAGTTGTTGAATGTCTTCTCTTTTAATGTCTATTACTCCTTCTGGGACATGTCGGGTTCTGAAGCGGCTTCAAAAACTCGGGCCAGGCGATGTTGCGGCATCTTGATGGGCAGCACAGTATTCTCCCACCAATCGGCTGCTGGTCCATGTAGTTGGTGTGCAGCAAACTGTCTTTTCCGGGTGTGCACTGCACTAGGCTCAGCTTTCTATCCATATCCTTCAGCCAGTCGTCAGCCGCTACTGGCTCAGCAGTCTGAGAGAACTCTGCGGCAGGACCTCAGTGAAGTCGGCGAGCGTGGAGCGTCCATGAGCTTGTCTGGTGGAGCTTGATGGAGAAGATGCTGCATTGCGGCCAGATTCGGAGCAATGCTGGCAAGATCTGGGTCTGGATGGCCATAAGCTGCTTGGGGGTCTTGCTGGAAGGTGAGAGTTGAGCAATCCTCCAGGGTTTGCTGTTGCAGCGTCGAGGTACCAAGCCGGCTGACGGACATTTCCGGACATCCGATCATGAGTCTGCTCCACAACGTCTTGTCCTCTGCGGCAGTAAGCAGTTGTTTCGGAACTGGACCTGTGGCTTCAAAACCCAGGCGAGCTGGAGCACATATCCCGGCCGCTGACGTTCGGCTGATCAGGTCTAAGAAAGGGCAACCAAAGGAAGAGGGGCTCAGCAAGGTTATCGGCAACCAAACCGATGGAACAGACGAAGGAGCAAACAAGATTAGCAAGATGGATTCAATCAGCAGAACAAGGAATATACTCGGGAATCCAACCTCAACGAAAAAGATGACAGATGGGGACTGGAACCTAACGGGCTAAAACCAAAGATCCACGCAGGCCAAGGTAGGGAGATAGCCAAGAGTTTAGGAACTTTTCCAAAATTCTACAAAGCAGAGAGAAAGATACTCAGACAACCCTAGATTTTTGCAATAGTATAGTTTTCAAAATAAGATCCTCAAGGATATCTACACGGTGGGGTTTCGCTCCTAGGGCCAACCTTTGCTCTGATACCACCGCTGTGGCGCCTCCCGACGAGGTGGAAGGCCACCATGTGCATAAGGCACCCGATCCCAGGATCAGTAGTCGGTACGCACAACAATGGTACAACACAGAGTACAATAATACATAGCAGAGTACTTAAATATCCACGTACAAGGAGATCCATCCAGGACAGACCCGGGATGGGCAATAAAAATAATCAACAGGTAAACTAGCGAAACAGCAGAAAACGAGGGCGGAAGCTGGGCAAAAACTACTCCAACGGCACGGTGGGAACTAGGCTCGAAACCTTCAGAAGTCTTCGTAGTCGGCCTGTCTTTGAGGAACTCGTAGCAGTCGGATCTTCGTCTTCCACTCCAAAACCTACTATACATATTACTATGAACAAGGTGTACTTTCGTACTCAGCAAGCCGGAAATGATCCATGTCGTCGACAGAAAGGCTAAAGGTTTAATTGCGAAAAATTGCCTTTAGAAACTCTTTCCTTGCAAAACACTAAGTTTAAGCTTAAAATTTTTGTTGTCGGACAGAGGCTCACGCCTCTATCCATTCCGCAAGTTGCTTTTCAACAACTCACCACTTAATGGATCAAACATAAACATATATGTTTCTTATCATCTTTGCTTCGTATTTGCGGTCCTGTACTTCCCGAGTAGCTACAAACCACTCGTTGACCCTGAGGACTCGGCTACAAACCAAATCTCAGCTGTGGCACTTGATGCCCGCACACTGCTACAACCAGCTAGCTAGTCGGCCGCCCCTGGCTACAACCCGGGGGCTCATCATCGCTGCCCTGGCACAACGCCGGAGCATGATCATGGCACTAAATGCCCGCTAGGCTGGCTACAACCAGCTAGCTAAAACACTGCTGCCCTGGCTACAACCCGGAGCATGATCATCACCGTCTTCTGGCTACAACCCGAAGACTGAATTGCCGCCTGGCTACAACCCGGGGGCTTAAACTTTCGCCCTGGCTACAACCCGGGAGCATGATCTTCATCCTGTTTACTTTTCAACCTTGTTTGTATGTGCTTAACACCCCGGACCACACAGATCCGTTTCTGGCCACACAGGCCTTCCGTTTGCTTACTCGGCAAACTCAGGTAACGGTTCCCTTTCCATCCAACACTTTCACAAATCACTGGCAAACAAATCTACGCCATGGGAACGGTCCGTAATGATAATACAACAGCCAAGCCACACAGTCACTGTCTCTGTATATCAAGATTTTCACAACTTTATTTGTTTCACAGAACACGCCGATACACGGAGTACCGGGTTTTCAACCAGTTTGGTAAAACCAACGTTTTCCCAACGACAAACAACGTTGCAGGGCTAAGCAGCATTCTACTCGGCATCGTATCCTCAGATAGGATGCTAGCGTTGCTATTTGTGGGCTCTCAAGGGAGAATATATCAACATTCTACCAAAATAAGTGCTACTACTGGGTAGGTCCATCGGTTGCGCTTGCAAACCGAGGCCAACAGTTTTAAGAGGTGTAAACTAAGCATGCATAATATTTTCCAAACAATATAGTTTTGCATATATGGGAAACAATATGATCAAAGAGGCTTGCCTTGTTCCAAGGAGGGGTCTTCTTCGGCGAAGGTGGCTTCGGGATCGTCCACCAGTTCAGGTTCTGAACAAGCAGAAAGAAACACTGATAAGCAGGAGAAGTAAAACACCAAGAAAAGATCAAGAAGTAGTCGGCTGCAGGAAAGGTGGCAGTCGGCTGAACCAGGTTTGCAATCCGGGCGACAGAGCTCCAAAACTTGAGAGGAGAACAAGAACTCAGCAGAGCTGGAGCTGGCCGGTCTGCAAAACAAAGGAAGAAGGAGCATGGATGGCTCAATATATAGCCGGCGTGCAGGAGTGAGGCACGGTGGAGTTGGGCAACGGGTGGGGAGAAAAAGTCAAGGTGAACTGACAAAAGATTTGACAGGGAGTGACCTTGGAGTCCAACTGGTCAGGGAAGTTGGCAGGCACTGCAGCTGCGATGAGACATTAAGGTCAAGGCTAGGACAGGTTGGAGAAATCTCACTGACAGGGCTTCGGACTGACCACTGGTCCAAGCGATGCAGCAGGTTATTGTTCATCGGTCCAAGCGGTGCTGCGGACAGGTGAAGACTGGTTCTTTTCCACTCCGGTAGTCGGCGTCCAACGGCGGGTGCAACTCGGGGACAAGGAAACAACAGGTCTCAACAAGGTAGTCGGCCACTTCACAGTGCTTACTCGGCAGCAAGGAGGTCCGAGTAAAACAAAGGAAAGGCAGGATGCAAGACTGAGTAGCAATCTACTCGGCTCAAGGAGAAGGTAGTCGCTGCCAGGAGGAAAACTGGGGCACAGCTGACAGGATAGGAGGGGAGCTCGGGAAAACGAAGACTAGCGGGAAAAAGAAAAACGGTCGTACACATGACATGCCATCCGATAGGCCCACAATGAATCGGCTAATGTAGTATGCCATCGCCGCGGTTGCTCATCAATTTTCCGCTTAATCAACTTGATCAAACTCTTGTTAGAAGCTTCCGCCTGTCCATTGGCCTAAGCATAATAAGGCGATGAATTTAATAACTTGATCCCCATACTGGCAGTAAACTGTTGAAATTCATCAGATAGAAAGACAGACCCCTGATCAGTAGTTATCGTCTGAGGAATTCCAAACCGATAAATTATATGCTCCTTTACAAACTCGATCGCTTCCTTGGATGTAACTTTCTTCAAAGGAATCGCCTCTACCCATTTGGTAAAATAATCCGTTGCCGCCAATATGAACTTATGTCTCTTACTTGATGGAGGAAAAACCTGGCCGATCATGTCAATTCCCCATCCTTTGAACGGCCATGGTTTGATGATAGGGTTCATAGCCGACGCTGGTGCTCGTTGTACATTTCCGAATTTTTGACAATCTTGACATCCTTTATAGTACCTGAAGCAATCTTCCAGCATTGTCGGCCAAAAATATCCTACTCTTCTCAACAACCACTTCATCTTACGAGCCAATTGATGAGTCCCACAGACACCTCATGCACCTCGCACATAACCACCTTGGCTTCTTCCAAGTTCAGGCACCTAAGCAGAACTCCCTCAAACATCCGATAATACAGTTCCCCATCAAGCAGCACATACTTAGTAGCTCTATACCGAATTTTTCTGGAAACCGATTGCGACGGATTTTGCAAGTAACCAACTATCTCCTGTCTCCAATCATCGACCTTATTCTGAATGTCAATATCGGCTATCTCAACCTCAACTGTCTATTCAACCGATACCCTGAAGCAATCTGCGCAAGATTATTGGCTTCTAAATTCTGCTCCCTGGAATATGATCTATTGATACCATCTTGAAATCCTTTAACAAATCCGTACACTCCTCATAATATGACCTCAAAATATCATCCCTGCACTCATATTCTCCAGACAACTGCTTGACCACCAATAAAGAATCGCCAATTATCTCTATGACATCGGCCCCGATCTCCTTTAAGAGTTGAAGTCCTTTTAGCACCGCCTCGTATTCTGCCTGATTGTTAGTCCGATAAGGCTTAATTGTAAAAGCAAACTCAAAACTTGCCCCCCGAGGCGATATGATAACTAAGCCGATACCAGATCCATGCTTGCAAATCGATCCATCAAAAAACAAAGTCCATGGGATCGGCTCTACATAATCTTCGTGAACCCCTCTGTGTTGTACAATAAAATCGGCCACTGCCTGTCCCTTAATTGCTTTAGCCGATTCATATCTCAAGTCGAACTCCGTCAAAGCAAAAACCCATTTACCAACTCGTCCTTTCAAGACTGGAGCCGACAGCATATATTTGACCACATCGGCCTGGCAAACTACTGTACATTCACCGATAGGATATAATGCCTTAACTTTGTACACGAGAAATATAAGCACAAGCATAACTTCTCCACCGCAGGATATCTTGTTTCAGCATCCAAAAGCCTTCTGCTCAAATAAAATACAACTCGCTCTTTGCCTTCAAATTCTTGAATTAAAACAGACCCGATGGATTTCGCATCGGCTGACAAGTACAACCTGAACGGCACTCCTTTCTGCGGCGGAATTAAAACAGGTGGGGAACTCAGATAATTCTTGATCTCATCAAATGCCTTCTGCTATGCTGCCCCCCACACAAATTCTTGATCGGCCTTCAACTTCAACAACGGAGTAAAAGATTCAATCCTCCCTGATAAATTTGATATAAATCTCCTCACAAAATTAATCTTGCCGATCAACGATTGCAACTCCGTCTTATTGCTTGGTGGCTCTGTAGTCTTAATAGCTCTGATGCTTCGCTGACTAAATTCAATTCCTCGCTCATGAACCATAAAACCCAAAAACTGCCCAGCCGATACACCAAAAGCGCACTTATTGGGATTCATTCTGTCAGCGAAGTGGGACTGGGGGTCCCACGTTCTGCGGGGACGCGAGGGACTTCGGCCACGGCAAATACTCCGGAGTCCACATTCTGCGCAAGAAGAGACCGGCTACGGCCGCTCTCCCACCAAGTATCCAGGGGCCCGGGCACTGGCCGGGCCCAGACAAGCATCCCTCGGTCCCGGGCGCCGGTCGCCCCGGACCTGGATGCTGAATCCCGACTGCTCCGGTGCCGATGCCGACTGCCGACGGCCCCGGAGCCGATGCCAACTGCTCCCGGGTGCCGACTGCCCCGGTGCCGACTGCCGATGGCCCCGGAGCCGATGCCAACTGCTCCCGGGTGCCGACTGCCCCGGTGCCGACTGCCGATGGCCCCGGAGCCGATGCCGACTGACCGGGTGCCGGCTGCCCCGGTGCCGACTGCCCCCGATCGCCTCGGCCCCGGAGTGCGGCCCCGAGAGCCGATCGCCTCGGCTTGCCGGGCCGATCTACCCGAAGAACTCTAGCGGACAACTCTCCAACTACCTACTTTAACGATGAGGCGACGGGGCGTGACATGCCTGTCGCCCGCTCCTGTGCAGTCAGAGCCTTTTGTCTACGGAGGCCCATTTCTCTGTGCAATCGCTGTTCACAATCAGAGCCTTTTGACTTGGAGGCGTACGCCGTCACGTCTCCACGCTCCAGCCGTCCTCCGTAGCCGACCTACCCGGCGTGGACGCAGCAGACGGCAACAGGCAGAGACGTGCGACAAGACTTTGACAAGACAAATCATACCTAGCTCTCCCATGCACTGGCACTGTGGACTCCCCTGATTTTATAAAGGAGGACCCAAGCCACCGCGAAGGGGAGAGACCAAACTGGACAGAGCTTTCCCCGTCTTCTGCTCCCAAGCTCATTCTCTAGCCACTGTTCCTCTTCTCCGGCTCCGGCCGTGAGCTAGCTTTACCTTGTAACTACCATATTACATTCATCCACCACAGATAGCATACACACAGGAGTAGGGTATTACGCTTCCGAGCGGCCCGAACCTGTATAAATCCTCGTGTCTCCTCTGAGTGCGCTGTTCATCGTCTTCTTCGCGTATCTTCCTGCTACACCTGAAGCCGGCTTCGCCTGAGAACTACTCCCCTGGCCGAATCTCAAAGGGGGGTCCCCTGACTTCCCGCCGTCGAGGTTTAATCCTCCGACACATTCTTAGTCCGTATTTCTTGGCCCTTTCCAGCACTCTCCGCAAATCAGCTATATGGCTTTCCTCACTCTTAGACTTAACCACCACATCATCAATGTAAATCTCTACCAACAAGCCGATGAGATCATGAAATATATAATTCATCGCTCTTTGATAAGTCGCACCGGCACTTTTCAATCCAAAAGTCATTACTACCCACTCATACAAGCCGATAGCTCCTGGACACCGGAACGCGGTCTTATGTATATCTTCTTCAGCCATAAAAATCTGATTGTATCCTGCATTGCCGTCCATGAAGCTGATAATTTTGTGGCCTGAGGCTGCATCCACTAATAAATCTGCTATCGGCATTGGGTATTCATCCTTGGGGGTAGCTTTAGTCAAGTCCCGAAAATCAATACATATCCTCAGTTTTCCATTTTTCTTCTCCACCAAGACGATATTAGAAACCCACTCAGCATATCGGCATGGCCTTATGAACTTGGCATCATATAACCTTGTGATCTCTGCTTTGATCGGCTCATATAACTCTGCCTTGAATCTCCTCGGAGCCTGCTTGAATGGCCGATATCCTGGTTTAATGGGCAGCTGATGTTTAACAATTGATCGGCTTAATCCTGGCATCTCATGGTACTCCCAGGCGAAACAATCCCGATACTCCTTCAACAGTGCTATAAATTCTTCTCGAAGTTCAGGACTTAGTTTTTTGCTTATGTACGTCGGCCTTGGCTTATCTCCTGGTCCTATGTCAATTTCTTCCAACTCATCGGCCGACGTAAATCCTTGTCCCAGTTTCCCCTCGAAGTCTTCAATGGAGCCCATCAGAGTAACAATTCAGAGCCGATTTGCTGGATCGGCTGTATCCCTTGGCTAGTGACCTTAAGGTAATCTCCTTCCCATATTTTTCCGGATAGGCAGTCAACACCATCGGCTTCCTGTTGACGCCGAAAACCGCCGGGTGTGCCGAAAAGCTTGCTGACGATCTGGTTCGGCGCCTAGAGACACGCAAAGGCCTGGGAGATCTGCTTAGCTCCAGTGCAGGTCCTAAAATATTTGAGGTTCGCGGGCGTGCCAGTCAATTTGACCCAGCAATTGACAAGGAGATGAAGAAATTAGATTACTGATCCAATCGGCCAGCAAGCCGATACGGATTCCTTCCAGCCGATGCCGCTATGCTCGTTCCCGGGCCTCTGCCTGTACTCGCGCCCGGGTCTCGTGCTCGCGTCCGGGTCCTTGTTGGTCCTCGTGCCCGGATCGGCAGCAATTGCGCAATCGGCTATCGGCCGATACGGGCTGATGTAGGCTCCTTGTAGCCGATGGCCGATGGCACCTGTGTATCGGCTAGGAAACCGATAGCGCTATGAGCAAATAGACAAGATGTCAGTATAACATGTGCATCGGCTAGGAGCCGATGATAAAATAGATAAGCAAGATAGTAAGCCAGCCGACTGCCAAGGAAACACATGTGCATCGGCTAGAAAACCGATGATAATATAGACGACAAACAGTAAGGATAATACAGTCGGCTTTATAAAAAGATAACCTATCGGCTAAGCACTCCGATAGAACGTCGCATATACACCGATCAGCCCGACAAGGATAAATCTATTATTATCGATCTAGTAGTTCAAACCTAACTGATGCAGCACAGATCGATAATAGTAAAGGAACCTCAACGAGCCGATAGACCTAATGCAACTGTGATGAAAATAACTTACCGGCTATACATTCCGATAAGACGCTTGCGCAAAAACCATCAGCCTAGCAGGAACGATTTATCGCTGGCAGTTCAGTAGGTCGGACCCAACCGATGCAGCACGAACTGATGATAAATCGCCCCCAGTGAACTGATAAGATCTACGCACGCGTGATGTGGTATACCTGATCGGCCTAAGAGGTCGGACCGAACCGATGCAGCCGTAGACAGGGCAGATACACCTGGGTAAGGGGTGACGAGTCTTACCCTCTCGCAGGAGTTCGGACCTAACCGATGCAGCCCCGCTCGAGAAGCAAGAACCCGTCGAAAGGTTGGCGATGCGCCGAAATTTAATTGATCGATTGATTGATGATTTACAAGGTACCCGGGCATACGTATATATACCCCGAGTTGGTACAGTCCTAATAGGACACGAAACAGAAGTTTCCTAATTATAAAAGGAAAAACTAACAAACCCCGATCAGATACGAGATCAGGTTTCCTAAAAATTATCAAAACTACCTAATTAGTAGATAAGGTAATTGACTGCCATGTCGTGGTCCTCACGATTCCTTCCTGAATCTGGCTTCTTTTGATTAGCTTCCAACGGCTGATATATCTTCTTTCCTTAACCAAATCCAATGTGAACCGTGCCAAATTTTGGCGTTAACACTTCCCAGACTGGTAAATCGGTCATTGCAATGTTGGTCGACTAATCTGCCAAGACCACTTTGACTTGATCTCCTTGCCACTGTATCAAACATTGATGCATTGTCGAAGGCACGCAACAGTTCGCATGAATCCAGTCCCTGCCGAGAAGCAAACTATACGATCCCTTTCCGTCGATGACGAAAAACGTGGTGGGTAATGTTTTATTCCCCACTGTCAACTCCACGTTCAATGCGCCTTTCGCTTCTGATGAATTCCCACCGAAGTCCTTTAGCACCATATTTGTCTTGATCAGATCTTCGGCAGTCTTCCCCAATTTCCGGAATGTGGCATGAGGCATGAGATTAACTGCTGCTCCCCCATCAACCAACATTTTTGTCATCGGCTTCCCATTCACATAGCCCTTGATATATAACGGCTTTAGGTGCCGATGCTCTGACTCTTTAGGCTTATCAAATATAGCCTGATCGGGTTGCAACGTCAGTTGGGCAAAAACCTCCTCATCGCCTTCTTCATCTAATGCAAGCGCTTTATATTCCCGAGGTAAAAAGAACACCATATTTGCTGGGGCCGATTGATCAGGTTCATCGTCTTTTCTTTTCACGCGCCAAACTTGTTTAGTTTTCTTGTGACGATGATCGGCCTCTTCCTGATCTTGACTCTGTTCTTCCTGTTGCTCTCGGTGTCATAGTCGCTGTGCCCTTCTCTTCTGATTTTTCGTGAATATCCCACTAAGGCACCATTGAGGATTCTGGACTTGTTTCTCACGTACTTCCTCTTCATCCTCTTCAAATAACTCTTCATGGATCGGCCCTAATCGGCTATGAACCGATGCTCTTTTTCCAAGCGACCGATCCTGTGAAAATCCCTGCTGCTGATCATGCCAATTTCCTGTATTGCTGCACTCGAGGCAATTTTCAACTGATGGCAATCTCATCCCTTGATCCCAGCAGAACCGGAAGAACGGGCAATCCCAATGCGGATTATACCTTTCTGGCTCACCCCTCTGCTCCTCATATCTTGAATATTTTTCTATCATGTCCGATGAAGTAATCCTTGACTTATACCTTTGACGTCTCGCTCCATCGGCCAGATCTCTTGATGATGATCCCGCATAGACCATATTTACGGGAAACGGGTGCCCATCGATCTTCATCGGCTTCTTGTCTTCGAATTTGATTCTACCCTGTTCGACAGCCGACTGAATTTGTTGCCGAAAAACCTTGCACTCATTAGTATGATGCGATATAGTATTGTGCCACTTGCAATATCTTTTCTTCTTTAGTTCTTCGGCTGATGGAATCACGTGATTCGGCGGCAGTTGTATCTGCTTCTCTTGTAACAGCAAGTCAAAGATTTTATCGGCTTTACTAATATCGAAATCATACTGCTCCTCCTTGCCGATATCTTTGACCCATGGGCATGATACTGATTTCTTGTTCCTGGCCCACTCCGCCAATCCAACTTCAGCATCGGATTCCTCATCGTCTGAATCCGATGAATAGACTTGTACTTGAGCAACCCTTCTCTGGTACTTATCCCTTTTTGCCTCTTGAAATCGGCTTTCATGAGCCGATACCTTCTGTACCAGGTGCGCCAGGGACTCGAACTCTTGTGAAGAAAATCTCTCCTTAATCGGCGCCAAAAGACCCTGGAAAGCCAGATCGGCCAGATGCCCATCGCTCAGGTTTAAACTATAACATCGGTTTCTGATATCCCGAAATCGCTGAACATATTCCGGTACTGTTTCATCTGGTCGTTGCTTAACCGATGTCAAATCTGACAGTCTCAACTCATGAATTCCAGCAAAGAAATATTTATGAAACTGTTTTTCTAGATCGGCCCACCCCCGAACGGAATTCAGTGGTAATGAAGAAAACCACGTAAAAGCCGATCCCGATAGTGATAAGGGGAAAAACCTGACTCTCAGAGCCTCTTCAGCCGATGCCTCCCCGCACTATGCCAGGAATCGGCTGACATGTTCTACTGTAGACGTGTTGTCCTGCCCTGAGAACTTAGAAAAATCCGGGACCCTGTATCGGTGTGGTAATGGAACCCTGTCGAACCACTCAGGATATGGATGCCGATACATGAATGTTTGTTCCTTGGGCTTGATCCCGAACTGCTCCCTCACTATTTCAGCAACCTTAGTTGATAGATCTTCTTCCCTCAGGTTGTCTTGTTGATACTACACGGGTGGAGTTTGTTGCCGATTCTGTCTATTATATTCCCTCTGGTAAGTACCTGGATCGGCCCCGCCTCTTGGGTAATTTTGCTGATATCCTCCATAGTAAGAAGACCGATGGTACCCAGCAGGAATATCCTGTTGCCCCCCAGCCTGGTTCTGTGCAAACATGTTTTCTGGTATATCTCTGCTGATGTTGTAAGCAATCTGAGTCGGTTCAACCTTCGGTGGGAGGTAAACAGGACCCTGAGTAGGCTCTTGAATAATTGATCCATCCACCGTCTTCTTTATAAGATTATGAAGTGTGTTCACCAAAATTCCGGACTGATTAATGAGCGCGTGATGAACTGCTTCATTCACCATCTCTTGTAAGGGTTTTACCGGTGGACTCTCAGGTGGCGTACGGCTCGATTCTCCAACCAATACTGGCTTCGGAAACTGGGATTTTTGAATCGGCCCTTGCCTTGTCATGCTGAAGGATTCTAAGCACAGCTTCTGAAAGTTGGCCATAGTTTGCTCAATTTGCTGTTTTTGTTCTTCTGTTAAATCTTCCAAGCTGACCGGAATTATGTTGTCTGTTTTGACTTCTTTCCTGGCCATGTTGCCAATTTGATTGTTAAAAACTTCACGTTGAAACTTCGCGTCCCACCGGGCGTGCCAAAAACGTGTTGACGCCGAAAACCCGCCGGGGGCCGTCCGACGTCTGGGAGACACGCGAAGGCCTGGGAGATTTGCTTCACTCCAGTGCAGGTCCTAAAATCTTGAGGTTCGTAGGCGTGCCAGTCAATTTAACCCTGCAATTGACAAGGAGAAAAGATGTCAAATTCGTGAGCCAATCGGCTGGAAGCCGGCTTGGACTCATCTCATCGGCCGGTGGCCGATATGCACTGTAGCACTTATACATCGGCTAAAAGCCGATAACGGCAAAAGCAATAACATAATAATAAACAAGTATTGCGCTAGCCGGTCATCGAAGGGATGCTCAAAAACCGGCTATAAACTTGGTAAGTAAATAAATTAAATAAAACTCCAGCCGATCATAGTTTAAAGTTACTAGTATTGCTGTGAAGATACTGCCCGCGCCTGTGCCCGGGCCCTTGCTCACATCGGCTCCTGGGGTCTTCATCCGCTGTCCGTGCCCGTGCCCGAGTTCTTATCTATGCTCGTGCCCGGGTCCTTACCTGAGGTCGTGCCCGGGAACTCGCTTGTGCTTGCACTCGGATCGGCAGAGTAAACCAATCGGCTAACTCTTAGCCGATCGTAACAGTAATGTAGGCAAGAATATATAACAAAACAAGCAGTATAATCGGCTGTATTTAAAAAGAGATAACTTATCGGCTAAGCACTCCGATAACAACATCGCATAAAACCCATCGGCTTATTAAGAATAACGTTATTATTCAGTCTAGTAGATCGGACCCAACCGTTGCAGCACAGACATAATAATAAGCTCACTTATGTATCTAGCTAGTGCAACTAGGCCAGACATCTTCTTTGCTGTGAGCAAATTAAGCCGGTTTACCTCTAATCCGGGAGATGATCATTTGCGCGCGCTTGAGCAAGTTATACGCTATCTGAAGGGTACTATGAATCTTGAACTTCACTATACTGGGTACCCGTCGGTATTGGAGGGATATAGTGATTTCAACTGGATTTTTGATGTTAATGAGATCAAAGCCACTAGTGGATATATTTTTATACTAGGTGGTGGTGCTGTTTCATGGAGGTCGTGCAAACAGACCATTTTGACAAAATCAACTATAGAAGCAGAGCTTACGGCACTAGATACTGCTACTGTTGAGGTAGAATGGCTGCATGATCTATTAATGGATTTGCCTGTGGTTGAAAAACTAGTGCCGGCTATCCTTATGAACTGTGACAATCAAACTGTCATTGCTAAGTTAAATAGTTCTAAGGATAACATGAAATCGTCTAGGCATGTGAAGAGATAATTAAAGTCTGTCAGGAAATTGACAAATTCCGAAATTATATGTTTAAATTATGTCCAAACAACTAACAACCTGGCAGATCTCTTTACGCAGGGGCTATCACAAAATGCGATAGATAATGCATCGAGAGATATGGGAATGAGACCCATGTGAGTTACACTATGGTGGTAATTCAACTATGTGATCGGCGATCTCGTGAATTAGGACTTGGGAAGAACAATCCATTAGTTAACGGGAGGAGAGTATCTTTAACTGTCTCTAAGTGAAGATGCATATACTCTCATAAACTGTAAGGCAGGTTGGCCTTAGCCTTAATGTGTTTTGTTGGCTTTAATTAGCGAAGATACTGTTTTACAGAGCATTCTTAAAAGAACACACCTATATGAGCTCAACTGTTGGTCGCGGTATATGGAGATTTTGGGTGAATATCTTAGGAAGGTCATGAAAGACCAAGGAGTATGACTTATAAGCTCCAACCGAGGGGTAGGCTATTGACGGCCTAGTATCAGTCAAGGCTTTGAGTGAAGTTTGCTTGCACAAAACTTGCAATTCAAGGCGTAGTCAATTGTTCAAGTTATAAGTAAGTGTAGCTTGGAGTTCTAAATGTATGTTCAATGTTAACCGGTCTCCATCGAAACACTGGTTTATAAACAGTACTTTGGAGAATGGCAAATCTCTTTGGGACTGAGATTTGGTGGGGGATTGTTCGAATTACTAAATGGGCTAAGGCCCATGTGGAGAATAATTTCTAGAAAAATCTCAAAGACCCACCTCATAGGGAGTAACATGGGAAGTTTAGTACCACCTTACTAGTTCTAGGAGAGAGAGACCTCCTTATAAGGGTGAGCTCTCTCCTAACCACTTGAGACATGCATAGTGAAGAGAACTAGAGGAACACGCTTGCTCGCCTAGCCTCGCCAGGCACGCGCGGCTTATCCGGTTCGGTTATGAGATAGAGATCGTGCGGGCGTCCTGATCACGCGTCCTAATATCTCTATAAATACCGACCTGCTGTCTCCAGGCTTGCCATCTCGTCATCACCCAGTGCCGCGTGTCGTTCGTGCGGTACATGCAGCGCCTGTGTCTGCTTCAAAACAGGGCTGTAGGTATACACTATGTCTTATTTGTTTGATCTATTCGTGTTAATTACTGTCATATACATGTTTAGGTCAAATTACATGGTTCTATTTACTTATGCTATTAATATCATGATTTATTTATGAAATAAATTAAATTTACATGTGCTTATATTTTTAACGGTAAGTACCCAGGTGCCTCATTGTTATTTGTCCAAGCGAGGAGTGAGAGTGACACTGATCTCTTTCTTATCTGCTTCTTCAGAAGTTAAAGAATTGGCATGATGATTACGTCCACCTGTAACTGCATGTTCAGGTGAGATCGATCGATGATCGTCATAGGCAACTTTGCAGTTACAGTGTTATCTGTTTGGTGACATGTGTCCGGCTAATTTACCACACGATCACCGACTTGAATAGTACTACTATCAACCTACGTGTTCACTATCATTGCCTGAAAGTTCAGTGGTGTTGTAATTCAGACAGGAGGCAGGTCATGTTCTTGTAATCCTGTTCCCAGTTCCCATTGGTGGTCCAGAACCTGACTGAATGAAGAAGAGAGGAGCTGATCTGCATGCATCTCTTGGATCACTAAACTCCACTTTACAAGGTCCAAGCAAAGAGAGAAGGATGAGATAAGAAGAAGATCCTGGCAGTGAACAATGGCCGGCTTGTTGTCGAGTGTCACTGAAACAGAGGAGTAAAAGCAGGCAGTGGATGATATGATATGGCCTGAATTTTTCTGGCCTTGGAACTTGGATCATCACTGAAACCGTAGGGCATGTAAGGTAGTCAGGGGGACAGCACACACCACCATTCCTTCCTCTCCTCCTCCAATCTTAAATCTTTATACTCCCACCATGCATCATGGGCATGGCCAACTTCACTTCCTATGGATCTGCAATTCTCTGCAATTCTGCATGCAACGATCGATTTCATCCCGGTGTTCCCTCCTGCCTGTCTCCACACAGCTACACCCTCTTCCTCCAAGGAAACCCTGATATAATCTTCAGATCATGAGCATGAAAAGTGTACTTATAGATAGACCCTCCTCCCCCCGCCCCCCCCCCCCCTGATATTGCAGAATCATTTGGAGTATGTACATTTCGGCAAAAAAGGGTTAATGGACATCAAGCAAATAACATGCAGAAACCAACCTTGGATACCACTAATTTTTTAAAAAGAAAACAATGCATTGGATACCGCTAATAATGACACAAATGATGTACTGAATCCAGCAAAGAACAACAGCTAAAGAAGCTGACAAAGAAAGATGGATACGATTAGCTGGACCCTGCAGATATATAGTAGTATAATGGTTCATTGTAACAATAAGCTAGCCTACTGGGAGGTAAACATGGAGTACCCTGTGCTGAACAGTATTAGATCGATCGCGTCTAACACGCACGTTTGATTCTGACATATAAGGGGAAATGTGCCATTCGAGTAGGACAAGATAGAGAAATGCAGAAGCGACAGCTATATCATAAATTGAAGAGACCGTTCGATTTCATTTGGTTTGATTTGCTCCTTGATATTATATTAATTCGTCTACATGTTTCTGATAGGAAAAGATACCCATATATCTGAAGATTTGACGTTAAAATAAGGATAATACTAACCACTGCAAATGCAGTTAACAGATCAATGGAATTAAGCAGATGGAACACATGAGGCAAAAGCGTGCAAGCAGAAAAGGATCAAATGATGAATGTTCTGAAGAAAGAAAAACAAGAGAGCATATGCAGCAACATCACTAACATGGATGCGGCAGGTAGAGGAGAGAGTGACCCGGCCGTACGTCAATGTCGGTCAGTATCCATGGCCATGCATGGATGCATTTCATCCATGGCCTACTACTACTAGCCTATAGGGAACTCGATCCCCAGGAATCCAGCCATGGCGATAAGCAACAAGCAGGCAATGCCTCTTGAGATTACTCGTGGATTTGGCAGCTAGGGGCTTAGAAGCTAGCAAGCTGCTGCTCGATCAGTGAGAGACATGGGTCATGCAGATGAGATCGATCGATCGCTACATGGATACATCATTGGCCGGCCCATCTCTGCGTTGATCGATCAGAGGCGACTGCCTGCAACTGTACGTGCAACCGATTGATTTGCATTTCCCATCCCCAGTTGGCCATGCATGCAATGCAGACAATCACATGTATGTACGCATGGCTGCCAAGGATAAGCTTTGCTTGCTACAAACCATGTATCATGCATGCTACAATTCTCTTCTTGGCTCATCCAAGTGGCCGTACATGCCTTGCCTGCCTGCCTGGACAAGTCGTACTGTTATCTATATATATATATATATATATCATTCATCTGTAGCCAGTTCTGATCAATGATTTAGGTATATACCGCTATCAAATAAGAAAAAAGATATATACCGCTACCAAATAAAAAAATATATATCGCTACCAAATAAAAAAAGATATATACCCCTACCAAATAAAAAAAAGTATATACCGCTACCAAATAAAAAAGATATATACCGATACCAAATAAAAAAAAGTACATACCGCTACTAAATAAAAATAAGTATATATCGCTACTAAATAATATACTATATTGGTACTAAATAAAAAATAGTACATACTACCCCTATAAAAAATATATACATGCAGATGAGAGTACATATTTAGAGGGTTGATATATATATATATATATATATATATATATATATATATATATATATATATATATATATATATATAAATATAATATTGATTGTGTAGTCGTTCCTGCATCGATCCATACCACCCTACATTCTACTGATCATCAGCTGCTCATGCTCCAATTTTGCAGCCAAGCCATGAATTCTGAATTTTTACCATTATCTCCTGCATACTTTTACCGAATTGAAAAAAATACAGCTAATTGCTACGTAAGCATAATTAGCTCAACTACTGAAGTGGTATAAATGTTCTTGTTAGCTACTACCTCTGTTATGCAGGTGCATAGCCATGATCTTAATTATATTTGTGGACAGAGATAGTAGGAGCCTAGGATCGCGTGCATAGGACTTGAAGATCGAGTACAAACTATAGAGGTTGCCATTTGTCAGTAGATTTAACGTTTGATCAGTAACCTATCGCCGTCGGCTATAGAATAGTCAGATCGATGAACCAGCTAAGCAGGTGTCTAGCATAGCAAGCTTAACTTTTTTAATGTCTTATTTTGTTAGAGGTACTCGTTTTTTAAGCACATTTCCTAGGATTAAGGTTGTAGTTAGATGCATGATGGAATAATTACGAATGATTTTGATGGGAAAGGTGGCATATCCTAATCATAGTATTAGTACACTCCAGTCATCATCATTGTCCAGGAGAAAACATTGTGTTCCTTTTCTTTTCTTTTTCGATCGGACTGTATCTCAGTCGGGTTATCCATCCATCCGACCGAGATCCAACGATCTTTGATCAACCAGCAAGTGGTGGAGCAGCATTCAAGCTGTGGGGTCAGCTGACCCCATAGCTTTTTCACAATACCTTTACAAGCCTATATTTTACATGTAAATAATTCTATTGAGATTTATAGAATTGACCTTACTAAAATATAAAACAATAACAATTGACCCCATAAAGTAAAATTGCTGGTTCTGCCGTTGCAACTAACCCAAAATCAATACATATACTGCACCCTGTTCGACAACACTTCTTCTAGTGGCTTATTTTCTTGTTTCCTGTGAGTATGTTTTCCGAACTGCTAAACGATGTGTTTTTTTATAAAAATTTTCTATATGAAAGTATCTTTAAAAATCAAATAGATTCTTTTTTAAGTTTCTAATAGTTAATACTTAATTAATCATGCACTAATAATGTTTTTTGTTTTACGTGCGACTTATAAGCCAGAAAAATAAGCCAATTCAAACACCACCCAAATCATAAACCCCTCCTCTTCTACTCCCATCAGCAGCTGCCGCCGTCCATAACTTCGCTTCAACGTGCACAGCCTCCAGCGATGCTGGTCAGCGAGCTCTCCATCAACCATCGCCTGCCATGGCTTCTTTTCAAGCTCCGGCAAGGTGCCTCGCCCCCTACCCTCCTCCCTCGTCTCCAGTGGCGGAACACTGTCACCGCCACTGCCATCTAGTCAGTCGTTCGAGGTTCCCTCACCCTGCCCTCCTCCTCCTATCCTCTTCGTCCCTGTACCATCTGCTGTTGACCCCGTGGCTTCGGCAGCAGCGCCATCACCTCGCCGCCCCCCATCTTTGTAGCCCACCGTCTCCCTGGCCTCTCTCTAAGCTAGGGAACTCCCCTCTCTTTCCCCTCCCCCCACCCTACTCCCACCTCGACTCCTAAACCTGAAACCTAATTCATCAAAGTTTGTCGGAGTTGGAGAAAAAATTCACTTGAGCACGGATGGTGAAGCAGATCAAATGGTTAGGAAACTGCAAGATTTGTTCTTCTATTTCCTCTCGAACGTAGGGTCGCAATTCTGTTTCTTTTTTTCCCTCTCTTTTGAGAGATGAGCAACGTAAGAAGTCCTTGACCGTCCAATATATCATGCATGATCTAGATCGGACGGCGAAGAAAATATCATCATCATGATTATTTTCTTCATCTCATCATGCATATACGTGGACTATTAAATTGCAGTGTCGCTAGCACCGCGCGTACGCAACCCAACTGCCCTCCTCTTCCTCTTCCTCTCCTCCTGCTGCGGGCTTCGTCTTCCTCCTCCAGCACCCGCCCGCCTCGGAATTTGCTTCATTTGCTTCCCCTCCCGACGTCTCCTCTCTCACTCCATCGCCTGGCGCGCGCGCGCGCGCGCGCGCCGCCTAGTCTTCTTCCACCTCTGCTCTCCCGCCCGCTGAAAATGCCACCTCCTCCATCTTCCCTTGCCTTCCTCTACTACTTATACCCGCCCCTCTACCTCCCGCCCTAGCCCCTAGCTTGGACTAGTGACACGGTACTGACTACTACTACTACTAGCTGGACTGGACATCATGCAGCACCCAGCTGCCATGGAGCCGGACCTCCGCGCCAAGGACCGCGCCTGCTCCGCCGCCGAGACGTCGTCGGTCGCCGCGGCGTCCAGGATCATCGCGCAGTGGGCGGCGCGGCGCCGCCAGATGGCGTGCGACCAGATGATCGACCGCCGCGACCGCGACTCCGAGCTGCTCGCGCTCGCGCGCCTCCAGGCCGTCTCCATGCTCGACGCATCCTTCCTCCGCGCGCACGACGACGACGCTCATCACGACGGGGGCGGCGCTCGGCGCGCGCGGTCGCCGGAGCGCGCGCTCGTGCGGAGGATCGCGAGGGAGTGGACGGCGTCGTCGCGGAGCTCCACGCGCGGCGCCCAGGAGGGTCAGCGCGGCGAGGAGTTGCTTGGCGAGACCGAGCGCGAGCGGGTGCGCGCCGTGCGGGAGCGCGTCCGCATGGCCAGCCAGGGCCACGGCCACGGCCACGGCGGCGCGCACACACCCATGCTGCGTGGCCGTGGCCGGCAGGACGTGGTGGGGCGCCTCATGGCCATGGAGCGGCAGCGCGAGCTGCAGGGCCTCTCCGAGCACCGCGCCGTCTCGGCCTTCGCTCACCGCGGCCGCATTCAGGTGAGCTCAAAGCCTAAACCGGCCAACTCTTCACTTCACATAAGATTTGTTTTTCCCAATGGAAATCTGATGAAATTGACAAGAGGATAAAGCTAGCTACCTGCATTTGCAGTTGCATCTCAGGTGGCAGAAATCAATGCGAACCTTCACTTAGATCTCACCTACACCCGACTGCTAATTTGTAGTAGCAGGAGTACTAGTTAGCACTTACCACCGAGATAGTACAGATGAGTTGGTGTTGTTGCACTCTTGTCCAGCAATTTCATGAGCAATTGCATGCCTTGTCTAGCTGCTTCTGCATGCAACCTGCAATTAGGAGTATCATGTCAAGTGTTATCTTTCTTTCAACTCTTTTGATAAAGTTATTGTTTGCCATGTAAATAAAATCAAGACACCTGGGGTCCTCTGCACATTCTGATGGACCTGCTAAACAAACAGCTGAAAAGGCTTTCCTGGGCTCCTTTCTTGCCAAGTCCCCATCTGTACTTGCTTCATGTTTGGGCCTCTGTTCTGTGCACTCTTCTGTACTTGTTGCATTACACATAGTTAAAAGGGCACTGACTATCAAATATGTGAAGTTTAATCCTTTATTGACTGGTAGATTCAGGAAAAATAATACGCTGTTGTCGCTTCGTATCATGAATTATTTGATTGTTTCAGTATTGCTTTCTGGAACATAGCAGTAGCTTATAGCTACAACCACAGCTCCACAAGTAAATCTCTCAGTACCTAGCTTATCTGAAACTGTCTTCTACTAGAAGTAAACAAAAAACAGATTTTCCCCTTAGAACAGTTGACAAAACGATGTTTTGTTTCATGGTATTGATAATTATTGTTTTCCAGTCTTTTCTACAAGGTAGATTCTTCCATATTGGAAGGCCTGTGCATGATGAGAGACCACTTTCTATGGCAGCCAGAGAATTAGGACAGCTTAGACAGAGTCATCCAGTCTCTAGATTGAGGTATGGCTTCCCTTGCCTCGCATGATCTGCTCTAATGTTGGTTCTCTTGGCCGTCAAAGATTGGACCTTGCTTAATAGAGTTTCAGTGACTAAGTTGGCTTAATAAGTACTCTTTGCTCGCTACATGACTATTATAACTTCAGCATCCAGTAGAAGTTGCCCAAATGAACAATTTTCGGTAGTTGTTTTGAAATCTGTTCCTTTCATCGTATATATGTACTTCCAGTTTCCCTCGAAAAAATATCTACTTCCAGCATCATGGTGACAAAATATTGTTGTTGACTAGGGAAGAAGTTCGCTCAAGAACAGAAGTTACCACAAATGGCCGAGCAACAAACCATACTGTGCCCATGGATACTCGACGCAGTTCTACCAGTGATCAGCAAGGCACAATTGTTGGTCTGGTCTTACATGACAATGATCATCACCAAGAGAATGCTACTCGCTATGAAATCCAGACACTTCAATCAATGGAAAATGAATCTGTAGATATCCAAAGAAGTGTACCAACCAGCAGTAATGATGTTGTTCAAAATGACTTTGATCAAGAACAGCTTCACCGATATGAAGAATATTCAGATTCAGGGTCCTCGGAACAGGCCAGTGAGCAATCTGATTCTTCCTCTTCTAGTCCATCTGACAACAGCACTCAAGAAGAAGCTGAAACTTTCGGGCAACAGACTGATCTGCAATGGTCAAGGGAAACATCTAGCAGTGAAGATGGAGAAGACGGTCCCTTCCAACAAACTCATCTGCATTGGCAAGCTATTAATTCTCAAGAAGCTGAACCACAATGGAGGTCAAGTCGAAGTTTTTCTTCCAACCGAAATGTTAACAGGTTCAGTCCGCCAGATGATGATGTGTATGGAGTTGAGCTCAGAGAACTCCTAAGCAGGTACTTCTTTTTCCAAGAAAAAAGAACATGAAATGGTATTTACACCTTTTTTGTTGAATAATGCACAACCAGGCTATTGTATTTTGTAGGCGTAGCGTCTCTAATCTTCTTAGCAGCGGCTTCAGAGAAAGTTTGGACCAGCTGATACAATCGTATGTTCGAAGACAAGAGCATGATGATCCTCTTGATTGGGATTATGAAAGGCAGGGAACCACCACTGGTTTACTCAGCGACGATCGTGCAGCTGAAGACAGCGTTGATGAAGCAACAAATCAGGCTGTTTCTGACAGCACAGACCAGCATTCGATTCTTCCACAGCAACGGCATTGGCAGATCGAACTGCATCATCATCATAACTGGAGTCATCAACAAACCATGCGCCACTCTGAATATGTGAGCCCCATGCATCCATCCTTGTTGAAAAGTTTCAGACTTAATTTCAGTACGGTTCAGTATACAGCAAATAGATATCAGATAGCCTTATCATAACTGGAAGCTTGAATGTGTTTGTCAGGACTGGGATGCCATCCATGTTCTGCGAGATGACCTGACCGGACTACAGCGAGGGATGACCAGCATGCAGCAGATGCTAGAAGCATGCATGGAAATGCAGATGGAGTTGCAGCGCTCCATCAAACAAGAAGTTTCTGCTGCTCTGAACCGCTCGCTAGCCGTTCCTGCAGGTCAGTTAATTTCTCCCCTGGACTTGGACCTGACCAATTCACTGTACATACATGTAACTCTGACAAAATAAAGATGATTCCTTGAGCTTAACAGGCGAAGGAATGCTAGAGGATGGATCAGAGTGGAAGCTAGCAAGGAAAGGAACATGCTGCATCTGCTGTGACAGGCAAATTGACTCGCTTCTTTACAGGTCAGTGCTCTTTCAGAAACACTACAATGATCAGCGATATGTTGCTAATCATGACAGATTAACATCTTCTACTTGGCGATTGCTATCAGGTGTGGGCATATGTGCACCTGCTCAAAGTGTGCGACCGAGCTGCTCCATGGAGTCGGGAAATGCCCACTGTGCCGTGCGCCTATCGTCGAGGTAGTCCGAGCTTACTGCATAATGTGACAGTCAGTTACTGCAGGGCTTAGATAGAAGAAGATGAGTAGCTTGTCAGACTGAAGCATTTCAGTTTTGGATGCTGGAGTTGTACCACCTTACAATAGGGGTTTAATTTGGATGCTACTACTACTTGTGAAACCACTACCTGTGTTTAGTTTTTGTGCCTGACAGAGCATTCATGCTAATGTGCTCTTGTAGGAGTAACTTTTAATCCAGTAGGCTTGGAAAATAATGAAATAAGTGATCCGTGAGATCGATCAATTAATTAGCAGTATTCATCAATCGTCCGTTGTACTAGTACTTGTACTCATCAGTGACTCTGTTGAATCTTTTTTCCGTTTTGTTGTGAAAGTCAAATAGCATTATGCGATCCAAAAGTCATATGCAACAAATGTATGGAATCAACTAGTACTAGATATGTGTAGCAAGTTGATCCTAAATGAAGAAAAGTAGTATTAGAATCAACGTTGCTTAGAGGCCTATGGGCCAAAGACTAGGTGGAGCTTGCTTAATTTGAGCCCATAAATCTATTCTATGCATGTATCTGCTGTATCCCCTGCACCTCTTCCTTCATCGAGCGAATCGAACATCCAGTCCCATATGACAGAATGTTGTCTCGGCCGTCGTCTTGTAGCCACCGGCACCGTCATCCCCTTCCCTCACTTTACCATAAATATCACAAATCTACTTATATATATTTTCTCAGTTTTAAAATATAGCAATCTAGAACTAGATTTAACATACTACGAATCTAATTTATAACACTAAGACAAATTCGTAATACTCGATTGTGTTAAATCTAATCCTTAGTTAGTATGTTTTGGAATGAAGAGAGTATGTCAAAACCCTCCTGCCTCTGCTCCTTTCTCATGTACTATACTCTGTATATAATCTATCTCTAGAATGGAGTGAAAACTTAAGGGTACGAAAGAAATTTTATGTTTTATATTTAACATTAATTTAATATATGCTTTTGGATAAAAATAACTATATATCTCTTTATTGATTTAGGAAGCACCGTCTAAGAGGTTTTCATGTTCTCATAAAATATCCGTGATCGTATTTGTTTCAACGCTCGTGTATGTATATTCGATAATATTCGTTTATGTTTTTTATTCGAGATATCCGTATTGGTTTTTGGTTCTTAAAAAAAATATAAAAACAAATACAGCTAGATACTGTTCTTATTGGATCCGTTTACATCACCAGTTGGCTTCCTTTCAGCGAACAGCAAAGCCATAGCAAACAAGAGCTGTCGGCTGATATAACGTGAAGGAGCTGCACGCTCGTCTCCTCCCGAGTTCGCCCGCCGCCTGCGCCGATCTCCCGCGAGCAGGGGCGCCGTCGTCCTGCTGTTTCCGCTGCATCCTCGCCGGTGAGCATCCATCCATCCGTTACGCGGCCGCATCCTCTTTCTCATCTCTCTATTCACGTACTTTTTTCTGGAATTTGCATTAACCCTAGGTTCTCTTCTAGATCTGTAAGTTTTTTCTCTTAATTTGCGTTAACCTTAATACTAATAGCAGTTTTTTTTTGTTTCCAAAAAGTTTGGGGGTTTCAACTGAACCCCATGTCCCACATTAGATCCGCCCCTGCCACCCACTCGATGCATCTTTTCCTGTTTCTCTTGTAGGCGCCATGTCCATCGCACATATCTTATCACCACAAGGGAACCCATAATCTCCGAATTGTCTTTTGTTGTATGTGTATACGCAAATTTGCACCACCTTTTGATATCAACTTATACTTACTCCTATCAGTCTCTGATTGTGGACGAAATCATGCCCAAATGTTGCTTCATATTCTTCTGCTGCTGCTTCTTTGTAAACACATAATGTTGCTTGATATTCTAATGCCTCATAATCTGTCCTGGTCTGGCTGGGTCATAGCATGCCATTTCAGAATCAAACCACATTTTGCTGCATGCACAAAGTGTAGTATGTTTACTTAATTAGAGGAGAAAGCACCATTCTCACATATTTTGTCTTGTACATGCAATGGAGATGTCATCACTACTTCCTATGTTATGCTAAATAAAATCCGTCTTACCGTTTCATTGCCCACATAATGATCTTTAATTTGTAAACAGGGCGTCCATGGCTTGGGGAGGTCTCTTCTTGAGCTGCAGCCGTCCATCACAGGAGCAGCAGAAGTCATGCCTTGCAGCTGCTGGTGGCTTCAACTATGATGCACCTCTCCATGGTGCCTCAAAACCAAATTCAACAACTAACTTGACACCTGAAGCTGCTGAAGCAAGTGACAAAGCGCTTGTTGAGCATGGCTTCTTCGTGAACCACTCACGTGTTCTGGTTGGCTCAGGAGCTGCCACATTCGAACATGCCAAATCTGCGCTTCTTTCCTGGAAGTAAGCTGAAGCTCTTGAATACTTACTACAAATTATTCTGTTGTTCATCTGGTCTCCACATAAGCAAACATGTGCATATATAGGCACCTGGCACTAGGATGGGCAAATGTGGAACCGGACACGCCGGTGAAAGCTGGAACAAGATTCTGCATTTGTTACAAGGAGCTGATCCCGTGGGTCATGTTGCCTCTCCAAATTGCCTATGTGACCGATGGCAATGGCAACTCCTTAGGCTATGGAAAAGGCGGCATTTTTGCCTTCGGTAGCGGCACTCTACAAGGCCATCTGCTGGTACGCCTACACCAGAGCGATCAATCAACACATAGTAGTACTACTCATTTTGATTGTTTGCCTATATACTATGCAGACTGTTCAGAATGCAGCTCAGAGTTGCAGGTGCTTGAGATGTTTTTTCCTGCATGAGTTGGATCATATTGGATTTACCTTCTTGTTGCGCAGGCAGGGGAGGAGAGGTTCTCAGTGCAGCTGGACAAAGACGATCAGGTGTGGTACGAGGTGATGTCCTTCTCGAAGCCAGCCCACATCTTGTCGAGCCTTTGCTACCCGTATGTGCAGCTGAGGCAGAGGCATTTCGCGCATCAGTCAGGGCAAGCACTGCTCAGACATGTTGCCAGCCGCTCCAAGGACACACGGTGACTTCATCCGCAGGTTTTATCTTGATCTCTTCACAAGTAGCCTCCACTTGTTTATTGTGTGTTCCTATATCAAAGGGGCAAATCTGCATCTGAAAACATTAGTTCTGTAGCTTGAACTCCTGGGAATTATTTGGCATTGCACTATCTTGATAAGTTTGGATAAAATTGATGTTTAGAAATTTTATGGTGGAGAAAGAGTAAATTCAGGCATGATTGTATAGCAAAAGGAAGAATGCAAGAAATATGTGAGGAACTCCTCGCCATATGTTGAAAGAGATGTCCTAACAGTCATACGAGAGTATGGATTATCTGTTTGTCCCCTTAAGCATTGTATATTACTACTGCATTTGGCTTGGCAACATGTGTCATTCATGCTTACCGTCGAATGAAATATATACTATCTAGATAGGACGACAAGAAGCTGCTAGTGGTAGTATTACCCTAGCTGAGCAGGCTGCAGCCATTGTGCTTGAATTATTTATTTATTATCTATTTATTTGGTGAGCACTGAAGCAGGGGAAGACGCAAAGCTAGTTGGCCATTTGGAAAAGGTGAAAGAGACGAAGGAATTCACTTGCTGACTTCCATTGCATGTGAAACATTTGTATTTTTTTGTCCAGCACAAAATGGTGGTGTCCCCCCACGCAAGCGCACGCTCGCCGCTATCCCGTTCCGGGATTCCTTCTGTTCTTTATTAATTTTTTTTCCTTTTCTTTTACGCGCACGCCGCCGTTATCCCGTTCCGTGATTTTCTTTTAATAGTTTTTACCAATTTATCATGCGCACGGACACGGTGGATGTTATCTTATTCCGTTGCGTTATTAGTATTTTGTAATCTCTGGCGTCCCACGTTGGTGGCTGTCCCGTTTCGTTCTCGATCGACAACCGGAGCACAGATGCACGCACTCGGTATGCCTGCTAGCCGATACACCGTAGAAGATGCTCATCTCATTTTTCATGCGTTTGGTTTATGAACGAGGTTCCATGGAGTGGTCACAGGAGAAAATATTCTAACAAGATGTTGGATGAGCCTATCCGGCAAAATCGATCGGAAAGGCCATTCACCTTCGCTAACCTTAATCATTAAGTATTGATTAGCGATAATTACTCTATTTTAATTGTTAATTACCGTGTTAAGTTTAGTGTTGGTTAAGGATAGAAAATCAGTCTATTTTGTTTTGTCGTTAAGTACTATGGAATACAATATGACTAATGATAATTAATATATTTTGTTATTAATTAATAAAAAATTAGCTTATTTTATTCACCCAATCAAACAAACAACGTGGATTGCTTCATCTACAAAACCATGGATCGTCCCATCCCACCCTCTCCCTACTTGGTCCAATCCAAGTAGTACTCCCTCCATTTCTAAGTATTTCTACTTGGTCCAACCAAGTAGTACATTACTTACATTATTCATATTTAAACTTTGACTACTTATATTTTTCTAAAAAAATTAAAAATACATAAAAAGATATCATATTTATCAAAGTGAATTGCATTCTAAACCTAAGGATTAAGCTTTCGTTCATCGTAGTCTAACCACTTCAAAATTATTATTAGCGAATGTTGAAACAGTGTCCATCAATAATGACAAATACTTCCTCCGTTCGTAGATATAAGTATTCCAAACATTTAAAATTTATCCATGAGTATAAATATCTATAAAATACTACTTATCACATCAACCATTCACCATTCAAATATCTTTCCATCTTACCCCAAATATCGTATGCCCACAATCATCTTTTATTTAATGAGAGGTAATAAAGTTTTTTCCTTTATCTTTAATCTATATAAAAAGTCTAGGAACATTATATTTGTAGACTTTAATCTATATAAAAAGTCTAAAAAAGTTATATTTATAGACAGATGGAGTATTTGTGAACGGAGGGAGTCACACGGGACGGCGACCAGGTTGGCTTAATTTGCCAGGATATATATAATTCACAGAGATCCTAGACACAGTTAAAATCCAACGAGACGGCAGCAGATAGCAATCTGCAGGTCTACATAGCATACATCAGCACTGTGTACTGTATGGCAGTCTGCCTTTATCCTGCTATTTATGGTCTCGTTCTCAACGGATGAATGGATCCATGGACATGTTTTCTTAACTCCTAAATAATACTATGATTTTTTTTAAAAAAATTATACATAAGTTTCTCATAATAATGTTTTAAATGTATTTTTTAATTTTATAATAATAAATTTATTTATTTGTATCCTCAAATAAGTGTCACAAATTATTTACCTATTCAGTCGTTTACTCATATAACCACTCCGTTCCAAAACATAAATATTTTTATAGATTATTATAGAAATTAAAAGATCTTAATTAGCTGAGACTAGTTAAAATTACTATATTTTAAAATAAAATTTAAACAGGAATGCAACTTTATTCTCGCACGGAGGGTGTAAATTGTTGCGTTGACTGATTGATGATAGCGTGGCAGGTTGCGGTCCCCTTCGGAGGTCGTGTCCCAAACGATCGAGGATGATCCTATCTGGGCGGATTAACTATTAAGCCAAGCACAGCGTAATGGATGAGAGAAAAACAAAGCCGGCCTTAGGCTACTTGTGATTGCCGGCCCCGGACTTGAATTAATTAATTAACTGGTGCAAAGCTGTAAGTTGCTGGTGGCATTTTCCTCCACCGGATAATTGACGGCGTCGGTGACGATCGATCGTTTTGGCTTGATTCGATTTAGCATTACTACCCTCTTTGTCGTAAAACATAAGTTATTTTTAGAGTTTAATTTTTTTTAAATATAAGTTATATCTTTACCAACCTCTTCACTCAACCAATTACAATCATTTCTATTTAATTTATTTATATATTTTCTCTTATTAATCAATCGCTATTATTGTTTACCTTATAGCTGATATGCCACTAGATAATAAACGAAGTGACCAGATTGATAAAATATTTATATGTGTGTCTCTAGTGATTTAAAAAGGCAATGGTGGAAAATAAATTACGGTGAAAAAAAACTCTAAAACCAACTCTAAAATTTGATTCAAAATTTAAAATTTGACTATATCTGATAAGCCAAAAGAACAACTAAAATAATAACCTTTCTCATTTAATTCTACGTGCTTGCCTTAGATTCTGTGGAAAACTTTAGAAATATAGCTACCGGTAATGTATTACATGAGCATCCATGTCATGTGGATCGGATGGGGTTTGCGAATGCAGTGTATGTACACTGTATAGCCATCCATGTCTTAAACGTGCTTGCCAGACAAACGCCGACAGCCATATATCTCTAGTACCAGTACTATTGACGAAGCAAGCAGCTTGCTAGTAGTAGCAGTACTTTTTTATCCTAAAATAACTTTATTTATTTTATTTTATGTATTTCAAAAAAGACTTTATTTTTATAGCAATTAATATATTATAGGTTGTTAAAGTAAAAAACAAGTACGTTAGAGTTTATTAAGTAGGAAGATATTTTAGTGGTTTTAGTTTTGTATTGGTATGTATTAGATGAAAAAAAAATTGTTTTTAAGGACGAAGAGAGTAGTTGCTAGTACAGGAAAGCAGAAAGACGGTGATCGAGATCGAGGCCCAGTTTGCAGGGCGCTGAACGATCGATAAGGTGGGGCATTTTATTTCCCTGAGCTCTTAGCGTTAGCTGGAGATGCACGGCTGCAGCTGACCCAAACCCAAACACAAGGGAAACCTGTTTTGGGACACAGCATGTCGGTACGCGGCCGAAAGGGCAGAAATAAATAAGAGCCGCCGCTAGGTAGCTAACGCATCGTTTGCATATGCTTTTAGCTTAAGTTTTTTTTTTGACACATATATCATTGACGTATGATTAATTAAGTACTATCTATTATAAATTTAAAAATAGATTTATTTATTTTTTAAAGAAATTTCTATATAAAAGTTTTTTAAAAAATATCTTATTTAACGTTTTACAAAACATGCTTTAAAAAATAAAATAATAAGCTTAAACCATAAGCTTTTTTAAACACCACCGAAAAAGCAAAGCTTCCTTCCCGTCTGCTTCCTCTGGTAGCGGTGGAGAGGTTTCCTTCCGCTGCACGCGTCTTCTCCATTGCACACGCCCTCACTCCCGCACCTCCAGCCACTACACCTCCTCTACATATACAGCGCCGGCCTCCACCTTCCCTTTCTCGCACTCTCCATTCTCTCTCTCTCTCTCTCTACCACTGTACTAGCTAGTATGTCCGCGTCGCCGGAGTTCTACAGGCCCTCCGCGCCGGCCTTCTCGCCTTCCTGCGCCTCCTCGCCGCTCGCTGCTGCCGCCGGAGCGGAGGACGACGACTACAGCTGCCGGACGCCCACCCCCGGCCTCACCAAGGAGCCCGCGACGTGCCCGCCGGCGCCCCGGAAGCCCAGGCCGGTCGCCTGCAGGAAGCTCCTCTTCGACCACGCCCAAGTCATCAGCCTGCGCCTCGACGACCTGGAGCGCCTCTTCCGCCCCATGACGACGCCGCCAACGGAAGGACAAGAAGCCCAGGCGCACCTGACCTGCCAATGACTCTCTCATCAACTACTACACTTGATCCAACTGCTGCTCTGCTTCTCGGATATATACTGTAATTTCCATTTTCTGGCTACTTAATTAGTACTAGGATTTTTAGTCTAGCAGTAATCATCTCTACCACTAGCAGCGGTCAAAACAATTCACAGTGTTGTATGTACCACCAGCTAGCTAGTCTGTATGCAGTGGTACCAATATGTAACTAGATTTAGTTGTACAATCAAAGCTTAATTTGCTTACGCTCGCCATAAATTATTCTAGCTTAATTGGAGTAGCTTTTTTTGTTATCTTTAGTTCGGTTAAGATGAAATCTTGGCGTCTATTTCTTGTGGGCATAAACATTTCTCTTCTTGCGAGCTGCGTCTCCAACGAACTCTCCGTTCCAACTAATTACTCTTGTCAAAAATGGTTCTTTACCCCCCTTTCAGTTGGGTCAACAGACAACAGGGACAAGCCGGGATGTGTACACTGATAAGTGAGAGTAACCAGCCAACCTGCTTTGACTTCAACTGGGAGAGAACAGGAGAGGACCTGGCCGGGTGGTGAGCCAGCCAAGAACTAAAGCGGACGACTTTGACGGTTGACTTGCCCCCAAATCTCCGCCCTTCTTCAGATATGGAGTAGATTGCTCCTAACCATCATATTCATGGGATTGGGAGACCTGAACCAAACTCGCCGTCAGGCCCCATCCCAGTGTATCTGGCCAAAAGAAAACGGAAAAATGGCTTCCATTCAGGATTCAGGGAGATATGTTGCACGACTTGTAACCTGTTAACAACCCTTATTACAGTCTAGCAGCCTTATTAATTCTATTTGTTATACGGCCAAAGTGCTACTATAAGCAGCATATTGCTCGTTTTATGCGGCATCTCTTTACAATGACGACTCGTGATTAGTCATGAGCAAACCATCTGCAGGGTTGAGCTAGTATTGACATGGCGACCCACGCATAACATTTCGAAGCTCCGTCTACTCTGTTCATCACGAAGCTCCATGGTCCGTTCATCAGCAGGCCTTCCCTGTTCCACAGCGAGCCCAGAGCGAGTCGATCACAGTACCAATATGTCAATTCTGCAGTTTATTTAAGTTATCTTAGATGCAGTCCAATCCGAATGATATGTTTATGCGCAAGCATATCAGCAAAAAAGTTGCCACATCATAGTCTGGATCATTGAGCTAACCTCTTATCGCTCGACGTATTGTTCCAAATACTCTCTAATCATCAGTCTTTCCTCTTTCGTGAGATCGGGATTTTGACCAGTCAAACGTTCCCTTAATTCTCTCTCTTCAACGCTGGTACCATCCCTGGAGACCTGCAATGAAGATGTTAAGTTGACGTTATGTTATGTTATGTTATCCCATCCAACACGTCCACAGATACAGGGAAGTATCTCACTTGGATGTAGTTATTCACATGGCCATCAGCATTTGCTTTGGTCTTCTTCTCATTTTCATTGCACAACCATTTGCCGTCCACTATATATTTGTATTCATACCTTCCTTCCTTCAGGAAACACAACGCAAGTGTAATAAGGAGCAGTGAGTGTGGAGTTAGCTACTGCAAAAATCAGAGTGCAAGTGTGTGCCAGATATAGCAAATCAATAACTGTAAAAGGACCAAAAAGGATTGCCTCCAGTAACACCAGCTGAGATTAGGACTCCCAGATATGGTTCAAACTAAGGTATTCTTGTTAGAATGTTTCAGAGCCCTCAGTTCAAATCCTAAAGATTCTTCAAAGGTAAAGAGTTATAAACGATCAAGCTAGAAGTTACACGCTGGTGGCATCCACATCTATTATACAAGGCATAAAATGATGAGTGCTGAAAAATAAAGTTTAGAAAATCACAATGCACTGCTTATTTTGATACTCACAGGCAACTCCCTCTCAAGAAACCAAGCTCTTTTCTCCTTATTGTATGCGAAAGGAATTATCTGAATAAGCACATAAATGCAAATCATAAACAGGAAATCAATTAAGAATGCCTTCTGCACAACAAATGTGCTAACACGTTGTTTAGTTTCTACTACTGCAAAGTAAGCTCAAAGAGTTCTTTTAAATTAAGTCCATCAAGCGGACAAGTTCCCGACACTAATTTATCTTCCATAGTTGGCGGAAAAGCATACCTGTCCCCACCCGACATCAAGCCCAGAAATTTCAACAGAAGAACAACTATCGCTTTCCCACTTCAAAGTGATGGAATTTTTTGACAAGCCTGTCAGCTAAATAATAAGAGAGTCATCACTTAGCACAAAGTTGTACAAGCACTGTCTTTTATCTTAACCATAATAACTACACACTGAGAAAAAAAAAGAGAAATACTGTTAAAGTGTTCACTTACAATGTCAGCAGTAGCCAATTTAATGGCTTCCAACTTTGGAAAGCAAGCTCGTTTACTCTGTGAAATAAACGTACGTTCAGGGGAAAAAAGTAGCATAGCAAGATAACTAGCAATGTGGTAACAGAACACCAGCCCACCAACAGACTTTACTGTAGAAGACAGTTGTGAGAGCTGTACACACAGGCAGCCTGTTGGTATCCATTGGTATTACCAGTGCACACATATTATAAAAACGAAATTATTTTCCAACACACATTGTTTTATATTCCAAAAGGTGAATAAAGCCGTTCTGAACTGCATAAGATACCTGTAGTAGCTGATGTCCTTCATTAAGACTGTAGCCAATTATCCAGAACATATATGCCAACTGAAAAATTTATAAAATGGTATCAGCATTAGAGTATCGCTGCTCTCAAGATTATGGACATCATAAAACCGTAGAAGGCTGTGATCCTATAAGCATCATGTTAATCTAGCGTGTAACTTGGACAGGCGTCAGCAGTATCATGAGAAGTGAGAGTCAGTTGTGATATTGTAGGATTATTAAAGTATTATAACATTGTGCAAACAGAACAGTTTACTGACTATACCTATGATGATTATGTTATACTCTAGGAATCACTAGACACTAGTTAATGTTTATTATTTGGGAATGTATATATGTGTTTGCCGTTTTCCTTCCCTTTTTTTGTGGGCAGGCCAACAACTGAACAGGAAAGAAGAAGAAAAAATATTATAATGTAGGCCTAAACCTATTATAAGAATTCTTGGGGAACAAAAAGGAAAAGACTATGAAACAAAAACGAAAGGACTATGGAAACCTACGGCCACAGCAGGAGCTCTTCCAAGTCCAGCAGTACAATGTATATATGTAACCCCACCATTACAGTTGACAAGCTTGTGCAGTTTGCTAACCACAGCAGGAAGCCTCAATCGCAAATCAAAAGCATCAAAATCCCTGGTGTAATTAAACATTATGCCACTTTTAAGACTTTCAAAATATTGACAAAACAGACGAATTTAAGTCAATGCAGGGAAAAACTACATTTGACATGTAAACAACGCTTAAAGGAAAGATGAATCAATCTAGCTCCAGAAATGGAAGAGCATAAGAATTGTAATTGAAAAGAGAAGGGGAAAAGAGAGAGACGTTCAAATTATGCAGTCTTATAGATGCTATTGATGAAAATAAGGAATTTCTAAATTGCATTTGACATAGACCACACCAAATTACCAAAATTCTTAGTTCTCAAAGTAAAGTGAAGTTACAGAACTTTGGGTACCTAATTTCTGCACGGCAGTGCTCTATATCCTTACATTGTTGACAATATTCTTGAATGGCACGAATGTCGACTCCAAAATATCTGAACAACTAATTAAGGATGGAACACAACTATTCACAGAAAGAAAGCATTGGCCAGCAATGGAAACAGCAAACAACTACGTTATCCGTATGAAACAGAACTATTTTTATGAGATGTCCAATAAGCAATGTGCAGAATATCATAGCTGCAGAAAAAGTTAAGAGCGTAGCAGGAAAAAGGAGAAGCTCATGTGATTGTTCAATAGAATTAGAGTTTATGTCCAATAACTCAGTAACCTAATTAAAAAAAAGGCAGATTGACACCAAAGCACCCCTATTCCAATAGTTATTTAGATAAAAAGCTGTCACTAAAACTTTATAGTTCTCTTGCATATACTCCCTCCGTTTCAGATTATAAGACATTTTGACTTTTTCAAAGTCAAACTTATCTAAGTTTGACTAAATTTATAGAAAAATGTAGCAATATTTTCAACACAAAACAAATATACTATAAATATATATTTAGTTATGGTTTTAATAAAAACTAATTTGGCGTTGTAGATGTTGATTTGTTTTTTTATAAATTTGGTCAAACTTGAAGAAGTTTGACTTAGAAAAAATTCAAAACGACCTATAATCTGAAACGAAGGGAGTAGTAGGTATGTTTGTCAACATGTAACTGCATACATTTCAAGAACAAACAGCAGAATAAGGATACTCAAGGTCTGGATCTTGCTGCAGGCAGAATACTGTTTTTACACCAATCTTCCTAAGCTTATCAACATCAAGTGGACTCTGCACATGAATGCAGCTAATCAGACAGAGTTTAGAAGTGATTTTTCTGTAAATTGTTGAGATGATATTGTGAGAACCTGTAAGCAGGAGCCCACGATCAAGTCTGGGCGTATGAAATTGTAGTTCATTCCAAGCTCATGTCTATACGTCAACACTAGAAATGATTTTGACAACGAGAAAAGATATCAGGAATGAGCAATGATAGATATTAATCCACTAAAGGCTTTGTTTGAGATGCAATGCTGTTCCAGAAATGTTGTCCTGAAAGAACTAATATTTCAACTGTCCGGTATAAAGATATATCAAAATCTTAAGACAATATAACGACAAGAAGTCAGTCAGGGCTAAGAGAAGCACAATGTAATAGAAGCTATAAAAGGTAGGAATACTTCCAAACTTCAAACTCAGTGGCAGAACAATAGTTCTACATATATGGCTAATGCACCCTTGCAAGGGCAACACTGGAAGAAGGGAAAAGTAGGAGTAAGAAAAAATGCAAATGAGCGGTGACTTGTTCATGAGGAATGAAGATAAATGCACCATAAATGTCAACTAAAACAGGCATATGAGTTTGCTCCGACAGACACTAAACACACAGGTAGCACAACATTTTGATAGTGACATCTATGAGGTATTGAGGTTAGTCTATTTTTCATTTTCAATATGTGAAAGGATCAGCAACCAGCCAGTCCTACAATCCGACAAGTCCTTACACAGCTAACATATATCATTGCAAGTAACACTGAATCAGTCTTTACCTGCTCCCATAGCTTGAGTCATGTTGGTGCTGTACGAATCGGATTTCTCTGTGCCGGCTTCCACTGCACCACTCTCGGCGCTAGAAGTAGACGCCCCAGATGCCTGGAATGGTTACTCTACAGGTTTTACTAGAGTTGCAATGAGGTGAAACATGCACAGACAGGCAAACTGCAGAGGATTCTAACATAGGATAATTATTGGAGATTTAACGAGTTAAGTGCCTCTAATGTCGGTTACATCAATACATAATCGGCCCAAAAAAACATCATACGGAGGTGGTGGAGGGAATGCTTACAGTTTTGACGGTGTTTGATCGGCGACTCCCGCCACGAACCATCGTCTAGTCATCGACGGTAAAACGAACAAATAAGGGAGCCCGATCCATCAAGGACAGAAAAAAAAATTCACAAATACGCACGAATGGAATCCGAGAGCTCACCAGATTGAGCGGCGAGGGCCGCCTCATCGACCTCGATCCCACGATTGGAGGCTCCCTGAGCGAAAAGAAATCTACAGAGGTCACGAACAGGCGAAACAACTGGCGAATCGAACCGGAGGGGGAGACGTCTAGCCACCGCACTCACTTACTTGAGCAGGTTCTGGAGGCAGTTCATGGTTTCCCCCTTCCCTGCCCGCGCGGGCGCAACGGCGACGAGGACGCGGACGCGGAGGCGAGGCGAGGTGAATGGGCAAAAATATCTCGCGTCGCGAGACGAGAAGGCGATAGCTCTCGCACTCGCGGCGAAGAGGGGAACGGGCGAGAGGAGGTGGGGGAAAGCGACGTGGTTGCGTGGACCCGGTCTACTGGGCTCCTGTGTTGCGCGGGCGGTGGCCTTGCACGCGACGGTTTATAGGCTGCGTCCACGGAAGAGCGGTGTCGCCTCGCGCGATGGGGATGGTGGGGTCATGGGGGCGTTCGACGTGGACCGTGGTGGTTTGGCTCTTAGCTAAATCGAGTGGGCCCCACTTTTAGCCTTTTTTGACCCGTTCTCCGGAGCGCGAAAGCGATCGGACGGCAACGAGTCATACACGCTACGGCGTACGGGCGATCGGACGGCTCACGCGGGTGCCATCTGGCGCGAGTTGGTCCGTTGGTTGGGAAGGCGCGGATCACATCTGGCGCCATCTCATCACCAACGTGCTTTTCATGGTGCACCGGCGTGACGGCATCCATGTCTCACATCCTACGGTTTTCCAAAAAGAAAAAAAAAGCAATATCATGCTAGTGCAGATCAGTTTCGTGCACCTGTTTTCGCGAAATTTATGTTTTTTTTTCCAACACGCTCATCAATGGTGATAGCTAATGAGAGAAGAAAGTATTGTGTGAAATACATGTAAAGATGTAATAATGTGAGTCAATGTTCTAAACCACCAAAATTTAAATTGTATATAGGCCTTTAAAAATCATCATTTAAGTACCAGTCAAATGTTATATATGTAAGGATCTGTTTCACTTTTAAAACTTCCTCGGCGTATAACTTCTTGCTCTAAACTAGATTTCAATGTAACCCACGGCACAAAAAGAAGAGGCTGCACGAGAGTTGAAAGAGGATTTAACAACCAACAAACAATGAGACTAGTAGTTTGTGTTAGTGCTCTAGGCACATTAATTATAGAGCACAATAAATAGCCATATAGCGTAGCTACACCTAAAATAAAATCAACATCACGTAGAAACTCTAAGACTAAAAGTATGAGATAATTAATATTAGATATTAATATAGGCCATGACAAGCATTTGATTGGAACTAATCGTGTGAATCCTGAATTATAAAGCATGTTTAGTTATACCCACGGTACAAATTAGGAGTTACTGAAATAACAATGCATATTTCATTGAATCAGCTGCTTAGCTTTATTACTTAGGCAATTGTGTTAAAAATATGGAATTTTAGACACCTTTTCATATATGATTGCTACATAAGTGTGTTTCTATCTCTCCTGTCTCCAACTAACTTTATCCAATTCTCTTAAACAGTGTGAACTAAAAGCACCTACAGTGTAAGTATTAAAATTTATAGTATAGGTTTTGTAACTTCCAGTGTAGATATTTGCAATTTACAATATAAAAAAGACTTTTTTAAAAAATAGGGCGCCATAAATATACGTAGTTACTTACTAGAAACAATTATACACACCACCCCTCCACACGATTACTTAGCATCTACTAGAAAAATGTACAAACAAAGAAAGTTAATTAACTGAGGCTATGTTTAAGCATTAGTTAACGTCAGAACTCCTCGCTTTACTTAATTAATAATTATCTCAACTTGTATTAATTTAATTAGGCAAGAGAAGGGAAGGGAAGGGAAAGGCAGCTCAAAGTCAAGAAGACGAGCACCGCCGCAACAACCGCGCGGAGAAAGCATAGGCATAGCTAAGCAGCTGTGCCCCCGCCATCGCCATGAGAGATCCCAAGCAGCGGAGACCTTCCCACGGCGGCACCGCCCACCACCTCGCCGACAAGCTCAGGAAGCACTCCACCTGGCTCCTCCTCCTCTGGTTCGCCCTCTCCGTCTACCTCTTCCTCTCCGCCACGCCGCCGCCCGCCGCTCCGCTCCGCCCCGCCTTCCTCCCTTCCAACTCCCGAACCCTCTCCGCCACCACCACCGCCGTCGCGGGTCGCGCGCCCTCCGTCCGGATCTACGTCTACGATCTCCCCGCCCGCTTCAACCGCGACTGGGTGGCCGCCGACGCGCGGTGCGCGCGCCACCTCTTCGCCGCCGAGGTGGCGCTGCACGAGGCGCTGCTGGGCTACGCCGGCCGTGCCGCGCTTCCCGAGGACGCCGACCTCTTCTTCGTCCCGGTGTACGTGTCCTGCAACTTCTCCACCGCCAATGGGTTCCCGTCGCTGTCGCACGCCCGCGGCCTGCTTGCCGAGGCGGTGGAGCTCGTCCGGGGGCAGATGCCGTACTGGAACCGCTCCGGCGGGGCGGACCACGTGTTCGTCGCGTCGCACGACTTCGGCGCTTGCTTCCACCCCATGGTGAGCTCCGCCCCAAAGCTTCGACCTCTTCTCGACTGGTTGCGTGTGCGTTAGGTACTTAGGTGCCTGTGTGTTCTTGAGCTTCTATGATGCAACTTGTTTGCTTGCTTCCTGCCTGCTGAGCTGTTCGTGATTAGGAGAGTGGTCATTACGAGTCCAACCTAGTTCTAGAGAAAGTAATCCAGTTCTGGTCCCTGATTTAGGCCAATCGAAGATTCATAGAAATTGGCTCTTGCCCTAATTGAGCTTGGGCAAACAAATTTCTCAACCCAAGCATCAAAATTCCTCTTTTGCTGTCACTTTGGAACTTAGTTTGTTGGAATTGAATTCGACATAGTTCGCCAATCCCTTGCATATTTAGGAAACGATTGTGGAAATCCTTCCCGTGTTGTCACAACGTGCAATGCAACTTAGTTTCTTTAGAATTCGCAGTATGCTGGCCGCTTTCAGATTCAAGTTATCACCTCCACTACAATAAAGTTTCCTTTTGTTTGATCAGGAGGATGTAGCCATTGCAGATGGCATACCAGAATTCCTGAAGAGGTCAATCCTGCTACAAACATTTGGTGTACAGGGCACCCATGTGTGTCAGGAGGCGGACCATGTGGTAATCCCGCCTCATGTGCCTCCGGAGGTGGCCCTCGAGCTACCTGAGCCGGAGAAGGCACAAAGGGATATTTTTGCCTTCTTCCGGGGCAAGATGGAGGTCCACCCCAAGAACATTAGTGGCCGCTTCTACAGCAAGTAAGCATATACTGCAAACCCTCATTTCAGTTGCTTCATCTAGCAATCATCCCAAATGGACTACCAAGGAGATCGTTTTTTGTTTGTGTCCCCTCAGGTTTTGTCTCACTTTAGTTGTCTTGTAAAAACTCTGATTGCATTTCGCTGATTTTTTAGATTTTTAGATCTGTTCATAACATATAGCTCAAAAGCAGTTAGTACTACACAGGGCTAATATAATATACTGTTAAGGTTCTGTAATATAAAATGTTATTTCTTTTAACTGATTGGCAAAATCAAAAGACAAATATCTAGGTTGAGGTATCATCCGCAGCTACTATAATTTTCATCTGTTACATATGGAGACCAGAATCCTGAAGAGCAAATCAAACTTCATTAGGTCACAGTTACTAGCTCTTACCTTTTACATTGAACAGGAAGGTGAGGACTGAGCTGCTACAAAAGTATGGTCGGAATCGCAAGTTCTACCTTAAGCGAAAGCGGTACGGCAACTATCAGTCAGAGATGGCTCGCTCCTTGTTCTGCCTCTGCCCACTGGGATGGGCTCCATGGAGCCCACGGCTTGTGGAGTCGGTTCTCCTTGGCTGCGTTCCTGTCATAATTGCTGATAATATACGCCTGCCATTCCCTTCTGTACTACAGTGGTCAGACATCTCATTGCAAGTGGCTGAAAAGGATGTTGCCAGTCTTGAGATGGTGCTAGACCATGTTGTGGCAACCAACTTGACTGTAATACAGAAGAACTTGTGGGACCCTGTGAAGCGTAAAGCACTGGTTTTTAACCGTCCGATGGAAGAGGGAGATGCCACATGGCAAGTGCTGAGGGAGCTTGAGATTTTGCTTGACCGTTCTCAGAGGAGGCATGTTGAATCATGGAGGAGGTGAAGACCAGAGTGTGGAGCAAGCAGGTCTGGTAAGGATCTTTCCTTAGTTGCTGAAATGTGGCATCTGATCAGTTGCAGCTGTGACAACAATGACGTGCAGCTTACACACATGCCACTCAACTGGCAAAACAAACCGGTATTTGATCGACACCATCCATAGCATGGACCTTTCCCACGAGAAATTCGGAATGCCCGTTTCTCACATTCAATCACAATCTTGAATGGTCAACCGTATAGTTCGCAATTGTTGTAGGTAATTGGAGTGTGCAATCAGATAATGGCATTCTGGGCTAACAAGTTGGCAAGCTATGTACAGGGAATTAGTTTATTCATTTATTCTTGGGGGAAGTGTGAATCTCCTTTTCTTTGTCCTTGAGAGAAATGAAAATCGAAGATGTGTTATATAGAACGATGATCTGTGAAGGTCTTCGGATATGCTTGCAATGTTCTGTTGTTTATCCAATTCTTTTGGAAACAAAAAGACATTCAGATTTTGGCATAATAATGTGGTGAGGAACTGAGAACACATGGTGTGTAAAAACATGGCAGTGGATTCAGCAGCTCATCTGAATCCTGGACTTCTTTTTTGAAGTATGAATTCTGAACTCTGATTCAACACATGATGTCTCTTTTTTGAAGTATGAATTCTGAACTCTGATTCAACACATAATGTCAACAACTGTTGCCTGAACGTTTTGTTTGGACGGTACATGGCCAAAAAACCGATTGGGATCTCATGATCAAGCTTTCTTTTATTATTTGCTAATTCCAGTGACACACACAAGCATGCACTTCAGATCTCATGATCAAGCTTTTATTATTTGCTAATTCCAGTGGCAATAACCTCAAAAAACCGTGTAGAAAACAAGGCACAAATTTCTTTTGCGAGACCTTCTAAGGTGCTTGGGAGGTACCCAAGGTACCTCCAAGGATATTAAGTCTCCATCGTTGATCCCATGGAGGGTAAATTAGGAATATAGAAATAACTTAGTTTCGGTAGTTTAGTAATTGTTTGCAACGATCATTTGTAATGCCTCGTCCAGTGACAGCCCTACCGCTCTGATCGTTGAAGACTAATTGATGTGCGCTTGATCATTTGTAATGCATCGTCCAGTGATAGCCCTACCGCTCTTGAAGACTAATTGATGTGCGCTTGATCGATGGACGACTTCTGTTCGATTTAACGGCTAGGCCAATGTAGATATCAAAACATGATCTTGAGACATGAGTCTACTCAATATCAGAAGAAAGAACTGATTGTTTCATTGTGGATTAATTTTTTGTCATCTCATTTTTCTATGTGTCTAAAGTGCAATACCCTAATGTGGTTTCATACCTGACGCATGGTAAGCATGAGACAGAACCTATTCAGATTTCAGAACCATCCTTATACTTTACTAGCGGCTACTACCAATGACCTAATGGAATAATTTCGAGTCCGAAACTTCTCCAGCATTCAGATCTAAGTAAGCACCTGGAATAACTTCGAGTCTCAAAACTTCTCCAATTTTCATTTAGATCTCAATAATAGTAAGCCTTTGGTTTCTTAATTTGCTGCACCCAACAGATTAGGAGAGTTGGTTGAGCAGTATCAAGACAAACTTCTGTAGATAATGAGAGCCAATTAATTACCACCTTCTATCTTAGTTCGTTCGATTGAGAGCAATTAACGGCTCTAATACATGCCAAGCATGATAGAAAGTCTCTTCTTTTGCTAAACTCAGCGTAGACAAAAACCTAAAAATATAAATAGTAATATGTGTCGCTATCCTCCTCCTTATCGTCTACCTTTCTAGCTGATACGGCAAAGTTTGCCGTAGGCCATCCAAAGCGTTCATCTCTCAACCGATGCTCACGAATAGAGGAGTGATAATCCCACTACTTGCCATGGATATTTGCTATATGTTGATAAGCAAATAATGTAATCATGGACTCAATTTGCATTCATGCATTAGTGCGTTAATTATGGATCTCAGCATGAGCATGTACATCCCTATTTGAGCAAGCAAAGTTGTGCTAAAAACAAAATGAAGCAGCAAGCAGCACAAGTCTGAATTCTAAATGAACATTGGTCCATTGTAGCTAGGAAAAGGAATTCGACAAATCGGAGCTGGTACAAATAACTTTAGAAAAAAAATGAAAAAAGAGGAATCCACAACAAGTAACTGAAACAAGTGTTGCAAATACAAGATTTCTGGTTAAAAAAAATATGCGTCAAGTATGTAGAGAACATAAAAGTTAGTACAACTTCAGCTAAAAGACACGATATGGACGCCAATAGAATGATTCTTTGGAATGGAAGCAGAAAATTTTCAATAATGACCAATATGGTTTTCAGTTTACATGCCGTGAAGTAACATTAACTACTATTGAATGGATGGAGCAACATAGCACAACTGGTCATCCACCAAAGTGAGATACACAGTTTTAATGTGATGTAGTAAACATAAAACATAAATGGCGAGCCTGTAAATAGCAACCAAATTTGAAACATACAGATAAATGCATAGTTTCATATGGATGCTCAAGAGCACACATCCTTGCAAGGAGCGTCCTTGCAGCGGCAAACAGGTCTCCCTGAAAGTTCCCATCCATTAAATCCACGTTCAAGGACCACGATGTTCTTTACGCCTGAATCTTCGTTAGCCTCTGACAAATAGTCCAGATACATTTGTGCACAAGATGGACCCCTCACCTGCAGGTTGTGACAATAGATCAGAAGAAAAATCACTGGCAGTGACCTTGATTAGGAAGGCAAATTCGCAAGAAAGAACACAAGGGTTGTGGATTAGGAGGAAACAAAGCACATATGGCTTGATTTAGATTTAGATTTCGTGTTGTAATTACTGATTAAAGCTGCATTGCTAGACCACCACAAGTACAGAGCCAAGAGTAGTTTATAAGACGAATAGTGGAGAGTAAAAATTATTGGTTCTATGGTGGTGAAAAATTGCAGCTCCTTTTCTGCTTAATACACTGAAATGCAAGTGTTTTGCGTACTTGTGAAAATTTTGCAGCAACTCAAAGAGAAAAGTTCCAGATTAAAAAGCTAGATTATTGTTCTAGTTAAACATATGGCTTAGGAGTATCCAATACAACCACAACTGTGTTTCACGAGTATTTATTACTATGTTAGCTGAAACTGAGAAACAGGGAAATACAGAGTAATAACCATCATCATGCCAATTGCAGCTACAGATAAAGATTAGCAGAGAAGCAAAGAATATATTTTTAGAGAACATGCAGGACAGATGCAGAGGAGTTAAAATGGTAAGAAAGAAAAGACAATTCAGGTCTTGAATCATATTAAACCCGCTGATGTGAATATGTGATGTCCAACTCTAACCAACTCATAATATCGGATGAACACGATTGTTAATAACAGGCATGTGAAGCTCCAACGAGTGGTTGCATGACATGGAACATTAGGTGAGATTTACGAACCCAACTACTGCTCTACTAGTATAATCACTGAGGCGCTGATTGCTTACAAGTGATGTGGAATAAATGAAGAAGAAATAAAAAAAGAGTTAGAGACCTTGCTAAGGGCACAGTGGAAGACGAGGGTTTCCTTGCCCTTGGTGTCCTGGGCCAGCTCCGGCAGCCGCTCCGCAAAGATGTCGCTGGCGAAGTGGTGCGAGCCGGCGATGTGCGCTTCGTACATCCTCTCCTCGTCCCTTACGCCCGGCCCCCAAACCCAGGCAGGAATTACCCCCAAAATCAAGTCAAGTCAGCATCTATCGGTGCAAAAGCAAGCGCACAGCGATCGGCAGCATGGATACCTGACGTCGACAACGGCGATGCGGGGGTCGCGGAGCATGGGGGCGAGCTGCGCCGCCGACACGTAGGAGACGCCCCTCGCCATCGCCGCCGCCGCCGCCACGGCCGTCTCCGATTGGGCAGGTAGGGTATTGCCTCGAGTATTTCGGGGCGGGCCTCTCTTTGTCTTTTATGGGCCTAAATCTCGGCCCGTTTACATGCATGGGCCGAAAACAAATTATAACGGGCCGTATCTCTTAGGATCCGAGTTGGGCTCGGCCTATGAGTCCCACGCGGCACCCGGAATTTTTTTATTTTTATATTTTTTTAATAAAATATTTACAAAAGTATACCTTCATTTAAAAAATTTACAAAAATATACTCCCAACACTCTTTGGGAGGGCGTTTTTTAAAAATCACCCTCCTAGAGAGCGATTTAATGACGTGGCAGACGGCCGACCCATGGCTGTCAGCACTTTTCCCAAAAACCGCCCTCTAGGAGGGTGGCAAGGGGGCCGCCTGCAAAACGCCGGCCGCGGGACTGGCTTTTTTACAGGTAGCCCCCTTGTCGCCCCCCTAAAGGGCGGTTTTTGGGCGGCCAGGGGGCTGCATGCAAAATAGCCACTATATATTTTTTCTTTTTTTTGATATTTTTTTCTTAACTAGGAACTCAAGAATAACAAAATCTCGTGAAGGTGCAACTCAAACCAATGTAAGATGTGGCCTGTAGAAAATTATGAACGTGCTTTAAAAACCATGCTGAAACTTCGGACCTCGAAAACTCAATCTTCCCGACCGAATTTCGCAAAAAAATTTTGGACAAACCTGACAAAGTTGTAGAGAAGCGGATGTAAAATTTTCTGTAGATGTCCACAGAGTACTTATTTGCTCGATTCCGAGACCGTATGCGAAAGTTATAACTGTTTTAAGGTAGGTAGCGCACGTTAGGGAGAAATAGGCACAACTTTTAAGCGGTTGCCCAAAAACCGCCCTCCTAGAGGGCGGCAAGGGTGCCGCCTGCAAAATAGCCAACCTACGGACCGGCTATTTTGCAGGCAGCCCCCTAGCTACCCAAAAACCGCCCTCTGGGAGGGCGGCAAGGGGGCCACCTATAAAATGGCTGGCCAGGGATGGCGGTTTTTGGGCAGCCACGGGGCCGCCTGCAAAAGTGTTGACGGCTGTCAGCCACGTCATAAAATCGCCCTATGGGAGGGCGATTTTTCAAAAATCGTTCTCCCAGAGGGCGGTAGGGGTATATTTTTGTAAATTTTTGAAACGAAAATGTACTTTTGTAAATATTTTATTAAATAAATATAAAAATAAAAAAAATTCCGGCACGTGGCCCACTAACCTTCTCAATCTCGAATTTTTTTATATTTTTTTAAAAAATATTTACAAAAGTATTTTTTAAAAAATTTTACAAATCTATACTCTCAACGCCCTACGCCCTCTCAGAGGGCGTTTTAGATGATGTGGCAGATAGCCGTCGGTCGCCACTGTCGGGCGGCTGTCGGGCCGTCTGCCATTTTGTAAGCGGCCCCCTTATCGTCCTTTAGAAGGGCGGCAAGGGGGCCACCTATAAAATGACCGACCCGCGGGGCCACCGCTTTTACGGACGATCCCCTTGTCCTCCTCCTAGAGGGCAGTTTTTTTCCTGGCCAGGGGGCCATCTGCCGTGGCTTGCCATTTTGCAGGTGCCCACCTTTCTGCCCTCTAGGAGGGCAATTTTTGCCCGCCCAGGGGGCCACCTGCATAAATGGCGGTTGTCTGGCCGCTGAGGCAGGGTGCCGCCTGCAAAAGAAAAAAACGCCCCTCATCAGGGTAATTTTTTGGTGGCACGGTATAAAGCCCCCTCCTAGTCTCCAAAAAATTCATAAAATTCTCAAAAATACTAGAAAAAAGAAGAGAGAGCTGAGAGGGAAGACGAAGGAAAGCGGCGAAGCCCTGTTGGTTTGCGGATTTGTGTGCAGGTAAAATCTTATGTCCCTTTGCAATTTCCATTTGTATTCATAAAGTGATGTAGTATGTGTAGTATTGTACTGGTTATTTCACTAGCAAGGGAATGTTAGGTATGGTCCATATGGTGTAGATCTATCGTAATTCAGCTTAACGACTAAGGGTATTGATAGGCCGGGTGAGAGAAGTTAGGTTTATTTTTGTTAGATGAATAACCCTAGTTCGAGAAATGCTAGGGAGATGGAAATGTGGATGATAACATTTTATTTTTTTTAGTCATGTGTAGTATACCCTAGATACGTAATTGTATAGGTATATTTGTAATGTGTGATTATGGTAATTATCGGAGTATGCATTCCTTATTTAATGGTAAAATTTTTGAAATATGATTCCTTTTTGACATTTTATGAGTGCGTGTGGTTGGCCTAGTGAGATATAACTTGTGTTTATTTGGTTATAATGTAGGTTACTATGGATGCGTTCGGTATATCCACTCATCAACGACTTTCGATTGGTGTGCCTCCGCCGATGTGTTGGTGCGGAGATGATTGCAAAGTTGCAATAAGTGAGAAAAATCACACATACTGGCAAAGGTATTGGATGTGTGCTAATTATGCGTAATCACCGGAGAAGCCCAAGCCGCAAGAGAAGAAAGGGAAGTCGAAGAAGCCTGTGGAGGTAATACGAATTCTCTTTTAGTACGAAATATTTTAACCTTTGTGCTAACAAATTTGAATATGTCAAGACATCGAAGCCTCCTCCGCCTCTGTGCGACTTTGTACAGTGGATGGATATGGAGATCCGTCCAGAGGACGCAGAGTTTCTTCGCAAGTTATAGGAATGGCACAGGGAGCACCTCGAACGTCTTTGGGCGGCGGAAGCAGAGTGGGAGGCTGAGCAGAAGAGGAAAGAGGAGAAGGAGCAGCAGGAGAAGGAAGCCTGTGAGACAGACAGGAAGAGGAAGCATCAGAGGGCACTACATGTGAAGGAAGCTGGGCAGGAGGCGGCGAGGAAGGAAAAATATCTACGCTGCACATAGTAGTTGCATATCTAGTCGGATGCCCGTTTGAAATACCCTAAGACATGTAATAACGATAACTAGAAACGTTTCATGTGTTATTTGTACTCGTTGGATGGATAATTTTATTACGTTCGTAAGCAAGTAATGTGTAATGTTGGAGTTCGTCCTGTGTGTTCTGTTGAAATCTGTTTATTTATCCATGCATTACAAATGCACTGATCGGTTTTTATCACTCGGAATTTACTTTCGTTGTGAAGTTGAAACTCCAAAATTCACGGTTTTGATTAGTTTCGTCGAAAACGTAGACCTTGAGGAGTACATCGTTGCACCGACGAGTGTAGACGAAGCAAAGAAATTTCTGTAGGAAGCGTAGTATGAATAAAACATGACATACAAAATATATAACATATGCACAACAGGCTAACTACTACTGCTACAACGTACTACGGGCTCTGGCCGTGACCTTTAGCCCTCATCGTCTTCCTACCCTGCGCTCGTACGTGGCCCTAGGAGTAGGTCAACCGGTCTGGTAGTATGGCACGACCAGCGCGGCTCGCGTGTACGGGTGTGGCAGCTGGCGGAGCTCCTCTAAGCTATGAGGAACCTAGTACCACCTGGATCTCCGCGTCCTCCAAGTCGTCGCCCTCGAAAGGATCTCGTGGCCAACCGCTGCCGTGTGCACCCTGCACAGAGGAGCCAGCCCTAGCAAACATCCCCGGCAGTATAGAGTGGAAACCTGTGGAAAAAATTGTTGATAATTGCAAACCGGAATTTTGCAAGGCAAAATAAAACTTTGCACCGTGCATCTAACATGAAGGACTGTCATGCCCAGAATTTCCATCCAAAATTCTGGAGTTTTATTATGTGTAAATACTCATCCAGGAATAAACCAAGGCACACATGACATAGTTGATAATCAAAGTAATTGTTTACATTCCAAAAGTGTTACTACAGAGGCGAATGGTACCTCTTAAAAATAATAAATTTCTAACAGTGAAAAGTAAACTAAAACGACGTGACGAAACCCACTCCACGAACTTGATCGGGCTCCCGCCTAATCTCCCAAGTAGTCCTCCTCGCTGAAGTACTCTTCTGAATGATGATTGTTGATTACAAGATGAGTATATGAAATACTCCGTAAGTCACACGGCAAATATACAAGTGCACAGGATAACAAAGGATGGCATAATATGGCTCAATTTGTGTAAACAACATTTAATAAAGCATTTAAGACAGTAGTAAAACATCAATAATTAATTAACATTATCCAACACTATACCATTCACCAAATGGCATAGGCCCAATCACTCCAACCTGGAGCTAACCATGATTCATCATTTAATAATCAAATTTAGTTAATGTAGGACTAATCACAGAAAACATTGCTAGGGTCGCCCTTAACCGTGGACACGGCTATTCGAATAGTTTTATTCTAGCCAGAGGTGCACCAATGTACCCACAAGGCACAACTCCACAACGCATCACTGTGCGCCTTAATACCACAACGGTATCTTGGAAAGGAGTTGTGACAGGATTATCCAGGTTGAAAGGACCGAGATGTCGCCTAGAGGGCGGTGAATAGGCAAATTCTGCAATTATCAAAACTTAATCCAAAGTCAGTACCAAAATCGGCCAGGCCGGTTTACGAAACAGGTCAGGCCAGTTTCAGAGAGGAAGCTGACTCAAAACCGGCTAGGCCGGTTTCCTAAACCGGTCAGGCCGGTTTTCTACTGCAGAACCTACACAAGTAAAATACACGTCCTTGATGAGTTCTAGCACAAACCAAACTTGAAGATGTGCCTTTGCTGATATAGCACAACAGGTCCACTTAGTCCCTGCACACAATACAAGCGCACCAAAGTAGATCGAGCGGAAGCAAAGTGAATGTGCTAGAGATCAAATGTGAGACAAACCGCAGTGGAGACACAAGGAGTTTGTTTCCCGAAATTCAGATTCACCACCGTGAACCCTATGTCTCCACTGAGGAAGCTTTTGGTGACCCTAAGGTCAAGCTACGTCCTCGATTCCACTATGGCGATCTTTTCCCTTCCGAAGGCAAAATCAAACTTGCACAAACGATCCGTGGCTCACCACAAACTTGGGAGCTCACCGGCGACGCCTAGCCGTCTAGGAGGCTTCACCTCTAAGAGTAACAAATGCTTCACGAGCTGCGAGACTTCATCTTCAAGTGCTCAAGACTATGGATTGCTCTCTAAAGCTCACATACAAACTCTCTCTCAACCCAACTCAAAGATTTTAACCAAATCAAGCCTATCTCACAATGAGAGGTTGGGGAGAGCCTTGCTGGTATTAGAAAATCTTTGGAACGTACAAGAACCAGAATCAACCAACAGCCCTCAAGGGAGAGGGCCAAAGGGTATAAATACCCACTCACCAAAAACTAGCCGTTACTGTCAGGGGGAAACCGGTCAGGCCGGTTTTTCAACCCAACTAGCCATTAGGGGCTGACTTAGAGGAAACCGGCCAGGCCGGTTTGCAAAACCAGCCAGACTGGTTTTGCTCTGGTTAGCACACTCAAGTTAACTCTCAATGCTCTCTCACATGAGTTGACCTATAAGCACTTTTGGTGTTTCCATGCAATCAATGTTGTATCCCTCTTGATAGTACGGCATTCCTATACTTAAGATTAATATTTACAATATTTCATCCACTTGAGCTTGTATGTCTTCAACATGCCAATACTTGATCATTCTCAACTTGAGATCTTTCAACATTAAACAACCATTGAGTATATCCATCTTGAGCTAGTGACTTAGGATCTTTCAACAAATATGATCAACATACCATCATTGATCCATAAGCCACTTCATCAAAAGATCCAACAATGATTTGATGCTTTGCATTGTTTCGCTAGATAAGACTCGAGGTGAACTCCAAGCACACGTTCACTTCACCCTAGCATGGGTTACTAGTCCCAAGTCGTCACTTGGTTCCCCCTTGCTTAGTCCCTTTGCTTGACATCTTCACATACTCTTGTCGACTTTAAGCTAAGCTTTGTTTCACATCAACAATAAATACTCAATAAAATCCATGTACTATGATTTGTCCAATGCTATACAAATATGAGACCATCAATAATGCATGAAACCATATCTCTTGATTTGTGTACTAGCTAGGACCAAGTTAAAATAAATTATAAATTTTCTTTTAATCAAATATCCCAAGTTGGCCAACAAGCCTTTTCACTAAAGAGACCATCCGATATGCATATCACCATATCTCTTTCAATAACAACACTTGCTTGTTGTTAGTCACAATTTGCTTTATGGGATCACACACTTGCTTGCATATAGTAATATGAGTCATCAACAAAAGCATATTCTTATGGGCCAATAATATCACGATATAATCATAAGAATAAATTCATACTCAACACTTAGCAAACAAGTTAGTCTTTTAATCGTTTTGTCATTCAACTCACCAAAACCCACTTAGGGGCCTAGATGCACTTTCACAGGTAACTCGCACAATAGGAGAGCCTCCCGCCGAACCTCCGGTCTCCGGTAGGGGTGATTAAGTGTCTTCCTGTGAGATGGCTCGACGCTTGAAGCATGGTCTTATTGTCACTGCCATATGTGGACTTATATCAACCACAAACACGTCCCGGTGCCTCCTATTGAACTCGGCATACTTCAAACTCCTACTATCTCATTCTAACTTGTGGTTAGAACGAGTGTTGCTTCACAACAAGTAGTCCGCGAACCGGTCCTTAACTGTCATGAGCACCGTTAGAACATTCACAACCCTAGTGCTTGCAACCCACCATTTATCCATATTTTAGTGGACCATTAAATCATCCTTGCACGATCACAGTCGTACGTCCAACCATTATTTCATATGAAACAATAGCAATTGTCAAGCTTTTAATGATATCACATTAATTATTCTACAGTTTGCTAAGCATGGCTAAGTAGGGTTCTAGAGTTATTCTAGCCAACCAGTAAATAAAGCTAGCTAGTCACATTTGTCCCATAGGTACAATGCCAACTAATCAAGTCAAAGAGGCCATAACCAAAGATTAGGGTTTCCCATTCCCGATGATATTTCAAAATAAATGCAGAGTTAAAAGGAAATGTAGTTTTAAACATAGGAACAATATGCTCAAAGGTACTGAGAAATCTGTGTGACTTGCCTTGCTGCTCCTCACAAGCCTCGGAACTCTCCTCGAGAAACTGCGGCTCTTCCTGAACGTTGGCGGCTAAAAGCAATAGACAAAAATGAGCGAAACAGTATATCAACACACATAAATAGTACAATATTATATTTTTAATGGGTAGATCTTGATTTTTAAAGAATTCTACAAGTTGAATCACCCCAAACGGAGTTCAGATGAATTAGTTATGAATTTTAGAAGTTTAAACCCATTTAAAAGCTTTTAAAAGAATTAAACCGATTTATTGCGTCATTGGTGAATTAATTTAATTTAGGAAAAGCTTTATGGTGTCATCAGAGAGAGAGAGAGGGGTGAACCGTTGGCCGACCAGTGGGGCCCACTGGCAGGGAGAGGGGGGGTTCTGGTCCACAGTGAACCGAGTCCACCGTTGTCCACGGATCCATCCGACGGCTAGGATTTTACGGGATCGGATTGGACAGCCGAGATTTAATCCACGGTTTAAGATAGATCGAAGGGCTAAGATTTAATCTAACCTAGATCGAACGGTGGAGATCTAATCTAACGATCTAAAGCCGAGATCTAAATAGGAAAATCCGACGGTTGAGATTAGATCGGGCAAATGACGGTTCAGATTAGATCTAAGCGGATCTGAGCTAGTGCTTACGCGGCAGCCACGTCGACGGCCAAGTCGGCACAGATGACGGCGGCGACGGTGGTAGCACGGGGACCAATGGTCGTCGGCGATCGGCGGCATGGCGGCCCGCGGCGAGGACAGGAACAGGTAGAGGAGATCGCAGTGATTCTCACCGCGGGTAGATGGGCGGCGAACGGCGATGAGAGGCGCCGACGGCAAGCTTCAAGCGACGGCGGTCTTCGGGTCCCTGACGGCGACCACGCTCCGATGATCCCCGGTGACCCAGAGGCAGCACCCAAGCTTCCCTGTACTCAGGCGGTGCTCACTGCGGTGGCGGCGTGCGTGGGCGATGGCTGAGGCGGTGGCTAGACGCGGCTGTGGTCTCGACGGCGGTGGCGGACTAGTCCCGAACACGGAGGAGGTAGCTAGGGTTGCCTATGTGCTTGGTGGATTCACGAAAATGATCACAGGCCACAGGAGAAGCTATATAAAGGGGGAGAAGGAAGATTCCGGCTCGGGGACGGCTAGAACCACGGCGGAGAGATAGGGTTCTTGAGCATCTCCAAGCGGACTCAGGCCCGAGCTCGATTAGGAGAGGGATAGGACTCCGATTCTTGGGGAAAAGATAGAGGAGGGCTAGAAGATCCAAACCCCACAACTGATTTGATCCAAACCCAACTGACACGAGCAAATTTGGAGTGGCTCGGTCTCCGCGAGGAAGATGGATCCAATAGGTGGGACCCACCTGTCGGCGAGGCAAGGGCAACATGGGTTACGCAGGCCGTGTGCCAGACGCGCGCGTGCGGGGAGAAAGAGAAGGAAACAGTGCTGGGTTGGATTCGGCACAAGCACAGGGAAGGGGTTTTTCTTTTATTTAAATGTTGTGAGCTCTATTTAATTCATCAAAAATACTTCCCTTAATCAAATAAATTCCAAAAAATTCCAGGATATAGATAATTAAGTAAAGAATTTTATAAAATTATTTTCAAGCCTATTTTGCTATAGATTTTTCTCTATTTTTATTATTTTCACTCCTTGAGGCTTTTAATTTAATTTCTAAATTTCTTTTTTCACAATATTTTTATATGGGATAAATTCGGGGTATTACGAACCTACCCCCTTAAACAGAATCTCGTCCCGAGATTGGAGAGATCAGGCGAAGAGGTGCGGGTGAGGAGACTTCAATTCATCTTCGCGCTCCCATGTTGCTTCTTCTTCCGAGTGATTACTCTATTGTAGTTTGCAAAACCTTATCACACGACTCTGAGTATTCATTTCACTGGTCTATAGGATACAAATAGGCTTCTCGACGTAGGTCAGATCTTCATGAATCTCGATCTGTTCCGGATCAGCTTATTCGGCTGGTACTCGTAAACACTTCTTCAACTGAGACACATGGAAAACATCGTGTACCCCCGTCAAGGTGGGAAGCAACTCTAATTGATATGCAGCTTCTCCTTTCCGTCCTAATATCTTGTAGGGTCCCACGTAGCGTGGTGCCAACTTTCCTTTTGTCTGAAACCGATATACTCCTCGAAGTGGTGTGACTCATAAATACACATAGTCACCTTTCTCAAAACTAAGATCTCTTCTGCGGTTATCCGCATACCTTGATACCTTGGGTGATTAATGTTGACTAGCTGGATGTTTATTTATTTATCTGGCTAGATTATTTAGGATTTGCTTAGCCACGCCTAGAAATTATAGCGTCATTTTATGTGGGGAAACTACGATTCACTTCTAATTAATTAATGATTAATGTCAATAGTTTCACGACAGTGGTCATGGCTGGTTAATTGACTATACCAACTAAAACTTGACTGAATGGTGGGTTGTGAGCGCCAGGATTGTGAATATTACTAGCGGTGCTCATGACAGTTAAGGGCTGGTTCGCGGACTACTTGTTGCAAAGCAACACCCGTGCTAACCACAAGTCAGAATGGGTAATGGCGGGAACCAAAGTGTAGTTCGTTCCACCGGAGGCCCCATGGTGTGTTGTGGCTGTGTCAATAAGACCACCATGGCTACGTCAATAAGTCCATGTCTTGGGCGTTGGGTCGTCTCCCTATTTAGGAACCTGATCAACCCTACTGGAGACTGGCAGTCCAGCGGGTAGCTCTCTTGTTATGCGGGGTACATGGAGGATCCTGTCACAACTCCTTTCCGAGATACCGTGGTGGTATTAAGGCGCACAACGATGTGTTGTGGAGTTGTGTCTTGTGGGTAAGTTGGTACACCTCTGGTCAGAGTAAAACTATTCGAACAGCCGTGCCTGTAGTCAATGGACGGGCCTAGCAATGTTTTCTGTGATTAGTCCCATATTATTCAATAATGGTGATAAATGATGGAACTTGATAGCTCCAGTTTGGAGGGTTGTAGTTATGGGCCTGAACTGCGTTGGAGCGTTGTTTAGTGGTTGATTCAATATTGGTTAATGATTAAACTACATTGTTTTTCAATGCCTTTAAATGCAAACGTTTTAAATGCTGTTTTATGTAAATGAGCCATACTATGTCTTTTGTTTGGTATCCTACTGCATTATTTTGCATTTCTTATGTGGCTTGTTGAGTATGGTGGGTGGTACTCAGTCTTGCAATATTGCAATCATCAAAGTGAAGCTTTGCAAGGAGGAGAAGTTTAGTGTTTGGCTTATATCCCAGTTAAGCTGTTTGTGGTTTGGAGCTGAAGTTACGCTAGTTGTCGTTCCGCTGCAGGCATTACATTGTCCTCATCGGACGATTCATCATCCTCTGCATGTTCGTTATTAGCATCTTCCCTACCTATTTTCTCAACGATGGTAGAACAATTCATCATTCTCTATATGTTCGTTATTAGCATCTTCCCTATCCATTTCCTCAGCGATGGTGTCGATTAGCTCTCCCTCGTCTGCAGCACCTGTTGGCTGTCTATCTTTTTCATTCTTTCTTTTATTTTCCTCTATTATTTCGGCATCATCTCCCGTCGCACTTGGATCCTCATCATCTTGCACAGCCATTGTAACGTTGTTATTCTTCTTGTACACCGATACCAGTATGCTAAATGGCCAACTATATTGGAATGCATTCTTCACATACCATCTCCAAGTGGCAGTGCAATCCACTGGCATCAGTTCAAAAAAAAACCTTTGACTGCACGACTCACTACAACATACAAGGTTATTGCGTTGATCTAGGGGTCGATTCGGAAACCTCGCATCAACCAATTGTACATTAACTCGAAACTTCTCTCAGCTGACCTATCAATGCTCTTAGCTGTTGAACTAAACTTCGATAGATCTACACCCTGTAGACCATACCTAACATTTTCTTGCCCGTGAAATAACTGAAATACCACCTTATTTGATATCTCTGTTGATGAAAAAAAAAGAGTTAAACTAAGTAACAACATGCTCATCACATCTAATACCGTGTAATTGATATTTTATAACTATCATCTCTACAAAAATTACGTCGCCTAATAGGTTGACCTAAAAAACTATAGATCTACGAGTGTAACAACTTTTTCATATCGTATGATACACATAACTAGTACAATACTACATCAATTCATGAATACAAATAGAAATTGCAAAGAGACAAAAGATTTACCTGCAAACGAATTCATAAACTAGTAGGGCTTCGCTGCTTTCGTTCGCCTTCTCTCTCAGCTCTCTCTTCCCTCCCACAGGACGTTTTTAACACTTTTATAGGTGACACCCTGGCCGGGCAAAAACCACCCTCTACGAGGGTGGCAAGAGGGCCGTCCGCAAAAGCGACGGTCCCGCGGGTCAACCTAAAAGGTGATTAGGGTGCCGCCTGTAAAATGGTAGATAGCCCGACGGCTGCTCAAAAAACACTCTCCGAAGGACGCTAAGATTTGAAAATTTGCGAAAAATTTATACTTTTATAAATATTTTTTTAAAAAAATATATAAATTAAAAAATTCCTCAATCTCTCCGTCCCTCTCTCCGCCTCCGGTTTCGATTCGATTCGACTCGACTCGACTCGACTTCTCCACTCCGCCGCCATTACCAACCATGCCGTCGCGCTCCCGAGGAAGGCGCCTGCCTCCTCCTCATCCGCCGCTCATCCAAGAGTTCCCCGACGACGACCTCGACTTGGATGTAGAGGTTAACTATAGCGACGAGGAGGAGGACGACCAAGAGGAGGAAAGCGAGGAAGAGGAGGAGGAAGGTGAGGAGGAGCGGGATGAAGTGGATGGTGAAGGAGAGGGCGACGAACAGGAGGAGGAGGGGGAGGGGGATCCGGGGCAGGAGAGTATCGGGGAGGGATGCGGGCCGGCCGTACAAGCTAGGGTTTCCGGCGCCGCGGCGGAGAAGCACGCCTGCTCCGTTTGTATGGAGTCCTGGACTTCCCAAGGCGCTCATCGCATTTGGTGAGGCCAAATTTCCGTCCTAACTCTTGCCAATTTATTCGATTCGCGTTACGTTCCTGGCATTATCCACGAAATATTTGCTACCCTCAGTAGAGGCTTAGTTCCAATATCTGATGATTCTATGTGTAGTTGTATTCCTTGCGGGCATGTCTATGGAAGATCCTGCTTGGAGAAGTGGTTGACACGGCAGTGTGGGAATGCCACGGTATGTATGCCGATGTTTGTTTGTTAGTTTGGAACAACTGTTTCGAGAATTTTGTCGGTGAGAAGCATCCTCATGCGTGACCAAATTGTCCCTTGGTGTTGTTTCTAGTGCCCTCAATGTGGGAAAAGGTTCAAATATAACGACATTATCAATCTCTATGCACCGGAGGTCACAGTTCCAAATAACGATCTCGAAAAGGTTCGAGTTTGTTCTGTTACTACACTCGGACATTTTTTTCATCATGGACCAAACCTTGTTTCATTGTGCAGGAAGTATTGTATTTAAGAGGGAAATCTGAATCCCTTGAGGAAAAGGTACGATTTCTTTGTGCCATCTGCATTCTCCTCTAGGTCACCACCATCTACTCCTTTTCAGTTACTGTATGATGTATGAAAAAAGGTACCCTTTTTCTCTCTACTAGTGCCATGCCCGTGTGTTGCAACGGCATCAATAGGAATATGGACGAATAGTTTTATGGGGTTCAGTTTTTTCTATCCAGTTTTTCTGATGGGTCCATTTTCGCATAGGAACACCGTTTTTTTTTTGGATGGGGTGGTTTTTAGGCAGGTGGTTTTTTTACGTGGGGGTGCAATGGTTGAGGAGGACGACAACTCCGCTTTTATAATAATAGAGATAGTTGGAATCAACAACTATTATACCCTTTGCTTGTTTATTTCTTTTTATTGAGGAAAGGTGATGAAACATGAGAAATTGCTAGAGGAGATAAATGGGAGATTGCTTGAGGTGACAAGTGCTCAGAAGGTATGCTGTCTCCTATTGCCATTTAGCTGCATCTCGTGTTGTCCAAACCCTAAATGATGACAATCGTGCCAATGCTTGTTCGCTGACTGTTCCTGTGCCAGAAAATATTTTTTAGTAATTTTCATTCTCACTAGAATTATGTGCATATATTTACTTATCATGTGTCCTTGCAGAGGCAGCTTGTGTCGGAGGAGAGATTAATGAACGTTGATAGCTCAAAGAGACAGGTAATGCCATTTAATTTAAATTTCCAATGGTCAATATCTGAACATTCATGTGAAACTATTTTATTCCACTGAAGAAAATAGCAGAGCATTCGGTTGGAACTACATATCTGGAGCCATCGACCTCAGTCACAGCGGATTTTAGCTCTAGCAACAACTGCCATTTTGTCTTTCAGGTTGATAATTTTTTTAAATTGCCATATGTTATGTTATACTAATTCAAGGTGCTCTTATTCTTATGTTCTAGTTTCCTTTGACATGCTCCAGCTTTTGACATTTTGTGTACACTGAATATATTAACTAATCCATGTTATGCTAACTTGAAACATATGGTCCTCGGAGTAACTACTACGTCAAAGCTTAAGTGGAGTGCAGTAGGGACTTCATGATTCATAATTCCGACCTAGCTTCTATGACATGTAAAATTGGTTGATTACTCTGGAGGAAGTAATACTTGTAAATATACATCTTATGTTTTTGGAAGGTTAATAAAAATCTTAAATTCATAGCAAGAATAACTTAGTTTTGCAGACATTTCTATTAATCTGTTCTATTAAGAAAATTTGACAACAGTGATGGCATGGAAGCTATGTTTTTCACCTCTTAGGTGGTTATTACTGGTTACAATGATTTATTATACGCGTTATAATAAAATAGCCTTTTATGTTTTATCCTTGCTTTCACTATTTCCAGCATCTGTTCTGCACTTGCTCAACTATTACATTTGGTTATGAAATCCTCCGCTCTTACTCCAACATATCCCCAGTTTAGCTTTATTCCTTTGGAGTAACTGAAGGATCTTAATGCAACTATGGCAAATTTTCACAAGATTCAAGCGCCTTCAGGAGTTTGTAGTGTCAATTGTTTGACAAAAAAAATATTGTGTGCTGCGATTGAATCCTACAAGCATTTATTTCATACTAAATTGAATTGTAACATTCTTTTCAATTGATAACCATGTTTTGTAGAAAGAATTCGTCATGGATGGACTTCGAGTCATGGCCATAGATACATTTAACCAAATAATTCTTGCTTCTGGAAAGGCACCAGGTGTAGGACAGGAGCATATTCTTTCTAAGGTATATATTTTAAACTGGTTGCTTTGCCAAAATTAATACATGCTATTTTTCCTTATCACCACAATATTCACCTTATTGTATTTTTTTCAACAGTTTAGCATGCTTTCCCATCACGAAGCTCGGGAAATACAACTTCCTCCTGATACTAAAGCTGTCAGGGATATATGTATCTTACCTAGTGGCTCTGCTATTTTTACATCACTCGGCAGGAAGCTATCATCGTTTAGGTTTGTCTTCAATTTAGTGGTCTGTTACTTTTTATTTGCACTATTTGTTATAACACTGAATTATGTTCTTAATCCAGCATGATGGCTGAACGTGTTGTTCTTCAGTGTGATTTACCGGTAATTACTTGGCCCTGCTAATTCTACAGCCCTTGAATATTATATGTTTGCAAATCCTTTTACTCCCGAGAAGTTTGCAGTGAAAATGTTTTTGTCATTAGTTAGTTGGAAGGATGATAGATGAAAGTTGTATCTATTTCAAAAAAAAAGGAAAAAAGAAACGAAGTTGTCGTAGCGTAGATGAAGTGGCCTAATGCAGTACTGCTACTTAAATCTAGAGCCCTCATATTGAATACCATGTTTGCAAATTCTTTTACTCCCGAGAAGTTTGCAGTGAAAATGTTTGTTTTATCCTTACTTGGTTAGCCTGTTCGGAAGATTGATAAATGAAAGTTGCACCTGTTCTTTAAAAAAAAAATAGTAGCGTAGATAAAGTGGCCTGATGCAGCACCGCTACTTCAATGAGCATTATTGGATGAAAATGGTTTGAATTGTCCATTGGCAAATTGATCGAAGCACTTTCAGATAATGCTTCCTTGTTAATAGCTTAATAGTTGCTTTCTCTCTAATAACCATGCAGTGTCCTGGCTGGTCATGCTCTGCGGATGAATCTTCACATCAGATTTGTGCTGGATTGCAGGTTAATCTTTCAGTGTCTTCTGATCTGAAGATTGCTCATGTAATTGCAAAATTTTACATGAACTGCTTTCTTGTGTACTGCAGAATGGCAATCTTATTATCTTTGATATCCGTCAAACTTCAAGACCATTGCATTCTATGGTGGGCTTATCTACACATCCGGTTCATACTCTCCATACAGTTGTTGATAACAACAGTTCTAGAAAGTTTCTTTCTGCCTCTTCTATAGGCCCCTGTATGTGGAATGCTGATGGCAATCAAGGCAGGTATGCGAAACAGTAATAGTTTAAAGGCATTAATCTATTGTGTAGCTCTATTACTGATGGCAGTTGGTATTTTTTTTCCTTTGTGCTTTTTTGCTGATCCACGAAAATCAATGGAAACATGTAGTTTGGTGTACTGCGGTTGTCATGTTTTGCCTTTGGGTTCGGTTGCAGGCCGAAGTTGCTATTGGGGGCAGATAATCAGCGGGTGTGCATTTCTCTTGCATGTGCCCCTCCATCAAGTGATCTCTTAGTAGCTTCCTTTAGGCCAAAGGTTGATTCATCCGAAGATGCTACAGCTTCTCAAGTATATCTATCACAAACGCCAACACCCTCTGGCAGAGGGAAATTAGGGCATCATGCCCTCATCAGGAGGATAGGGAACTCATCATCCTTCACCGAAGATAGGACATGCAGCGCATTTGTGAGCGAAATTCGCATGTCAAAATCCGCAATCATACCTTATGGAAACAACCAACATCTGTTTGCCTATGGAGATGAGTCGTTGCGTGGGATCCGGACCTGGCAACTACCTTTGTTTGACATGCATTCTGATCTCAGCTCCTTTCAGCACCCGATCCTGGATTTAAGGTATGCAGAAAGTTCAACCGGTGGGAGGTATCTCGGGTACCTGAACACGGAAAAGTTGCAGGTTTTCAGAATTAGGTAGCATGTCAAGGAGGGAAACTTAACTTTAGGCTAGCTTTTGGTTTTCCCCTGACCTTTTGTAGGTCTGCTAAGCGCTAACGAACATAAATAGTTGTTTGTAGATATGAAAGCTAGAAACAGGCCATTTGCTGCTATGTACAGCCTTTATGAAAGCAGAGAGCAGTTCTGGAATGGCAACAACCATCATTGTGCTGTGTTCTGAAAACTGCAGTAATGTCACTGATGTGCAACGCATACTTTTCATTTACTAGCTTGCTTCTTCCGTGCTTGCAATGACAGTCCTGGCAGTTGATGCCTGTAGTGTGTTGGAATGAGAGTTGCACCTGACCTACCAAGAGTCCAATGCCATGAAATTTTTCAGAGTTTTTTGGAACATGCTTGCCGGTTGAACTGACATTTGGGTGACAGCTGCACACCTCAATCCAATGATACATGTATGTGTATAGCTAACAACAATTTGGTGCTGCAGAATCCATATACCAGGACTAGATACGTGTTGGTGCTCGTACTACGTGGTGCACAACACATGAAAGATATGAGAGGCAAGCTGAAACTGAAGATGCATGGCTTCAACGACTGCCACTGGCAGTCTCTCTAGCTAGCACTCGGGGTAGTTGGCGTGATTTCTTGAGTAGTCCTGGCAGTAGTAGTAGACCATGGACCTCTTCTGCGCCCAGCTCATGGCGGCGTTCTGCTGCGCGCTGAGGCCGCCCGACGGCGAGGCCGGCACGGGGCGGCAGCTCGCCGGCGCGTCGGCCTCGCAGCCGGCGATCTTGAGGTCTTGGTAGCGTGAGACGAATGGCTGGTAGCGGTAGTCGGACTTGAAGCGGCCGCCGTCGGTGGCCCAGTCGGAGGCGTCCCAGATGGAGCCGTAGACCCACATCTGGCGGTCGGGGTAGGTGCCGAGAGCTCCGCCCCGCGGGTAGCGGCGGACGGGCACGTCGTCGACGAGGAAGACGATCTGGTCGGGGTTCCAGAGGATGGCGTAGTGGTGGAAGTCGGCGGTGGGGTCGAACCAGAGGTGGAAGCGCATCTCCCGGCCGATGATCCTGCCGTCGCCGGTGCCGTGCACGTACACGTTGGTCTGCAGCGTCCATGGCTCCCCCGGCACCGTCCCCAGCAGCTCGATGTCGATCTCGTCGTGCTGCCCCGGGTACAGCTCGTTGTTCGACAGCTATATATACACGCATGCACCAAGATTGATTATAATTCATGGATATTCAGTACAGCTAATGGCAATGCACGGACGACGACGACGACGACGACTTACGTAGAAGGCGGTGTTGACGCCGGCGGTGTAGCCGGAGGGGACCTTGATGGAGGCGCCGAAGTAGCCGTTGCGGTAGGAGCGCTTGGACTTGAAGCCGCTGCCGGAGCTCCGGTCCATCCACACGGTGAGCGCCTTCTGGTCCGGCGAGAGAGTCTGGTGCTGGGCGCCCCACAGGTTGTTGTACCCTTCGCCGAACGCCATGGACCTCATCCTCCTGCTCGGGTAGTATCCTGGGGATGGCTGTGCTCCTGCACCACCCACTATCAGCAGCAGCAGCAGCAGATTGTTAGTGGTCACAAGCCTACCATTATTAGCAGCTTGCTTCTGCTCCAATATCATATCGATCCTAATATAAATTTCACTAGCTAGCTAATTAAGGGCTAATAAGCTTCGACTCTCCTCTTCTTCTCTAGCTAATTAACTGGTGCAGCATCGATCACTGCATCAGGCCGGCTATATATAGGATCGATTGGGGAGCAGCTGCTGCTGCCTAGCTAGCTAGCTCGGCTCCAACTTATTAACCTCAGCCTGAATTAATTCATGCATCCGGCCACTTTACTTAAGAAGTTACGCACAGGTGGAGACACAAAATGAATGATGAACCTTCCCTACGTACCGTGGGCCTGGGCTAGCTTAATCAGCTCTTCATTGGCAGAAATTTCATAGATTAGTTATATAGTCGTCTCCAATCATTAACACAAATAATTTGTTGATATACATCAACTGCAAGGAATTAATTAGTTAAACAAGCAAGGATCGAGACACTTTGACTCGTTTTAGTTTTGTATGTACAGATCTCAATTTTAGGTGCCCTGGTCTGAGGAAGCAAATCTAAAGTCTCGAGAGCACATCCCCTTATTGCATGAAAAAATTAAAAAATTTTAACAAGATAAGTTAATATGTAGTGTATTACTACACAAATATGTAAGTTAAGTTTAAAAGGACCGTAAATATATACATACTACTTAGAATTTAATTTATTCTTTTTCAACAATTTATAGAGTTTGAATTTAAACTTACATGATCGAAGAGTGATATATCATACACTATCCTATCAATTTTTTTTTTATTTTTTTCATATTTAGATGACATGTAACAACAAAAAAATATCTCCTCGAGAAATCAGAACCCATTTCCATGTTCTGCATGCCCAAACATCGTCTTATTGTCAGAAATGAGATTAACACTTTATTATTACAGGAGCCAATCCCATGTTTTGTGCAGTAATACTTTTTCTAGAAGTGGCAGAAATTGCTAGTTGCGACCTAACTTGTCTGCTGGGCGGTTAGGGCATTCCTCCTGGTCATCTGCTTTCGGTTGCTGCTCCTGTTAATGTACTATACCAACCAGGCCTGAACCTGCAATGGGCTTAATTAAACACTGAATTAAAGCAACTAATCTAAACATTGGACTTTGCCACATCCAATAAACGTCTTCCCTCCATTACTCATCGTGCGTACGTGAAGTAACTAGTTGTATACAGTACTTATTAATTGGAATCGATCGATAAATATATATAATCGCAGTCATATAAGATTATTATTAACGAACTAATTGTTGAAGTGACAGAGACATCTATACATGCTTGCTAGTCCTGCAAACTCTGAATAATTAAATTTAGCTTCAGCTCCAAGCAGGGTAGTTGCGTTAATAATCGTGCGGCCAGTGTCCATTTATGCATGATTGATCTCGTTGCGCTCGATCGATCACTTTCTTGACAAATCGGAGAAAAAAAGAGAAATGATGGAGACCGAAACAGTTGAGAGCGGTTACTAGCTCGTACGTACGGGCCCTTGGAGATCTCCTTTTCTATCACATCATATTAGTACTGCAATATCATACTATCAACTCACCTGGCCTTCATTTAGTCCATCAATATAATGGTGCGCTGCTTCCCAGCTAGTCGTAACAGATTCAGAGAAACGACCGACAGACTTCCATATAAAAACTAAATATGCAGACGGCACACACACATATACATGCATATACATAGACATTTTTTTTTCAAAACACATTTATAAAAGTAGGGCCATATACGCGCGCACATACTCGCTCACACCATACCCCTATGAACACCTTCAATAGACTAAACCGATATATCTTAAGATTGAAAAAGTCGCCATAGACGCCTCGCTATCGACAGTACGTCGCCTATCACTGGAAGCAATAAGCCGTAAATGCAAATATCCGTGCCAAGCTTACAACTTAAACTCGGATGGATAGGTTCGCTCGGTTTGCTATACACATAGACAAATTACAAAGGTTATATGATACTGGGAACCAAGATTTAAATCGGGTATATACCTAATTATAACGAGTATGAAAAACTTTGAAACTTCTTAGGTATGAAGATTAACTTGTTTTCTGTCTAGTTTAGACAACTTTCAACTGAATTTGAACCCATATGTGTTTTTTTGTTAATTTTTTATTCTAGGTATGTGCCATGCACACATATAATTAGCAAACTATATGGTATGAGCTAGTGAAATTTCTTTGAGTTTGGGTTGTTTCTTGCACGGTATATGTATCGTTTGGATTGTTACACCTAGATGTATACCTAGAAGTTGAAAAGTTCCAAAATAAGTTTAAATTCGAGCTGAATTCGTATATTTCAAATCCTAGCGTGAGGCCACCATGAGGCCACAATTCAGCGTCCCACCACACACACACACAATATATGGTTATGAACTTATTTTGATCAATTATAAGATCAACGTGGGCCTCCTAAATTAATGCAAATTAATCATGTATGCGTCTGTATGCCAAAGAGTAGTGGAATAGCATGGAATACCGACCATGCATGTGCCAATGGCCCTAATAACAACATTTGTCAACTTATGCATGTCTCGTAACGTTCGTTCCGATCCTTCCTTGCTCAACGACTCTACTACAACATAATTAGCTGATAAAAACACACAAACCACGCATGCAGAAACAGGTTTTGATCATCCACATGTAGTAGCAAAGCAATGCAACCACCTGCACGGCACCTAGCAGCTAAGCTAGTATTGCTACCTCGCTCTATCAATTTGGACAATGACCTCTCTCCCAATTAAAGTTAACTAGTAGGACTAGCTAGCTAGCCGTTTAATTTCTTGTTAATAATAGGGCTATTACTGTACGTAGTTAATCAGTTCATGAGCTTGCAATTATATGCTTGCATTTGCATGCATGGCATGGCGCGCGATCGATCGATCGGACGCAGGCAGTGCCGTGCAATCATCTGGCGATCGATCGATCGATCGACCGCTGTTCTTAATTAATTCTCAATCTCTTTGATCAGTTTCTAGCTCGTTGCTTTCCTTTAATTAAGCAGAATATAATGCAGAGGTTGTACGATCCAATGGCCATCGAGGAGTTGCATGCAGCCGCAGTATATGTGCAGGACAAGAATTAGGGGATCGATCAAATCAGATCAATTAATTGGTGGTTCTAACTTCTATCTAGCTATAGCTTCCTGTAGAGATGCATCTGTAGCTAGCTACGTATTCGATGAGTCTTAATTATCTCGCGCTTAATTAATTCTATTATCTTTGTACTGCGTTCACAAAATTGTGCTGCATGCAATGCAATGTCGTGTCCCCTAATCATCAAATTGACTGTCAGTATACATTAGTTAATCCACAGTCCGTGTGTACACGAGAGAAAATCTAAATATAATCAATTTTGATTACTATGGACAAGATAACAATCATGCAGGCTGGTGCTTGACCGGGGCCCATGGCACATACAGCAGAACAACCTCCCTAATTTGGCCGCATTGTCCGACAAATCGAACATATATATCCCTCTCAATTTTAATACTGGCTTCTACTTGCAAATTAACCGATGGTTAAGGATCAGTTCTAATCTAAAGGGTAGGATTAAAACTTTCCTTATTTCTTGTGAGCATGTTTTCTAAACTGCTAAACGGTGTTTTTTTTAAAAAAATTTATATTTAAAAGTTGCTTTAAAAACCATAGTAACCTATTTTTCAAATTTGCAATAGCTAATATTAATTAGTCATTCACTAATGAGATTCTCGTTTTGCATGATCATCTTTATTTTCAACTTCCATCACCTTCAAACTCACACTTAGGAGGTTATTTTATTATTTTCTTGAGACAAACTTAGGAGGTTATTAAGTGAGTCTTTTTGGGAATTTTTTTGATTTTTAGATTTATTTATTAAAAGATTTGCAAAAAAAGATTTTTGTTTCAAAAAATTGCAAAAATAGACTCCCGCCGTCCTCTGGGAGAAATCGCCCTCCCAGAGGGCGATTTTATGACGTGGCTGACGGCCGTTGGCCCCCCCGCCGACGGCCGTCAGCCATTTTGCAGGCGACCCCCGGCCTCCCAAAAACCGCCCTCTGAGAGGGCGGCAAGGGGGCCGCCTGCAAAATGCGCCCGGGGGCCGGCCATTTTACAGGCGGCTCCCTTGCCGCCCTCTGGGAGGGCGGTTTTTGGCTTGCCGCCCAACTAGAGGGCGGTATTTAGCGTTAATATAGTCCGGACCGTCCGGACCCTATCCGGACAGTCCGGACCAATATTCCGAAAAAAAAGAAAAAAATTGATTTAAAAAAATTAATTTTCGAAATCAATTTTTATGTGACTACCGGCTGCCGTCACTATTTCCTAGGCGCATACTGTCGCCGCTCCCTGGCCGTGCCATCCTCACACAGTAGTTGCATCGTTAGTTGGATATCAATAGGTTTGTATGATAGTTAATGTGTGTTTAGTTGTCACCGCTCGGAATGTACTTTCGTCGTGAAGTTGACACTCGAAAATTCATATTTTTGATCAGATTCGTCAGAAACGTAGATCGTGAGGAATACGTCGTTTGATCGATGAGCGTAAACGAAGTAAAGTGGTTTTATCAGGAAACGTAGAATTAATAAAACGTTATATACAACAGACAAACTATTACAGACACAAAGTACTACGGGCCCGGACCGTAACCTCTAGGCCTCTTCGACTTCCTACCCTGCGCTCGCACCTGTCCCTGGGAGTACGTCAACCGGTCTGGTGGTACAGCACGGCCAGCGCGGGTTGTCTGCACGGGTGTGGCAATTGGTGGGTCCTGTGTCTGTGGTGGCGGAGCTCCTTCGAGCTGCGAGGCAGCTAGTATCTCATGGATCTCCTCGCCCTCGTCCTCGTCCTCTAAATCGTCCCCCTCGAAAGGACCCGGTGCCCAACCGCTGCCGCGTGCGCCCTGCGTGGAGGAGACAGCGCCAGCAAACATCGATGGCGCTGTAGAGTGGAACAATGTACACCAAATTATTGATTATTGCAAATCGAAATTTTGCAAGAGAAAAGTAAACTTTGATATAACCTGAAGGACCTTCTGTGGTGGCACCGGGGGCACTTGTCATGCCCAGCTGCACGTGTGGTTGTGTGTGGTACACTCCATGCGTCGACGTGCTAGCTCCAGAGGGATGTAGGTATGGTATAGCGAAGGCTGCAGGGAAGCATATTGATGTACAACGGTGCATGTCATACAAGGAAACATATTATGAACGGAAGGTTAGTAGAATTTACCTCTGGAGGGGCCAGATGGCTGACTGGAACCCTGTGGGCGCATTCCTGCTCCTCGTCCTGTTCCTGCTGGCCGTGGCTGCTGCTGCTGGGGTATATAGACGGGAGGTACCGCGTCAGCCGCGCGACAAGTGAGCGCACGAAGCACTGTGTGCAACGCCTGACGAATCCTCCCGAAGGTCGTCCTCTGCTCGTCCGCAGTCAGCACGATCCCAGTGTCCAACCGTCCGAACGCCGCGTTGACATCACCCTGAATCTGTCGCGCTGCGTCGGCTTATTACAAATGTGACTTGATTATGTGTTAGAACCGTGGCTACCTAGAAAGGGAATGACAAAGTGCAAAGATAAAGTGACTTACCGCGCGAAAGTAGTCCTGGTCACGGTGTGTAGGATACGTGTCCGTCGTAGCAGCGACGTGTGGCTGTGGATCACCTGGGGTGAACGTTACGCGTATGCGGGTCCGAGGTTGGTACCACCTGAGGTATGCTAGGTAATGCTTCAAATGTGCCAAACCTCATCTCTACAACCTTCTGTTTTGCCCTCCAAGCCTTATCATAGCTAATTGTATATTTGAATTTCTCTTCAATATGCCTAACAATTGACCTTGGTTCATACCCCAGGTTGTTGACAATATGAGAGTACATCTCTGTTGCAACAAATGCAGAGGTCATGTTTCTATGATATTTTTCAACACCTGTCAAGTAACATGAATGCTCCGTCACGATTGAAACTTGCCAATAATCTTTCCATATACCCTTGAATGCGTGCACCCGCCATGGACACCCATCCTTCATGCACTTCACTTCATACACTGATTTGTTTGACTTCACGACCGAGAACTCCCTCTGAAGTGACACCGCCCATTGTTTGACTGCCTCCTTTAAATCTTCTACATATGCGTACTTAGCCCCCTGAATGACCTCATTCTGCTTGTACTCCCACGGCACATGATGCCGCTCGGAGATAGTAAGCGCAGAGAAGTCCTCGTTGCTCCATTCTGCAGGCATCACGTTGTCCTTATCAGACGAGTCATCATACTCTGCATGCTCATTTTCAGAATTTTCTCTAGCCATTTCTTGGACGATCGTATCGATATGTTCTCCCTCATCTGCCACACCTGTTGCCTGTCTATCTCCTTCATTCCCTCCTTCATTTTCTTCTATTGTTTCACTATCACCTCCCGCCGTACTTGGACCCTCATCATCTTATACGGGCATTGCACCAGCGTTGTTATCTTTCTCATATATGGACACAAGTATGCCCAGTGGCCAGCCACGTTGAAATGCATTCTCCACATACCATCTTCAAGTGGCAGTGCAATCCACTGGCATCAGTTCCAAAAAAAACCTTCAACTACACGACTGACTACTACATACAATGTTATTCCGCTGAGCTGAGGGTCCAGTCGAAACCCTCGCATCAGCCAGTTGTATACTGATCCAAAACTTCTCTCAGCTGGCCTATCAATACCCTTAGCCGTTGAACTAAACTCCGACAGATCTACACCGTCTGGACCATATCTCACATTCCCTTGCCCGTGAAATAACTGAAATATCACCTTATTTGACATATCTGTTGATGAAAAATACAGTTAAACTAGGTACCAACATCCTCCTAACATCTAAAACCGTGTATTCCAGATTTTACAAGTAACATCTGTACAAAAAATAAGTCATCTAACAGATTAATTAAAAACTACAGATCTATATAGTACTATACACGTAACTAGTACATTACTACATTAATTCTTACATACAAATAGAAATTGCAAAGGAACAATGGATTTTACCTGCAGGCAAATCAGCAAACGGGCAGAGCTTCGCTGCTTTCGCCCTCTCAGCTCTCTCCTGTTTTTTTTTCTAATTTGAGTGAATTTTATGACTTTTTTGAGTCTGGGAGGGGGGTTTTATACCCGGGGGATAAAAACCGCCCTCCCATAGGGCGGCAAGGGGGCCGCCTGCAAAAAACCACCCTGCAAATGGGCGACTTTGCAGGCAGCCCCCCGGGAGCCAAAAACCGCCCTTTCAGAGGGAGACCGGGGGGCCGCCTGCAAAATGGCTGACGGCCGTCGGTGGGGGGGGGGGGGCCAACGGCCGTCAGCCACGTCATAAAATCGCCCTCTGGGAGGGCGATTTTTAAAAATCGCCCTCCCAGAGGGCGGCGGGAGTCTATTTTTGCAATTTTTTGAAACAAAAATCTATTTTTGCAAATCTTTTAATAAATAAATCTAAAAATCAAAAAAATTCGTCTTTTTGGGTGGTTTGGTAACTTCCGATTGGGCCATAATAGTTAATGGGCCAAAACAAATCCAAGAGGGACGTACAGGTAGTTTCTTGTGGGCTTTTTGGCCCATTAGAAGACTAGACTGCAACAGCTAGGAAGGCCCATGATGGCCTGCCTAGCCGCACGAAGCAGCAGCAGCATCTCATCTGGGTGATGAGTGCGTCTTCCTCCCCACGCAGTCGCAATCGCAGTCGCAGGCTGCACCTGCTCTGCTTCCGATCGGAGAAGCGGAGGTCGAGGTCGAGCCGACCGGAGGGTCCGCGACTATGGAGGCGGTCAAGAGCCTCCTCAAGCCCAAGCCGACGCCGCAGCAGCAGCTGCGCGAATGGCAGCGCCGCCTCCGCAACGAGTGCCGCAACATCGAGCGCCAGATCCGAGGTTGGAATTAATGGATTTCTCCTCTGCTGGACCTGCCCTTCCCTTCCCTTCCCTTCCATGCTGCTGAATCGATGTGCAGATGTGCAGAGGGAGGAGAAGAAGGTGGAGAAGTCCATCAGGGAGGCCGCCAAGCGCAACGACATCGGATCGGCCAAGGTACTTCTACTGCCCACGCATCATCATCCATGATCCATCCATGGATTCGGAATCAATTCGATTCGATTGCTTGGTTGGTGACAGGCGCTGGCCAAGGAGGTGGTTCGCTCCAGGAAGGCGGTCAACCGCCTTTACGAGAACAAGGCCCAGCTCAACTCCATCTCCATGCACCTCGGCGAGATCGTCGGTAATGACCCATCTCCAACGCTAAGCCTCTATCTCCACGCGTACAGCAGCACTCAAATAGCAGGTCGCCGTTGTGGTCAATTGATTGGGGGATCTTCTCGTTTTGCAAGGCGGCAATGCGCTAATCAAGCCGCTGCATTTTCTGTAACTGTTGTAAGCAAGCCCCCTTCGCCTTGCTTACAACAGTTACAAGTTAGAAGCACTGTCAAGTTCATTTGGTTCCTGCAGTGGACCGTTAGGGATTTTTGTTGGACATGAAGAATTTCGCATAAATTGAATTTTTTCATAGGAAGAGTATACATATCCAAAACATACATAATCCAAAACTCCTACTAGTTGCCATGGTACAAACAAGATCAAAGCATATGTCTATACTAAATGCTCCCCATTCTATTATATTTTCTCAACAGCATAACAAATTCAGACTGGTGTTTTTACTGACAATAAATTCCATCCATTCATCTTTCAGCTACTGCCAGGACAGTTGGCCATTTGTCCAAGAGCACCGAAGTGATGAAACTTGTCAACAACCTTATGAAAGCTCCAGAGGTGGCTGCCACAATGCAGGAATTCAGCAAAGAGATGACCAAGGTATGAATTATGAAATGACCGGATCTTCCAAATATTTTCCCTGTATACCCTACTAGTTCTCACTACATGATTGCTGTGGTTTAGGCTGGTGTAATGGAAGAAATGGTGAACGATGCTGTGGATTCAGCGCTGGACAATGAGGACATTGAGGAGGAGATTGAAGAGGAGGTCGACAAGGTTCTTTCTGCAATTGCCGGGGAGACTGCCTCTCAGCTTCCAGATGCTGTCCGGAAAGAAAAGGAGAAGATGAAGCAACCTTCGACAAGTGAACCTGCCGAGGTAATGTCATACAATTCACACACATCCTTCACGGTAATATTTAGACGCTGTTTCATATCCGGAGTTCTTCATGTTTCAAAAACAATGTACGGGAGTTCTGAAATGCCTTACATGGAACATGCGACAATGTGCAGAGAACTGCTATTGCGGAAGCCGTCGATGATGATGATGATGAGCTTGAACAGATAAGGGAAAGGCTTGCCAAAGTGAGGTCATAAAAGAGGACTGATGAAAAGCAATCACTGGTTTGTTTTACTGTAATATACTCCACTTCAGAATGTATTTGTGTCATATCACTAATAGACACCCCTTGTTGTCATTAACAAACTGATATACCTGCAACCTGCATTCACTGATACAAAATTGTTCAATCTCAGTTGCAAGGGTAATTGTGTGCCATGAAATTTGTCTATTCGTTGTGCATACATATCGATATGTTGTGACATCTGTTGTAATATTGAATATCTTCCATCTCATATATCCGACTGAGAGCCTGAGACTTGGGAGTAACTACTTACGAAATAGATAATGCTGAAAGCTAAATATTGTGATTTTTTGCTTGAATTATCCAATGCTTATATTCTAGATCTCCTTATGAATGCTGCAACCGACTATGAAGCATTGGCAAGTATTTGCTTAAGAGGACTTCTCTTTTATTTTTTGAATGGTTTACTGCTAGCATTTACTTTGGCAAGAGGTCAAGAGCAGTAGATAATGGCAGCTGACTAGCTGAGTGGTGATCCACCAGTCTCAACTCTCAACTTGGCCAGATCGATTACAACGAGGTAATTGCATTAGCATGACCTGCTTCACGCGATCGGGTGGCCAAGGCTAAATGCCCCAGTCATGGGTCATGCTCATGTGGAATTTCTATCGTTCATTGTAGGATCATGGATGGATCCATTAGCAAGGGGCATGATGAGTCGAAAGAGCCTTTCAGATGATAAACCTTGTTATTAACAGCTTTATTTATTATGATCATCAGGGACTTTCCATTCAAAGTTTCGTTCTCCCTGGGTACAGATGCTGCATCATTGTTGATACATATTATTTTCCTCTGTGAGGACGGTACAGAGAACTACAGAGATGCTGCATGAGCCTGTGAGACCTGCCTACAATTGCAGTTAGTCTCTAATTAATCCTGTTTCCCGTTGCTGAATCCATTCTCCTCTCCTTTCTCAACGTAGTTTCCTACCATCTCCTTCAGCTATTCCATACGGAGGACAAATACAAAGAGAGAGCGCGTTAGGCATATGACTATAACAACAAGTTTGGTTGCTTAGTAACTTAAAATTGGTAATGACGTGTTCATTTTTTTTTCTTGTATAAGCTCCCATGAATATTCTCATCCAATATAGACAACGGATAATTGAAGCCAGATGCCAAAACTGGATGTAGAGCTACCTTTGCCAAGCTTGCCTTGTGGTATCTGTAGCCCTGAAACGAACAAGAGTTAACTTTGATGTTAGCAATAGGCAGTTGTTTAATTGCAAGGTTTAGCTGTTAGCTACGTACTTTGTCAGTCCTGTATATGTAATCACAGAAGGTGAAGACAGAGGAGAAGTCGCTCTGGCTCTGTCTTCCCACGAAATGGTGGTAGTCATGGTATTCCACGCCTCCATAGAACGGGATATACTTGGTCGGATTCACCGGGAAGTTGAATCTGCGTGCAGTTACATTACATAGTTTAGTTTTTAGACAGATATAAGCTAGAGTAATTAGTTAAGTTCATTACCTGGGTATGCCTAGATAATAAGGTGGCGCAGTTTATTATTTATTTTAATACACGATATTAGACATACGTAATTATTATTTATTTTGTTATGACCTATATTTATATACTTATATAAAATTTTTAAACAATATAAATAACAAAACATGCCTAAAAGTAAAAGACGTCAGCTATTAAAAACTAAAAGGAGTATACACGATGTGAAGGTGGTCATGTGGCAGGGGACGATGGCCGGGCCGGCGAAGGCGGGGAATCCGAGGATGAGCACCCCTGCCCAGTGAGCGTACGGCGCGGCGTAGGCCATGGGCGCCGTGAACTCGTGGTGGACGCGGTGGATCTTGTCGTAGCACCACCCCGTGTGCAGCAGCCGGTGGATCCAGTAGCCGAGGTAGTCCTCCACCAGCAGGTACACCGCCAGCTGCGCCGCCGTCTCCCCCGCCGACGGCAGCGGCAGACCCGTCTGGATCCCCACCGCCCTCACCGCCGGGTAGGAGACGAGCTGGAGCGGGCCGACGGTGAGGAGCAGCACGCGCGCGGTGGCCGCGTAGCAGCGGAGGAAAGGCGGCCGCCGGGTGCCGGATGCGGGGCTGCACCTTGTGCGGCAGCAGCTGGCTGGAGGTGGCGGAGCTCTAGCATCGCGAGCGGCAGCGGCGCCAGCGTGTAGACGACGAGGAGGATGGCGACGTTGTGGCAGTAGATGCAGTAGTCCGGCATCGCCGCCGAGTAGCGGAACCAGGAGGCCTCCGCCCACGTCATGGCGCGCCCCAGCGCTGCCTCCGCCTTCGCCGCCGTCGCGTAGGGGAGCATATATAGCTGCCGATCGAGAGGATCTCCGGCCGGCCGGCGAGACCGAGAGCTAGCGATCTCTAAATCTGTACGTCGCTGTGTCGCAACCGGCGGCCCGGCCGGATCAAGTTTTATAGCGATGGACGTGGTGCGCGCGTACTTACGTGCCAAACGACGTAACATGGGTGTACGGACATGCATGCATGCATGGTCCTCGTCGCCGCCGCCTGCAACATGCGAATTGTATAGTTTATACTCCGTCGATCAAGACAAGAGTATTCCGGGAAAGTCATTTTATCGCCGAAAGGACGTCCTTTATTTTTACATGTCACCTAATTAAAAAACTACAAAAAATTAAAAGAAATTGACAAGATTGGTCAATATGTAATATATTACTCTCTCTGTTTTAGATTATAAGTCGTCTTGACTTTAGTCAAAATCAAACTACTCTAAATTTGACTAAATTTATAGAAAAATATATCAACATTTACAACAATAAATTAGTTTCATTAAATTCAAAGCTAAATATATTTTTATAACATATTTTTCTTGTGTTAAAAAGTTACTATATTTTTCTATAAACTTGGTTAAACTTAAAAGAGTTTGATTTTAACTAAAGTCAAAACGACTTATAATCTGAAACAGAGGGAGTACTCCACAAATTCAAATGTAACCTACACAATGAAAAAAAATAACAAATATTATTGTCAACACTATATTATTTTTGGCCATATTTGTTATTTTTGTTTCTGCTTGTATAGGTCAAATTTAAATATGCATATTTGTATATTGAACTATTTTAATATTTTTTAAAAAATTTTTAATGACTTTTAAGATGACATGCATAAAGTGAGGAGACGTCCTTTTGAGGAAAAAAAAACCACTTCCGAGTACTCCAGCTCGCAAAGGCTAATGCACACTTTGATTTATAGGGGGAAAAAGGAAACATATATGATTTGAATCATATAGTAAAATTTTCTATTTGATCGTTTGAAACAAAGAATTGAAACTCAAATAATCCTATAAAATTCTATAGAATGGTTCAAGACAAGGGTATTTTAGAGAAAAGTTAACACGAGGTCCAACCTCATGGAAACATTTCTGAGTATTTTTCTCCTCTAATTCCTCCTGTTTTTTACAGTCTATTCAAACGGTCATTCTTGTATTTTTTTTGTGTTTTGTAATTCTCTATTTTACGTTTGTATTTTTGTCAAAATTCTATATTTTTCTCTATTGTACGTTTTCTCAATCAGTGATTCAAATGGGCAAAGGAGAAAAGTTGGGAGAGCTAGCTATGGGATGTCAAACATTGTTGACGCACATAATCTATTGATAATAAAAATTATTCTGGCATTTGCTTCGAAGAAATCATAACCAATTATTATGAAGTTTGTAGGCCGAACCAAGAAACTAACCCATTGTTGACGCACATATAAATAAGATATTTTGGGTTAAAAGTATTTACGAAGAAACTATAAATAATGTCTTTCTTCTTTGGCATGGGTGAATAAAATATATAGGCACCGCCAAACTCTGGCAAGGCGCCAGCCACTGTTTTTGGGCGTGGCGTGGTGGAGACAAGGCGAGCACCAATTAAGGCAATTCTTCTCGGCCATGCACGAGGGCTATCTAACTCAAGACATTCCTATGTGTCGGCTGGTGGCCTATCTGGGGCTGACAGAAAATTATGATCGAATTAAACCCAGCAGTCAACCGTACAAATGGTGCAAAGTAGACTACACAAAATTCTATTGTATGTAGTTACGTGCATGCCAAGAGGTACGTAGGACTGTAAGGTCCAAAGCGGTAGATCATGCAAATAGTAGTACGTACCCCCTCTATTTTAAAATATAACGTATATTAAATTTTTATACGGATCTTAACATAATATTTTGATTATTAGTTAATTTCTTTTATAATATATCTTTAATAACCATAAAATTAATATCATATAAAAATACTATCAAATCTAGATATACTATATGCATAATATTAAACAAATATATTTTTCGTTTAATTATTAGTCAACTATTTAAATATTAATTTTGTGAAAAATAACAATATCGTATATTTTCGAACGGAGGAAGTAAGATGGTACAAACGACATGACTCCAGGTCGTCGCCTTGGAGTACAATATCAAATACTATACGTTCAGGACCACTGCACAATAAGGCCGGACGCGAGTTGAATATCCGACCGATTGCGTCGGTTGGGCGGTCCAATGTCCCAACTGACCTATGCACCGCTGCGTTACCAATCAAATGAAATGTCATCCCTTTCTGGAAAAAAAATCAAATTAATAGCGAAGTGAGCGTATTAGGTTCGGAATCTTGTTCCGATTTAATTAAGTCATAGACTGGTATGTTTGTTTGTATATAGGTTAATTATTTTTTCAGTGATTGATAACGTATCCATTATAACTAGGTGTATGTATAACTTAGTTAATTTGAAAATATATCGGTTCAGTTTCTTAAAAACACTTATAGGATAAGATATACGTGTGTGTATTTATAGAGGTGAGTGTGATTTTAATATGTTTTAAAAAATAAATTAATAAATATGTACTTATACTGCTATATGCTATACCCTTTTTTGTCCTATTTGAGGAGCTTTATTCTATTTGAGGAAGATTCCGACAGCAGCAACTCCATATAGAATCTTTCTCTCTACACAGATTATATTTCATCAAGGTTATGAGAATTTCTAGCTATAGAATCCTAAAATAAACTAAAAAACAAAAGCTAAAAAATCCAGCTTCTCTACCTTCTCACGAGCAGGATACTCACAATTCTGAGAATCTGCTCCCCCAACAAGACCTTTAAACGCGTTAGAAAATCCACATACTGGGTATAATACATATGACAGCCCATATACGGATTTGTGCCTACTGGTAGGCCCACTTCTGAAAAAGCCCATGCGCCGGCCCATTATGTGCCATTACACGTGGCGAAACGGCCCATAGAGGCCCATTAAACAGACATGACAAGCAAAGCCCAAAGACTTCACTTGACAATATCTCCTCGGCTCTATCGGATAGGAAGGAGACGACGGCGAGGCACACACTACCCTAGTCGCCGCAGCAGCAGCAGCGAGAGATGGAGGTGGCGGGTGCTCAGACGGGCATCCTCCTCCTCCTCCTCCGCCACCCCACATCCCTCCGGGGCTCCGTCTCCGTCTCCTGCGGCGGCGCCCGCCGGAGCTGGGCGGCGGCGGCCACGGCGGAAGGAGGAGGAGAGGAGGGCCGCGGATATGAGAGGGTGCCCATGGACACCCCCGGCGCGTACCGCCTCGTCGACCGGACCACCGGCCGCAGCGTCATCGTGTGGGGTGGCACCGACGACGGCGACGAGGTCAGCATGCCGTCCCCGGCGGTGCTCTCCAGGACAACGCGCGTCCCCGACCGCCCAAAAGGTTCGCCATCCTCTGACCAAATGTTGTGGGAGTATTGCAGCTGTCAGTCTGAATCCGACTCTCCCTAAAGTTGTGCAATGGTTTTTCATCTTCAAAATAATCTGTTGGGTGTAAGAGGTTGGGAACGAGATCAATTAGCAAGCCTTTAGCTACGGAACACGCACTCCTTCATGCCAATATGCCATGTCAGACATAAAACTCACTAATTTTTCGTGTAATGTGTGATGACTGCGTTACCTCTCAGTTTGCTTTGGTAAGAACTTTTTTACTTTCCTAAAGACGAAGCCATTTTTTTTGACACCACAGAAAATGGGGGAAGTACAAGTATTGGAAATTTTGGCAGACTCAAGGCACAGAAGGTTAAAACTTTAGCAAGGAGATCAGTTCAAATTAAGAGAGTGAATTCTAGTCGCATAAGCATCAACCAGTTGGGTGAATCTCCTTCGGACGAGTCTGACGAAGATGAGGATAGTTTTGAAGGAGGTAGGGCAAGAAACACAAGGCAAAACAGTAAATCTAGAGACGACAAGACCCATGGTGCGCATTCTCTGAACTCTGTTTTGAGGCAGTATAGAGGTGCTGTTGATTTGGATTTTCCGGGATCAGAGGCTACTTCTGGCTCCAAAGGATGGGGTAACATTGCTGATGTTACGTACGGACGACAGAATCGAAGGCAAAAGGGCCCTTTAGATAGTGGATTCTTCAGTCGCAGATCTTTCAAGGAGATTGGTTGTAGTGATGAAATTCTAGGTGCATTGAGAAGTTTTGACTTCCCTCGTCCATCACATATTCAGGTAAATAAATTTTCGAAAATAAAATTCTCTACTTGGTGCAGACATCTCAAGTTTTTACTATCTTTTGTTGCGAGTAAGAACGTCCTGAATTGTTGTCATAAGTCATAACCCATGAATGTGTATATCTGCACTTAATCCTCACACTACAACAATGACCTTTCCTTACTGTTCCTAAACATGTTTTCCTTAACTAGCCTGTTACACTATTATATAGGCCATGGCATATCGACCTGTCTTGGAGGGAAAAAGCTGCATTATTGGTGATCAAAGTGGATCTGGCAAGACATTGGCATATCTTTGCCCAGTAATACAAAATTTGAGGAAGGAAGAAGTTCAGGGACTCCATGGATCTTCTCCTAGGAACCCACGAGTGATAATATTGACACCTACTGCTGAGCTTGCTTCCCAGGTATTTCACGTCTTGAATGTGATGCTGCTGTTATTCTTTTTACGTCAAATTAGGAAAAGGTGGAAGTGCACACTACAACATTTTTAATCTCTCAGGTCCTTAACAACTGCCGGTCCATATCGAAGTCTGGGGTACCCTTTAGGTCTATGGTTGCAACTGGCGGATTTCGACAGAAGACACAGTTAGAAAACCTTGATCAAGAGCTTGATGTACTTATTGCAACACCCGGTCGTTTCTTGTATCTTCTTCAGGAAGGCTTTGTGCAATTAAATAACCTCAGATGGTATGCTCTTCCTGTTCATTTCCTCTCATTCTGTAGTCTGAACTTCCAGCTGAGAACATATCAAACTAATGAGTGAACATACTTGTGAGCAGCGTGGTGTTGGATGAAGTGGATATTTTATATGGTGAAGAAAGTTTTGAACAAGTGCTTCATCAACTGATTACTATTGCACCAGTGACCACACAGTATCTGTTTGTCACTGCCACTCTTCCTCTCGACATCTACAACAAGGTTGTTGAAACGTTTCCAGACTGTGAATTAATCATGGGACCAGGCGTCCACCGAACAAGCTCTCGCCTGGAAGAGGTGGGCCATTTCTCATGTTCTTCAGTTTTTAAAACCTGACTAGGAAATAGTTACCTCTTGGAGTGTTACAAATTTATGATTATAGAGGTTGAACTGCAGATTCTTGTGGACTGCAGCGGAGATGACAATGAGGAAAAGAATCCTGAGACAGCCTTCTCGAACAAGAGATCAGCACTTGTAAAGATAATCGAGGAATCTCCTGTTCGTAAAACAATTATTTTCTGCAACAAGGTAATGCCTCTCTATTGTATCCAGCATATATATTGATCTGTAACAAAGAAAAGGTCAGTGTATCTGACAGCTGGAATTTTATTTGTTGTGTTGGTAGATTGAAACATGCAGAAAGGTTGAGAATGTGCTGAGGCGGCTGGACAGGAAGGCTTCACAGATCAAAGTCCTGCCCTTCCATGCTGCATTGGACCAGGAACAGCGAATCGCCAACATCAAAGAGTTCCTGAACAGGCAGACGGCTGACTCGATGTTCCTGGTGTGCACAGATAGGTAAGCATCGATCACTTGAACTGAACCACATCAATTGATTCTGATTTCTGATTAAATTTGGCTTTGGCAGGGCGTCGCGGGGCATCGACTTTGCGAACGTGAACCACGTCGTGCTGTTCGACTACCCGCGCGACCCGAGCGAGTACGTCCGCCGTGTTGGCAGGACGGCCCGCGGCGCGTCCGGCAACGGCAAGGCGTTCGTGTTCGCGGTGGGCAAGCAGGTGTCCCTCGCCAGGAGGGTCATGGAGAGGAACATCAAGGGACACCCACTCCACGATGTGCCATGCGTCTAGGAGTTGTTACACGAGAGACACTTGCAGGTTACATTTGTGGTACCAACCATCTAGTGAGATGTAGTTAGAATTTGTAAAACCGGTTCTGATGCATATATGCTGGTCGATTGAATTAGCATCTCGCTGTTCTAGAATGCTGATATATGGGTTCATATATTCTTACTCCTACACAGAAGTAGTAAATTTAACTTGCTGAAGAACTCATAAGTGGTTCATGCAGTTGCTGCTTGCTTGCTGTAAACGATGGAATATGCAATTAGTGTACTACTACTAACTGAGACTGCTGCTACGTTGATTGCCTTGCCTGGGGAGAGAAGAGAGTAGGTAGGTCGACGATCTAGTGGTCATGGCGGACGGTGCCGAGGAGGTGGAGCTGGGCGTTGTGGAGGAGGGCGCGGGCCTGCTCGTTGGCGGCGTCGCGGGCTCGCAGCTCCCGGATCTCCTCCTCCCACCTCTCCACCCGCTCCTTGTGGATCCTTGCACATCGCAATTCACAAACAAACAAACAGATCAAGATCGCATTGCAACTGGCAATTGGTGTGTGTCCATGGCGATCTAATCGTCTTCTTACGAGCAGAGGCGGTCCTCGAAGTCGGCGGCGAGGTTCTTGAACAGCGCACGCCCCGTCTCCAGCATCTCCGACACCTGCACATTGCATCGGATTCCATTCCATTGGTCACCTATACAGTCTGCTTCTGAGTGACTGAGAAATTACTAGTACAATGCTATGGCGGAGTGTAGATGAGGTGGGCCGACCTGGCGAGTGAAGCCGTCGATGGCGAGGAGATGCGCGCACGTGACTCCTCCGTCTCCGCCGACGCCGCCGCCTCCTCGCGACGCCATCTCGTCGTCCCCTCCGTCTCCGTGGCGGGCGCGTCATGGTGACGGCAACCCCGGAGGAGTCGCCACTCCCCTCCCGCGCTCCCTGGCTCGCCGTGCCCTCTTCTTCTTCGTTGCCCTGCACGCACGCATCCGAGCAACTTGTGAGAACAAATCAAACTCAGATTGGACCGACTCAAATGCGCCTGAACTGAACCGAACTAAGCAATAAATCGGATGAAACAACTCGGAAAGGAATCGCGCGGCGTGAATGATCAACTGGCAAGAAGATTCTACGACGATCGACTCGAATCACCCAACAACACTAACTCAAAAATCAACGCATAGGCATGGACTAATGCCCATCCAAACGCGGTTTTTCCTGTGGTCGATCGCGGGTCAGAAATACATCGACCAGCCCCAGATCGATCGGATCGGATCGCATCGCAGGAAGGAGAGAGAGGGGAGAGAGGGAGGTAGGGGTTGGTTACCAACCATGGCCGCGGCGACGCGCATACGCTTGGTGCTCTCCCTCCCACTCCCGGCCGCCTCCATCATCGTCATCTGATCAGATCGTCCCCTCCCCACTCGGAGTCGGAGCAGGATCGTGAGCGCGTGTATTTCTGGACCTGTGGGCTTCACGCTGTAATATGGGCCGCTTTGGAAGGACGATTTGTTCTGGCCGAGCAATTCACTGGGCTGGATTGTGCTGGGCTGGGCTGGATGCAAGCTATGTCTAACGTTTCGGCCCTTCTTGCAGTACAAAATACCGACTCAAAGGGGGTCGGAGATTAAATAAAAACTCCTACCCGACCAACACCCCCCAGAGGACCCGACCCCCCGCGCCCCTTCTTTTTTTTGAAATTAAAAAAAAATGTCCGCCCCCCTCCATCGCCTTTGATTACGTGCCGACAGACTTGACATTGATGTTATGCCTGCCTATATATGAAAAAGGTAAAGAAATAAAAACCGACACAAGGAACCCTTGACCTTAATTATGCCGGCGGCCATAATATCGTGCACAAAAACACAGCTACTCTAGCTACTCCTTTTGAGTTTCAAATTATTTGTTATTCTGAGATTTAAATTTTTTTTTTAAGTAATTGTTATTTTCATATTTTAAAGTGCTTTTAGATGTAAATTTTTCTCCCTATCCTTCATCAATACATTCATACATTAATATACTCACAGCTCTTATTAGCTCATCTTAACCAATTAAAATTAATAACTATAATATATTTAATGAGGGTAACAATATAATTTGTTATAGCTTCTTAATTAGTGTGGAAATTAATAGAACGATAAATAATTTAAAACAGATAGGGTACATGCGTGTATTGATTGGTTGGTTCAAATAACAACGTGTTCATCAGAATCATATGCGGGGGACGAGGAGGGAACAGTAGTCCACTCTTGTCTCGCCGCCTCCATTACACTACTAGATCCGCTGACCCGCATGCACCTCCTCAAATTAATTAATTAATTAATTAATTAAGACAGCTCCTGCATGCAATGCAGCCAAGCACGCAGAGGAGATCATACATATCGATCGATCGCCCAACAGTCGTATATAGGTATACATCAGGCCGCCATCACATATCTTCCTACCTAGGTACGGCATTTATCCTTATATATAGGGAGTATGTATATACTTAGCATTCATGAATTAATAGAGACACCACCTGTCGGAGGATGAAACCTCGACGGTGGGAAGTCAGGAGACCCCCTTTGAGATTCGGCCAGGGGAGTATTCTCAGACGAAGCCGGCGCAGGGTTGTGTAGAAGAAAAGATACGCCGAAAGAAGACGCAGAAGAGGACTGCGTGGGTTCGGAAGACCGGCGGCCGAACCGCGGTGAAGCAGAAAGGTCCGGACCGTCCGATGCGGTCCGGACCGTCTATGCGTGGTAATCGCGCGGGGCGTCCCGGGAGACGATCAATAGTGGCGCCACAGAAGGAGGACAGGAGGATTTATACAGGTTCGGCCGCTCGGAAGCGTAATACCTAACGGTCCTGTGTGGCGTTTGCTATCTGTGGTGCATGTGGAGATTGAAAATGTGGTTGCTGTGTTACAAGGATGATCCTAGCCCGCGGCCGGAGCCGGAAAAGAAGAGCCAGTAGCTAGAGAGTGAGCTAGAGAGCGAGAGCAGAGAAATGCTCGGCGGATGCTAACGCTGAATCTTGCTTGTCTCTAGAATTGGCAATGGATCCTCCTTTATAGGCTGAGGGGAAGTCCACAGCCGTTACACGGAGAAGAGAAGAAACCTCCTGGTGAAAGTCCGTGCCCGCGTCCTCCCCTCTGCCTTGCGACGCCCACGCCGGAGTTTGAGGACGTCCCCAGTCGTCTATCCGCTGCGCGCCTGCCGCCGGGGAGTTGTACTGCCGTCTGGTCACATTTGGTCAGCACGTCTTCCGTAAAGCGGATGGAGCTGGAGATGGGACGGCGCTGCCTCTGCTGCCGGGCGGGACATCCGAGCCTTCTTAGTCAAAAGCGCTCTGCCAGTACAGTGAAGGAGTCCTCCATAGCAAAAGGGTTGTCTGAACAGCACATTGGAAGCGGGCCCAGGAAGCCAGGCGCGGTCACACCCCGTCGCATCGTCATTCAATGGGGTGGTGGAGAGTTGGTTCCCGGAGTTCCTTCCAGTGGGAATTGGCATCAGCAGTCGCGTAGTCGGCATCGGCAGCCGGCAAGCCGGTAGGTCGCATCGGCAAGCCGGCAGTCGCCCCGGCCCGGCGTCGGCACCCGGGCAGTTGGCATCGGCACCCGGGTCCGGATCAGCCCCCGAGAGAGCAGCCGGGCACCGAGCACGTCGGCACCCGGCGGCGGCATCAGCTCCGGGGCAGTCGGCTGTCGGCCCCGTGGCGGGCATCGCCCCCGGAGCAGTCGGGTACCGGGAGCAGTCCAGTGGAATCGACCAGTCCGGGGCGACCGGCGGCCGACCGGGGGATGCGCATCCGGGCCCGGCAGTGCCCGGGCCCCTGGATACTTGGGCGGCGGAGAGCGGCCGTATCCGGTCTTCTCTTGCGCAAAATGTGGACTCCGGAGTAATTTGCCGCGCCGAAGGACCCTGCGTCCCCGGGACCGGGGGGACCCCCGGTCCTATTTCGCCGACAGTGGGCCCCTGGCCCCTGTGCTGGCCGGGACAGCCCCGGCAGGACAGGGCATGTCTTAAAGAAAAAAGGGGAACGCCGGCGCACCTGGTTCACCCACGACTGATGTAGCTGACGACTCGTTGGATTTAGGACGCGTACGTTACCCGGACCCGGGCTGGAAAACATGGCACGAAGTGTTGAGGGAAGCCGGCGGCAGCAGGTCGCGATTGCCGAGCGGCAGCTTTGCCGCTCGTACGTGTCGCCACCGAAGTCTTTTCGTGGCGACGTGGCACGCGAGGCCGCGGCAGCAGAGAGTGCGCCGTCCGATTGGACCGCGCCACCGAAATCCGCCGCGACGAGTTCTCCCGCCCGCCTGGCCCGAAGAGGGAGGCGGGGAGAAGGAAACACTTCCCCGGGGAGAACACGTACGGGCCCAAGGGGCGGGCTCGCGTCTCGGGTGTGAGTTGTCGTGCGGGGAAGAAGTCGCGGCGGTTCGCGAGGGAGTCCGGTGGCGAGGCCGTGCCGAGTCCGCGCCTGTCCCGGAGGCAGGGTTCCTCGACCGCGGGCGAGCCACCTTGTGAGCCAGCTTGGCGAAGATCCTAGGAAAGACGCCGGTCCCCTTCTGACGCCGCCCGGGGGTCCGGTCCGAGAAGGGCCAACACCTTTCTCCCTGTGCGACGGCATCTGGGCGCAAGCCATCTGTACGATGGGCCGATGAAGAGGGCCGATAAGGGCCGCAGTTCCCTTCTGCCTCCGCCCGTGACGTGTCTTCCGTGCCTGGGGGCCCTCCATGCCTCCGAGCACACGGCAAGGCTGAGGGAATTAATGTAATCTGCGCACGATGTAACTGTGAGAAGCGTCCGTTCGTTCCTTCGCATCCCATGCTACGAAGCCGTGCGTCCGATCACCTCCCGAAGGCGTGCTCTTAGGTGTCCGCCCGTATGGCGCCGGGTTTTGCCGCATAAATCCAGCCAATCGTACGGGCGCGGCCGATTGGTGAGACTGCCGCGAACGCCCAAACAACTGAAAAAGGACGAAGTAGGAACCGAGATCGAGAAGATATTTAAAAACGCTGCTTATGCAAAAGTGTATATACATGGGGCCCCGGCCAGCGCTAAGACTCTAGAAACCCGGCGCTGGCCCGGGCTCACCGCAACTTACAGAATGTTTATACGGATAGATTTATAAAAGATGCTGATGTTGCCTAAGATGGAGCTCGGGCTCGGCTTCCCTCGCGAGCCACGAGGCTGGGGAGAGGCATGTGCTCGGGACCCGGGGGCCCCGGCTGTCATGCGGGGGATGTGCCCGGGACCCGGGGGCCCCGGACTGGAATACGTTTTTGATATAAGCCGGGTTCCGGGGGCCCGGGCTTGAATATGGGATGTGAGACGACCTTCCGGACGCATTCTCGCCGGGGCGGTGCTCTCCGGGCTTCGCGCCCTATTCCGAGCGCCACGTTCCTAGGCTTGGGCTTCTCTCGGTGTCAGGCCCGGGGCGCGGATTCGGGAATCCGTGCCTCGGCTCAAATATGTGCCTGGGACCCAGGGCCCCGGACTGAAATATAGTTTGTATGTATGGTCGACATGTGCCCGGGCACGGGGCCCGGATAAGGACATGGACCACATCGGGACAACTTCTCCGGACCCGCCCTTGCCGAGGCGATGCGGTCCGAGTACTCGTGCCCTGTTGTTCTGGCTTGGAAGCAGGGTTCGGACCGTCCGCATAAGGGTCGGACCGTCCAAGGCGCTACAATCGGACCGTCCGCCGACGGATCGGACCGTCCGAATCGCCTCGATCGCGCTTGGCTTGCTAGGGCTCCTGCCGGAAGTACTTGACCTGCTTGGCCAAGCTTTGGACGGCGCGGCACTCCGTGAGGTCGTGTGAATCCGTCTCGTGGACGGTGCACCACCTTCGGACCGCTGCCGGCGGCGCACGTGCGGCCCCTTGCCGCTTGCCGCTGCTGTCGTCTCCGCGGATGTCGTCGTCCCGGGGGGCGCTCATAGCCAGGGCGAAGTGCTCGGCGGTCGCCTCGTCCTTCTGGCGCTTCTTCCTATCCCGGCGGGACACGGAGCGTGAGGACTCCTCTTCGAGGCCCTCGTCAAGGGTCTCAGGGCGTGGCCTATTCCATGCCCGGGCCTCCTCCTTGCGGGCGCAGAGGTCGGCGAGGCTAAACAGCTCGGCCGTGGTCCGGACGTCGCGGGTGCCCAGCTTCTCGAGCATGCGCTTGTCCCTCACGCCTGAGCGAAAAGCGTGGATAACTGCGTGAGGCGCGATGTGGGGGATAGTGTTACGGACCTGGTTGAAGCGTTGCAGGAAATGCCTCAGGGACTCATCCCTGCCCTGACGCAGGCCATGGAGGTCCGCCTCGGTCCTAGGGCGCGGGAAAGTGCCCTGGAAGTTCACCACGAACTGGTGGCAGAGATCCTCCCACGAATAAATGGACCCTTCGGGGAGGTTCATCATCCAGGAGCGAGCCTGGGCCTTGAGGGCGACGGGGAAGTAGTTTGCCATCACCTTCTCATCGCCGCCGGCCGCCTGGATGGCAGTGGTGTAGAGCTGCAGGTACTCTGCAGGGTCGATGGAGCCGTCGTACTCCTCCGGCAAGCTGGGCTGGAACTTGGCCGGCCAGCGTGCTTGCCGGAGGCCTGGGGAGAGCGCCAGGCAACCCGAGCCGCCATACTGAGCGGGCTCGGGCGGTGGGTGACGGTTTGCCGCCAGCAGGTTGGGGCTGGAGGCCTGGGCCTCGGAACGCCTGGCGGCGTCCGCGCGCCGCTCGCATTGCCGCTCCATAGTAACCCGGGCGTCCTCGTGGGTCCGCGACCGGTTCAACCGATTGCGGAGGTCGTCCGCACCCTTCTTGGCCCCGGGCGTGGCGCGAGGCGCCGCGTCTTGGGCTTGATCCTGGCTCGGGGCGGCGGGCCGGCTCGCGCTAGAAGCCGCGCGGCTGGCTCTCTCGGCCCCTGAACTGCTGTCGGCGGCGACCTGGCGATGGGCCGCGCCCACAAGGTGGGTGACCTCGTCGAGCCAGCGCCGTTCCCGGCCTCCGGCCCCGGTAAACACCGGGGGGTGGCGCAGGAGGGCTTCCGCCGCTAGGAGGGCTCCCTGCGGTGACGGGGGCTGGAAGTCGAGACGACGGCGCGTTGTGCAGCGGCGCCTCCGCTCGCGCCTCATAGATGAGGCCGTGGTGGACCCGGCGGGGCTCTTGCTGGCTCCCTCCGCGAGGGGAGGGGCCGAGGCCGCACCACCAGGCCGGTCCCGAGCGAACTCGGTCCGCACGGCGCGTGCCGCGCGCCCCCAAGAAGACGTAGGGGGAGAATGTGGCGGGCCTGCCGCGGGGCTAACGTCGCCCGGCTGGTTAAGCTCGCCGGACTCTTCGTCAGAATCCTGCGGACGATGGCCTCCCGCCATGGAGTGCGCCGGTGTTGGAGAAGCCGGCGTATCACCTGAAAAGGAAACTCCCCCTACCTGGCGCGCCAGCTGTCGGAGGATGAAACCTCGACGGCGGGAAGTCAGGAGACCCCCCTTTGAGATTCGGCCAGGGGAGTAGTTCTCAGGCGAAGCCGGCGTCAGGGTGTAGAAGAAAGATACGCGAAGAAGACGCAAAAGAGGCTGCGGGGTTCGGACCGTCCGAACCGCGGTGAAGCAGAAGGGTCTGGACCGTCCGATGCGGGTCCGGACCGTCCGAAGCGTGGTAATCGCGCGGGGCGTCCGGGAAGACGATCAATAGTGGCGCACAGAGGAGACAGGAGGATTTATACAGGTTCGGGCCGCTCGGAAGCGTAATACCCTACGTCCTGTGTGTGGTTTGCTATCTGTGGTGGATGTGGAGATGAATATGGTTTGCTGTGTTACAAGGTGATCCTAGCCCGCGGCCGGAGCCAGAGAAGAAGAGCAGTAGCTAGAGAGTGAGCTAGAGAGCGAGAGCCAGAGAATGCTCGGCGGATGCTAACGCTGAAGCTTGCTTGTCTCTAGAATGTGGCATGGATCCTCCTTTATAGGCGAGGGGAGTCCACAGTGCCGTTACACGGAGAGAGAGAAACCTCCTGGTGAGTCATCCGGTCCTCCCCTCTGCCTGCGATGCCCACGCCGGAGTTGGAGGGACGTCCAATCGCTCCTATCCGCCTGCGACGCCTGCGCCGGAGTTGGTACTGCCCGTCTGGTCACATTTGGTCAGCACGTCGCCGTGAGTGGATGGAGCGTGGAGATGGGACGGCGCCTGCCTCTGCTGCCGGGGCGTGGACATCCGAAGCCTTCTTAGTCAAAAGCGCTCTGCCAGTACAGTGAGAGGAGCCTCCATAGTCAAAAGGGTTTCTGACAGCACAGGAAGCGGGCCCACGGAAGCCAGGCGCGTCACACCCCGTCGCATCGTCATCAATGGGGGTGGTTGGAGAGCTGGTCCGCGGAGTCCTTCCAGTGAATTGGCATCGGCAGTCGGTAGTTGGCATCGGCAGCCGGCAGCCGGTAGTCGGCATCGGCAGCCGGCAGTCGGCCCCGGGCCCGGGCGTCGGCACCCGGGCAGTTGGCATCGGCACCCGGGTCCGGGGATCGGCCCCCGAGAGCAGCCGGCACCGGGGCAGTCGGCACCCGGGCAGTCGGCATCGGCTCCGGGGCAGTCAGCTGTCGGCCCCGTGGCCGGGCATCAGCCCCCGGGAGCAGTCGGCACCCGGGAGCAGTCCAGTCGGGAATCGGCACCCGGATCCGGGGCGACCGGCGCCGGGACCGGGGGATGCGCGTCCGGGCCCGGCCAGTGCCCGGGCCCCTGGATACTTGGCGGGAGAGCGGCCGTAGCCGGTCTTCTCTTGCGCAAAATGTGGACTCCGGAGTATTTGCCGCGGCCGAAGACCCTCGCGTCCCCGGGAACTGGAGGACCCCCGGTCCCATTTCGCCGACACCACCCATCACTATTAAGTTAATTTGTTCATGCAGGATGATGCACCTAAGCTAGCTAGCTAGTACTACTAGATAGTTGGACTGATACCTGCATGAGCTAGCAACTAACAACGCTGAATTTAATAGCAGATCAAGAAATCCCATGCATGCAGCTTCATTCTGTCTTCAGTGGGCAATTGCTTCTCCATGCATGCACACATGCAGTACGTTCATACTACTGTACTCTACCGCAATAGATAGAAAGCCACAGATCGTCCCGCTCTCTCTCTCTCTCTCTTGGTCAAATGTGTGCACACAACCACTCAATCTGTCTATGACCGGGCTATGGCGAATTGGCGATCCAATCATGGAGAGCTGCTAATTATTGTAAGCTAGCTGCTAGCAATGGCTAGCCAGCTGATTGCACCTCATGTATATGTGACGCAAACTGCTGAGCTACCTTGCTCCACACGGCCAATGTGCCAAGCTCGAAGTCATCTTCTAACAGGGACGCAACATACGTACGTCCACCTCAACTGCTACCATATTTTCGATTTATATATACACGTTTATATATCATCTTGTCTTCACGTCAAGATCGAGTAAGTTGGTTTGCAGCTAATGTGTGGGAAGAAACAATGCCAACCTGAACATTTATTGCAAATATGCATGATTAGTTGATTACCATAAGCTTGTCTGCATGTGCATGTCAGAGATTCAGGACTCCTGAAGTTGCTTTCAAGACGTCAACATGGAGGTCGCAGTTAGCATACAGTTCAGAACTTTGTCACTTAGCACAGCTAGTGGGAGAAGCAAAAACCATGGAAACATGTTCAAGCATCACCTGCCGACAAGATTGCCGTTCTTCCATGCATCATCAGCTGCAGAAGCTAACTACTACTCTGTAGTATTCTTCTATTTTCTGAAGCAAACAGTAAACTGTACCGTCTCTAACTGTACCTTAAATTCGATATGGTCCCTGTACAGCTATAATCTAGCTAGGAGCTAGTAGTACTACTGTTCTTCCAAAAATGTCGTTCACTGCATGGAGCACTTTTTTCTATTACGATGAGCTGAAAATAGAGTACTGTCAATCTGACACTGTTTGTTTACATTACACTGACTAAAAGTAATTAAGTTGTACTGTTGTACATCATGATTCATGAATGAAGTCAACCAAAAGAACACGCCTGCATGCATTTAAGTAGGATACTATACGATACGATATGAAACTGGCGAAACAGGACAGTACATCATCTTCTATCGGCGAGTAATTTCAGGAGAAATGAAAAGGAAAGGAAAGAAATTTCATCTTTGATAGCTCGCGACAGCCTCCGTCTTGTCGCACGCAGCACATTCTCTCACACGTAACAACCTGAAAAGTTAGCTGAGATAAGACAAGGGAGAACAATCAACCAGCTAATTACAATTCAGTAGCTATAGCAGCAACAGCAGCAGAGATCGATCTATCGCATTCGTTTGAAACCACGGCATTCCACGTATAGAGACATCGCTCCCTTTCGCTTGCCTGAATAACCAACTAAGCATGTACGCATACAAAATTGACAAGAAATATTGTTGAAGTACGAGTGGATTGTCTGTCTTTACTCATCAATCAACTTAACCTTTTGGGTTAAAATAAATTGATCGATGCATGTAAACCAATAAATACATCATCAAATAGATCATGGCATGCCCGGTAAATTTCCTGTCTTGTTCAGTTTGGGCATTCAAAAGCACTGGTTTTCTGCAGCCTGCAGTCCTTGTCACTATAAATTAGTTTTTCTCAGTAATGAAAAATAATTTTTAGAGATTAGTTAAGGTGAGTATATATATTAAGTTATTAACACACATGACCTATTCTTCTTTCTATTGAATATCTACATGATTTCTATTCCTGTGCTATAAAAAAATCTAGGAACGCGCAAACTTTATATATACACGATGGAAGAAATATATATGCAGTCAGATTTCTGTCGTTGATCAGCCTTAAGCCCTTAATGTTGCATATATACGCCCTCACGCACGAAGTGATTGATAATAACACACATTTAATGCAAGTATGATATAGCTGACTATTACGTACCGAGCAGCATGCATCGCATGAACTGTAGAGATGATTCAGACTACAGCAGCAACGACGTGTAGTACAGTACATATTTGATTAATTAGCTAATCATGCATATATATATGTGCGTCGATTGCCATCTTCCAAGATCAACCAGGAATCTTTTTTTCAAAACAAAAATGAGAAAAGATAAACCAGATACCGACAAGCTATATATGAAGTCAGGGACATGATGAATGCATGCGTACGACCCTTCCTAGCTTCCGATCGAGTCTCCCAGCCAGCAGCTAGCTAGCTGCTCTTCATCTTTCATCCAAGTATTGCTTCTTGATCGATGGATGGATTGAGTGATGGTAGGATGGGTCTGAGGGCGATCGAGTCGAGGCTGCCGCCGGGGTTCAGGTTCCATCCCAGCGACGAGGAGCTGGTGTGCTACTACCTTCGGAACAAGCAGTCTAACCTTCTTCAGACGCCGGCCACCATGCTCGTCGAGGTTGATCTCCATGCATGCGAGCCATGGGACCTACCCGGTACGTACTCCCATATGCCAATTAGGACATGACGACACTTCAATTCGCTTAATCTAGCCAGTGACTAGTCTAATCAACTGTAATTTGGCATTATTATTATTTTTTCTCTATGTGCAGAGATGGCCAAGATGGGTGCGGACGAGTGGTATTTCTTCAGCTTTCGAGACAGGAAGTACGCGACGGGGTCACGCAGGAACCGAGCGACCAAGCAAGGGTACTGGAAGGCGACGGGAAAGGACAAGGCGATCCTCCAGGAACCCCAAGTTGATGGTGCACGCAGTGCAGGAGGAGGATGCAGGAGGGCGGTGGCCGGCGCCAGGAAGACGCTGGTGTTCTACTTGGGACGCGCCCCCAACGGCCGCAAGAGCGGCTGGGTCATGCACGAGTTCAGCCTTCATAATGTTCTTCGCCCAAAACCAAAGGTAATTAAGTCGTATATATAGAATATACTTCCTCCATTTCAGATTATAATATATTTTGACTTTATTCAAAGTCAAACTCTTCTAAGTTTGATCAAGTTTATAGAAAAAATATAGCAACATTTTTAACATAAGAAAAATATGCTATAAAAATATATTCAGTTTTGAATGTAATGAAACTAATTTATTGTTATAAATGTTGGTATATTTTTCTATAAATTTGGTTGAACTTAGAGTTATTTGACTTTTGATCAAAATCAAAATTAAGCTAGCTCATATACAGAGACAGCATCTTCTGCTGCTTCATTTTACTGAAAAATATATATATGCAACATACGCGCTGCTAATACATATATGCCGCATTACGTGGATGGAAGACATGCAGCGGAATTAAGTTAATTAATCTGAGTGTATACACTCTGCAGATTCAGAATAATATGCAGAAAGAGGAGGACGACTGGGTGCTGTGCAGGGTGTTCCACAAGGGGAAAACTAATGGACAAGCCGGCCAAGCTGCAGGCATCGTCGTTACTACTACTCCCTGCTCTTCTTCATCGGCGCCGATCGCTGCTCATCACCTGCAGGTCTGTTTGCTACCGCAGCAGCCGATGCTGCAGGTAGATAATAAGCTCGAGGGCCTGGAGTCACTCATCAGCTCACCTGCACCCATAATTATGAGAGATCAGGCTCGGTTCGGCATCCAGCTACATGAAGATAATTATGAGCACTTTTTGTTAGATGAACAGCAGCAGCTAGATCTTTCAGTGCTCCAAGCTCCAGGCGATGTCGGCGCCATGGAGATTACGACGGAGATGGAGAGCCTCGAGACGACCTGCGGTGTGCTGCAAGGCGCCAGTACTTACTACATGCAGCTGTATTAATATAATTAATGGATCAATCAGATCCGCGGAGTCCACTTCGAGCAGCGCTATCGATATCTTTATATGTACGGTGTTAATGTGTACAAAAGCCTCATCAGCTTTCTTGGCTGTACGCACAGAAACTGTATACTTGCAGCAGTGCATATGCAGGACAGTCTACACAGCACAGGTGATTTAATTGAGCAGGGCATGCTTAGATTCAGATGGTAAACAGCAGCAACAAAATTAGCTGCATATTGGTTTGAATTGAATAATGCTCTGTTTGTGCAAGATAAAAACGCTAGAAGGAGGGCTCGAACCTCCGACCTTGTGGTTAACAGCCACACGCTCTAACCAACTGAGCTATTCCAGCTTTTGAAAAGGGTTGCAAGTACAGCTTAGGGAACTTTAATAGGTGGCGACAATTCAAAAGAATACTATTCAGCTTGACACCTGTACTCACTGAAAACACTGTTGACACTAGCGTAGTAAACTACGGCTTCAACTGGCAAGCTAGCGCTGGAGCTTGGGAAGAAACATTTGCAAGTTTGCAACTGCGGCTTCTCTCCATGTGTACCCATCACTAATTTTTTTGAAACTCCATCACTGGTATTTGTTTAACTTATTTCTAAGAACCCACACACTTTAATTCTGTTTTCTATATAACACCATAGATAAGATATATTTCCTATTTGTCAATCTGTTAAGGCAAGTAGCAATTAAAAGTAGGGTTTCCTGCAAAAAGAAAAAAAAATAAAAGTAAGGTTAATTGGTGCTGAATACCATTACGTCTGTTCCAAAATATAGCAATTTTTAGCTATTTATCTAGATAAGTAACTATGTCTATGGATATGAACATATATGACCAAAAATTACTATAATTTAAGACCGAGAGAGTAGTTCTGGATGGCGTTTCAAGAACAAGGATATTTGTTGGATGGACATTTTGTTTTTTTGTTTGTTTTTGGAGGTAGAAAAGTTACTGAAGTTTTATTAGGCGATATTGGTCTGTGCTGATAGTTTAGTTTTATTCCCTAGGGTACATATTTGCATTTTTAACAATTGAAATGGTAGAGCCACTCGTGTGTGTTACAAACTGTGCATACGGCCCATGGCTTCTAGACACCGACCCATTCGGCCCCAAAAGAATAGGTCACGAGCAGAGCAGCTGCCGTCCAGAGATCAATTCAAACTTGGGCCTCTCAGATCAGCAACGAGATGATTCCGGCCCACTTCCAAATTCCCACCCGTTAAATACCGCGTACAGGCTCCGAGCCCGACACGAACTGTCTCCGCGTCGCCCACAACCGATTCGAGGCGGCCACTCCGCTCCCCATCCGCGCGGGCGCGGCTCTCGTTTCCGCGTCCGTTTCCCGAATCTTCTAGAAGCTTCGCGCTCCTCCTGCTCCTGCTCAGCTCCGCCGCTCCGGTTGCGGGGTGGCCAGTTCGCGTCCTCTCCGCCGACGACGCACGCAGGTGCGATCTCTCGACTCGTCGCCTCCCCTGGCTCGTACGATTTGTTCCGATCGGGCTCCCGTTTGTGGCGATTCGAGGGCGATCAGCTTCTCGAGACCGTTCGGTGGCTTGGCTCTCGTGGTTTGGGATTCGGGAATTGACGCGCTGGATTTGCCTAGTGGTGAATTCACTGAATAGCTCGGTTGCTCTAATCCGCTGGGTTTTGGTGGGTTTCATGGGTCATCTAGTTGGCCAGAGCGCTCGATCGGTTGCACTGATTCAAAATCGTTCGTTCAATTTTCGAGATGCTTGACCTAACCAATGCTTTTTTTCTGGATGTCGCATACTAGTTGCCTCTTCTGATAGGGTTTTAGGTTTAGAATCACCCAGTTTCTCGGATTTCACTGCTTTGTTCCATGCGTAATTTGGACCTGTTTGTTCACACTTGAATTTGAATTTATGTGTTGATTCAGGTCACATTTCCCGTGATTTCGTGTACGATCAATTGTGTTTCGGTCGAGCTTAGAAAGTTTTAGCATGAAAGGAGAGTTGATCTGTTCATGGGAGTTGATAGCTGCATTGCGGTTAGAACTTGTTAATGTAGGGGATTTCCCAGCACGAGCTGACTCAAGCTCGCTGTTTTAGTTGGCTTTTTGGTTATAACGAAGTACTCCCTCCCTTTTTTTTAATAAATGACACCGTTAACTGTTGACACGACGTTTGACTATTAGTCTTATTTAAAAATTTTAAATAAGTATAATTTATTTTATTATGATTTGGTTTATCATTAAAAAAATTAAGCATGACTCATATTTTTTATATTACACTAATTTTTTAATAAGATAAATAGTAAAACGTTATGACAAAAGTCAACTGTGTTATTTATTAAAAAATAGAGGTAGTATGTTTTATTTAACATGCCATCTCACAACATTGTATCGTTTTCTGCAGTTGCCAAATCTTTGTGTTGCTTTCAAGTGAGTCTCAAGGCACCTTGCTATTGTAATTACTCCCTAGTGTTAAGTCAGTCCGTTATGCTTTCATGGGTTCTACAAGCTATACCCTGTACAGTCAATTCATAGTCACTTAGTCTCTTGGTATTTCTGAGACCGAACTGCCACTGCAATGGATCATTGTCGGTTGCTTATATCACTAAAATGATTTGTCTAAAAATAAATGAATTGTTCTGACCAGTTGCAAATGTTCAGCTAGTCTTCTATCTTCGTCATTTGTGTGCCACTCGTTTAAGTATCTCTATGTAGTGTCAATGTTTTAGGATTGGGATTATTGTTTCATATTGAGCTTGTTTGACTATAGGGACACCATCTTTGGACAATATATTGGCACTTTGATAGTCCAATGTAATTTTGTAGCCTTTAGTTGATAGTTCTGACTCTTTATGATTTTTTCACAAATGCGCTCTCATAACTATTGTTTGTATAAAGATCCATGTGCACACTGTTGAGTAAAGGCTAAATTTAATTTTGCTAACCTTTAACGGGTGTAAGGAGGTGATTTATTCTTCTCTTGAACAGACCAAATTGGGCATGCATATGTTTACCCATGATTGCCAGGGGCCAGCCTCTCGTTCTGCACATGAAGACCTTAATGGTGCCAAGAAAGATTTAGTTCAAGGTGCACTCCCTATTATCAAGGTTAGAGTCTTGACCTATATTGTTCTAACCAGCAGTGCTTGTTCGATGTAAACTCAGTTCATATGTCATTTGATACTTTGACTTTCTGTTGATATTTTAGGAGTTGTTGCAACACTCGAGCATTTTTTCTTGAAGCACTTGCAGTGTATAAAACCTACACTGAACTTCCATCTAGTTATTGCCGTCCACTGTATTTTGGCGGCAAATTGGAGAGACATAAGTTGTTTAATGTGATATAAACATAAACAAATATACATACTCATTGGCAGTGCCGTGGAGTACAGTTCTGGAATGATCACCACACTTGATTTTTATGTTGTTATTCCTTCCAACACATTATAAATAGTATTCGCAGTGCTCATTGGCAGAGAATAGAGTACAGCACTGGAATGATCACCACACTTGATTTTTATATTGTTATTTCTTCCCACAAATATACTTCCAGAAGTTTCTCAATAAATCTTTAAGTTATGCAGAGCTAATGAGACTTCATTATATCCTTTACAGTTGGATATATATTTATAAAATTTACGCTGCATGTTTTACAGAGTGTGCAAACATAGATGTTCTTATCTTGAAGTGGCTTTGTTCCATTGATCCATGTGAAGAAACAACTATCTTGTCCATAATGGACCACACTAGGGCACTTCTACAGATTCCTTGGAGGCATCATTTCCAAGTTATTGATGTCAGAAATGGCGCTTTCTAACTCAGTGACTCTAAATAAGTAAAATCTTCAAGTGGAGAAAAGTTTGTTTATGAACTTCTAACAAATGGTAGACTGCAGATACAAAGATCCCATGTTTATATGTGTTCCTATGCTGAGTTTTTTTAAGCATTTGTTTCATCCTACAACAGGTTAAAATTCAGGACTCTTTGATACTGCAACGACACAGGGTTGCAATCATCAAAGAAAGGTTTCTGGTGCTTTTTTTTTCTGTCAACGCTGTTGTTGATCATATTTGTGACCTAGTTTTGGAAATGCCGAAGGTTCGTTTTTAACAGTATTCAGTACTTGCTTTTTCAAGTTGGTCGTTTTATTTTAACCTCCCTCAGCCCTTTCAATTCTTCTATCACAGGGAACATGTATTCCGTGGCCCATGGGCGTGTACTATATTGATTTATAGGGTTTAACTTCTGGAGTTACTTTCATATTCTCCATCACATGTACGGTGGTGAATGGGAGTTTCTTCCAGGTGTCGATGAGGCCTATACAGTTATTATCCAAATCTCTTTTAACATCTGAGGATTTAATTCTTTATTGCTTCCTTCTGCATATACTCGTATGTCCTGCTATAGCTGAGGTTTCACATAGTGATTGTGGCTGAGACTTAGAAGCTTTCTAAATAGCGCCTTTTGTATGGATTGCCCACCTTAGGAATATGGATTGCCCACCTTAGGAATATCTTGGTAACACTCCCTCCGTTTCATATTATAAGTCGTTTTGACTTTGATCAATGTTAAACTACTCTAAGTTTGACTAAATTTATAGAAAAATATACTAATATTTACAACAACAAACTAGTTTCATTAAATCCAAAACTGAATATATTTTTATAGCATATTTTCTTTGTGTTGAAAATATTACTATATTTTTCTATAAATTTAGTCAAACTTGAAAGAGTTTGACTTTGACAAAGTCAAAATAACTTATAATCTAAAACAGAGGGTGTAGTTTTCTTTGTAAAGGTAACATTTAGACTGCATTAGCAGTCCTACTTTGTGTTCATATTTTCATATAATCTTTTTTAGTCGCTAGACTAAAATTGTCTATTACATAGTTATTTTGAATTGTAGTTGATTCAGGATGTTTTTATTCATCTAGTTACATTTAGTCCTTTATTGCAAATAGTTTCAGAAAGATTTTGTTCAACTTTGTCACAACTTGAGTTTTATATATAAGTTTTGGATTAATTTGAAACAACCTTGGTTTTGTTTTTTTTAATTTTCTTGCCTTTTAACTTTAATTTTAGGAAATTTCATGAAAGTATTCAACTCTTGTTCTTCATTTACCAAAAATTCAATATTCAAATCAACATTTTGCCAGATACCATGGGATGACATTATGAAATGCCACCAGGGCAGTGTGCTTATGTTCCCAGTGATGATTAGTGTAGGCCAAACGGGTGGACTGGGCCGGCATGGCCCGAGGCACGGTCTGGCACGGCACGGCCCGTTTAGGCACGGTCCCTATAGCGGGTCGTGCTGTGCCGGCCCGCGTGCCTTCCCCCCGGCCCAGGCATGGCATGCCGATGTCGTGGGCTGTGCCGTGCCGGCACGGCCCGTTAGCGGCCCACCGTGTCTGGGCCGGCCCGGTCCACTGTAGCTATATGTTGGACCACGTGAACAAACCCTAACCCCATCCGTCCCAAATCGCAGTAGGCGCACCTAGGGCCTTCCGCCGACGCCGCCGCCTCCCCGCTGCTTCTCCTCCCCGTAGCTCCTCCCGGCTGCCGTCTCCCTGCCTGTGTGTCTCCCCGGCCTCCGCCGCCTGCTGCTTCTCCTTCCCGTAGCTCCTCTCGGCCGCCGACGCCTGCCGCGGCCTCCGCCGCCGCCCGCCGCTGCCTGGATCTGCTGATCTGGGGCTTGCCTCCGCCCCCCGCCTCCGCCTCCGCCTCCGCTTCGCGCGCGCCATTGCCGAGGAGGCCCCCGTCGAGGCGCTGCCGAACAAGCCAGTCGTGGAGCCGTCCCCCGCCGCGTCCAACGGGGCCGCCTCAAGGCCGAGAAGCTGGCTCTAGAGCCGCCACTGCCCAGGTTCCGCCGCTGCTACAGTCCACGGGCCGTGCCGTGTTGGCCCACCGTGCCGCACCGCCGCCCCAGGCACGGCAAGGCTACTCGGGCCGTGCCGGCACGGCCCACGGCCACCTGTGCCTGGGCCGGTCCGACAGGATACGGTCTATTTGGACAACTATAGTGAGGATGCATCAGTGAGGATGCATCGTTAGATTAGCATTCGTTAGCTTGCAAAGTATGTATTGCATGAGCCTGATAGCTAGTGTACACTATACCATGAAATTATCACGAGTATGTAACAAAATAGGACTGGGAGATAGTAGAAGCTAAGTTAGTCGACCCGCAGTTTGACTTAGCAAGATGTACAAGATCAGATTTAGCAGGATTGTTGATATTCCGATATGCATGTCAGGTTCGTGGATACGTTTTCCGGTGCATCTTGGACACGCCAGCAACCAACTTTGCTTGAATGTTATGAGCTGTCATCGACATCAGGTATCAGGATGCTATATCCCGCAAAAATCTCAGAAGCAGACAAGGCTCAGAACATTACTGAACACGCGCATTGCCTGCAATTCCAGGTATTTTTCTCAGACCATATGCCCCTTAATCCCTATCAGTATCACCTTCCCAATCTCTTTTTCGTGAAGATGGTCAGTATATTGCTCACGATTTTTGGTACTTACTGCACAAATACGACTGATTAGACCGTGCGTTTAAATAAATATTGACATGTTTTCCAGATGATGCCTGCTGTTAAATCCCAAAACTTACCTGGTAACCATGTTTGCAACTGTCTAATGGTCGTTACTCTATGGCAATATGGTAGCGATTGGTGGAGTAAATTATGAGCTACCCAATCTAAGTACGCTATCTCCAGAGCAAAATTGGGAATGGGCATGGTTCGGTCGGCCGGGCTGAGCTATCGACGCTTTCTAGTTTATTAAGACTTAGTGTTTGCTAACTTGATATTGCAGTGGCATATCCAAGCCTAGTTTAAAGCGTGGGAGTTCTCTTTTTTTTTTTCCTACTAGAATTTATTACATTCATAATTATACTAGTAGATATACAAGAGATTGTTGTTCCTCAAGTTGACCGATGTCAATGAGAGTGATAGTGTGTCGATAGCAGATAGGATAGTGTCGAGGCTATGGGCCCCGGGTATCTCATGAAAAGTATTTGGGCCATTTAGACAAAGTATAGGTCTAACCTTGTAATTAGGGATATAATAGGACTCGGCATATATAACCTTGTACGACAAGAGAAGGATATACTCCTAGTCGGAAACGTTGTATTTCTAGAAGGAAATCTCTTGGTCAGAGTCCTAGCCGGGAACGTTGTATTTCTAGAAGGAAATCTCTTGGTCGGAGTCCGACTGGGATTCCTACTCTGTAACACTGTCCCCCAGTATATAAGGGGAGGTAGGGCGCCCCCTGAGGGCAATAGCGCAAATCTCACCAGAGAAATCTCAAAGGCAATACACCACAACTGGACGTAGAATATTACCTCATCTCGAGGATCTGAACCAGTATAAATTATTTCGTGTTTCTTTATAATTCATCAAGTTTAGGTCTCACGAGTAGTCCTATGTTATTCTTGCCGATACAAAACATCGACAGTTAACGCGCCAAGTAGGGGTTTCGTTGAGATCATCTTCATCAAGTCTGATGGATGCAATCAAGGGAGTCGATGGCATCAATTTCTTCCCCGGGCAAACAATCAGCTTCGGGAGCCTCGACTTCGTCGCTGAATAATTCGGCAACCTTACCCTGTCCGACTCGGATCCGAATCGATCGGCCGGGAACCAAGCCGACTTCGTGCCGGTCATCCTACTCAACGATGCAGCAATTTTCAGCGACATGCTGCGGCGATCTCTAATATGCCCGAGCCTAGGAACAACTCTTTCTTTCGGTGTTCGACTCGGACTCAGTTTTGAGCCGGTCGAGATCGGGCTAAGAGAGGAGGAGATCGTCAATCTCCCATTTGGACTCGGCAATGCCGCGGATAACTTAAATAAGCATCTGACGCGGCAAACCCGATCCCCTGGAGTTCAACTTGGATACGGCTCAGAGCCGCTCAAGATTGGATCTAGGGAGGTTGGAGTCGTTATTACCCCCCTCAACTATTCCGACTCCGACTCTAAGTCGGACAGCAGTTCGGCAAGCTTCTCTTCACCATGTGAAGTCTTTATGATATCCAAGGGTTCAACTCCCACTCAGGAGGAAGCCAGTCGACTACGAGAACAACAGGAGGAAGACGCAAGACGCTTACAGGCCGAGCGCGATGCCCGCAATGACGATCTGCGCAAGGTTGGGTGGACTGCTCAACAAGATATCCTCCAGACCCGAGTCGGCGACCATAACGTTTTCGTAACTTCTCAACAGAACGTTGTGGCCACTGCAACTCTACTGGATACACTGCAATTTGGGCCTGATCACAGGCCATCCCAACGATGGCAAGGATGAAAGCCATGATCACCACTACTGCATGCCAACAACGTCAACAGTCAGGCGACATACTCATACCGACTAACAAGTTAGCTTTTCCAACGGCGAACTCATCTGCCTCAACACGACGTCGAACGGCTAGCTCTAGTCAGCCGCACACAGAGTCATGCCACACGTCACTCGGCAACCACAATAATGACCGGCGGTGCTGACATCAAGACGACCATCGGGATAACTAGGACGTCCGAGGCCGACTACGACGTGATCTTTGGCAAGATATCAATGCACGACGCTGTGAACGCGAGGAAGATGAGCATTGCCTACTAAAAGACGAGAATGAGCGCTTCGGCCTCCACCTTGAGTGGTTTCATTGCCATAGCCAGAGTCAGAGTCCTCACACAGATGAAGGTGCACCGGCCTTCACCCACGAGCTGCAACAAGTCAACTGGCCATCAGGCTTCAAGCCAACTGGAATTGAAAAATACGACGGAAAGACCAACCATGAGTCTTGGCTCACAGTTTACACTCTGGCGATCCGAGCAGCTGAAGGAGATCACAAGGCCATGGCTAACTACCTCCCAGTTGCTCTAGCCGACTCGGCGAGGACATGGATAACAGGACTTCCTAATAGATCAATCGGCTCCTGGGAAGAACTCCGGGAACGCTTTATCGCCAATTTCCAAGGAACGTACGATAGGCCATCTTCTGAGTACGATCTGTATTAGTTGCATCAAAGGAAGAATGAGTCTCTTTGTGATTTCATCAAGAGGTTTTCTGAGAAAAGAAATTCAATCCCAATGATCAAGGATGAGGTCGTCATCGCCGCCTTTCGAAAAGGAGTCAAAGACACCCCGTTCATCGCTAAATTCACTCGGAAGCCTCCCAACTCAGTCAAGGCTTTCTTTGACATGACGAACAAATACGCCGACTCGGCTGACGCTGTTGTTGAGGCTCTTGATGACAAAAAAGGCACCCCGACAGAAAGAGCGGAAGGACACCGATGACGCGGCCCCGACTAAAGCCGGGAACAGCAAACGCAAGTCGGATGACTTCATTGTGGTAGTCGGTCACAACTGTCTTCAACCTCCTAGAACTGAAGATTATCAGAACGACAAGTGACATGTTCGGGGGCTCACAAGCTCAAATGTAAGGATGGCATCCCTACTCCCAACTTGTGCAATACCAAATAGCTAAGTTGTTTTCTGATAAATATTCCTAACTCGGCCTCGCCAATGCCGCAGCAGCTTACACTTAATAGGTGTACATTCTGCGTATTTTCTGTTTTTGCGCTTAATGATTGCAAAAGTACTTGAGTAGCATAAATTCCGATCCAGTCACCCAAAACGCGTGTCTGGAAAAGAGCCATGAGTCAACCCCCGACGCTAGGGGGCTATGACTAGTCGGGCAGAGTGTTTAAACGTTAGGGGTCAACTACTCGGGAAAATTAATATCAATAAGGGGAGGAACACATATTTACATCTATTGTAAAATACATAAATTTTCTTCAGGTGTTTGTTTTCTTCATCAGATGCTACTCATCTGATATGTTTAAAATGCAGGGCCAGTTCTGGATACGCGTAACAGGAACTCAGGGCTACGAGCCTATCTCCTATGCTCGGGGGCTAGACCAGTTTGCCATGATACACTTGGAGTGCGACGCTTCAAGAATTACTTGAAATGCTCCACGAGGGCTATTGTCCGAGTATTCGCATCAGTCGGGACTCAAATGTCACCTTTACTTTGGTAGCTCCATGTGGGCTAATAACCGACCTCCGGCACCAGTCGGGGCTCGGGGCTCAGGTACCACTTGGCTGGGTAGGGTACGCCCCATGAGGGTCGCCAACCGAATCCTATGCTAATACTAGGTTCGGGTATCTTATTCGGCTAATAGCCGACCTCCGGCACCAATCGGAGCTTGGGTATCATTCTGCTGGGTAGGGTATGCCTCATGAGGGTTGCCAGCCGAATCCTATGCTGATGCAAGGTTCGTGTACCTTATTTGGTCATAACTCTGTTGGGTAGGGTACACCCCATGAGGGTCACTAACCGAATCCTATGCTAATACGAGGTTCGGGTACCTTATTCGGCTACAATTTTGTCAGGCTGGGTATGCCCCAAGAGGGTCACCAACCAAATCCTACGCTATCGCAGCGTTCGGGTACCTATTTGGCAAAAACATGGCAACAAGCTACTACTGGAGCTTTCAGTCGGGAGCAGCATCAAACCCGGAATCTACGGAGGTATTTATTATTTTTCAAGACTGGGAGACTCCAATCGTTCGATTTTCACTAGAAGACGAACTTCCTAAATATTACAACAAAGCCGAGAAAATCAAACGACGGAGTAAAACCTTTATCGTAGTCAAAGAAGACCTATATCGTCGAAGCGCATCCGGAGTTCTCATGTACTGCGTCACACCTGAGGAGGGCAAGCAAATCCTGCAATATACCTACTCGGGCATCTGTGGCAACCATACTGCATCCATAACGTAGGTCGGAAAGGCTTGCGGACAAGGATTCTTCTGGCTGATTGCGGTTACCGACGCTGAAGTACTCATCATGACATGCGAGGGATGCTAATTTTATAGGACTGCGCTGGGTAGATCGGTTTAAGCCGGCTTATTCGGTAGTAGGCCAAAGATATGAGTTCTTAAATAGCATGCTCTATTGGGTCGCCCGCTGGTCGTGTTAAAATTATGATGCATGTGCTATTTTACAAGAACCGATTATATAATCAGATACGCTTTACGCTAAGCCTACAGCTGGGTGTATACATTCGGGTATCTTGATTATTTACCAGGTATTAAGGATACATTCTTATAAAAATCGACAGCTGATCTCCATTAAAATTGGGGATGCAGGTATTTGTCAAGTACACCTGACCACATATTGGGTTAAAATTCATAAAGTGGCACTCAGCTTACATGCTTAGCCACCAATTGCCATAAGCAAAAATTATACTAGCTGACATAATGCTATAGAGTCTACATACCGTGTAGTATACTACTCGGGAAAGAATACAAGATTAAAAATCTTTGACTTTATGTTTAATTGTTTCACAATTAAGCACAAAGTCGGGGGCTACACCTAATAGGTGCGCCTATTCGGTGCACACTATTTATATTTTTCTATAAAGCCCTTCATAGCCTCGTTGCCAGCTGACATGAAGCAGGACTCGGAAGAAGAAGCACTCGGACAAAGAGTACTCGGGAGCAATGCACTCGGGAATTCTTCACCATAGAGGATGAGCACTCGGCATCAGCTGTGACTCAACTATGAAGTTCTCAGGGGCTGCTGTCGAGGTCATGGGCCCCGGGTACCTCATGAGAAGTATTTGGGCCACTCGGACAGAGGATATGCCTAATCTTGTAATTAGAGATATAATAGGACTCGGCATACATAACCTTGTACGACAAGGGAAGGATATACTCCTAGTCGAGAATGTTGTATTTCTAGAAGAAAATCCCTTGGTCGGAGTCCGACTGGGATTCTTACTTTGTAACCCTATCTCCCAGTATATAAGGGGAGGTACGGTGCCCCCTGAGGGCAATAGTGTAAATCTCACCAGAGAAATCTCAAAGGCATACACCACAACTGGACGTAAAGTATTGTCTCATCCCGAGAGGCTGAACCAGTATAAATTATTTTGTGTTCCTTTACAATCTATCAAATTTAGATCTCACGAGTAGCCCTATGTTATTATTCCCGATACAAAATATCGACAGATAGGGATATGTGTGCTCGTTTTACCTATGGCACTTTCATTGATAGGCAAGCTTTTTCTATGCCAGTGGACCAATGCAATGTCCCTTGTGGATTACCATAATCCTTTGCTATTGATGGCGTACGGGGAAAGCCTGATGGGTTAACACAGAGAATGTCTTCTAGGTTGGAATTTTTTTATTTTTATATTTTTTGAATAAAATATTTACAAAATTACATTTTCATTTCAAATGTTTACGAAAATATACCCCCACCGCCCTCAGAGAGGGTGTTTTTTATAAAATCGCCCTCCTAGAGGGTGATTTGATGACGTGGCTGACGGCCGTAGGCCGGGCGGCCCACGGCCGTCAGCCATTTTGCAGGCGGCCCCCTGGCCGCCGAAAAACCGCCCTCCCAGAGGGCAGCAAGGGGGCCGCCTGCAAAAAGCCTGCCGCGGGGCCGGCAAATTTACAGGAGGCCCCGTTGCCACCCTCTGGGAGGGCGGTTTTTGGGCTGCCAGGGGGCCGCCTGTAAAATGGCTCATTTTATTAAAAAATCGCTCTCTAGGAGGGCGATTTTTTACTGCCTTCCTATAAAACCCTCTCCCAGCCTCCAAAAAGTTCATAAAATTCATCAAAATAACAGAAAAAAGAAGAGAGAGCTGAGAACGAAGGCGAACGAAAGCAGTGAAGCACTGCCGGTTTACAGATTCGTCTATAGGTAATATTTTATGGCTCTTTGTAATTTTCATTTCTATTTATTAAATGATGTAGTATGTGTAGTATTGTACTACTTATTTGACAGGTAAATAAATGTTAGATTTGATCCACAGAATGTAGATCTATTGTAGTCGAACATAACAGCTGTCGGGGGATGAAACCTCGACTGCGGGAGGTCGGGAGACCCCCCTTTTGAGATTCGGCCAGGGGAGTAGTTCTCAGGCGAAGCCGGCGTCAGGGTGTAGAAGAAGGATACGCGGAGAAGACGTTGAACAGCACGCACAAGGAGACACGGGGATTTATACAGGTTCGGGCCGCCGGAGCGTAACACCCTACTCCTGTGTGTATGCTATGAGGTGGATGAATGTGGTATGGTGGTTACAAAGAGAACTCCGGGAGCTCGGAGGTGCTTAGGCCGCTCTAGCAGCGGCCGGACTTAAGGAAGAAGGAGATCTCTGTGTTGTCTAAGACTGGAGCTTTGCTGCCTGCGTTCGTCTACGGCATGGATCCTCCTTTATAGGCGAGGGGAGTCCACAGTGCCGGTACGCGGAAGGAGATATTTTTCGGTGAGGTCTCCTGTGCACCCCTCCGCCTGCGACGCCCATGCCGGAGTTGGAGGAACGTCCCGTCGCTCGCCTCCCCGCCTGCCGTGCCCACGCCGGAGCAGGTATGCTGCGGGCGGTAGAGTCGTGGGGATGTGATGGAGCGGGGAGACGTGATGGCGCACGCCTCCAAGTCAAGGGTCTCTGACTCTTCTTGACTTCAGCGCACACTCTTCCCTCAGAAGTCAAAAGGTTTCTGACAGCAGTCGGGTGTCCACGGGGGGCCATTGGGAGACGCCCACACGTGGCAGAGTAGTTGGTCCAGAGCCTGCCGGGGACCGATATGTGGGCCCCGGGCAGGCAGTGAATAGTGCCCGGAGGCAAGGCTCGGGCCCGAGGCCAAAGAGGACCCGGGGCCGAGCTGATATATACGATGCCCCGGGGGCGTGCCCGGGGCCGATGGCGATAGCGCCCCGGGCACGAGCCCGGGGCCGTCGGCGGTCGCGCCCCAGGCACGAGCCCGGGGCCGTCAGCGACCGAAGGCGGTAGCGCCCCGGGCACGAGCCCGGGGCCGGTGGAAGGGTGCCCCCCGGGGATCTGCCGTGGCCGAAGACCCACGCGTCCCCAGGGTATGTGGGACCCCCTGTCCTACTTCGCCGACAACAGCTAAGGACATTGATAGGTCGCATGAGAGAAGTTAGTTTTTTTTTTACTAAATGAGTAGTACTAGTTCGAGAAACACTAGGGAGATGGAAATGAGAACGATTATATTTTTTTTAGTCATGTGTAGTATACCCCAGGTATGTAGTTGTATAAATTATTTTTGGCCTAATGAGTTATAATTTCTGTTTATTTGTTTATAATGTAGGTTGCTATGGATGCGTTCGGTATATCCAGTCATCAACGACCTCCGACTGACGTGCCTCCGCCGATGTGTTGGTGCGGAGATGAATGCAAAGTTGAAATAAGTAAGAAGGATTACACATTCCGGTAAAAGTATTGGATGTGTGTGAATTATGCGTGCTCCCCGGAGAAGCCGAAGCCGCAAGGAAAGAAGGGGAAGGCGAAGAAGCCAGTGGAGGTAATACGAATTATCTTGTAGTATGAAATATTTGAACCTTTGAGCTAATAAATTTGTATGTGTCAAGGCACTGAAGCCTCCTTCGCCTCTGTGCGACTTTGTGCGGTGGATAGATACAGAGATCCGTCTACATGACGCACAGTATCTTTGCATGTCACAGGAATGGCACAGGGACCACTTCGAACATCTTTGGGTGGCGGAAGAAAAGTGGGAGGCTGAGAAGAAGAGGAGGAGAAGGAGCGGCAGGAGAGGGAAGCCCGTGAGGCAGAGAGGGAGAGGGAGAGGAAGCGGGAGAGGGCACTGCGTGCAAAGGAAGCTGGGCCGGAGGCGGCGAGGAAGGGGAAGTACCCACGCTGCACATAGTAGTTGCATCTCTAGTTAGATATCTGTTTAAAATTCCCTAAGGCATGTAATAACGATAACTAGAAACATTTTATGGCCGTTTGTACTCCTTGAATGGATAATTTCATTACGTTCGTAAGCAATTAACGTGTGCTTGGTTGTCATCGCTCGGAATCTACTTTCGTCGTGAAGTTGAAACTCGAAAATTTATGTTTTTAATCAGTTTCGTCACAAGCGTAGATCGTGAGGAGTACATCGTTTGATCGACGAGCGTAAATGAAGTAAAGGGGTTTCTTCAGTAAATATAGAATTAATTAAACACGATATACAACAGGTGAACTACTACTGGTACAACATACTATGGGCCCTGACCGTAACCTCTAGCCCTCTTCGTCCTCCTAGCCTGTGCTCGCACCTGGCCCTGGGAGTACGTCAGCTGGTCTGGTGGTACGGCACGGCCAGCGCGGGTCACCTGCACGGGTGTGGCAGCTGGTAGGTCATGTGTCTGCGGTGGCAGAGCTCCTTCGAGCTGTGAGGAACCTAGTACCTCATGGATCTCCTCATCCTCGTCCTCCAAGTCGTCCCCCTCGAAAGGATTCTGTGCCCAACTGTTTCCGCGTGCGCCCTGCGCGGAGGAGCCAGCGCCCGCAAACATCCCTAGCACTGTAGAGTGAAACCCTGTGCACAAAATTATTGATAATTGCAAACCAAAATTTTGCAAGGCAAAAGTAAAGTTTGATATAAGCTGAAGGACCTCCTGTGGTGGCCCGGGGGGCACTACTCATGCCCTGCTGCGCGTGTGGTCGTGTGTGGTACGCTCCCTGCGTCAACGTGCTAGCTCTGGAGGGATGTAGGTACGGTGTAGCGAAAGCTACACGGAAGCATATTGATGTAAAACAGTGCATGTCGTAGAAGGAAACATGTTATGAACCGATGGTTAGCAGAATTTACCTCTAGGGGGGCCAGTTGGCTGACTGGAACCCTGCGGGCGCACTCCTGCTCCTGCTGGCCGTGGCTATTGCTGATGTATAGCTATAAGAGGTACCACGTCGAACGCACGACAAGTGAGCGCACGAATAACTGTGTGCATCGCATGATGAATCCTCTCGAAAGTCGTCCTCTGCTTGTCCGCAGTCAACACGATCCCACTGTCCAACTGTCCGAATGCCCCGTTCACATCAGCCTGAACCTGTTGCGCTGCGTCGGTCTATTTCAAATGTGACGTGAATATGTGTTAGAACCGTGGACACCTACAAAGCGAATAGCAAAGTGCAAAGATAATGTAACTTACCGCGCGGAAGTAGTCCTGGTCATGGTGTCTAGGATACGTATCCGTCGTAGCGGCGACGTGTGGCTGTGGATCCTCTAGGGTGAATGTCACGCGTGTGCGCGTGTGGGGCTGGTACCACCCGAGGTATGCTAGATAGTTGTCCTCAGTGTGTGGATGTATGTCGTCGATGACCTCCTCCGTCGCCAACAACCAGTCCTCCACGTACTTCTGCAGACGAGGATACCACTGAGCGTCACCTGTCTGTCCTCTATGATTATACCTATTTGCAGAAAATGCATTAGACTATATTAAAGAGTTATAGTACTCAACAAAGATCATAGTTGTGCTAACCAATGCATGTCGCGTGGCACAACGATCTCCACGGGCACAAGGAAGTGCTGATGTAGGCCGAACTATCGCAACACGCGCTGTGAACAGTGGGGCTCGACGAAGATGTCGAACACCAATGGCATTGTCGTCATCCAGTACGCCTGGTCCCGCGTGCAAAGAGCCGAGAGTCCGAGCGGTGCACGGGCCGCGATGGCCTGCGGACTATACGGCTCCCAGACGACGTTGCTGGGCAGAAGGCGATCGAACTCCATAACGAAGTCGGAGTAGGCCCTCCTAACCTATGTATGAGGGTAACAGCGCTGCAAAATAGGAAAGGGAAACACGTCAGCATTTACGCATAAGTGGTAAACATAGAATTTCATGTTACATATCTCACGGCGACACCATATAGTCCCCATAGTCGAACGGTCCTCGGCCGACTGCCCGTACAAGCCTCCAAGGTCGTCGTCGTAGGGAGAGTGATGAATCAGAGGGCGGCCTATCGCGAACCGTTCGGCCGCCCAGAGCTGCAGAAGGAGAGGGCAACCAGCGAGAATCACACCTAGATCAGTCTTTGTGCACGCGTCACAAAGAGCACGGTACGTCACCGCTAGCACAGCAGATCCCCAACTCCACTGCGGTACACAGCCGTCCTCACTGTCGGCGATCGCACAAGCGTAGTAGATTAGTCCCTTGTCTACCGCGTGCCCCGTTGTGCTTGTGAGCATCACCCAGCCGAACAACCACAATAGGTACGCCTCCAAACTCCGACTCACCGAGTATTCATCGGCTTTAGGGTCCAGCTGATCAGGCTGTAACGCAAGATTATAGTCAGCACCACTATTGCTTTATAGATCGGATGATTGCACCTGGAAGTAATCCACCACTTACGGTGAACTGTAGCAGCCACGCCTGCGAGGGGCCGCTCATGGTGTAAGGCGGTAGCGAACCCAGCCTACCAAGTCTAGGTCGACGGTGCACGGGCTCGAACCGAGCAGTGATGTACTGTGCCCAACCGTGTGCCCTGTCAACCGGACCGACTGCGTCCCCTGCGATAGAAAGTCCTAGTAGGTAGGACACGTCCTGGAGTGTGGGAGTCATCTCGCCACACGGTAGGTGGAACGTGTGTGTCTCCGGTCTCCAGCAATCTACCAGTGCTGCTAGAAGTGACCTGTCAGCGTCCCATCGCCTGGCGGGGTTCCTCTCGTCTGGTGCGGGCTCAACTAGCCTGCACAACGGAAGAAGTCTAGCCTCACGCAACCTGCAGAATATAGCACTGTAGTCAATATGGGGGAACTTAGATATGTACAAATGATGTGAATGAATGTTGGTACAGCACAGCTCTTACCTCTCACGGAACCGGTGGTCTATCCGCAGGAGATGACGTGAAGGCCGTGGACAGAAGGTGGCTAGCTGTGCACCCTCGACGGCTGATAAGTAAGAGCGGTTGGACTGGTCGAGGCCCCGATCGAGCAGCTCCGGTGTATGGTACGCCATACCTGCATGCAAATGGAGAGTTAGTGTAAATTTTATTGTCAAAATAACAAGTAAGAGTAAGTTTGCAAAGTTAATTGAACAACCACATCATAACAAAGATCAAGTATAGACATACACTACACCGCAGCACCACCAAATGTTCGAGAACGCCTAGGACGGGGTCGTCTTGAAATTGTGTCTTCACCCGTAGAACGATTGCCATCAGCGCCTGAACCCGACGGTCCAGCTTCCGCTGCACTTGGACCGGTTGTATCCTTTGGACATTTCTTATATGTATGACCTATTTGGTCACACTTTGAACAACGTTTATGCCTTCCATCGGCTTCTGACTCATCCATGTCATTACGGATGCGTCTTGTCTTGCGGCGACCTGCTTTATCCCTTAATTTTGTTGGGTTAAGAATGTAGATAGCTTGAGGATGCTCCGTAGTAAATGTCCCTGTAATACCAAAGCCGTATATCTCTCCAATCCAGGTATTGTAGATTGTTTCTTTTCTGAAATAAGGTGAGACAAAATAACGTGCTTCTATCCCGCACTCACCGCTCGCGACAATAACATGAGAACATGGCTTATGGAGCAGAGTAGGCTTTCGGCACGAGCACTTGCAGGTCTCGTCTTCCTTCAGCACACACTCCTGCACAACTCTTTTGCGGTAGATTCCGCGCATATTCTTGTCGACACACAATACTTCAAATCTGTGTTCTTGTGTACCTTGAGGTATAACTCGATGTCTTCGGCTCTTATTACTTTTATCTTGCAAGTACTTAGTTAATAGTGTGCCAAAGAAAAGATTATTGTCCACCATTGAGGGCCGGCTTGTCTGAACCAATCTCTGAAGTACTTGCATGTGCCATGCAAGATAAATTCAACTATGCCAATAAGTGGGAGCCCTCGAACACCACGCATCACCCAGTTATAAATCTCTGTCAAATTTATGATCGTTATGTCAAATCGAGAACCATCCTTGTCATACAACAATGCTCATCTCTCCTTTGGCTTATTCTCAATCCATTCTGAAAATTTTCTAACTGAGGATGCAGACCTTCTTCTCATATGAGGTCCGAGGCCCAAGAGCTTGTGGAGCCTCATCCCCTCCAATGATAGCCCTCCTAAACTGCTTATCTGTTTGTTTAGAGGTTAGCTCATCCAATCTTCTTCAAAGTTCATTGAATTTCTTCTCTTGATTATGGGCGCATAGCCTTTTGAAAAGATCCATAAGATACTTATTCTTAAACTGTCTGTAGAAATTAGCACCCATATGACGCATGCACCATCTGCTTTGGACATCAGACCACCTTGATGGGTATCCCTTCTCAACACATCCATATCTTAATTCCTCAATTGCCCGCAGCAAGCCGGCGTGATGGTCATGTATGAGACATATGTCTGGTCTCATCCGTACAACTGTAGACTTAATCCTTTCTAAGAACCAATACCAGCTATCAGTGTTCTCACTCTCAACAAAAGCAAAAACCACCAATATAACTTGGTTGTTCCCATCAACTCCAATTGCTGTTAATATCTGCCCTCTGTACTTCCCGGTCAGAAATGTCCCATCGATACAGAGGATAGGACGACAATGCACAAATCCCTGAATGCAAGCACCTAATGAAAAGAATACCCATTGCAACACACTTTGATTACCATGGTCAATTGATGAAAAGGCTTTTAAGTCGTAGCAGGTCTCTGGATTCCTCTGAATAATACAGGCTAACAGACGAGGCAAATTATCATAAGATGCTTCAAATGTGCCAAACCTTATCTCTACAACCTTTTGTTTTGCTATCCAAGCCTTAGCATAGCTAATTGTGTATTTGAATTTCTCTTCAATATGTCTAATAATTGATATTGGTTCGTACCTCAAATTGTTCACAATGTGGGAGTACATCTCTGTTGCAACAAATACAGATGTTATGTTTCTATGATATATTTCAACACCTGGTAAGTAACATGAATGCTCAGTCACAATTGAAACTTGCCAATAATCCTTCCATTTACCCTTAAATGCGTGCACCCGCCATGGACACCCATCCTTCACGCAATTCACTTCATACACTGATTTGCTTGACTTCACGACCGAGAACTCCCTCTGAAGTGACACCGCCCAATGTTTTACTGCCTCCTTCAAATCCTCTACATATGCATACTTAGCCCCCCTGGATGACCTTATTCTTCTTGTACTCCTATGGTACATGATGCCCCTCGGAGATGGCAAGGCCAGAGAAGTCCTCGTTGCTCCATTCTGCAGGGATTACGTTGTCCTCATCAAACGAATCATCATCCTCTACATGCTCATTTTCCGTGTCTTTTCTATCCATTTCTTCAACTATGGTGTCGATTAGTTCACCCTCATCTGCTGCACCTGTTGGTTGTCTATTTTCTTCATTCCTTCCTTTATTCCCTTCTTCATTTTCTTCCATTGCTTCGCTATCACCCCCTGTCGTACTTGGACCCTCGTCATCTTGCACGGGCATTGCAGCAGCGGTGTTATTCTTCTCATACACCGACACAAGTATGCCCAGTGACCAACCACGTTGGAATGTATTCTCCACGTACCATCTCCAAGTGGCAGTGCAATCCACCGGCATCGGTTCCCAAAAATAATTTTCAACTGCACAATTGACTACAACATACAAGTTTATTGCGTTGATCTGGGGGTCCAGTCGAAAGCCTTGCATCAGCCAGTTGTACACTGACCCGAAACTTCTCTTAGCTGGCCTATCAATGCCCTTAGCCGTTGCACTAAACTCCGACATATCTACACCTTGTGGACCATACCTAACATTCCATTGCCCGTGAAATAACTGAAATATCACCTTATTTGACATCTCTGTTGATGAAAAAATATAGTTAAACTAGCTACCAATATTCTCCTCACATCTAAAACCGTATAATCAAGATTTTATAACTACCGTCTCTACACAAATTAAGTCATCTAACAGATTAACTAAAAACTTAAAGATCTACGAGCGACAACCTATTTTCATATAGTACTATACACGTAACCAGTAGAATACTACATCAATTCTTGCATACAAATAGAAATTGCAAAGAGACAATAGATTTTACCTACAGACGAATCAGCAAACCGGCAGAGCTTTCCTGCTTTCTTTAGTCTCGCTCTCAGCTCTCTCTTCTTTTTTTATGATTTCTATGAATTTTATGATATTTTTGAAGTTTGGGAGGGGGTTTTATATTCGGCCAGCTAAAACTGCCCTCCCAGAGGACGGCAAGGGGGCCGCCACAAAAAGCCGTCCGCGGGGGCCGGCAAATTTCAAGAGGCCCCTGGCAAGACCGCCTATAAATTTGCCGGCCCCGCGCCGGCTTTTTGCAGGTGGCCTCCTTGCCGTTCTCTAGGAGGGCAGTTTTTTGGCGGCCAGGGGGCCACCTGCACAATGGCTGCCCGGCCTACGGCCGTCAACCACGTCATCAAATCGCCCTCTGGGAAGGCGATTTTAGAAAAAAAACACCCTCCCAGAGGGCGTTGGGGGTATATTTTTATAAAAATTTGAAATGAAAATGTAATTTTGTAAATATTTTATTAAAAAATATAAAAATAAAAAAAATTCTTCTAGGTTGTTCCTACTAGACCATGGAATTTGTGTTGAATTAGTGCTGGCTAGGTCTGGCCTGTTAAGGCTGTTGGGCTGGCCAGGCTTGGGTCTTTTATGCTTGGGTCATGATTGAATATGACAATAACAGTGTAACTTTCTATCCAAAATTATTTTCTAAAAAAACATGTGCACGTTAACTTTGGTTTTGTTTTTGAGTTGGAATTAAGGTATGCCTTTTTAAGACTTACTCTGAAAAATTTTGAATGTTTATTAAGTTGATTTGGTGCCAACATTTTTTTTCTGGTATGAGTTACGTGAAAATTACTTACAATTAATTGGATCATGTGGCATTTTTTGTGAATCAATAAATATGTATTTCGTTGAATTCTTTCTATATAATGATGTGGTTCATTGAAACGGTGTGCCAAAATTTATGTTAATTAGGCACTTTCAGAAAGCTCACACGTTAATAGAAAAGATCCGACTATTAATTAAGTAACAAAAAAAGTCTGCCAAAATCTGAAAAAAAAACAGTGTGGATTAACTTAGTGATATTAAATCGATCTGTTGGACGTTTTTGGAGCGTGCATTGGATAGGGTTACAAATTGACCTCATTAATCATCATATTGATCTTGTGGTGGGGAAGCCTAACAAATTAAGCGACTGGCTCCGGAGCGATGCTTGCATGGTCGATCGACAGATGGGTGGGGGGTGAATCGGAGGACACTCCGCACTCGAGCTGCCTGCCTACGCAACCGCCGGCGGCGACAGCGGCAGCGGCAGCGGCAGCGGCAGCCTCGATCCCTCGCTTTCTGTCCCTCCCCTGCCGGGGCTGCCATGGCATGGATGCTTATGCCTGCCTGCTGCCACCCCACCCAATCCGCACTCACCTCGCCCTGCCTGTATCATATCACTACGGACTAGTTTCTTTCTTCTTATCTGCTTCTCCTCGCACTCAACTACCATCGATGCATGTTTTTGGTGGTGCTCCTCCAGCCAGCAGTGAAACCCCAAAGCAGCTAGCAATTCATCTGCTCACTGGTCGAATGCATGCATAATACTCCCTCCGTTTAATTTGTATTTTATTTCGTTGTTATGATAAGCTTTTGACCAATAATTAATTTAATTTATTATTTAATTCGTTTTAAAATATAACAACTTCCAGCATTTAAAATTTATCCTAAAATATAACAACTTTTATCCCCACATTCTATTATCAACCAGTCACAATTTTCTTCTGTTTAATTTCAACAACTTTCTTAATACCGTGCGTAGCTCTAAGATTACTCCCAATGAAGAATTTCATAAGTTTTCATTCTCATTAATTAGCATGCCATATAAAATTTTCTAATGATATGACATCAAATTTAAGAAGAGAGAGAATGAATTAGTTTCATATAAATAAAATCACATGTACACGGATACTAATTCTTGATGATTTATAAAATTAAATATTATTTGGAGTCTATAAAACCATGCATTGGGGAGTTAGTTTTAAATACCATTTTATTTCCTTATTACTTTAAGTAGCTATCTTGAAAATATCAATATAAAACTCTTCATTGAGATTAGCCAAAAAGTTCTTATATTTCGAGACGAAGCGAGTATAATATAATTCTTATGGTATAGAATTGGTTTTACTACTTACCTATAATTATTTCCGTTTTGTTTTTCTCCGAATCACATATAATAAATATATTAATAAAGAATTGTTAGTCAAAATCTTTCTAAGGAAACAAAATATGTCTTATATTTCTAGCGGAGGGGAGTAGTACATGAGTGCTCCATTAACCCGTCTCCGAGTGAGTTTTCAGCCAGACAAATGGAGCGATCGATTAGCTAGCACGATAGCAAAGATAAAAGCTCCTGTCGTGGCACTGTGGGAGGCGTACAAAACACACGAGCTGAACAGCTATAGCTCGAGCTCGACACAGATTTGACCGAAAGGCCTTTGGAAATGGACTGCACTCAGTGAGTGGGGTGTAAAAGGTTCAGCAGCGGGATCCACGCGGCGAGCTCCGGTTGGTCGCAGCCCCAGCCTGCTCGGGAGAAACGTCATTGTTTGACTCATCTCTATTACCCGGAAGAAATTAAATCAGCAGAAAGGAAACGCCATTAGCTAATTAGCTTTCGCCTTTCCTGGGTGTTGGATAAGATCATCCATGCATGCATGACTAGGCCACACGATCGCAATTCCGTATACGGCATCCACGACCTCCACTCTGCACTGCTGCTGCCTTCTTGCTGCTACTTTGAGGAAGCTAGAAAGAGTAAACTCGGGATGGTTTGGTGATGGGCAGGAGAAGGAAGATAAAGGCAGGCAATGGCCATGCGATCATGAGTTGTCGCGTCGAATTCGCTTTTGCGACGACCACCAATTACTTGTGTCGCCTTGTTGCGGTTTCTGTAGGAAAACACACATCTGTCGATCGCTCCTTCCCTTTTGCCCACCGGGGGGTCGCCACTACCACTCTCACCCAACTCGTGTATCTGCTTGCCGAATGTCATGTAGCTACCATCTCTGTCACTCACTTGACCAGTAAATCTATAAATTTCTTTATAAAATGAATTGACTATATGGTTATACCATCACACGTGTTTCAATTCTTAGCAGGCTGTTGATATCTCTTTATAAAATGAAAGATCATCTATATATATATATATATATATATACTATATATAGCTATATATATATATTTTTGTGTCTTGAGGCGAAATATGTATGCCTATAAGCTAGAATTTCGTAGGCAGACAAACCATACATTGCTCTTATCATGAGGTTAGATATAAAGCGAGGGACAAAGCTCGATTTGAGGTTCGATTTTCTGGATCTTGATGCATAAAACTGAGTAACCAAAGGCAGGGGGAAAAGTACGTCGTAGATATCATAGGGCTGTTTGCTCTTTAGCTCTCATCCTTTTTCCTTCAACTTAGATATCATTCGGCTATACGTCTAGTGTTGATGTCTATTCGCACTTAGATAGCCCCAGCTTGCATTCACTAATTAACAGAGTTTTCTGAAGCAACCAACTGTTTACCTGCACGTTATATTCGCTTTTTAGAGAGGCCCAAACAGTCTGGAGAGCTGTGGATGATGTCACTGTACCGGCGAATTAAGAGCGTGCCAGCTTGTTTGGCAATAACAAGAGGAAACCATATGTACGTATCCACGCCAGAGAGGGGGAAGGACCAGAAGTTGTACAGTAACAAATCATCATCTGTTGTTACTGTTTTGAGGTCAAAGGGTTGCATATATCAAGCACATGTTTCAGTGTTCCTATCCTTATTCTTGCCAAAAACATCAATTGATCAGATCAGAACAGATGACCTAAACAAATTAGTGTATTTAATTAGGAGAATAAAAAGGTGTCGATGAGGTAAACACCACTACGTGTGCTTGCTAATTAGGCGCCAGGTTGTTCTATTCAATTTACTTGCATCCAAGTATACTCCCTCTGTTCATGGTGTTTGTTGGAGTTTTAGTATAGAAAAACTTATTAGGAAAGATCACGTCGAGCGGTGTAGCAATAAATATAGAAAATCATAAAAGATAATTGAATTAGAAAAATAGTACTCTACTAGAAATTATATAGAGTTTGAATACTAGAAATGCTCATATTTATGGACGAAGGGAGCAGACTGTTGCTCGCTATCAGTATGCCAATGTGGTACCAGCAGGCAAGAGGCAACAGAGCCGAATGGGACGTGTGTTTCATCATCAAGCACAAGCGAGCACTATACTGTTACTGTCCATTCCATTCAGCGCAAGATAGGTCGCCCGGTCCCCCGCCATATCCTTTGTTTATATAAGCCAGCCATAGGTGGCGCACCCCAACACAGAGAGCAAACTGGGTGCTGCATTGTCTGCAAAATTTATAAGCTAGCTAGATATAGCAGAGAGAGATTGATAAGAGGAGAATGAGGCAGCAGCAGGAGGAGGCGAGCAGGTTCAAGAGGACTTGCGTCTTCTGCGGCAGCAGCCAGGGCAACAAGACCACCTACCGCGACGCCGCCGTCGACCTCGCCAAAGAGCTGGTACACAACTCCACACTCTTGACACTCATGCATCTCTATAATATTTATCAGCATCATGAATCTCTCTCTTTAATTTACTCTAGTTAATTAGGATTGGACTCCTGTTCCTTTCCATAATTACACCTTAAAGCAGGAAGCTCCAGGTTTATATATATATAGTTGTTTGGTCTTATATTTTGATCACACGATATATACTCTGATCGAGCCCAAGTAATCTATTGATATACAGTTGAAGATAGCCTTTGCCATGTTAGACATGCATGCTCTGCATACTGGTTAACTAGACATGCATTGGCTTTACGTACGTACTTCCCATAGATCGACACGACACCCCTCTTTCCTCTTCATCTAGATAGCTGCTTTACATGCATCATCACATCACTTAATCCCAAAACGGTGACAAGATCGATCACAGTGCACGTCCAGTAGTAGAGTATGGTACCAGTACTAATCATCAAGAGATACTTGTCTGATGTGTTTTGCGAGACCTTAATTTGTGCTCTAGATTGTTACTACAAGATATTCCAATAATGTCCAGTTCAGTGGTACAGTAAGAAACTCTACGGTGGTTGCATTCGGTAGTACTTCCATGAAACAAAAGGTAGTCAAATTAATCACGTCTACATTTCGCATGCCTCCATTTGTTTTTTCTTTAAAAAAAAAGAAAATAAGGGGACATATCTACGTTTTACAATGATGTACTGGTACTCTCTTCGTCTCAAAATAAAAAAAAAAGAGAAGTATGATCGGCTTGCGCTGCTACCAACTATAAGTAATATTGTCGTATCAGATAATGGCATGCCCATTCGTTCTCTGCATCTCCTGTCTGTATCCCTAGTTTATGGCTCGCTGTCTCCGGCGGCCTAAGTACTGTACTACAGCTTGAACCAAGAGAGATCAATGAGAGGGAATTTGAAACTGTCTCTTCTTGTCCGCAACGAATTCACTACTGCACGCGTGCTGCTGTAAGAAGAGTTACTTGTTTCCGTGCAGGTCGCGAGAGGCATTGACCTTGTGTACGGCGGCGGCAGCATTGGCCTCATGGGGCTCGTCTCCCAGGCCGTCTACGACGGCGGCAGACATGTCATTGGGTACGCACTGCATTACTGAGCCCTTTTTCTTCTTCTGAATTATGCAGCACAACTGTCAGGTTTCAGGTCCTATGTTAAAAGGCCACTACTGTTACTGTGGCATGCCATAGCTTCTACTATGTTACTAAACTCTACTCTACGTATGATATTTTGTCAGTTTAGCTTAGGTTTGCACAGCTAATTAAGTCCGATTCAAGAGAATTTCATTTATATTAGTACGTCCATTGATGCATGCCACGCCAGTACAAGGAAGTGCTCACTCTGTTGTTGCTTGTTTGTTTCATGCTCTTGTCTTCCATGCGCGTGCAGGGTCATTCCCAAGACTCTCATGACCCCCGAGGTATGAATTGCACATCTCCCCTACTAGTACTCTACTTGACCACAAGCGAAACTGCCGTGTTATTATTATTATTATTATTAACACCAGTCACCAGTATGCTCCTTTTAAGTTCCAATCATGGCAATGCACTGACATTTGATATAGTTTTCAATTGTGCTACTAGGCCCCAGGGCTAATTGACACTCTATCAGATAGCAGTAATCCTTGAGCACTTGAATCGAGTGTTCTCCTGGGAAACAGGCACTGCTTAGAAATTAAAAACAACAGTTTAATCACCTGGATGGGATGGAGTATAGTACTTGTAGTCGATTACATGCCTGCGGCACAAATCAAAACCCGGGCGTGAGTATAAACTAGAGGAGCCCTGCAGCTTTGCAGATGATTCCCCAAAGACATGCTTCCCTTGGAAGTCGAGGCAACGTTTGCCTGTCTCTGTGGCCTCCTCAAAAGAATGTTCTTGTTTGGTAGTAGCAGCTTCATCCATCAAGTTTAGAATTAGAAGCAGGCAGACATCCTAGATGTACTCTACCTTGATCAGGCAGGGCTGGGCATTGATCTCTGCAGCTACCTGCATCAGCCCATCATGCATTCCTTGATGGCTGTCGTAACAGCTACTAGCTCTGCTTCAAATGGTCCTGCAGCAATGTCGTTGCACTTACTCACAGCCACAGCTCTCTGGAGCTGTGCTATAATGGAGTGGTGGCCAAATATCGCGACATGGTCCTATCCTTCTTCCGGCTGTTGCCACGTGCATGATAGGATAGGAGTAATGTCAATGGTAAATTGGCATCCCATGTAGTAACAAGTAGTACTAGTGTTTGTCTCCTCGTGGTTAATTAGAGTACAATGCATGATGCATCACAGTAATAGCACTGCAATGTACGTACTAACATCCTTTTGGAACTTGTTTTCAAAACTAATGCTCTTTGAGTAGTAATATTACGACTGAAGGAGATGAATCGATGTTGTTGTTATCTGCAGATAATCGGAGAGACAGTAGGGGAGGTGAGGCCGGTCTCCGACATGCACCAGAGGAAGGCTGAGATGGCGAGGCAGTCTGATGCATTCATAGCCCTGCCCGGTGAGCGCTGCATAGCCTGCATTTCATAACGTGCGTTGCATTCCGTTTCTGAATTATTGTCAGGCCAACATCCATGGCTCTTAATAAATCATGTTGTAGATAGTAATTAATCGTGCGTGCCTCTGACAGGTAATAATACGCCAATTTAAGTATGGCAACGTGGCCGTTACGGTATTACTGTTGTAGCAGAGTGCTAAGGGTTTATTTACAGTACATTATACTACCTTATACTATTGGATTGTACTAGTGATTCAACGGTTCAGATCTATTGTATACTAGTAAAATTCATACTTTGTAGTATAGATATTGTAGTATAGATAGTATACGCTACTAGTATAAGAGCATGGGTAAAGAAAAATATAATATATATGTAATTTGTTAATAATATTTAGCTTGATTCTGTTATTTTTTACCATCGGTCACATTGAAATTCATGTTAGACGGGATGAAAAATAAGGGCGGATGGAAAATGGCACGTGGGATGAGGTTTTGATGCCATGATCTGCGTGTTGCCACTACACGCCTCCACCAAGTTAACTAACTCCACGTTGTGTATTTCAATCGAGTTACAGAGAACTTATACTATGGTAGATTGCTAGCTTAGCATGCGGGAGGTACTGGGATCGATACCCCGTATCTTCATTAACTTTGATTTTTTTTTAGGCCGGGCACTGCTCATGTCTCAGGGCCGTGCAAACGCAAGCCTACGCACGATCGAGATCAATCGAACGCCACCGCCACTGCACTCTGCAAATACGCCGCCGCTTGCATGCTACGTACCAAAGCAACCTAGATGGAGGACGTCGGGATCGGGTCGGCACGACTTGAACTACGGGCGGCGGCGCCCCGGATCAAACGGGACCGCTCCGCACCAACGTGATCGAAGAAACTATTATATCTGGACTAATTACCCTCAATAGTATAGTGGATAATTTTTAAAATTAACATATTATTTATAAAAATACTCATATAAATAAACGGTTAGATTTCACTCGTGCTAATATCTCACTACCACTAATATAGTGTATTGTAAAAGGACTAAAAACTAACCAGTATGTAGCAAAACAATTCAGGAGGATACGGAACACTGGAAGAGCTGCTTGAAGTCATCACATGGGCGCAATTAGGCATCCATCACAAGCCGGTATTGCTCCTGTATAATCCAGTGCTGTGAAACTAGCTCTCTCTTTTCCATTTCATCTTCAGCGCTAACGATTTCTCTTTTCCTGATGAACCATGCGTCTTTCAGGTTGGGCTGCTGAACGTTGACGGGTACTACAACTCCCTGCTCACATTCATCGACCAAGCAGTGGAGGAAGGCTTCATCAGCCCGAGTGCTCGCCGCATCATCGTGTCGGCTCCGACGGCACAGGAGCTCATGGACAAGCTCGAGGTAGTCTCAATTAACAGCTCCATCATAGAGGAACTTGTACAATATTAATCGACCGAGTATTTGTTAGTTACAAGCAGTAATTACTATCTATGCAGGAGTACGTCCCTTACCATGATAGGGTTGCGTCTGGGCTGAACTGGGAGACGGGTCATCTAGGGTTCTAATTAAGCTGTTGCAGCGAGCTAAATAAGCTGCGTACCCAGCTAAAAATGAATTGAAGAAAGGCGAAGAAGCATGATCCAGCAGCTATCAAGCATGCTAGTTAATTGTGTCCGTTCTATATGTAGTAGTAGCTAGTTAACCGGTCTAGATTGTCTTGCCTCTTTTGCCTGCCTGGTTTTTTTCTCTTACCTAGCATGGAGTTTGTCATCAGTTTGGTTTAAGTACCTAGTAGCTCCTAATCAGCCATATATCAATGTTCAAGATCCAGTAACTGAGAATTGGCACTAAACCAAGTGCCAAAGATTTATCTGATCTGGTTACTGCATCAAAAGTCTTAATTGTTGCAACTTGTTGATTGAAACAATGTTATTTTGGAGATGTAAACCATTTCCATTTCCATTATCTAAAAGTTGAACAATGTTATTATACTGAAAGAAAGCAAAAGAGGCTCATGTTATGGGCTTGTCAAATCCCAGTCTGACTCGGCCCAACTTCTGCCCTTATTCAATTCGGACTATTAATCACAAACAAAAAATGGGCCTTGACAGATTCTTGTTGCCATGATGATTTACTGAAATTGCTGCGTCTATAGCTACTGAACAGAGCTTGTTCAAATTGCCTGCAACATGAGCCGACAAGTTCATCTGGCTAACCTAACTTTGATATATACTACCTCGGTCTCATATCAAGTGTCATTCAAGGTTTCAATAAATGTATTTCTAGAGTACTTACTTTTTTCTTCGACCACCTTTTATTCAAATTTCTCCTCATCTTATCTCACTTACCCTCTCACTCTCAATCAACTTTCATTTAATCTTCTTTCTGCTATTTTGTGATTTGAATCCTAGAACTGCACTTAATATCTGACGGAGGTAGTAAGAGTCAACTGAATGAAAGAAGCAATTCATTGTCTTCCATTGCTATCCCATCTTGACAGTTTCGGTTTGCATTGACTCTCCAACACTCAGAGTTCAGGGTAATCGTGCTAACTACTGAAGCTGCTCAACTGCTGTCGATCTGCAAATCCAAAATTAACTGAATTCATGGTAAGCTGTGCACTGTACATGTCGCTGCTCACATGTTGACTGCCTGTATATTGTTTGTTCTGCATTGATTGATTACCATGCAAAGTCCAAAGGAGCCATCGATCACAGGCAGGCAGACAGCTCTACTGCTGCTACTGGTCGTCAGATGGTTCCCAGATTCGGCAAGATATCAGCTAATATAGTTGGCATGGAAGCAGGAAGCTGTAATAATACTGTAATAGTACAGCAGTAGCAACAGCTGATGTTAGCTATTACTGGCACTGCAACAGGGATTAATTTCGGTGTTCTGATTTGCAGATAGACGATGATCATTCAGTCGTTGAATCTGCCCCGGCCCTCTTGCCATGATATGTAGTACTAGTAGTTTGAAGTCAATGTTTTTTAGACAATAGTTTAAAGTCAATTATAGATAGCCTTATGCTTCAACGATTAATTAATTAGCCAGTACTCATATCTGCAACTGCAAGCAAATTAGAACAACAAAAACGAGTTCCTGCCGTCTTAAGGTGCTTGGTTACTGTCATTAATTTGTTACGTACTTAATTAATTTGCAAACTTGCAATGCCACCTCCACCACGCATGCATCTCTCTCTCTATATATATATGTATGTACAGGCGTACGTGTGGAGCAATCAAAGGTTATATGTGTTTCACATGCACTAGAGTATACTACTATATTTACTGTAGAATACTAGTATAAAGCGGAAAGATGTTGTTATGTACATTTGAATATAAAGTTCATGGCCAAGAAAGTATACTAGTGTTTCTTGAGCAAGAAGAAAATGATGGAGAAAAGTGACATCGGGATCGATTATCAACATGGATCATGGAAAGTGGGTAACATGGAGGGCAGCAGCTGATGCAGGGAATGTTTGTAATTTTGTCTCCAAAACCAAAGAGAAGCTATAGCTATAATGCAAAGCACAAAGCATGACATGCCCGCACTTTCCGTGTTCATGATCCATCCATCCCAGCTTAACCACAGCACACAACTTAATTAAATTTCATTAACCCATACCAAGCCTAGCCCACTACGATTAAACTAGTAATAGTTAGTAGCATAATAATCTATCTGTGCATGTATGTAATCCCTCCATTCCATACTACTTATCATGCTAGCTTTATTCTAACTTAATCATTTATATTTTTGACCATTAGCTTCTAAAATTTTTTATAGTTTAATAACATGTGAATTATATTTTATGAACTATTTCTCAAAGCGGATCTAAAAGCAAAAAATTTATTATGTTAAACTATATAAATTTCTAGAAATTAGTAGTAAAAAATATAAATGTTTGATTCGAGACAAAATTAAATCAACATGTAATTTGAAACACAGCGAAACGGTCAATGGTGTTCACAGCAATGCCACACTATATATATGTACATATTGTCATTGTTTACGAAAATATAGGAAGAATTACGATGAGGAGAAGATGGGAAGATGCATGCGCAATAGCAGTGGAAACGGAAGCTAGCAAGAAGCTGAGGCATGCATGTGCAGCTCGGAAATATATAATAGTCGATAGAGAGGAGAGGTGGCTGCTCATGCATATGCATACACGCATGCATGCGCCGGCTTCTTTTCTCGCGTGTGCATGCGTACAACGTAAGATTACTTTTCAATCTTACGCACGCACGCATGTGCACCACCAACTCTACTTTGTTAATTAGCCTCTTAATTTTTATTAATTTGCATCGCATACAATACAAGTCTTCTTCTACTATGCCTTCGTATTATTATATATATATATATATATATATATATATATATATATATATATATATATATATATATATATATATATATCTCCATGGCACGCGCGCATGATGAATATATATCTGCTATTGTTATTATATATTACTTTATTTATTTTAAAATATATCAATTTAAAATATATCAATGTTTAGATTTTGACGTAACTATTAAAGAGAGAAGTAAAAATAATTATTTACCTTCTTGGGATGGATGCAGAGTGAGACCGGTTAGTTAAGATGATAATAAAACCAATGGCAATATAAATAGTTTAGTGGTAAAAATCATATTTTATATATTATAGGCTCTTATATTTAGAACAAAATTTAAACTCTATAAATTACTAAAATTTTAGAACGAAGGGAGTACTGCTATCATATTGTATTAATGCATGCATGCCTTTTCTTAACATGTATGGTGTAGAATAGCTGCTAGGGTTGTAGTTAGGAGTTAGGAGTTTTTTTTTTCTTATATCCAGATTTGTAGTTAGGAGTTGGTTTTTTTTATAAAAAAACAGAGGAGAGGTTGTTTGGTTGAGTTGCCAAACATGCTTGTCAAACCTAGTTAAATGTGTGGCTAACAAATTGATTGTCACGGCTTAGGTGCCTTTGTTTTCGTTTTGGCTTGAAGCTTCTCACTTCCAGCTTGGTTTTTGATAGCACACTTTGTAAAATATACAAAGATGTATTTTTTGTAAAGACTTTTTATATGAAAGTATCTCTAAAAAATCAAATAGATCCATTTTTTAAGTTGTAATAGTTAATACTTAATTAATCATATGCTAATGATGTTTCTCGTTTTATATGCGGCTTATAAGTAAAAAAAAAAGCCATTCGAACACCTTCTTCCCCTTAGACAAGCTGTGAAAAAAATAAGTGTATAAAACGTGGGTCCCTAGGTTAAAAATCTATGACATAACATAAGCGTTGCAACAAAATAAACAACAGCCTAATAAAATATAGTAAATTTTGGTAAAATACAGTAGCGAACCAAACATCCTGAAGTACCAGCTTGTGCGGCGATACGTCTTTGCTTGAGGATGAATACATAAACTGCCATGTAATCTCGCTTTTTTTACCTGTTCAGTTTAAGACATAGTACAGGGAGTAGCTACCGGCAAATGCGGCGACCATGGTGGGAGGTAACAAACAGATGAAAAAAGAGAAAGATTGTAAAGGAAGCAAAGCAGAGCAGAGTAGCACTGGAGCAGAGCAAAGGCAAAATTCTACTACTACTTTTTCTGCATGCCCTACCAGTGTCTCTCCGGCCGGCCTGTTCCAAATCCAGAGTCCAAGCTAATGGCATCGCTTCCTTCCTTCCTTTGCTTCTCATTTACTACTCGATCTCTATAGCTTAGGGCATGTTTGATATACCTTGTATAAAATTTTTGTTCCGTGGAGCTAAAGCTATATCAAACACTTTTAAGAGCCTAAATAATATAAAGTGGAGCTGTCGCTCCGCTCCTAAAAATTACATTACAAAGAGTAGAGCGGCATTCCCGCCGCTCCTCAACTCCGCTCTATCCTTAGAGTAGGAGTTATACCAAATGGGTCCTTAGTATAAGCTATTGTGAAGTAGGGTTTTGCCTATATCATGGGTGGGTAACCGCACCCTAACCATAAATGTGATTATCGTGACAAATCATATAAAATTTATCAAAAATTTAAATTATTTTTTAAATTTATTTCAATTTAATAAAAATATTGTAGTATTATCATTATCGTAACAGCTATAAGTACGGTAACTACCACCGTGATTATCCTGATAAGGTAAATCCTGGTGTGAAGTGGCCTGCATCCACGCACAGGGGACAACCTCATACCCGGCTGGCCCGGCAGACTCGTGTCTGTCGATTGACACTACCTTAATTAATTACTCCCTCCAATTTAGACTTTGGGAACAAGAATAAAGTGTTAACGTCAAAATTTAGCACGGTTCGCGTCGGACTCGGTTAAGGAAAGAAGTGATATCAGCCGTTGGGAGCTAATCCAGAAGAAGCCGGATTCGGGAAGGATATCGTGAAGACCACGCTATGACGTTAATTACCTTATCTATAAATTAGGTAGTTTTGATAATTTTTAGGAAAACCTGATCTCGTATCCGATCAGGGCTTGTTAGTTTTTCCTTTTAATATTGATAGGAAGTTGTGTGCGTTGTCCTATAAGGACTCATGTAACTCGGGGGTATAAATAACGTATGCCCGAAGGAACCTTGTAAACTATCTCTTCGATCAAGTTTAAAAACTTCGGCGTCATCGCCACCGCTTTCGACGAGTTCTTGCTTCTCGAGCGAGGGGCTGCATCGGTTAGGTCCGAACTCCTGCGAGAGGGTAAGACTCGTCACCTCTTACCCAGGTGAATCTCGCCTGTCTACGGCTGCATCGGTTCGTCCGACCTCTTTAGGCCGATCAGGTATATGTGTCCACATCACGCGTGCGTAGATCTTATCAGTTTACTGGTGGGGGTGATTTATCATCAGTTCGTGCTGCATCGGTTGGGTCCGACATATACTGAACTGCCAGCGATAAATTGTTCCTGCTAGGTTGATGGTTTTTTGCGGCAAGCGTCTTATCGGAATTGCATAGCCAGTAGTTCTCTTATTATATCACAGTTGCATTAGGTCATCGGTTGTTGAGGTTCCTTTACTATTATCGATCTGTGCTACATCAGTTTAGGTCTGAACTACGTAGATCGATAATAATAGATTTATCCTTGTCGAGCCCGATGCGGTGTATATGCGACGTTATCTATCGGAGTGCTTAGCCGATAGTATCTTTTTACAAAGCCGACTGTATATTACATTTCCTATTTTGGTCATCTATATTATCACATTCGGTTTCTAGCCGATGTCACATGTGTTCTTTGGCAGTCGGCTAGCTTGCTATTCTGCCTATCTATTTTATCATCGGCTTCTAGCCGATGCACATGTTATACTGACAGCTTATCTATTTGCTTATAGCGTTATCGGTTTCCTAGCCGATACACAGGCGCCATCGGCCATCGGCTACAAGGAGTCTACATCAGTCCGTATCGGCCGATAGCCCGATGTGCAGTTGCTCTGCTTGACCCGGGCACGAGCACAAGCGAGGACCCGGGAGCGAGAACCGAGCACGAGTACAGGCGAGGGCACCGGGCACGAGCATTAACGGCGATCTGACTAGAAGGAATCCGAGTATCGGCTTACTAGCCGATTGATCAGTAATCAAATTTCTTCATCTCCTTGTCATATTACGGGGTCAAATTGACTGGTACGCCTACGAACCTCAAATATTTTAGGACCTGCACTGGAGCTAAGCAGATCTCCCAGGCCTTCGTATGTTCAATCGCATCAAACCAGATCATCAACAAGCTTCTTGGCACACCCGGTAGTTTTTGGTGCGAACATAAAGAAACCAATTAAATGATTTTGTTTCTTTCATTTATATTGCATTGAAGAAATGATTTGTTTCTTTCATTTATAATGCATTGAAAAAATGAATTGTTTTATGTATGAAAAAGATACCATTATTTGCCAAAGGCAAACAAAGGAAGAATAGTTAAAAAGCCATCTAGAAGTCCTAAGGGAGTGTTTGAAAGGAAAAGAAAAGGAGCAAGAAGATCACGTAAAACGAGATAAACTATTAGTATATGATTAATTAGATTTTAATTATTATAAACTTGAAAACTGGTTTATTGGATTTTTAGAGCAACTTTTATGTAAAATTTTTTTGTAGAAAAACATAATATTTAGGCAGATTTTCAGGGAAGTATACTCACAAAAAAAACAGGAACAGGAGTTTTTTACTCCTTTCCTCGTCTTCGAACACTGTCTAAAAGTATTCATTAAGTGTTGAGAAGGCTAAAACGACTCATATTTGAGTTTCGACTTGCATATCACACAATTTAGATAACAAATTATCAATATAATGGAAAAAAAACTCCATCCATTAGCGGAGAAAATAAAGGGAGTACTCCGTATCGACGAATTGCTAGCTATGTTAAAATTCATAGACATAGCGTTGCTTAGAAGAAACACCAAGCAAGCTATCCACTAGAACTACTAATTTCTTTGTTTTCCACTTGTAGCTGTTGTTTATTTTCTCTTTTTTCTAAACACGCTTTCTAAACTGTTATGGTATGTTTTTTTAAAAATTTTTATATGAAAATATCTTAAAAAAATTAAATAGATCTATTTTTTAAATTTTTAATAGTTAATACTTAATTAATCATATATTAATAGTGTTTCTTATTTTACGTATGGCTTATGACCCACACAATAAACCAATTCAAATGCCCCTAAGAGTACTACACGTAGCAGTAGAACTACCTAACTTGCCAAGTACTACTACTCGTACTAGGAGTACATCCGCATCAGTACACTAACTAACCTGATTACTGTTTACAACTGATAGTTTTACACTTTTACTGAGGGCTGGTGAGGTCGCGTTAACAATTAATTAAAGACGGAAAAGGCGCTGTTTGGGAGCAAGCGAACGCGACCGACACCCATCTACTAGTTATATACTCCACACGGGGTAAAACGGTAAAAAAAAACTCTTCTGTTTCTCTTTTTCGCTGCAACAGTGGCACGCGTGAGCGTGCTGGCGCCATATGCTGCTACTACTAGTACATATCTACCGTGCACCGAGTCCACCGCCCGATGCCGGGTCCACCACCCACGGTGCTCTCCGGCGCAGGAACACCAGGTCCAGCTACCGAGCTCGAGTGGAGGGGTATTTCCGTAAATCCGCTCCCGGTTTGCGCGCGGCCCCACCCGCGGCCTCGGAACGCGCGTCCATTTCCCCCGCCCACGTGGGGCCCACGCAACGCCCGGCGTTACGTGTAGTACCACCTGTGGGGTCCCCGTCCACGTGGGCCTAGCCCCCCAAATTCAATTGGCCGAAAATGCCAGGGCCCAACCACGCGCCGCTCTCTCTGACACACGGGGCCCACCAGTCAGCACCCACCCACCCATCACCCATGGCGCCAACGCCGTCTTCTTCCTCCATCCACCTCGCTCCGTCTCCACGTCCACCGTGGTCGTGGTGATGGTGGGGGAGGAGTATATAGGTGCAGCACTGTGCAAGCAGCTACTCTACTCCTCGCTCCGTTTTGGCTCGCCATTGGCACAGTAGAGTGGAGGGGGAGGTGGAGTCGAGTCTAGTCGAGTGGAGCAGTGCATGCGCGTGCCGCTCTCTCTCCATCGTCTGTCTCCTGCCACTGCTCCATCCACATCTCTGTCTCCGCTTTAAAGCTGTCACCTTTTCCTCTCCCTCTCTCCCCCGTGCTCTCCCCTCAATTACGACGCCACAACCAAAGGGGCCAAACCCCAACCCTAGCTAGCTAGTACGGTGACGGTGAGGGGGGCGGAGTGGTAGCTGCCCTGCCTACCTGTATCTCCAGGCCCGTTCGATCCGTCCGCCTGGGCGTCGTGCTGGGGCAATCCGCGGGGCGGCGATCGATGGGCGTGGCTCCGGGGGGTGGCTTTGGTGCCGGGGGGAGCCTGTGAGGGTGCCCCCGGCGGCGCTCCCCTCCGCGCCTGCCGGCGAGGGGGCTCGGTGCAAGGTGAGACCTTGCCGTGCTTTCTCTGCGTCCCTCCATGCGCGCGCCGAGATCTAGCTAGGGCTAGGCTAGGGTTCCTGATTGCGTTTGCGTTTTCGGCCGGAGGAAGGAACTGTGTGCCACTGCTCTCTTCTGCTGTTGCTTACGTGCAGCTCGTGCTGAGTGTTTTTTAACCTTTTTAATACATCTGTACTGCTCATTTCCGGGTTGCTCTACATTTATCATCTAGGCCGTACAACGATTGTTTCTTTTTTGAGATTTTCTGGGCGAATTCGAGTAAGCTTTACTTCCCCCAATTCCAGGAAGCGGTTTCTTTTAGCATGGCTTTGGTTTTTTCTCTCGCTTTCTTAGTTACTCAGCTTTACCATTTCTGTTGCGTGCACTTCAATCCCTGGCATTTGTATTCTTGCAGTCGATTTTGATTCCGGAACAGACTGTTTTCGCAGAATGCTGAGTCAAAAGAACTCTCCATTTTTTTCAGGGATCTAGGCGAGCTGAAAATTGAAGTGCGTGCAAGGAGATAAGAGCAGCGTCAGAATTGTGTGCGGAGGAAACGGTGCATTAGCAGGAGGTAGTGGACACTACTTCCTGTGTTTGTGCCTGGTTGGTTTGTTTGCAATTTGGCATTGCTGAGGTAGCAATGGCTGCGGCAGTGGCGATGCGAGGGGGTAGCAGTGATGGAGGTGGCTTTGATAAGATTTCTGGGATGGACTCGGGTAAATATGTGCGGTACACGCCCGAGCAGGTGGAGGCACTCGAGCGGGTGTACGCTGATTGCCCCAAGCCAACCTCCTCGCGCAGACAGCAACTGCTGCGTGAGTGCCCTATACTTGCCAACATTGAGCCAAAGCAGATCAAGGTCTGGTTCCAGAACAGAAGGTAATCATAACAGAATTGAATCTTTCTACGTTTGTTTGCTATGACAAAGACTTATTATGGCAGTTTTCCCTGATTATGTCATCTCCGTCTAAGTAATGTTATGTTAGTTTCCTTCTGAAGATGTTATGGTTCCAAAATGCTGCATTGATGTTGTGACGATGATTAGTATTTTGATATGGAGGGGAGCTACCATGTCAATCGTTTTATCATTTCATTTGTTTGCACACCAGCAAAAAACGTGTTACTATAGCTGATGGCTCTACCTGTATCAAGTGCCTGAGTTTTCGTTTTCCATGATCATTGAAGTGGATACTTGTGCTTGTATTGCTCTAGGTGCCGGGATAAGCAGCGGAAGGAGTCTTCACGGCTTCAGGCTGTGAACAGAAAATTGACGGCAATGAACAAGCTTCTTATGGAAGAGAATGAGCGACTCCAGAAGCAGGTCTCCCAATTAGTTCATGAGAATGCTCACATGCGACAGCAGCTACAGAATGTAAGTTCTTCATGTGCTGGTGCTGATGTCCCCCATGAATTTTGTTATACACATGTTCTCACTGAATTGTTATCTATTCTCACTGAATTGTTATCTGTTCTTTGTGCATTTTGTTATAGACATGGCATGTGCTGGAATATATAGTTCTGTACCGTATTTTGTAGACGAGTTTAGTTGTGGTACTACTAGTGCATAATTTTCAGAAATTGATGTATGTGTAGCTATACCAGCGAGGATATTGAATCCAAATCCATGTTTGTTACTTCCACTGGAATCCTCTAGGGGAGCATATGCATCAGTTGCTTGAGAATTGATATATGAATTAATCCTCAGTATATCCATGAGATGATTGCACTGTTCTACTTTTTCCTTGTTTTTGCTGATAATAATCAATTGCTTGGGTACAGACTCCGTTGGCAAATGATACAAGCTGTGAATCAAATGTGACTACCCCTCAGAACCCTCTAAGGGATGCAAGTAACCCCTCTGGGTAAGTAAATTGTTCCGAGTGAATCAGCCAATCAGGAAGGATTATTCTTGGATGGACTTGCTCTTTCCATATCATGCTATCTTTAACTGGCCTTTTCTCTTGTTCTAGGCTCCTTTCAATTGCAGAGGAGACCTTGACAGAGTTCCTCTCAAAGGCTACTGGTACAGCTATTGATTGGGTCCAGATGCCTGGGATGAAGGTTCCATGCTAGCGCTGGATTTTTATTTTGTTCTATGATTTCTGCAATGAGATTTTTACTTGAAGTGCTTACTACGCTTTGTTTTCATGATGTTAGCCTGGTCCGGATTCGGTTGGTATTGTGGCCATTTCACATGGTTGCCGTGGTGTTGCTGCCCGTGCCTGTGGTTTGGTGAATCTAGAACCAACAAAAGTAAGTTCTGTAGCTGTTTGGGTACTTGGGTTTGGTATTTTTATGTTACCTCATGATTCACTGTCCGTATTTCCTCTGAAGCATCTATTTCGTGTGATGGTAAGTCCATCAACCAGTGATTTTGACTTAGTTTTCTTTGTGCAAATGGTTAGACACCTATAAAGCAAAACAAAAAAAAAAGTTCCTAGCAGAAGCACCTCATGGAACAATTTGCTGCTGAGTCTGGAGTTAAGACAGATTTTAATACATGATAATAAATACTCAACTTTGAAGAGTTCACTTTAGACATTAGAGATCAAATGCTTTCATGATCATATTTTTTGTCTGTCCACCGTCTCGATCAAATTTAATCATTAAGATAAGTAGATAGCTTGCTTGCTGTTACTTTATTCAGGTAATTTTCTGTCTGATAGAACTTTGTTACATAGGTGGTAGAGATATTGAAAGATCGTCCATCATGGTTCCGTGATTGTCGAAACCTGGAAGTCTTTACAATGTTTCCAGCAGGAAATGGAGGAACAGTTGAACTTGTCTACACACAGGTGACCACTGTTTCATTTTTTATTGAATTATGGTGTCTTCTCAGTCTCTCTATCAATGCATGTGCTTCGTGTTTTTAACATATTATTTGTTTTTGCTTACAGTTGTATGCTCCAACAACTTTAGTCCCGGCACGTGATTTTTGGACGTTGCGGTACACAACCACAATGGAAGATGGCAGTCTTGTGGTATGTATGAACATGAACACTGTCTTTACCTCATATTGAGTCTGAGACATGATGGTACCCTTGCTAAAATTCCTCTGTCTCTAAGGTCTGTGAGAGATCTTTAAGTGGTTCGGGGGGCGGTCCAACTGCAGCCTCTGCCCAGCAATATGTGAGAGCAGAAATGCTTCCAAGTGGATACCTAGTTCGCCCATGTGATGGTGGGGGGTCAATTGTGCACATAGTGGACCATCTGGATCTTGAGGTATTCACACTTTGTACCCTCGAACCATATTTTTTGTCCTTTGATGTAGGATCTTTTCTGTATTCTGCCAAACTAATAATACGGTTTGGTTTAATCTTTCAGGCATGGAGTGTTCCTGAGGTACTTCGGCCTCTCTATGAATCTTCAAGGGTAGTTGCTCAAAAAATGACTACTGCGGTGAGCGCTTGTGAAATGTTCTTCAGCTCAAATTTCACTTTTAAATTTCATTGATATGATTACAAGCTTATCATTTCAAGTGAAACTTGTTTTACGACCTCTTCAAGTTTCATTATATTGGATATGTGGTGAAAATGATTTATGAGGGTTGGTACAGTTAATGATAACGTTTGCCTTTTAGATATGTTGAACAGTTCATTTTCTGCAATCTAATTTATGCTAACCTCTCTATCCTATATATCAAGGCACTCCGGCACATCAGACAAATTGCTCAAGAAACAAGTGGGGAAGTGGTATATGCCTTGGGGAAGCAACCAGCAGTCCTGCGGACCTTTAGTCAAAGGCTGAGCAGGTAAATTTTTTATAAACTATTACTCAACAACTAATCATTTTCATCTGTTAAATACAACACTAATATTATTATACTCTTCTTAGAGGCTTTAATGATGCCATTAGTGGTTTCAATGATGATGGATGGTCTATAATGGGTGGAGACGGCGTTGAAGATGTAGTCATTGCTTGCAACTCAACTAAGAAAATTAGGACTGGCAGCAATGCTGGCATTGCCATTGGAGCCCCCGGAGGTATTATATGTGCTAAGGCATCAATGTTACTGCAGGTAAGGGTCATCATTAGTTCATTAGGGTGCACATGACCCCTCTTTATGTTGCATCAATTTTCCAAGGGAAAAAAACTTTGTTAGTGATTCAACATATGCAAGCACACAAATAAATTGCTCCGCTGTATTAACATTTGATAGTGAGATCCTAATGAGATTTTGATGTTTTTGCCTGGTCGTCCACCTGATGATAATTTGTTGACTTATTTCATAACTTTGATAAAACTGTTTCCATGGCTGGTGTCAATAGAAAACCAGTGTTACAGAAAATTTCTTTTTTCTCAGACATATTGAACACTAGAGATCCTTGGAACTAGATTTCCTTGTTCAAAACTTTTACCATGTTAAATCCTTACATCTTTCTTTCTTTGGTATTTTAGAGTGTTCCTCCAGCAGTACTGGTTCGATTTCTGAGGGAGCATAGATCTGAATGGGCTGATTACAATATTGATGCATATTTGGCTTCCGCACTGAAAACAAGTGCATGTTCGCTCCCTGGGTTGCGGCCCATGAGATTTTCTGGGAGCCAAATCATCATACCACTTGCCCACACAGTTGAGAATGAGGAGGTATATTTTCCTGAATCTGTGGAGCTTGTTGCTGTTAAAACTGATTTGAGTAATAGTTATAGTAAACTACTTATTTCATTCTTACTGATCTGTTTACATTGTCATAGTGATAGTGACTAACTAGTAGATTTCATTATCGAACACAGTTTTGTTATTGTTGATTTATTTTCATTAACTTGAAAAAAATAATGAACAGATTCTTGAAGTTGTTCGCCTTGAAGGTCAACCTCTTACTCATGATGAAGCTCTTCTTTCAAGGGATATCCACCTGCTTCAGGTAAGACACCGAATGCCATTGCTCTATTTTGGTCTGGGTATGTCCTGTGTTGCTTCTTGATTGAGAAAACAACTAGCAGCTTTTTAGTACAAGTAATATCTTGCTTAATAAGTTGATCATGGTATCTATTCTTGGGTATATACAATTTCATCTTATCAAATTATTGTAGAGTAAAATATGCTGGGTGTAAACAACCCACAAGCCTATCTTTATCTGCGTCATTGATCCTGCAAGCTATGTATATACTACCGAGTTGCTAATATATCCTTTATTTTTGCAGCTTTGCACTGGAATAGATGAGAAGTCTGTGGGATCCTCCTTTCAGCTTGTCTTTGCACCAATTGATGATTTCCCAGATGAAACTCCATTGATTTCTTCTGGCTTCCGTGTTATACCACTCGATATGAAAACAGTTAAGCATTCCCAAATTCCAATTGCATTATCCATTACCCTTTTGACTGTTCCCTAGGTCACTGTTTGCTTTAATTGCTGTTGCAATAATCTGTAATGGGCTGTGGATGTCTTTTACTAGCTTTTACAGTAACCTCAGTTCTACTCATTTGTTTTGTGACTTAACCCTGGTTAAGTGTGAAACTCTTCATAGAAAAATTTTGATTGCTCTAAGACAAATCATCTCTTGGAAATCCTTTAGGATCCAACTTTTTAAATTGATTTTCTTTTTGGTCTGTTTCATACATGCTTACCCTTTTATGTTGATAGGCTCACTTTTTTGCCACATGTTAACTGTGTGAAAACTATTCAATAGGAGAGGGGCCGTGCAAGGCTTGGGGGGAGCCTTGTTCTAGTTAGCTGTAATGGCAACCTTATTCCCCCTCTAGTTTCAGCTGTGTCCACTGAGACAGAATCAATTTACTGGTTTGTAACTTCTCATTAAAATGGATATTTACATCTTATGGTATCGCCAATAAGAACTAATAGGGGGATTTGGTTTGAATATGACCTTGAAGAATCAGAACAAGTATGTATGAACCAAACTTGCTAAAATGCTTCTTGAACTGGAGGTAGTACTATAGTTTCTGTCGACTGCCGCTAAGTTCTATGTTCCAATCCACAGATTTTTAGGTTCTGTGCACTGTCTTCACTTTTGAGTGCCCAAATTATTAACCATCATGTTTTATGCAGGATGGCACATCCTCCGGCAGGACATTAGATTTGGCATCTAGTCTTGAAGTAGGTTCAGCCACAACTCAAGCCTCTGGAGATGCATCTGCAGATGATTCTAACTTGCGATCTGTGCTGACGATCACGTTTCAATTCCCTTATGAGTTGCATCTCCAAGACAGTGTTGCAGCTATGGCTCGCCAATATGTCCGTAGCATTGTTTCTGCTGTGCAAAGAGTGTCAATGGCTATTTCTCCCTCTCAATCTGGTCTGAATGCTGGACAGAGGATAATCTCTGGCTTCCCTGAAGCAGCAACTCTTGCTCGATGGGTTTGCCAGAGCTACCAGTAAGTGTACTTGTAGTTTTTTCCTGTGTCACTAGTGATATTTAATCAGAGTAATAATTTTGATAATTTTCCATGTTGGATGCAAGCTGATAAAATATTTTGTTGTCACACAGTTACCATCTAGGGGTAGAGTTACTTAGTCAATCAGATGGAGATGCAGAACAATTGTTGAAGATGCTATGGCATTACCAAGATGCTATATTGTGCTGCTCTTTCAAGGTATCTGATGAATTCGGTGTAGAAATATCATTTGATGTAATCTCATTTTGTCTATAATTTACTGTTACAGACCACTCGTTCAATGCTTACCCATGTACTCTAGAACTTATCGCTTGTCCAGCTGATCAATCTTTGCATGCATACTTAAATCTAACAAGAACTGGCTTTGTTAATAATGACCTACTTAGAACTGGCTCTGTTAGTATAGGCCTAACGATTAGTTAGTCTCAAATGTGTTATCTACAGGGTGATTTTGCTATATTTTGCCCACAAATAATGCTCTCTAATTTTCTTTAAGGTTTACACCTTTTGACATACTGATGCAATCTGCGGACCCACACAATTTGCTATCTTGTATGATAGTTATGTTTTGGTACCCTTTATGCTTTCAGGAAAAACCAGTGTTTACGTTTGCCAACAAGGCAGGATTGGATATGCTAGAAACTTCCCTTGTCGCCTTACAAGACCTCACATTGGACAGGATCTTTGATGAGTCTGGAAAAGAAGCATTATTCTCAAACATCCCCAAATTGATGGAACAGGTAGAAACTGCCTTTAGCCCTTCTGCATTCACCAGAACTCCCACCCTTCAGTGCAGTCAGAAACCATGAACTGAAATGAATTCAATTATTATATATGGCTCATCAAATTGTTCTTTACGTGTTTAGGGCCATGTTTACCTGCCATCAGGCGTGTGCATGTCAGGAATGGGTCGGCATGTTTCTTTCGATCAGGCCGTGGCATGGAAAGTGCTCGGCGAGGACAGCAATGTTCATTGCCTGGCCTTCTGTTTCGTGAATTGGTCCTTTGTGTGACCATCTACATCCACTGAAGTGAAGATTCATTTTTGCTTGTTCAAGAGGGAAAAATTATGATGTTAAAATCTTTGTTTTGCACTAAATATAGACCTGGGAATCTTGTAGTATTTGCGAAAATTCTCGCATATGTAAATCTGATGCCTCTTGCATCCTATGAAGTACCCAGTCAGTATCTGGCAGTGGCCAAGTGTTAGTTTTAGGGGCTTAGGGCAACGCTGACGTTGGTTTCCTTCCAGCAATGTAAAATTGAATCCTGTATTGCGTCGAAACTGCATTGGCATTGGCATGTTTCTTCAAAATACAGTCCAAATTTCGCTACTGAATATTGGCATGGCCATTTGGCTATTGGAATTGCAGCTGACGTGAGTGGCAAATCATCACTTGCTATTATTAAATAGCAGCAATGCATAGATGCCCCCAGGTTATATTCACTAGCGGGATGAAGCTTGCGCATTTTCTACCTTCCGAGACTGAACTAGACTGGCCGAAATATTCAGCAACATCAGAAATTCTGATTCAGAAACGAACTCTCAGGGTAACCTAAAAGGCCACAATGGAGAACAAAGGATCAGCCACTACTGGCTGGCGGTTGGCTGCCGGTGTTCTTTTCGGTATCACGGGGACGCCTTTTAAGCCGCTAAACGGTGTGATTTAAAAAAAAAATCTATAAGGAAGTTCTGTAATAAATTCGAATGAATCCATTTTTAACTTTTTCACCTTCTGGGTACTAGCTTATTGCGGGCAGGCTTGGGCAAGCTTTTTAAGCCACTAAACGGTACGATTTTTTTAAAAAAATCTATAAAGAAGTTCTATAATAAATTCAAAAGTTAATACATAATTAATTATGTAATTATATGCTAATTGAGTATCTTCTCAGAGAAGGTAATCAGTTAATCAGCCGAAACTCTGAACAACATGACAGTTAAGCAGTAAACGTAATGGTAATTAGCAAGCAGAATGGTGCAAGAGGACACCCACACGCACACAGCAATTAGCAAGGCAAGCTGAACAAACTCATAATTATAGCCAAGACAATAGATGCAGTGGTTCTTCGAATCTTTGTATTACAAAACTGCGATTAAAACGAAAATTTTCTTGTGTTCGCTGCGAGCGCAAGAATGATTACGAGGAGGCGAGCAAACATGATGCTGTCACCTAGGCACGGTAGCGGCGACCGTAGGGGAGGCGGGCGCCATACTGCGCCGCGGAGTTGGAGACGTCGGCCTGGCGCACGACGCCGGGGAGCTCGGCCATGCCGAGGAAGGCGAGCATGTCGAGGGTCTCCTTGTCGACGCGGATCTCGTCGATCTCGAGCGCAGACTTCTCCGGGACGAAGTCCATGCGGCGCTCGCGCTCCTCCTCCTGCAGCTTGAGCGAGATGCCGCGCACGGGGCCCCGCTGGATGCGGCGCATCAGGTGGGTGCTGAAGCCGGCGACCTTGTTGCGGAGGCGCTTCGACGGCAGGATCGAGACCTCCTCCAGAACCTTCTTGTTGGTGTGGAAGTCGAGGGTCATGCGCGAGTAGTACTTCTCGATCACCTGCCTCGACGTCTTCTTCACCGTCTTCGTGCGGACGCGCCCCATGCCTCACTCCTCTTCCTTCTTCCTCTCCTTCTCCGGCGGAGGCGGCGGCGGCGCAGTCGAGCGAGTGTTGTGTTGGTGCGTGGAGGCGGCGTTGGGAAGTGAGTTTGGTTTTTAGGAGTCGTGGCGGCTAGGGTTTTCCCGCGGCGAAGATCGGGCGCATCTCGGCCGTTGCTTCCAGGACTCGTACTCTAGTATGGATTCGCTAGATGGGCCATTTGGGCTTGTATTAGTGGGCCACATTTGAGCTGCCTCTCTTCAAACACAACAAAATTAGGATAAAAAAAAATTCAGTGTCTCCAACTCTCCATACGTTCAGGGTCAAATTCACCAAATTTATACGGCGAATACATGCGATTCACACGCTCAGGTTGGCATAAGTTGTCCTTCACAGGTACAACTGAAGAACATTTCAGTATAGTTGGCACAATACACCCTGCACTTCTGCAGTCACCAAAACAACCAAATGCACATACATACATGCGCCAAAGCAGACTGCCACACAAACATTTAGAGGATAAAGATATTCCAAACTCATGCCAGACAAACACCATGTGGGTATGAAACACTTGTGAATTGGAAGCATAATTTAACTGTCGTAAAACTCAATTCCACCGTTGGATTGGACCAAATCCTTGTACAAGACAAAACCGAACCACATGGAAACGAGCAAGGCAGGTCGGAGTCCATAGAAGAGCACGTCTCATGCATGGTAGGGGGTAACACTGAACCAACAACCCTTCACAATAATAATAGATCAACGGCGATGAACAAAACTAGGCCGACTCTTTCTTCTCTTCCGGCTCCGCTTCCTTCTCCTCAGGCTCCTTTTTCACCTCTGCAGCCTCCTCAAACGTCTGTCCAGGGACAAGCTCAGGGACATCGTCATCGTCGTCCTGAGCATTACCTGCACTAGCACCAGACTCAGCACCAGGTACCTGCTTCTGGAACTGCTCAGCAAGCCTCCGCAGGTTATCCAGGTTATCAGGACCTGTAGATAGGTAATTAAGGCTGAGCAAACACGAGAATATGCATATACTATGTGAGTAGGGCATACTTAAAGCATTAGCGTGACAAGTATCTCTGCAAGAGATTGAACTCATATACAACAAAACCAGGAAAAGAGAATCATACCCAGCTGGTTGATGATTGTTGGAAGCAGATCTTGAAGCTCTGTCCAAATTAGAAATTCAAAGATGAGAATACCATTATGAAGGCTTTAAGAATAATACAGCACCAACAAATGCACATGTGAATTAGCGTTTAAAGGGTTTGTTCATCTCATGTTTTTATAGCATACAATTCAACACAAACAAAGAGAAAATATTTAAACCTATTCACGTTAATCACTAAACATGAGGATACTTAACAAACAGTATGCAAGAAGATTTTAAGCAAGGACTTACTTTTCGTCTGTGGTGTTCCACTCACTACCCATGTATTTGCAGCAATAGATGCTTGCACTGTAGGAAGGCAAGAAAAGAAAGCAATTTCAGAAGAAACCAAGGAGTGAATTATTAATTCTGTAGAAGTTTCAGCATGGAAGAATTTGACCTTTAGGATTCTGAAATTGGATAACCACATCATCCTTGAAGATGTTGACCTCCTCAATACCAGGAATGGTGTTCACTCCTACTCTTTTCAAGGTGCTTTGAAGCCTCTTGTCATCAGTGGTGGTAGTCTTGTGAACTGCCTTCTTCTTCCTGCCATCGATGCACCACAAATATTCATACGAATCCACAGCATAGGACATTGTTTAAAAGACCAGATCCAAAAATACAAGGCCAGGATATCTAGATAGATAGATATCTAAGAGCACATATGAAGAGCCCAATAAAGATATATCTCATGAATGTCAAAAGCTTCACTTATAGCAGTAAAACGGAGGCAGAGACACTATTGGGAAATGATGCATCATAAATGCACGATAATCAAGAAATTCAGTTAGCACCTTAACACATCTTTAATGAGAAAACTATTTAGATCTAAAACAAGCAATTCACTCAAATAAATAATGGCGTAAACCAATCACTGTTACTGCAAAACAAATAGCATTACTTGTGGACGATCAGAATAAACAAGAAAAACACCTGCGCATGCTGCCCTTGCCACCGGTGCGCACGGCACCCGCCATCTTCTTAAGCTTGTCGACATTCATCTGCATAAGAAACACAAGGTGCTTTGCTTTAGTAACGCCATAGAGACAAAAAGGACTGGTCAACTTACTCTCGACACTTAAGTCAAACAGGCAAGGAGCAGCTCTGCTACGATTTCACAAATCTAGGGATGATTTCTCCTGGACTAACACCCTCAATCCATCCAAACAACACGGCCCAGCAGTTAAATCAAACCTAGCAAGTGCCCCGCTGCTTGCATACTGAGTAAATCTAGCCATGGAAGCGCGTTCTAAAACCCCAATCGTGCAATCAGAAAAACAAAAAAAAAAAGGAAAATCACATTATCCCTGCCTATTGTGATATTGTCTATTGAACCACTGCGTAATCAATACAAAAAAAAGAGAAAAAAATCCCAGTCCACACAAAAGCTGCAAGCACGAACTACTGCCGATACAGTGAAGTAACTGCATAGCGCCTAAACTCTAGCTAGTGAGTGCTGCAGGGGAGGAGGAGATGTCGCTGTCTCACCTTGGATAGGAGGAGAAGGTGGCGACGGCGGCGGTGGCGGCGGCGGCGGCGGCGAGGGGGAAATGGATGGGGGAGGGGAAGGGGGGGATTAGGAGATAGGGCTCGGGAGGCCAACCACTGCGAAAGGGCCTTGCTTTTCTTTGCTCGACGGTGTTAGGGTTTTAACAACCGCGAGATCGATCCTAGCCGTCCGATTGTTGCGAGCGCATGGGCGCCATTGGATGCACGCGCGGCGAAAGCGGGTTCGGGTTCTCGGGCGCATCTCCCGTACCCGCTTTGTGTGATTAAACTGCATGATTAGGAGTACTAAAGAATGGCTTTGGACGAACAGGCTATTCTTAATAGGGAGTTTCGTTTCTCAGTTTTCAAAAGTGCCATGTTATCAACAGAGCTCTGAGTTGATAAATAAAATAAGTCTTTCCAATACACGTTTTATTTCACGGTTTCGTATGTTAGCTATAATATTTAATTGCAATGCACGGGATTGGACGGAGTAGAATAAAATAAAACTCTCTAGTCCCTAATGCTAGTTTCAACATATTTCATAGTTTTGAAAACAGTGTATACTCAGTTTTATTCTGATAAAACTCCTTCCCTCTCTCTTGTCATAAATATCTTGTCATATCATAAAAAATGTTGATGTGTCACATCATTTAATGAGAATAAAACTCTTAGGACAATTCCAATGGTCCATGTAGGATAATTTTTATAATATTAATTACCCTTTGGATGATGTGGCATCATACTTACTGTGGAGAGAGAGAAATCGTTTCTCTTTCGTGAAATGATTTTGACTCTTTGTTTGATGGGCGAGGAAACGAGCTATTCTGCGTTGGACTGACTTTCTCGTTTCCTTCCTCGCGTTTCGCCCTCCCTCCAGATCCGCTGCGTCGCCGCCGCTCCAACCGCGCTCCCCACATGCCTTCCCGTGCGCTAGGCTGATCCACGCTAATATCCCGCGCCTCCCGCGCAATGTAGGTGCGAACTTCCCGCGCGAGTTTCTTCCTGCGCTTGTTCATCTGGTCCATTGAGTTCACCCGCGTCAGTTCACCCCCTCTCCAGTTCATCTGCTCGCCGGCACCGTACTCGGCTAGCATCCCCTCTCCTATCGCCATCCAGGCGCGTCCCCATGTTGCTCCACCCAAATCCGTCCCCAATCTCTCCTCTGCCTGGAACACTCATCCCCAATCGTTTTGCAGGCATGAATCTATTGGGGAAGGGAGGCTTGCAGCAAGAGAGAAGATCGAGGAAGCCCAAATCGAGTTCAAGGCGAACTACTAGTGTTCTTGCCGCCACCGTTGCACTAGCCGCTGCAACTCCAGCCGCCGCTGCTCCAGTCGCCGCCGCTCCAACCGGTGTTCCTCGCGCTGCTACATGGTGGCCTATGGTGTCTCTTGGTGCCTCCTCCAATGTTGATTCATGTCCTGCTAGCAGCTCTGAGTGGTGAGGCCTTGCTAAACATTTTTGTTTGCCTCATTGCTGAAAATAAGATCAATGTAAAAGGTGAGGCCCAATAATGCAGCAGTATGTTATCACTACACAACAAGAATATCATTTAAATTGTAGTTCACAAGTCGTTTGCCTGTGGTCAAATAGCATATAGATAAAAGATGAACTTTGAATTATGAGGACTGAAAATGCATTGTTTTAGAGCTAATGATAGAGCTTCGGACCACAGGTTTTTCTTTGAATAAGTAGCACTGATTGTAGGCTTAAATGTTGTAATTTTTTTAACAAATGATCCAATCCAAGAACTAAGGTTTGTTCTCACTATAGCTTCACCCAAACCTGATGTAAGAGTGCATCTTAACATTTTTAATAAATAGGTTTTCGAATGCAAACCTTTCTGGAGGCTTTTTTTTGTCTCGATATTGGTATTGGCAGAAGTCTAAAATATTACTCAGATCTCTGGTCCCAAATATTTCATAGCTGCATCAACAATTCAATTTCATAGTATACCTGGTTTTCAAGTTGATCTTAACTCTCATTGTTTAGTGAAGGATTTCATCATTTTATTCACTTTTTCCAGAAGTTGGGTCAAGCCCTGATTGTAGTGATTAGAAATGTGTATGATAACAAGATAAATTAGTTTGCTTTAATGAAAATATGCAAAATAGTCAGCTTGTATGTTCAGAGGCATACAATAGGCTTACTTTAATTGATGGCAAATCGGTGCCTATGCACGGTGTTGTTAACCTGATGTTGATCTTTGGATGCATATGAGTCTTGACAAAATATGTAGATATGCAGTGGGTTAGATAACTAATTGCCACAATATATCTTTATCTATTAGTACCACAAGCATGTAGTTATTAATTTTCCTTTTCCATAGAAACCACTGCAGAAACTATGCATTGGGGAGCTTAGTTTCTAGGAGATGTTAATTGTGTTCTCTCTCCTCTAGAAACTACCTATAAAAATCATGGGTTGGGACTGCCCTTATGAAACCTTCACTGAAAATAGCCTAATAGTTCATTAGAAAAACAACCACCGTTATGGAATCAATCAATGAATGACCACGCTTATCATTAACCACGATGATGCAATGAATTGCCAGGATGAAGCAATAGCCGCATCATTCAAGCATTTGATTCAATTAGAATTCACACAATCTAGAACACTGGTGAGGAACCAATTAAATGTTCTAGCTAGCGAGGAGAGACAAACATGACTGAACTTTAGCCATGCTCAATATAAGATTTCTGTAAAACTCAAAACAGGTACATAAATCAAAGCACGGCACATCATAGATTGTAACGGTTAATTGGGTGCATATTTGTCACACGCTGTTAGAAGATGTCCGGGATTATCTTCTCTCGTGCCGGAGTAGTCGATCTCGTCATTTTTCACACTGAAAATTGTGTCACCAGTAGAAAACAATGCAGTAAATTCAGAACCATCACATCATAGAGAAGGCAACAGATAAAAAAACGAAAAGAGTATGAATTTACCAATGAATGAAACCCCTGCTTGACGTCTTCAAGAGCTTCCACGTCTATTTTGAATTCATCCGTGCTAATGCCTATTTCCCTCATTCTGCACAGTACATCTGTTACTTAGTTTCAGAGTATCAAAGAATATGTCCAAATGTTGTTAACTGGTAGGGATCTTGTTGAATTACTTAGTCAATATAGCACTCATGTTCATTTTCACGTCGTCAAAGATGCCTGGAATGTGCACCAACTGCAGCAAAAAAAAAAAAGTTAAAGGTCAATGTAGTCAGATCAAACCATGATGATTTGAATTTGCAATATGTCTTGCAAGAATCGTTGCATGAATCGCTCCTTCTGAAATATATGTTTCTCTTGCGCATTACCCTTCAGCGATCCATGTCCATGGATCTCCTATCGGGAAACCGTAAAACAGACAGCTTAACAAGTCAATAGAGCAAACTAAATTGCAACCATTTTAGAAACCAGCATGTTAAATTAAATTGGAAAAAACAAGACGCACATAGTCAAGAAAACTACTTCGAGACAAAAATGTGCAGATAAAACAAATCAACAAACTAGCAGCAGACAGAGCTATGATATAAACATGTATCACAGGAAATGGCAATATAGGGCAGACCTGTCCTGTTTTCAAATTGTCATCTATACGATTCATAAGCCTAGAATTATCTCGAATGCTAGCCTTAATACTCTTGTAATCTTGAGTTTCTGCAATATAAAAGAAAAGATTAAGCACACAAGTTTGCTCAAAGGCCATAAGGATCAGAAGCAAGTTAAATAGTCACAAGTCAATATACATGGGCAACCAAATTTCATTAAAGCCCTTGGGTCTGTACTAAAAAACTATAAATAAGAAACAGAACACCAATAATTGTATCTTTTGGAACTGACAGTGCAACAGCAAAACTAAAGTACTCCAGATGAGAAAATTGATAGAGTCTTTTTAGAGGGTATTAATAACGTTTGAGCCAACAACAATGTAACATAAGTGATCATAGCACGAAATCCTGAATAAACTGAAAATGCCAAAGGTGTTGGAGTGCTGAACCTACTTTCGGAAGAGGCATGTTTGTTCCTTTTCATGTTAGGATCTTCAGTTCCTTTTCCCTGTCCAATGAAATATTACATCAGAAACAATAAAGCACAAGACCTTCCATAAACTAATTGATCGAGACATCAACATTATTGAACAGCAACTAACAGGGATTATATGTCCAGTGATGTTTATGGCGCTATTGAAAGATAAATTATTAAGGCAGCACTCGTTTTAAGTGATATAACATCAATGCATTGTCTAAATATTCCAAACATCTCCTGAGGGAAAGGACAGAATAGCAGAACACTTCTTCCTGAAAGCAGTCAGTGCAGGGTAGCATAGGGGTTTCAGGCCAGGGAAAGTGGCGACATGTGCAAAAGGCCTGCCTCCGTATTGTTACAGGTTACAACAACCTTGATTGTTGAAACTTCCTTTATATCATAACAAACTTTGGCATGCCAACCAAAATGAGTTGTTCAGGTTCAGCTATAGTAGACGTCTAATAAAAGGAGCAGATCTATGTGCATTACTTGTTCACCCTATGTTGGACCTTTTAATATCTTATTTCTTCTGAAAAGAATATTGGACAGATGTGCTCCATGGCATGAAAATAATTGCAAGAATATATCTTCAAAATTGAGAAGAACATGCATGCATTCATTTCTTGCACTTACCTTTCTAGTCTTTCCTCCTGCAGATTCTTTTGATCCCACTCCTGCTTGGGCAGCAGATTTATTCTTGCTCTACAAGGCCAAAAGCTTGATCAATGGAGGTCTATATAGTTATAGTTAACCCCTAGTTACATATGCTATAGTCCATTTGGGCATAAGAAAATGAGATATTGTCTGTTGATCGAAAATGTATAGATGTATGTAGTATGCTATCTACACACGTCCAAAGAATGAAAGAAGTATCAAATACTACCTGAAACCACCGGATTCGCTTTCCAACATCCATTGCAGTTTTTTTCGGAAGACTGTATGCAATTTCGATGCACACGCTGACACTGTCTTGGTTGGCCAACCTACAAAATCAGAGATGGGAGTTTTGCGATACATATGTTTGTCACGAAACAATTGCTCGCACAAAACAATTTGAAGGCAAACGATTGATCCATTGTGCATACCGAGAAAGGCCGTCGAGCAACAGTTTGTCCTCGTCCGGTGACCACACCATGGATGTCTCGTCGCCGCACTCCGACGCCACGCGGTAAAGCTCGGCCATCTCCATCGCCTCGATATAGAGCATGTGTTGCGCCTGCGTCACGGCGGCCGCTGTGGCCGGCGGCTGCGGATAGCCCAACGCCGGCGTGTTAGAGTAAGCGATCTGTTGGACTACTTGGTCGGTGGTCGCCGCCGAGCCGTGCGGATAGTCCCACGCCAGCGTGTGGACTTGGTCGGTGGTCGCCGCCGAGTTGTGGATGGTCGTTTCATTCGTGCCCAGCAGCGAGTCTGCGTCGAATTGGCTCCGCCAGGGCATCATGCCGGAGTCCGTCATGAAGCGTTGGAGGTGGGGCGCCGGCGACTCCTGCTGCGCGGCGCCGGCGCCGGCGCCCAGCCTCCATTGATCGTTACCCTCCATGATGCCGGCGCCAGGCATCGATTGGCCGTCTCGCGCCATTATGTAGTTGAAAAGCTGAAACATCAACTCCGAGTCCTCCGGCGAGAAGTCGCCGCGCGGCGTGAACGCATCGTTTAACGGCTCGATGATAGCGTTGGACGGGTCGGACTCGGAGGGGGCGAAGGGAGCGGGCTCCCCCATGCCGCTCAAACCCGCCCAACGTCCGCTGCTCGTCATCGGTGGAAGGGCGGAGCCGTCGCCGTTGCCGTTGCCGTTGTAGTACTGGAAGGCCGCCGCCGCCTCCCCCATGCTTCCGCCCAGCGTCTGTGGTTGGGCCGAGTAGTCGCCGATGTACTGCTGGAATGCCGACGCTGCCTCCATGCTACCGCCCAGCTTTGGTGGCTGGGCCGAGCACTCGCCGGCGTAGCGCGGCTGCGGGAATGCCGGCGCGGCCTCCTCCGGGTCGCCGCCCTGCAGCATCGGTAGCTGGGGCAAGCCGTAGCCGATGTAGTGCGGTAATGCCGCCTCCCCCGGCCCCGGGTGGCTCAGCCTCGGCTGCGACGCGAAAAACCCGTCAAGCATTAGGAGATCATCTTCGTCCATGGCGGAACCTGCAGGGAAGAAGAGAAATTAAGGAGGAGAGTTTGGGTGTAGATCACCACGGCGATCGGCAACCTAACAAACCAAGGCAGCTACGGGTTTCGGCTTCTTCCTGATCGAGATATTTCAGCTCCGCAGTTGGCGCGGCCAACGCCACCAGCGTCTCGTCACAGCTGCGGTGTCTCCGCCGGCTTGTTCCAGGGCCTGCAGGTGGGCCCACTTTGGGGAAGAAAAAGGGAAACCAGTTGCTGCGTTGGCATCCAACTGGCATGCCACGTCAGACATCCTGACGAACTCAATCATTTTAATTTTTTTTTTTTTTTTGTGGAGGCCTGGCCCTGGAGGGTCCAAATTAAGTCAGTCCAAAGTACTAGAATAATAAGGTTGCATTTGCAAGTCAGACATACTCAGGAATCTGTACACGGCAACAAAGATATTAACTTCAGACTAGGCACTGTTTAAATTGGCTTACAGCCTATTCGAAATGGGTTCTCACTTCTATCTTTTTCTTCCGTTAGCACGTTTCCTAAAACGTAAAACGATATTTTTTTTTGATAAAAACTTTATATATAAAAGTATCTAAAAAATCAAATAGATCTATTTTTCAAGTTTGTAATAGCTAATACTTAATTAATATGATGCTAATGACATTTCTTGTTTTATGTGCGGCTTATAATTCACACATAAAAACCAATTCAAACACTCTCTTAATGATATGGCTTATAAGCCGCACGTAAAATAAAAAACACTATTAGCATATGATTAATTAAGTATTAACTATTAGAAACTTAAAAAATCAGATCTATTTTTTAGAGATACTTTCATATAAAAAGTTTTTTTTAAAAAAATCGTACCGTTCTGTATTTTGGAAAGCGTGCTAACGGAATCAAGAGACTAGCCATAAGCTACAACCTCATCCAAACACCATGTAAGTGCGATGTAAAGATGTGGTAAGATTAAGATCAAACGGACTCTAACTGTTTCCCCTATTTAGTTGAACTACCGAATTTAAATTTGTTTCAGGACTTGTTCACAAGAGTCAAAATTGACTATCGATTACATTTTGAATTCAGAAGGAATACGAGTATAAAACAACTATTCCCTGTAAGCAATAAACTTTGCAATGTCCTCAAGCCCCGCTTCTCTGTAACATCCAGCAATTCGATCAACAACATCGTCCCAATTACCATCCACCGATGCCAAATCCATTAGAAATGCTGCCTCGTCAAGAACCACCTGCACATTGAGCAAACTATGAGTAACACAGATGTCAAATCCATTAGAATTGGGGCAAAGCATCACAGATGTCAGAAGAAGCTAACCACCTGTTCTGGAGCTTTTCCTTTCTTCAGATCCTCACGCTTGCCCTCCTCAGTTACCTTCTCTCTTATAAACTCAATTTGCTCATCCTCCCACCCAGCTAATTCAGCAGCCTCCTGTCACATACAAATATGCATATAGATCAGTCTGTGTTTTCCGGAGGATGGCAAAAACAATATAGGGAAATGCTGGTTCTCAGTAAAGAAAAAGTTTACAATAGCAGAAATCATACTTCGTAACTGCAGCCCAGTGTCCACCATGGTGACTTCAAAGCCACTCGAGCTGAATCTTTGGCTTCAGTTGTACGCCCAACTCTTGAAACAACATTGTAAAAAGCAAGATTACAAAGATAGAGTTCTCTTATGCACATTATACTAGATATTAAATCCGGACCCTTGTGCAAGGTGCTAGCCAGTTGATACAACAGATGACACCACAATTGTCAAAAAGTAGCCCTCCTTTTTTTGATCTCTGTTTATGGTGTTTATAATGTTAGACAACTTTCTAGACTTCTGAATTTGACACCGTACAAAAAGATTGCTCAATGGAGAACTCTTACCAAAATAATATATGTGATCTAGTGACAATTGACATGTTGCTACAAAGGCTTGTATTTCTAGTCAGTCTAAGCAAGCGTGACTAAAGGCATGCAAGACCAGGTTTACAGCAAGTGCTTGCAATGGAACGGCCAGACAACGTAGAATTGCCTGAGAACAAATTCCTCATATTTTGCAACTGATAAGCAGTACAAAATACATGTTCATGCGTAGCATAACTAAATAGCGATAACCTATTGACAGAAAATACAATCACTCAGCTAAAAGATGCTATTGCTAGATGAGAGAAACACAGAATTATACTGCTCTGTGTACACCAATAGTCCAATACCTTTTTAAAATCTCTGCGTTGAACACAAAGGGCCTTCCAAATCCGGGAAAATGATCTCTAGTGTAGAATTCTCCAGTAATTAGAGCTGAAACCTGAAGGGCACAAGCAATTCACATTTATGTTCTGCCATATAGGCATGCAAATGTATCTATGAACGAAAAAAAAAGATATTTACATAATCTCCTTTTTCGAAATGGCGTGATGTTTTCCTCTCTATAACATCCGGAAAGAGTCCGACCTACAGTAAAAAATCAGTAAGTTAGTTGTCTTCTTAGACAGAAATTAATAAATGAGGTGTTAATTAACCCTCAACCTTCTTCAACAAATAGGCATCAAGATCTGCCATCTGCAACTCTTTGAAATCACCTTTTGTGTAAAAGTTTTTACCAGCGTCCCCCACAGCAGACCATAAATCATCAGCGTCACCAGCAGAGATATCAGCCTCAACAAGCATTCTGTGAATATATTGGTTCACCTGATAAATACGAATAAAATGTGAACAGTAATATGTTGCATGTTTACCTACAGTTAAATGAACATTATAATCAAGAAGCAACGTAACTTACATTCTTGGCCAAAAGCCATAGCCCATGATTACGAACTTCCACTACAGGCATTTCCATCCTAACGGTATACATACCTAAAATTAGATACCAGCTCCAGAGGTACAACATGTAGCTAATGGAGGGGCAACTTACCCACTAGGAGCAGTTGGCCATCTCAGTAGTGATGTCAAATTACCTACATTTGGACTAATATGTCAGGTAAGCAGAGGCTTCTCAACTTAAATAATATAAACGCCTGTTTGGAACACATTCAAACCTGCTGGACTTTCTGATAAGGGAACAACAAGTGGAATCAAGCCTCTTTTAGCCCCTGGAGAAACTAGCTTTTCACCTGGCAAATATATTTTTGACAAAGTACTTAGATACTAAAAGTGATTATGTTGTCACTTTGATGTGGAAGTGTTACATAAGTTGCTCGAATCAGTTCTCAAACCCAAAGAGCAAGAGGTGCCCAACCATAGATGACCTCAAATTACATGGCATGTTCCCACTCCTACAATATACATGAACACAATCAAATTGGCCTCGCCTCGGTTCATCACCGAAAGTGAAGTCGTACCTCGTGCCTGGAGCACATTCAGCAACGAGGTAAGATGCTCCGGCGGATCGGTTGCGGCGACTTCCTTAATAAACGACGCGTGATCTGCATTTCAGCAGGCGAAACTATCAGAACCTCAGGTACTAAGCAGCAAACCCCACGGTCTCACTCACCATAAGTGGCGGCGGCGACCGACGGCGAGGCGGCCGAGGAGGAGGAGGAGGCGCAGCGGGCGGCGACCCAGACCGCGCGCGGCGCCAGCAGCACGGACGCGAAGGCGGCCCTGCTCACCGCGGGCCTCATCTCCGCAACCTCGTCTCCTCCGGTCGTCCCTCCCTTAATCTCCTCTGATCCTATCCGCTTTGCGGCGGCGCGGGTCGATCCGGGTGGTGGACGGACGACGAGGCGGCCTCAGCTCAGCTCAGGTGTTGTGGACGCGATCCGGTGGATGACGCCTCCGCCCTCCGTGAGCTCCTCCTTGTTGGGCCTGGCCTCACGCGGAGCTCTTCCACCTCGCGAGGCCCATCTCGAGAGCCTCCAAACCTGTCCCGCTCCTGACAGAGACCCGCCCCGCCTCCATGCGCGGCCCAACCTCCTCAAGGAGCAAATCAGCTGGAATTTTCCATCGCATCAACCACAGCCTCAAAAATTAAAAAAAAAAAGGGACACGAGAGAGAGAGCCCGCGGCTCGCGCGCGACAATCTCTCCCAACCACACTCCCGCAACGGCCAAACAGAGGCTAGCTCGATCGGCTACGCTAAGCTACGAGCTCCTCCTCTCTCCTATCTGTTCCTCTCCCCTCTTCTCTCTCACTGCCAGGCTTAGCTCTCTCTCTCTCTCTCTCTCTCTCATCCGAGGAAGGAGCTGGACAACGACGATCCAGGTATGTGCTTTCCTTCTGAATTTTTTGCCCCCTCCTTTTCATGTTCGCGTGCATTGCTTCTCTTCAGGCCGAGCAAATAATCAAATTTCCCCTTTCTATTCTCTTTATACATTTTCGAATCATGTGGTACGGTCATAAGGATGACGAAATCTTGAACAGATAGGAATAGGATTGGTTCTTGCGCTATTGTCAGTACAATTGCGTGCAAAGCTATGAGGTTTGTGCAGGGTCTGACCATGTATAAACAGTACTAGGAGTAGTTCATCGTAGCACTCACTGCAACCTGTTCTTTCATTTGGTTTAACATGTTTGCATTAATTGTGACATGTTATGTTTTATCAATCTCTGCTTCACTGTTAGTAATTACAAGTTTTAGCATGAACAAATGTTTGTCCCCTCTGCTTAATTTGATGCAGGAATTTGCAAATACAAACGACTTCTATTAATTTTTGTCTAATGTTGCCTTGCCTTCAGATATATCTTCAGTCTCCTCAACCTATGCTGTGGGATGGACGAAGCTCCGGCAACTCTCGGTTCATCCACCTCTCACCAAGAATCCGAGGGAGATCAGTGTCAACAGCAAGGTGATCGAAGCCATGCAGATGCCTCCAATGGCAGCAGCAGCAACGCCGCAGATGGTAAGGCGCGCATCGACACCACTGCGCCTATCGATTCCGTCAAGGGCGCTGTCAGCAAGTTCGGAGGGATTCTTGATTGGAGAGAGGTATTAGTATTACATCTCCGTCGCTAGTCATCTTCTTGTTAAGCTTAAGCCAGTGATTAGCATTTAATTTTCTTGAGATTTTTAAATGGAACAGAGGCGCAAGCAAGTGCAGGATGAGCTCGACAAGGTGCAGGAAGAGGTCGCCGAGTACCACAAGAGATCACAAGAAGCGGAGGACGGCAAGGCCCGAGCGGTGCAGGAGCTAGGCGGCACCAATGGCTCGATCGATGAGCTGAGGCTAAGCTTGGAGAAGGCGCAGGCCGAGGAGGCGCGAGCGCGGCAGGACTCGGAGCTCGCCGAGCTGCGGCTCCGGGAGACGCAACAGGGCGTCAGCGAGAGCACCGCGGCGAAGGCGGAGCTCGCCGTCGCCAGGGACCGCCACGCCACCGCCCGAGCCGACTTGCAGTCCGTGAAGTCGGAGCTGGAGTCCCTGCGGAAGGAGCACGCGGCCGCCTCTGCCGAGGCAGACGCCGCCGCGGCGAGAGTGCGGGGGACAGTCTCCTCGTCGCAGGAGGCTGTCAAGTCCGTCGAGGAGCTCACCGCCGAGCTCGTTGCGCTGAAAGAAGAGCTGGATGCTTCTCACCTCGCGCATGACGAAGCGGAAGAGAAGAGAATGAGAATGGCAATGACGTTGGAGCAGGACAAGGCGCAATGGAAGAGGGAGCTGGAGCAAGCCGAGCAAGAGGTGAAGAGGCTGTCGGACTCGCTAATGGCTACGAAAGATCTCGAATCCAAGGTGGCGGCGGCTTCCGAACAGCTCGTGGGCCTAAGAGCCGAGCTGTTCGCCCGCGCGGTCGAAGGAACAATCGGCGAAGAGGCAGCGACGGAGGAGAAGCCGACGGTGAGCTCCAGGGCGAAGCTGGACAAGACCAAGAAGGAAGTCGAGGACGTGAAGGCGACCGTCGATAAGGCCAAGGACGAGGCCAAGTGCCTGCGCGTCGCCGCCGCGTCGCTGAGCGCTGACCTGGAGGGGCACAAGGCGGAGCTCGCCGCTCTGCGGCGGAGAGAAGGAGTCTCGGCGACGTCTATCCCGTCCCTCGAGGAGGAGCTGAGCCGGGTAACCACCGCGCTCACGGCGGCTCAGGACGCAAGAGCGAAGGACGGCGGCGTGGAAACCAAGATGCCTGCTCAGCTCGACGAGGCGCGGCGAGAGGCGAAGCAGGCCAAGGCCAAGGCCCAGTCGGCGCAGGAGGAGGTCAGCAAGGCCAGGGAAGAGGCGGTCCTTGCCAAGGCCGCCGTCCAAGCCATGGAGGCGCGCCTGGAAGCGGTGACGCGGGAGATACTCGCCGCAACGACGTCTGAGGGGATCGCCGCTGCCTCGGCGGCCGCGCTGCTGCAGGAGGGCAAACCGGCAAGAAATTCGCAAAGCCGGGAGGACGTGGAAGGCAGCGTGACATTGACGGTGGAAGAGTACGACGAGCTGAGCCGGCGGGCGAGGGAGACAGAGGAGGTCGCCGGCAAGCGGGTGACCGAGGCGGTGAAGCAGATCAAGGAAGCCAAGGACGCGGAGGTGCGGAGCCTGGAGAAGCTGGCGCAGCTGATGAAGCAGACCGAGCTGAGGAGGCAGGCACTCCAGGCGGCGAGCTCGGAGGCTGAGGAAGCGGAGTTCGGGAAGCTGGCAGCGGAGCGGGAGCTCAGGCAATGGCGGGCCGAGCACGAGCACCAGCGACGGTTGGCCGGCGAGACCGCCTCGCCGCGCACGGGCCTCGCGGAGATCTCCGTGTTCGACGACGCGTCGGGCGGCGGCGACGGGAGCGGGAACCCGCACATTCTGAGCCCGAGAGGAGGGTACATGCCGAGGACTGAGATGACGGCGGTGGAGGCGGAGACGGAGGCGAAGCAGAGGCCGACATTCTTCCCGCGCATGGTGATGTTCCTGGCGCGAAAGAGAGCTCAGAACTGGAGGTGATCTTCTTCATGCTCAGATCAGATGTGTTTGCGATGAAACTTGTGTAATGTGTATCTATCAAAGAGCTAGTACATTGTTCAACAAATTTTTTACTCGGGAGTTTTTTTGGTTGTTGCCTAGAAACAAATGCTGTTCAGGTAAATAGTGAAATTGACAGATTATTTGCTACATTGGATTGACAAATTCAGATCGATGGTCATGACTGTTAATGAACAGAAATTGCTCCCATCACCACTAAATGCATATGCATCGTACCACTAGAAATGCCATTTTTTTAATAATAGATAGAAATCTAAGAGTGAATATAAATAGTCAAATGTTACACGAATACTTAGATTCTAGGTTTCATAATCGAGAAACAACGAAACAAAACAGAAAATGAAGATAGAAGACTAAAGTGGTGTTCTTTTTAGCTTCGCTTGTGGCTAGTTCCTCGATTTCTATTAGCACGCTTACCAAATGTAAAACGGTATGTTTTTTGCAAAAAAATTCTATATAAAAGTATTTTAAAAAATTAAATAGATCCATTTTTCAAGTTTTTAATAGTTAATACTTAATTAATCATGGGCTAATGATGTTCCTCGTTTTGCACGTGGCTTATAAGACACACCATTCAAACACCACCTAAGCTTCTTTCTTGATATGCTTGACGAGCCCTGCTGCATAAAAAACCGTACTGAATCGATTTTAATATGTAGTCCAAACTCAACATTCCATTCAACTCTGATCGGCTCCTTTGTCACCCTACCCCTACTATTGGCCGGATCCATTCGATCCATATCCGGCAAATTCTAGCTCTTAGTGCCTTCGCTTGCCATCAACATCCAATGGAGGATGAGAAGAAGAAGCTCCTCCGACTCAGCTTGCCACTGTCGTCTTCCTGTCGATGCCATCAGTGCAGTCACCATACATACCAGGGGATAATAGATCTAGCCATTAGGACGGATCTAGCCACCCCGGTCACCACCAACACCACTAATGAGTCTGTCGTCTTCCCTTCTCGCTGTAGATGCCTTTTGTCAACTAAAGGGCATTGGATCTAGCCATTAGGCCGAATCCATCACCCTAAATGCCACCAGCCAGCACCGTTAGTGTGGACTTGTGACGCCCCGCACTTTTAACACTGAAGATAAAAGTGCAAGACTTGGATTACTATTTAACAAATTCCCGTTTTGCTAGATAATAGTCCACATCAGAGATCGCAACAGAGAAATAGCTAGAAACTACCTTTAGTCCATACCTGAAACTCTTAAGGTCAACTATAGTCCATCTTATACTTGCCATGTATAGAACCTATACAAGGGGTTATATAGCAAGAGTGAGCACTTTCGTACTCAGCAAATCCATAATACAATTTAGAGATACATGAATAATAATTTAATAATCTATACTCTATACCCTATATCCTACATCATCATTATCATTCATAATTCATTATTAGGTCTAAGTCGGTTTTGTAAAAGAGGTTTCCAAAATGAAGTTATAAAACCTAATTACACTCATAACATTGAATAGAGTTAATAGTAACTCCTCGTAGCTTCCAATTCAGGAGACAGGCGTGAATCACGATTTAATTTAGCATGGCGCAGGCTTATATCACTTTACCCATAGCTACTCTGAACACGTTTAACTGTCATACTTCACGGTGTGTGACACCATGCTAGAGTATAAGACTTTTTTCCTATTTCCATTTACTACACTCCACGATTGTGTTAGGCCTAACAGCCCTCCACACCACCGCGCTAATATATGTGCCTAGAATGCACTTCATTGGCATTCAATGGGTTTGTCATTGCCCATCCTACTACTACGTACCCATATGGAGTATAATAAACTTCCATAAGATACTAGAACCCGCCCATCTTAAAATGGATCTATGGTCGACACGATTTATACGGTTCCCTGATACGAGTGAAGGGGGTGATTAGTCCTTATATTTATAACCCTATGTAGAGAGAGCCCTGACCTACTATCATCAATCATCACATCCATGAGCTCCCTACCAACTATATTAATATCCCGATGATCTCCATCATCATCAATCTGTCACTCATCTGATCATCAATATTATTAATTTTAGAAAATAATGTTTGATGCAATACTAGGAGTAATAGTTTTATAAAATAGATTTTTAGTTAAAATATAATCATCATCATCTATCAACATGATCAAAGAGAGACCTGCCTGAGTGTCCAAAATTAATTTCACCTTCGGTCATTTGTCCGGTGCATTCCATGCCATATATTGTGTTCTGCAATTTCAACATGTATAATTGTATTTTATTGAATAGAATCTTTGCTCATTCAAATGTACAGGACTAGGTGACTATTATTGTTCCACTAAGTGCAAGTTTTGATATACTTAATAATTGTATTAATTTGATAAGCATGTATTAGCTAATTTATTTAGAGCCTAAATTTAAGTGACATAGTGTTGGGCTGCTTAGTTACAGAGAAATTGTTAAGACTTACTCATATGAACAACTACTGAACCTGCACCAAATTTTTTTGATCTTTCTCTACCCTTTCTTTTAACCAACATACTACTAACTGTAGCCTACATGTGCCAGCTAGCTGCTCCTACAAGCTGTACTAATAGGGCTGAAAACGGTCGAAAATGATCGAAAAAACCTTAAATTATTTTTATTTTCATATTTTGTACTCGGAATCGGAATCGAAAACGGTAATGTCGAAAATAGAAACGGCTTCGAAAAATTCGGAAACAGAGTTGCTCGGTCGGATATTCATCGATATCGGTCGGACATCCATGAATTCGGATCGAAAATAACTTTACCTCATATGTGATGTTTAGATGTTTAGAGTAACTCACATAATCACTAAACATAATAATAACGATGTCACATAATAATTACTCATCACAAAAAGCAATATCAATAATTGTCCAACATGACAACATACAAAAGCGATGACAATATGACAATATCAGACCCTTTACCGAATCCGTACCATCAGTAAATTTCTAAATAAATACGGTAAACTTTAGTAAATTTTCGAATAAATACAATAAATTTCGAAAATGGTCGGTAACCTAGTGAAACCATTTTCGATACAGTTTCCGAGACCCGGTATCAATGAAAAACGGAAAACGCACCGGTACCGAAAAAAACAGAAAACTATCGATAAAATCTGAAAACAGCATTGGTCAGTTCGAAAATTTTAACAACCGTTTTCAGCCCAATGTACTAACGCTACTAATGCCTCCTCCTTCCCCAAATCCTCCTCTAGCTAGCTGCTGCTGACTCCTGCCTCGTCTCTCTCTCTGTTGGCCTAAGCCCCTCATCCAGGACCCCGTTGCCAGCAAGCTCTAGCCCGGCTCCCTAACCTCCCCGCTCTGCGCCCCTGTGCTTAGCCTGCCAACAAGTTGCAGGTGAGCTCCTCCTCCCCTCGCTGCTGCTGCTGCTGCGGTGGTGACGGCGGCTGCTCTCTCTCTCTCTCTCCCTCTCTCTCTCTGTGTCTCCAGCACTTGTGCAGTGATGGATCCAAATTAGTGGGAGAAATACAGTGCTCATGCCATGGCTGCTCTATAAGCTGAAAAGGAAGGCAAGAATTGAGGGGTTCACCTTTGTCTAGTTGATGAGTTCGTCCATGGTCATGTTCCCGCGTTCGTACTAGCGGATCTGCTGGCCTCTCCTCCTCCTTGGGCAAATCACCTCCCCGCCTTGCCGAGTTCTATCCTCCTCCCTTCCTAGCTGGCATGGTGGGGATATAAGCATTTGGTCAAGAACTGATTTGGCTACTGGTAATTGGGGATGAAGGGCTGGTTCTTGCAGTACATGGGGCAGAATCCTGCTTCTGGCTGGTTTGGGGATTTGTTGGACTCCCCGCTACTCTCATTCTTCTCCCATCTGTGCTCAGTGCTCACTACTTGCCAGGTGCTTGGGCTCATATGCATGCACCGGCTTGCATTGCTGTAGCCATGCTTTGACTACTTGACTGAAGTTTGTGATGAAGTGGTGCTACCCTCTTTGTGGTCTTGAATCATTTGACGTGGAGCTATGTGATTGGTGGAATTTTAGTGCTATGGTGAACAGAGGCCCCTCTAATGAGATTGATTCCTTAATTGAGATATGTGGCTTTTTAGTGATAATTAGCCGGATGACGAACCCGACTAAAGTGAGAGGTGCCAGATGGTATTAGCCGATCTAGGTATCTCGATGAACGGTTGAATATACATTGCTTCGTGTATGGTTCTGACGGCAATATTATTTTACATATTAGTTTCTTTTTATTGTGCGAAAAAGACAAGGTATTCTTGTGCACTAGTGTATATGGTTGTATCAAGTATTCTAGTATTGGCGTAAGTATATACCTACATTTGTTTACGGCAACATTTGTTTATACTATATTTCCATATTATTATACTGTGGCTGTACATTCATGTGAATATCATAAATTTTCATGTACCACCATGGATTTGTGAATGGCTTTTTTTTCTTGTTTTCAATATTTATGGTAGCTAACTGATTAATTATCGATATATGGCACATAATCTTTATTTTAAACTGGCTTAGAAGTCCGGGTTGTTTCCCTGCTGCCTCGACACCCTGCCCTATCGCCGCCGCCAAGACGCTCATCGTCGCCGAGGAAGCTGAACACGAGATGGAGCAGAACAACCAACATGTGATGGAGGAGCTGACCACCTTTCCGAGTGGCAGCGAGCAACGCGCCGCCGCCTCTCGCCGTTATCGACACTTGCTGCGGTGTCCTGCCCTGTCGTTGTTGTTGAGGACGTCAAGTTGAGACAGAGCGGAGCGACCACCTTACTGATGGCGGCAAGCTCCATCGGTGCGCTACTGTCACGCCCAGAAATTCACCACAATTTTCAAAGCTAATTTGTGCAATAAATCCCCATCTAGGAATCAGCCGAGGTACACAAATCGATAATTTGATAAATATAACCAAATACGAAATAACGATAAATATTTACAACAGAGACACTTAGTCCTCACACAGGAGAAAAACAGCAGCGAAACGGCAACTAGCATAGCTTCAGCACCAAGCCACAGGCAGCTCAACTAGGGTATAAACCAAACACCAAACTTCTCCTCCTCGCTAAGCTTCACTCTAAAGATTGCAATAATGCAAGATTGAATACCACCCACCGTACTCAACAAGCCACACTAGGGAATGCAAAATAATGCAACAGGATACCAAAGGAAAGGCATAGTATGGCTTATTTGCGTAAAACCGCATTTAAAATATTTGCATTTAAAATCATTGAAAACAGTGTATATTAATTATAGTCAATATTGAACCAATCTCTGAACAACGCTCCAACGCAGTTCAGGCCCAAACCATATTTCCTCCAACCTGAAGCTATCAAATTCCATCATTTATCAGCATTATTAAGTAGTGTGGGACTAATCACAGAAAACATTGCTAGGCTCGTTCATTAACCGCGAGCACGGCTATTCGAATAGTTTTACTCTAGCCAGAGGTGTACCAATTTACCCATAAGACACAACTCCACAATACATCACTGTGCGCCTTAATACCACCACGGTACCTCGGAAAATGAATTGTGACAGGATTATCCATGTAACTCGCACAATAGGAGAGCCTCCCGCCGAACCTCCGGTCTCCGTAGGGGTGATCAAGTACCTACCACAAGACGGTTCGACGTCCGAAGCATGGTCTTATTGTCACTGCCATGTGTGGACTTATTCCAGCCACAAACACACCCTGGTGCCTCCTATTGAACTCGACACACTTCAAACTCCTGCTATCCTATACTAGCTTGTGGTTAGCATGAGAGTTGCTTCGCAACAAGTAGTCCGTGAACCGGTCCTTAATTGTCATGAGCACCGCTAGCAACAATCACAACCCTGGTGCTCACAACCCACCATTTAGTCAAGATTTAGTTGGCACATTAATTAACCAGTCACGACTCACTGTCGTGCAAATATAGCAATTAATCAATATGTAACGACCCGTTTTCCTTTTCCGCTAGTCTTCGTTTTCCCGAGCTCCCCTCCTATCCTGTCAGCTGTGCCTCAGTTTTTCTCCCCGGCTAGCCGACTACCTTCTCCCTTGAGCCGAGTAGATTGCTACTCAGTCCTTGTATCCTGCCCTTCCCCTTGTCTTACTCGGACCTCCTTGCTGCCGAGTAAGCACTGTGAAGTGGCCGACTACCTTGTTGAGACCTGTTGTTTCCTTGTCCCCCGAGTTGCAACCGCCGTTGGACGCCGACTACCGGAGTGGAAAAGAACCAGTCTTCACCTGTCCGCAACACCGCTTGGACCGATGGACAATAACCTGCTGCATCGCTTGGACCAGTGGTCAGTCCGAAGCCCGGTCAGTGAGATTTCTCTAACCTGCCCTAGCCTTGACCTTAATGTCTCATCGCAGCTACAGTGCCTGCCAACTCCTCTGACCAGTTGGACTCCAAGGTCACTCCCTGTCAAATCCTTTGTCAGTTCACCTTGACTTTTTCTCCCTACCCGTTGCCCAACTCCACCGTGCCTCACTCTTGCACGCCGGCTATATATTGAGCCATCCGTGCCCCCTTCTTTCTTTGTTTTGCAAACCGGCCAGCTCCAGCTCTGCTGAGTTCTTGTTCTCCTCTCAAGTTTTGGAGCTCTGTCGCCCGGATTGCAAACCTGGTTCAGCCGACTGCCACCTTTCCTGCAGCCGACTACTTCTTGATCTTTTTCTTGGTTTTTACTTCTCCTGCTTATCAGTGTTTCTTTCTGCTTGTTCAGAGCCTGAACCGGTGGACGATCCAGAAGCCGCCTTCGCCGAGAAGACCCCTCCTTGGAACAAGGCAAGCCTCTTTGATCATTGTTTCCCATATATGCAAAACTATGTTGTTTGGAAATATTATGCATGCTTAGTTTACACCTTTTAAACTGTTGGCCTCGGTTTTGCAAGCGCAACCGATGGACCTACCCAGTAGTAACACTTATTTGGTAGGATGTTGTTATATTCTCCCTTGAAGAGCCCCACAAATGGCACGCTAGCATCCTATCTGAGGATACGATGCCGAGTAGAATGGCTTAGCCCTGCAACGTTGTTTGTCGTTGGGAAAAACGTTGGGTTTTACCAAACTGATTGAAAAACCCGGTACTCCGTGTATCGGCGTGTTTGTGAAACAAATAAAGTTGTGAAAATCTTGATATACAGAGACAGTGCCTGTGTGGCTTGGCTATGTATCATCATTAAGGACCGTTTCCTTTGGGAATTCCATCCGAGCATCTTACAGTGCGACCAGACGGGTGTTATGGGATGCCCCTGGCCGAGTAAATAGTAGGTTTAGGGAAGTTCAGTGCTGACCACTGAATCCTGTGTGGATCTTTCGGCTGGCATTGGATGACTCTAGACTGGCTTTGGAAATGGCCTTGTCACGAATTTCTGGGTACAGGCCAGTACTCGGTGTAATTTTCGTGTCGGATGGGTAAAGCGCACACCCTCTGCAGAGTTTAGCAGAACTGTTCGAACAGCCGTGCCCACGGTTAAGGGCGATGCAAGGTGATTCCCATAGCGTAGATTTGTTTGCCAGTGATTTGTGAAAGTGTTTGATGGAAAGGGAACCGTGACCAGAGTTTGCCGAGTGAGTAAACGGAAGGCCTGTGTGGCCCGAAACGGATCTGTGTGGTCCGGGGTGTTAAGCACCATAAACAAGTGTATGAAAAGTAAACAGGATGAAGATCATGCTCCCGGGTTGTAGCCAGGGCAGCAAAGTTTAAGCCCCCGGGTTGTAGCCAGGGCGGCAATTCAGTCTTCGGGTTGTAGCCAGAAGACGGTGATGAGCACGCTCCCGGGTTGTAGCCAGGGCAGCAGTGTATAGCTAGCTGGTTGTAGCCAGCCTAGCGGGCATTTAGTGCCATGATCATGCTCCCGGGTTGTAGCCAGGGCAGCGATGATGAGCCCCCGGGTTGTAGCCAGGGCGGCCGATTAGCTAGCTGGTTGTAGCCAGCCTAGCGGGCATTTAGTGCCATGATCATGCTCCCGGGTTGTAGCCAGGGCAGCGATGATGAGCCCCCGGGTTGTAGCCAGGGCGGCCGACTAGCTAGCTGGTTGAAGCCAGTGTAGCGGGCATCAAGTGCCACAGCTGAGATTTGGTTGTAGCCGAGTCTCAGGGTCAACGAGTGGTTGTAGCTACTCGGGAGATAAAGGACCAACCAATGCAAAGTAAAAGATAATAAGAACATGTATGATTATGCTTGATTCTTTATGTGGTGAGTTGTTGAAAAGCAACTTGCGGAATGGATAGGGGCGTGAGCCTCTGTCCGACAACAAAAATTTAAGCTCACTAGTGTTTGCAAAGAAAAGAGTTTCTTAAGGCAATTTTCGCAAATGAACCTTTAGCCTTTCTGTCTGACCGACATGGCATCATTTCCGGCTTGCTGAGTACGAAAGTACTCACCTTGTTCATATATATGTATAGTAGGTTTTGGAGAGGAAGACGAAGATCCGACTGCTGCCGAGTTCCTCCAAGACCAGGCCGACTACGAAGACTTCTGAAGGTTTCGAGCCTAGTTCCCAACCGAGCCTGTGGAGTAGTTTTTGCCCAGCTTCCGCCCTGTTCTGCTGTTTCGTTAGTTTACCTGTTGATTATTTTTTTTGCCCATCCCGGGTCTGTCCTGGATGGATCTCCTTGTACATCTATGTAAGTACTCCGTTTATGTATTATTGTAGCTCTGTGTTGTATCATTGTTGTGCGTACCCGACTACTGATCCTGGGATCGGGTGCCTTATGCACATGGTGGCCTTCCACCTAGTCGGGAGGCGCCACAGCGGTGGTATCAGAGCAAAAGGTTGGCCCTAGGAGCGAAACCCCACCCGTGTAGATGTCCTTGAGGATCTTATTTTGAAAACTATCCTATTTGCAAAAGACTAGGACTTGTCTGGGTACCTCTCTCTGCTTTGTAGGATTTTGGAAAAGTTTCTAAACTCTTGGCTATCTCCCTACCTTGGGTTCCTGCGTAAGCTCTTAGGTTCCAGTGCCCCATCTGTCATCTTTTCGTTGGGGCTGGGTTCCCGAGTATATTCCTTGTTCTGCTGCTTGAATCCATCTTGCTAATCTTGTTGCTCCTTCATCTGTTCCATCGGTTTGGTTGCCGATATCCTTGCTGAGCCCCTCTTCCTTTGGTTGCCCTTTTCTAGGACCAGATGGCAGAACGTCAGCGCCGTGCCGTCCGTACCCCGGCCCGCTTGGGTTTTGAAGACCAAGGTCCAGTCCGCAACAACCTGCTTACTGCCGCGGAGGAACAAGAAGTGGAGCAGACCCACGATCGGATGTCAGGAAGTGGCCGTGCAGCCGGCCTTGGTACCTTCGACGCTGCAACAGCAAACCCTGGAGGATTGCCTCAACCTCCTCACCTTCCAGCAGACCCCCAGCAGCTTATGGCCATCCAGACCCAGATCTTGCAAGGCATTGCTCAGAATTTGGCCGCAATGCAGCCTCTTCTCCATCAAGCTCCACCAGCACAAGCTCATGGACGCTCCAAGCTCGCCGACTTCATGAGGTCCCGTCCAGCCGAGTTCTCGCAGACTGCTGAGCCAGTAGAGGCTGACGACTGGCTGAAGGATATGGATAGAAAGCTGAACCTAGTGCAGTGCACACCTGTGGAGAAAACCCAGTTTGCTGCACACCAACTGCATGGACCAGCAGCCGATTGGTGGGAGAACTACTGTGCTGCCCATCAAGATACCGCCAACATCGCCTGGCCCGAGTTTGTTGAAGCCTTCAGAGCCGCACATGTCCCAGAAGGAGTAATAGACATTAAGAGAGAAGAATTCAACAACCTCAAGCAGGGACATTCCAGCATCAGCGAGTACCTGAGCAGGTTCAACCATCTAGCTCGCTATGCACCAGAGGACGTGAACACGGACAAGAAGAAAATCAGAAGGTTTCTGAAAGGGATGAATGTGGCGATGAAGATCCAGCTTATTGCCCATGACTTCCCTACTTTCCAGCACATGGTCAATAGAGCCCTAGTAGTTGAAGACGCGAGGAAGGAGATCGAAGTTTTTCGCAAGCGCAAGGCCTCCCAGATGCAGTCTCGTAGTGGTCCGAGTACCAGGCCCTATCTCCCCAGTCCTTCCCGTCAGTTTGCCCCAACCCAGTTTCAAGAGCGGGTGTTTCGCCCATCTGTTTCTCGCCCGGCTTCTTCTGTTCAGTCCCGACCCCTCAGTGCAAGTACCGGTGCAAGTCGCCCTACCCCAGCCGGCCTTCAGCAGAGGAATATCCCGAGTGCCCCAGGAAGCCGATGCTACAACTGCAACGAGTTGGGTCACTTCGCCCGACACTGCCCCAAGCAAGACTCTGCAGCCTCCGGACGCCCCAACGCCAGCGCTTCAAGAGCCCCTGTGTTCAGTCGAGGACAGCCGACTACACATGCTAGTGGATCTGCCTACCGTGCCCCTCCAGCCCTTGGACGTGGCCGAGTCAATCATATCCAGTCAGAGACAGCCCGAGAAGCTTCAGATGTGGTAATGGGTACGTTTCTTGTCAACTCCGTACCTGCAATTGTTCTGTTTGATTCTGGAGCATCGCATTCCTTTATTTCTCAATCTTTTGTGGATAAGTATGGTTGGGATGTTCAAAGTCTTAGGATACCTATGGTCATACACTCCCCTGGCAAGGAGTTTAGGTCAGACCAATCTTGCCCTGGAGTTACCTTGGTAATTAAAGGAGTTAGTTTCTCAGCCAACCCCATTATCCTGGAATCACAAGGCTTGGATTTGATTCTTGGCATGGACTGGTTAGCTAAGCATAAGGGCCGAATAGACTGTGCAACCAGCACCATAACCCTGCAGTGCCCTTTTGGACAAGAAGTAAAGTTTGCCTCCCTTGGAAACCCTAAGAACCGACCCCTCCTGAGCTCGGTGCAAATAGTCCCTTTGGAAGAAGTGCCGGTGATCAATGAGTACCCTGATGTCTTCCCAGACAGTCTACCCGGAATGCCCCCTGATAGAGAGATTGAATTCTCTATAGAGTTGCTACCCGGCACAGCACCCATATCCAAGAGGCCCTATAGAATGGCGGCTAAAGAGTTAGCCGAAGTGAAAGAGCAGATAGAAGAACTTGAGAGCCTGGGTTTTGTGCGACCTAGCACATCACCTTGGGGAGCTCCAGTGCTCCTAGTGGAAAAGAAGGATAAGACCAAGAGGATGTGCGTTGATTATCGCGCACTGAATGGAGTAACCATCAAGAATAAGTATCCTCTACCAAGGATTGACGACCTGTTCGACCAGCTGCAAGGAGCTAAAGTTTTCTCCAAGGTTGACTTGAGATCAGGATACCACCAATTGAAGATCAGGCCTGAGGATATACCCAAGACAGCTTTCCTGACCCGATATGGATTATATGAGTATACGGTGATGTCCTTTGGACTCACTAATGCTCCAGCTTTCTTCATGAGTCTTATGAATAAGGTATTCATGGAATATCTCGACAAGTTTGTCGTGGTATTTATGGATGATATCCTAATCTTCTCCAAGGACGAGCAAGAACATGTTGGACACTTGAGAATGGTTCTAGGAAAGTTAAGAGAGCACCAGTTGTTTGCCAAGTACTCGAAGTGTGAGTTTTGGCTAGACCGGGTTGCTTTTCTCGGGCATGTGGTCACTGCCCAAGGAGTAGAAGTGGACCCGGGGAAAGTAAGAGACGTGCTTTCTTGGAAATCCCCGACTACGGTCACGGAAGTGAGAAGTTTCCTAGGTTTGGCTGGTTATTATCGGAGATTCATTGAAGGATTTTCAAGGATTGCCAAACCCATGACAGAATTGCTAAAGAAGGAAAAGAAGTTTGAATGGAGTGACGCCTGTGAGAAAAGTTTCATGGAGTTAAGGAAAAGGCTGACTACCCCACCTGTGTTGATCCTTCCGGATATCAGGAAAGACTTTGAGGTATACTGTGATGCATCCCGACTAGGCATAGGCTGTGTGCTTATGCAGGAAGGAAGAGTGGTTGCGTATGCCTCAAGACAGTTAAGACCCCATGAGCTGAACTACCCGACCCATGACCTAGAGTTGTCAGCAGTAGTGCATGCCTTGAAGATATGGCGACATTACCTAGTCGGAAATCGGTGTGAAGTATACACTGACCATAAAAGCCTGAAGTATATCTTCACTCAGACGGAGCTTAATCTCAGACAAAGAAGATGGCTTGAGTTGATTAAGGATTACGACCTTGGAATACATTACCACCCTGGCAAGGCAAACGTTGTTGCCGATGCCCTCAGTCGGAAAGTCCATTGTAATGCCATCTTGACCCCGCCCCTTCAACCCGAGCTAAGTCGAGAACTGGAAAAGCTAAGGATAAATATGGTCAAGCCAGGAACGCTGGCGACTTTGCTGATTCAGCCCACTTTGGAGGACCGGATCAGAGAAGCTCAAGAAGTAGATGAAAAGATTGTATCTCTAAAGGAAAGCATGACCCAGGGAAAAGCCCCCGAGTTCTCCATTGACAGCAAAGGAACTGTTTGGTTTGGGAAACGCATTTGCGTGCCCGACAGAAAGGAAATCCGAGACTTGATCTTGAGAGAAGCCCATGAGTCCGCTTATTCCATCCACCCAGGAAGTACCAAGATGTATAAGGATATTAAGGATCATTACTGGTGGCCTGGAATGAAGCGAGATATTGCCGAGTATGTCGCAGTTTGTGACATTTGCCAAAGGGTTAAAGCAGAGCATCAGAAGCCAGCAGGATTGCTTCAGCCCTTAAGGATACCCGAGTGGAAATGGGAAGAAATAGGAATGGATTTCATCGTTGGATTACCTAAGACCCCGGCAGGACATGATTCCATCTGGGTAATAGTGGATCGACTGACCAAGGTCGCCCACTTTATCCCCGTCAAGACAACCTACCCGGCTAAGAAGCTAGCCGAGCTGTATCTGACCAAGGTTATCTGCCAACATGGAGTCCCAAAGAAGATAGTGTCTGACCGAGGAGCTCAGTTCACCTCCCACTTTTGGCAAAAGTTGCATGAGACAATGGGCACTAACCTGAACTTCAGTACCGCATATCACCCCCAGACGGATGGACAAACCGAGAGAGTCAACCAGATCGTGGAAGATATGCTGAGAGCATGTGCCCTGGATTTTGAAGGAACCTGGGATCTCTGCCTGCCTTATGCCGAGTTCTCCTACAATAACAGCTATCAAGCCAGTATCCAGATGGCCCCCAATGAAGCTCTATATGGACGCAAGTGTAGAACCCCACTCTGTTGGACAGACGTAGGAGAAAAGATGGTTTTTGGACCAGACATTTTGAAAGAGGCAGAAGAGCGAGTTAAGGTTATCCGAGAGCGCTTGAAGACAGCCCAAACCCGGCAGAAGAACTATGCAGATAATCGGAGACGAGAGCTCGAGTTTCAGATAGGAGACCATGTGTATCTCCGAGTATCACCCCTACGAGGAACAAAGAGATTTGGAATGGGTGGAAAGCTAGCGCCTCGCTATATCGGACCTTACCCTATCGTCGACAGGCGCGGAGTAGTGGCGTATCAACTGAGGTTACCCGAAGAACTCTCTGACGTCCACGACGTGTTCCATGTGTCCCAGCTGAAGAAATGTCTTCGCATCCCTGAAGAGCAAGTTCCGTTGAAAGAGATCGACGTACAACGCAACCTCACCTACAAGGAACGACCTATTCGGATTTTGGAGACAAGGGACAGACGTACCAGACGAAAGACAATCAGATTCTGCAAGGTGCAATGGAGTAACCATTCGGAGGATGAAGCTACATGGGAACGAGAAGATCGCCTTCAAGCTGAGTACCCGGAGCTCTTCGCCGAGTAACGGAATCTCGGGACGAGATTCTGTTAAGTGGGGGAGGTTTGTAACGACCTGTTTTCCTTTTCCGCTAGTCTTCGTTTTCCCGAGCTCCCCTCCTATCCTGTCAGCTGTGCCTCAGTTTTTCTCCCCGGCTAGCCGACTACCTTCTCCCTTGAGCCGAGTAGATTGCTACTCAGTCCTTGTATCCTGCCCTTCCCCTTGTCTTACTCGGACCTCCTTGCTGCCGAGTAAGCACTGTGAAGTGGCCGACTACCTTGTTGAGACCTGTTGTTTCCTTGTCCCCCGAGTTGCAACCGCCGTTGGACGCCGACTACCGGAGTGGAAAAGAACCAGTCTTCACCTGTCCGCAACACCGCTTGGACCGATGGACAATAACCTGCTGCATCGCTTGGACCAGTGGTCAGTCCGAAGCCCGGTCAGTGAGATTTCTCTAACCTGCCCTAGCCTTGACCTTAATGTCTCATCGCAGCTACAGTGCCTGCCAACTCCTCTGACCAGTTGGACTCCAAGGTCACTCCCTGTCAAATCCTTTGTCAGTTCACCTTGACTTTTTCTCCCTACCCGTTGCCCAACTCCACCGTGCCTCACTCTTGCACGCCGGCTATATATTGAGCCATCCGTGCCCCCTTCTTTCTTTGTTTTGCAAACCGGCCAGCTCCAGCTCTGCTGAGTTCTTGTTCTCCTCTCAAGTTTTGGAGCTCTGTCGCCCGGATTGCAAACCTGGTTCAGCCGACTGCCACCTTTCCTGCAGCCGACTACTTCTTGATCTTTTTCTTGGTGTTTTACTTCTCCTGCTTATCAGTGTTTCTTTCTGCTTGTTCAGAGCCTGAACCGGTGGACGATCCAGAAGCCGCCTTCGCCGAAGAAGACCCCTCCTTGGAACAAGGCAAGCCTCTTTGATCATATTGTTTCCCATATATGCAAAACTATGTTGTTTGGAAAATATTATGCATGCTTAGTTTACACCTTTTTAAACTGTTGGCCTCGGTTTTGCAAGCGCAACCGATGGACCTACCCAGTAGTAACACTTATTTGGTAGGATGTTGTTATATTTCTCCCTTGAAGAGCCCCACAAATGGCACGCTAGCATCCTATCTGAGGATACGATGCCGAGTAGAATGGCTTAGCCCTGCAACGTTGTTTGTCGTTGGGAAAAACGTTGGGTTTTACCAAACTGATTGAAAAACCCGGTACTCCGTGTATCGGCGTGTTTGTGAAACAAATAAAGTTGTGAAAATCTTGATATACAGAGACAGTGCCTGTGTGGCTTGGCTATGTATCATCATTAAGGACCGTTTCCTTTGGGAATTCCATCCGAGCATCTTACAGTGCGACCAGACGGGTGTTATGGGATGCCCCTGGCCGAGTAAATAGTAGGTTTAGGGAAGTTCAGTGCTGACCACTGAATCCTGTGTGGATCTTTCGGCTGGCATTGGATGACTCTAGACTGGCTTTGGAAATGGCCTTGTCACGAATTTCTGGGTACAGGCCAGTACTCGGTGTAATTTTCGTGTCGGATGGGTAAAGCGCACACCCTCTGCAGAGTTTAGCAGAACTGTTCGAACAGCCGTGCCCACGGTTAAGGGCGATGCAAGGTGATTCCCATAGCGTAGATTTGTTTGCCAGTGATTTGTGAAAGTGTTTGATGGAAAGGGAACCGTGACCAGAGTTTGCCGAGTGAGTAAACGGAAGGCCTGTGTGGCCCGAAACGGATCTGTGTGGTCCGGGGTGTTAAGCACCATAAACAAGTGTATGAAAAGTAAACAGGATGAAGATCATGCTCCCGGGTTGTAGCCAGGGCAGCAAAGTTTAAGCCCCCGGGTTGTAGCCAGGGCGGCAATTCAGTCTTCGGGTTGTAGCCAGAAGACGGTGATGAGCACGCTCCCGGGTTGTAGCCAGGGCAGCAGTGTATTAGCTAGCTGGTTGTAGCCAGCCTAGCGGGCATTTAGTGCCATGATCATGCTCCCGGGTTGTAGCCAGGGCAGCGATGATGAGCCCCCGGGTTGTAGCCAGGGCGGCCGATTAGCTAGCTGGTTGTAGCCAGCCTAGCGGGCATTTAGTGCCATGATCATGCTCCCGGGTTGTAGCCAGGGCAGCGATGATGAGCCCCCGGGTTGTAGCCAGGGCGGCCGACTAGCTAGCTGGTTGAAGCCAGTGTAGCGGGCATCAAGTGCCACAGCTGAGATTTGGTTGTAGCCGAGTCTCAGGGTCAACGAGTGGTTGTAGCTACTCGGGAGATAAAGGACCAACCAATGCAAAGTAAAAGATAATAAGAACATGTATGATTATGCTTGATTCTTTATGTGGTGAGTTGTTGAAAAGCAACTTGCGGAATGGATAGGGGCGTGAGCCTCTGTCCGACAACAAAAATTTAAGCTCACTAGTGTTTGCAAAGAAAAGAGTTTCTTAAGGCAATTTTCGCAAATGAACCTTTAGCCTTTCTGTCTGACCGACATGGCATCATTTCCGGCTTGCTGAGTACGAAAGTACTCACCTTGTTCATATATATGTATAGTAGGTTTTGGAGAGGAAGACGAAGATCCGACTGCTGCCGAGTTCCTCCAAGACCAGGCCGACTACGAAGACTTCTGAAGGTTTCGAGCCTAGTTCCCAACCGAGCCTGTGGAGTAGTTTTTGCCCAGCTTCCGCCCTGTTCTGCTGTTTCGTTAGTTTACCTGTTGATTATTTTTTTTGCCCATCCCGGGTCTGTCCTGGATGGATCTCCTTGTACATCTATGTAAGTACTCCGTTTATGTATTATTGTAGCTCTGTGTTGTATCATTGTTGTGCGTACCCGACTACTGATCCTGGGATCGGGTGCCTTATGCACATGGTGGCCTTCCACCTAGTCGGGAGGCGCCACACAATAATTAATCATAAATGAGTCATTAATTACCCACATAAAATGACGCTAAAGTTTCTAGGCATGGCTAAGCAACATCCTAAATAATTTAGCCAGATAAATAATTAAACATCCAGCTAGTCAATATTATTACTCAGGATATCAAGGTATAGATAACAATAACAAAATGGCCATAAATGTCAAGGAATATGGGCTATTAAATAATTACCCGTAATAATATCATTCTAAAGCATTTCATGCAATAACTTTAAAATAAAATAGCTTTCGCAAATGGGATCAACATGCTCAAGGAGATTGTTGTGTGACTTGCCTTGCAAAAGAAAACGTCTTCAACTGCTCTTCCGAACTCTTCCGCAGACTCCGCAATCTTCCGAATCGGCAAAATATACGTAACTACACGTAAAACGATAAAAATCCTAAGAAACTCCAAATAAACAGTACATAAAAATACATAAACAAATAGATTATGATTTTAGATGAATTTAGGAAGAAGAACGGGTCGAAACGGAGTTCAAACGGAAAATATATGGCTTTTGGAATATTGAATTCAGAATAAATCCAAAAAGAAATAGAAAAGGAATATTCTTGGAATATTCCCTCGGAAATTAATTAATAATGGAATTACTTTGGATGAGTATTGGTTGTGGGGCTCCTGTCAGCGGCTAGGTTCACACGGACTGGGTCCATGGATCAGAGGATGGGGTGGAATGGAAGACCGATGTCTTGGCGACACGCGATGATGAGGTGGCACTGAAGTAGATGCCTACATGGAAATTAGGGCTAAGATGACCGTTGACTGAATTAAAAAGATCCAACAGATAGGATTAGGTCTTGGATAATCCAACAGTCTAAATCGTTCCGGTATTTGATGTGAATCCAAAGGCTTGAACGGGTGGGAATAAAATGAACTGCTAGAACTGTCAAGCTACAGTGCTCAGGCCCCGATGGTCATACACAGAGAGGCTTCATGGTGGGACCCGCATGTCGGCAGCCCGGGCTGGGGAATCGGCTCCCTGTTCTGACCATGGCATCGACGCGGGTGGTGGAGGACGGGAGCGGCAGAGGACGGCGGCACGGTGCGCAGGGGAGGAGCAAGCCGAGGCTGCAGTGAAGATGGCAACGATGACAATGGCAACCTCTGGCGACAGCGCAGCTGGCGCACGGGAGAGGGGCGACGGCGCTACACAGAGAACGGCGACAGCGCACGGGAGCAGCAGAGGGGTGGCGCGACGGGGTGGCGGCGGCGCTCTGCCTCAGGGCGATGCGGCAGCGGAGGAGGCGGAGGCGCTAGCGCGGCGGCAGCATGCAGAGACGACGGTGGCCTGGCGCTGGCGGCGGCTGGGCGACGACGAGCCGGCAAGGTGGAGAGGGGAGTCGGGCTCCGGGTAGATGACGACGTCGGCGGCCATTGGCGGCACAGCAGCGACGCATCGGCGACGACGAAGGACGGCAGCAGGCGACGGCTTGCAGCGACGGCGCGAGGTGGGCGCACAGGAGCAGGCGCAGGCGCTGGCGACAGCAGGGCGGCGCGAGGCAGCTTCGGTGCGGTGGCGACGCATCAACGACGACTGTGACGACAGGCGACGACACCGAGTGGCGGAAGAGACGGCCTAAAGGCAGCGCGGCGGACCGACGACGGAGCAGCGACCCGGGCGACGCGACGGCGGACGGCCAGGAGGGAGCGGGCGACGGCCGGCGCGACGACAGCGAGGGCAGAGACGACGGCGCGAAGATGCTCACCAGCGACAGCACGGGACGGCGACAGACGGCGGCAGCGCACGGGAGCAGAGCAAGGCGGCGGCGCTGCTTTCTTGTTGGGCGGCGGCTGACGACGGACTACGGCGCGGTGGCTTGGGCGAGGCGGCACACAGGGCGACGGCGGCAGGGAGCAGCGGGGCTAGGGCTAGGGCTTCTAGGGCGGCGGCTGCTATAGATATGGGGCGACTTGGCGGCGGATTCGGCGGCGGCCGTTGCGGGCGGAGGCGCAGGGGACGGCGCTGGGCCGAGATTGGGCGCAGGCCAGCGCGGAGGCCGAGAGGCTCGGGGCCGGGGCGGCAGCAGGCTGCGCGGCGGTGCGGGTGAAGGAGGCGGGCAGGCCGGGACAGGCGGTGGCAGGCCGGGCCGGGGCAGCGCGAGGGGCACAGGAGCTCGGCCAGGGGAGCCCGAGAGGAAGAAGGAAGGAGGGAGGAAGAAGAAAGGAAAAGAAAGAAAGAAGGGGAAAAAGGAAAAAGAAAGAAAAATAAGAAAAAGGAGAAAAAGAAAGCGGTTTTTGGGAAAATTCTAATTTTCGCAAAATTGGAATTTGGAGGATATTTAGGTATTATATTTTTTTGATATACTCTGAATATGAGGATATATACATTCATACATATATATACATGCGTATATATACATAGGTATAAATATATATATTGGACATCGAACAGTATTTGGAAGTAATTAGAAAGCAGAATATATGTAGTGGGGGTCCGGAAGACAGAATATTTTGTGGGATTCAGAGAATGAAGAATATTTTTCCGATGGAAATTTGGGGAGTACAATATTGGAATATTCGAGGAATATCTAGGGAATCAAATATCAAATTATTCTTCGGGTTGGGAATTGGAGGAGATTTTTCGGGAACTAGGAAATGGAACATTCCGAATAAAATATTTCGGGATTACGGAATTGACGAGGGTGTTTTATTAGGACCAGAATTTGGAGAAATCTCAGACGATTAGAGATTTGGATTTATTTTGACAGAAAAGAGGTTTAAGGGAATATGTGGGATTTACCTCAAAGGGAAATATAGATATTTCGAATACAAAGGATCTCGGATTGGGAGTCCAAAAGAGTTCTAAAGTTTAAAAAATGAATTAATCCGTAACTCCAAATTTAGGTTTTCGAGGTGACTTTAGGGTTCTGGGAACGACACAAAACCCTAGAAGAAAAAGGATGTCAGAGTTCACGATGAATGGGGAGACTTCAAAGGACTGAATCAAGAACGACCCGAACAGAGAAAAGAAAAAGGAATTTATTTATATTTATGTAATTACTTTAGTGATCTTTATAGCATTAAAATTAATTCTGTAGCTCTAAAAAATCCGAGAAAATTTCAGAGAGTTTATTAAATCATGGGGAATTTACCAGAAGTAAATGCCACCATGGAACACGAAGAATTTACTATTATAAATACTCAAACGCTTAAAATACTCCGACAAAACCCCTGGAATACAAAAGCATACAAGTATTTATTTTAAAATTTAAACTTGGGATTTTTAATATTGGAAATTTCAAAATTTTGTTCAAACTCTTTCTCAAACAAATATTTTCTAGTGTATTCTTATATTTCCATTTACCCACGATAATTTTTAATTAAGACAATTTTCAGGGCGTTACAGCCACCATGAAGCGGGGCGGCGTCCACCTCCGCATAGCCACTAGAGCTTGCAAAGTCGACCGGCCCCACCGCCAATGCCGCTTGTACCGCCGCTTCCACCACCACATGGTGAAGTGATAAGCACCCACATAATACTATACACGAGAAGTAAATTCGCATAAATTCTACACATAAAAATCAACATGTAACATTAATTATACTATGATGACTACCTGAGCAACAATTCACATTAGAAGTTGGTGTGCATTAACATACCCAAGAATGTAGTGTAAATATGTTAACCGATAAGTATTAATAATATAAGTGAAAGGGCCAAACCAGTTGGTAATTATTAAGTACAAATACAAAAACTAAACTTTCATATCTTTTGAAGAGTAAATAGATATCATTATAAACTACGACAATTTGTATGTTACCACAATCTTAAGCGGTCTCAAGGACATATGTTTGTGTGCTCGCCTTTTGGATGGCTGTTAGATTTCTCACCTTTGGATCTTGTTCTAAACATGCAGAAGACCATCAAAATGATTACTAACACAAAAGAAAAATGAATCGAACCAGTGTGTTAATATGCAAAATGGTGCCAGAACCTACATAGGAAGAATCCTAGGCAAGGAACGAGATAGAGAGAAATGAGAGCCTGAAGTTGTATGCGCCTTCTAGTGTGCACATTTTAATAAGACAAACATACAGTTTTCGACATTGGCACAAGAAATATAGCAATATGCATCTGAATATATACCCCTATAACCTAGCACTATCATCTCCAGCCATTATCCAAACATACAGTTGGTGAAAGGCTTATGACCTAGCCTTCTAGTATGAAACATTGAACTATGGGTGCTTTTGTTGTTGGTGATAGGCTTGTGTTAGCCTCCTTTTGCATCTAACCTTAAGACATTAAACTATGGTTGAAAAGACTGTCTTTTTCTCTCCTTTTGTATCTAAACTATTTGTGATGATGTCTTATGTGAACAATGAGATGATGTCTTATAAGTGGTATGTTTGGAAAAAATTATCTATTCCATGTCTTGTGAACTATTATTGTGATGATGTCTTATGTGAACAACAAGATGAGAGATTGTTTGCCAAGGGGGTATTCTCACCATCTCATCCAAAAGATGACCATAACAGTTTATCCATCCAACCAAATGTCGATGTTTTACACCGGCAATAATAACACAGGGCTACTCAGCGATAGAAAATCTGATGGATTGCAAGGGAACATAGGAGAGTTTTATACTGGTTCAGGCCCTCGATGTGAGGCAATACCCTACGTCCAGTTGTGATGTATTCCTTTGAGGGAATATGGTGGTGGTTCTGATGAACTCTTGTGATCGTGGTCCTCTCCCCTCAGGGGGCGCCCTGCCTCCCCTTATATATTGGGAGGCAGGGATACAGGATAAGGATCCCAGCCAGATACGGCCAAGGGATTTCCTTCTTAGAGATAGAAACTTATCTGACTAAGACTATGTTTTCCCTATCGTACAAGGCAAAGTCTGCCGTGTGCTATCTTATCTCTAACTACATGATTCGGCCCATTCTCTATCCGAGTGGCCCATATGCTGATGATGAGGTACCCGGGGCCCATGGCCTCCACAGTAGCCCCTGAGACCTTCATAGTTGAGTCACAGCTGATGCCAAATGCTCATCCTCCACGGTGAAGATTGCCCGAGTGCGATGCTCCCGAGTACTCTTTGTCCGAGTAAGTCTTCTTTCCGAATCCTGCTTCATGTCAGCTGGTAGCGAGGCTATGAAAGGCTTCATGTAGATGTATGAATAGTGTGCGCCGAATAGGCGTACCTATTAGGTGTAGCCCCCGACTTTGTGCTTAATTATGAAGATAATTAAACATAAAGTCAAAGATCTTTAACCTGATAGTCTTTTCCGAGTAGTATACTACTGGTATATGGGACTCTTCGGTATCATGTCAACCGGAATAAACTTTATAGTCTTGCCGAGTAGGGAACTAGTCGTATGTAGGACTCTTCGACTTCGTGTCAGTCGAAATGTGTGTTTATAGTCTTGCCGAGTAGGATGCTACTCGTATATGGGACTCTTTAGCTTCATGTTAGCTGGAAAGGGGGTTTATAGTCTTTCCCGAGTGGCATTCTACCCATAAGTTAGACTCCTCCATATCATGTCAGCGGGAATGAGAAATTTATAGTCTCTCCCGAGTAGTGCACTACTCGAAAGTTAGACTCCTCAGCGTCATATCGGCTGGAATAATGTTGCTCATGGCAACTGATGGCCACGCATGCAGGCCGAGTACCACTTTATGAAAATAAATCTACGGCGTGATCAGGTGTACTCGAGATAGATACCTGTATCCCAATTTTAATGAAGACCAGCTTGTGATCCATGTAAGGATACATCCTCGAGACCTGGTGGATAAAACAAATACCCAAACATATATGTTTAGTAATAAGGCTCTCATGAAGTATATCTGTTTACCTCATCGGCTTCTGTTGGTAGCACCAGCGCTATAATTTCAACTTAGCCTGTGGGCGGCCCATATGGAGCATGCTACTGTAGGAACTCATGTCTTGGTGGCCCAGTGCCAACTATGTAGGCCTAAGCCCATTTAGTCGGCATAGGCTCTATAAAAAGCGGGGAGAGAGAAAAAGATTCCTCTATCTTCCCCAAATCAGCCAATCGCTTCGTCTTCCGCCTCCGCGCCCAACTTTTCGCCTCCTGCTCGGCTAGGGTTAGCTGCTGTTGCTGTTCCCCGCTCGAACTCGGGCGATTCCAGTCCTTTTCGTCTGTTCCAAGCCCCCAATCGCTTTTTCCTCAAATCTCTCCACCCCCAACCATGTCGAAAGCTTCGGATCCTATGGGTGCGCCGGGGGATGCCTGGCCGACTTCGAATTGCGGCTCGGTGAAACTGAAGCTGCTAGAGAGTCAATTGAAGTTGCCCAGCCAGGAGGTGATCTGTTGGCGGCCGGCTAAGGGTGAGTCGGTTCCAAATCCCCAATCTGGCGAAACAGTAGTTTTTGCCTCTTTTTTCGATCGGGGTTTGTGCCTTCCCTCTTCTGCGTTCTTTCGCCGCATCCTTGACTTCTATGGGTTGGAGTTGATGAATTTGAATCCCAACTCGATTCTTCAAATCTTCATATTTGTTATTCTCTGCGAGTGCTTTTTGGGTGTGGAGCCCCATTTTAATTTCTTCAGGCATCTGTTCCACATCAAACCCCAGCCCTCCAAGAATAATATCAATATGATTGGGGGGCTGGTCTCCAGTTGAGGAGTGATGGGAAGAAAACATATCTTGATCTTCCCTTGAAATCTTCCTTGAAAGGCTAGCACAAGGAGTGGTTCTATTGTGCAGATCTGGCTTTCTCCTTGCGTCCATTCACCGGCTTGCCACCAGTAGTTTCACCAAATTGGTCAGCAGATCCAACCTTTGAGAAGATGGGCCAAGTGCATCAATTGTTAGGGAAATTAGATAAGCTTAAGGAAGCTGGCCTGACTAGGCCTTGGGTAGCCCGGCATTTCCTGACTTGGCGCATCCAGCCGCTGAAGCTAAGGAGCGCGTTCGGCTGGGATTTTCAGGGCAAATATGATCCTGACCGAGTAAGCCACGAGTCGGCCAACAAGTACAAGGTGACCGAGACCCTGTTTGGTTACTTCTCCGAGGGGGTGATCGAGACCGAAGATGATAAACGCCGGACCACAGCTTATAGCTTCCTTTGGCCCCGTCCCGAGGTAATCTTTGTCCTTCTTGTGTGACGAGTGCCTGTGGGCTTGTATCTGTGATTGCCCAGCATTGTGTGATGTACTTTGTTGATTCATCTGTAGTGGTGCGAGGAGTTCGACGAGGACTCCCGCCCGTTGTCAGCCGTTAAATCGAAGAAGAGGCCGAGGAGCCCCCTTGCTGCCCAACTCGACTCCAAGAGAGCGGGGAAAAAGCCTGTTCTATATCGGGGCGAGGGGGCCATGACGCCGTGTGCCGTGGTAGGAGGTTTGAAGATAAAGGACGCCGCCGCCGCGGCACCCAGGCGATCAAGTCCCAGGTTGGGATCAGTATGGCCGAGCTCAACATTGCCGAGCCCGGCAAAAGCAGCGCCGAGTACACGGTCCGAGCAAGCGCCGCCAAGTAGACGGATGCCCGAGTCGGACACGCCACCAACGGGGCCGCCTCCAGTTGCCACACCGCCGCTGACTGCTTCGCCAACCAGGTCGACAACCGGGCGTAGCGCTCCGCCAGGACCCGGATCGCCCGGCGGGAAGCTCAAGCTCTCCAAGAGGTAAGCTACTCCGGATCTTCTGAGATTCTTGTCTGTTGCAGTAGTATTTTGATGTCTGTTTTGCCATGCAGGAAGCGTGCCGATATCGATCTCAAGGAGACCGCTCCAACCGCTCCCCTTGAAGAACCCGTCCTAGCCGAGCCGGCCCCCGCGAGCACACCCGCTGAGCCGGTGGCCATCCTAGTCATGGAGATTGAGGTGGTCCCGACTACGGGGCCGCTGGTGCCGCCCGACCAATGGGCGTTTACTGAGGTTGCTGCCCTAGCCCCTAAGTTGACGCCCGCTGCCGAGGCCGTCGCCGGAGCCCCCGAGTCGACCCCCAAGGCCGCAGGGGACGCCGGCGTAGGGGCCAGGACCCCGTCGCCGTCATGGTCGTTGTCATCGTCGTCGCTGCCGGAGATCCCGAACCTTCCTCGGATTGATGTTCCTCCGCGTAAGTTTCCCCGGACGTTCACTTGGACGGCGCCTGATGGAACCGCGAGGAGGTTTAAGCTCAATGAGGCCGCGGCGAAAAGGGAACGCGAAAACTTGCTTCGCGCTGCCATTGCCGGGTCCGAGGGGGTTTGGGTATGATTCTTGCGGTGGAGTCCTGGTGGTCTTCCTGTTCTGACGTCTAATTCCGCTCTTGACTTGTTCTCTCCCTAAGCAGAAGCTTATTGATCGTAATGAGGAGATGACCAGGATCCTGATCGAAATGGCCCCTCATCTCGCGGAATTAGAGCAGCTCCGGGCGTTGAAGGCCGAGATGGAGGAGCGCCACGCGGGGAGGGAAGCTTGGCTGAAGGATGCCGCCACCCAGCTCAGGGATGAAACTTGGGCCCAAGCCGGGAAGATTAAAGGTAAGTCCCCCGAATGCATCTTCCCGACCGAAACCTTAATGTATTTGTCCAGCTGCGTTGTTCCCGACTGCCCAATTGTGTCTTGGCTGCAAGGTTGAGTTCTTGACTAATCTGTCGTGCAGCCCTCGAAGCCGAGTTGAAGACCCGAACAGAGAGGGAAGCCCAGCTGAAGGAGGCCGAGGAAGCCAAGGCTGAGCTTGAAAAGGGCAAGGCCGACCTGACAAAGGCCAACGCCGAGCTCGAACGGGAGAAGGCCGAGTTAAAAGAGGCCAACATCAGGCTCGGCGAAGAAAAAGCTAGACTGGAGAAGGCCGTGGCCGAGTGGGAGACCGATTACGCGAGTAAGTCTCCATCTCGACAATGATCTTAACCAATCCTTTAATCATTCCATCTGCAGCCGCGCCTAACAAGTTTACTTGTCGGTGGGCTCGGACAGACCTCAGAGCCAATGCCCAGGCCCAATATCGGGCTTACACAGAGGAGATAAGGGTTATCAGGGAGTCACGGGAGGCCCTCATCGGGTCCATGAAAGGGTTCCTTGATATGATGGATCCCCGCCCTGTGGGAACCAGCTGCAGTCGAATCCCCCAAGTGGAGGCGCCTCTTGAGGATGCACCGAGTGCCCTGAAGAGGTACTCGGATGAGCATGTCATTGCCGGAGTGGCCCAGACCCTGGCGATGACCAAATCAATCTACCCGAGGGCAGACATTGAAGCCATCGGGGAGGAGTTTGCCGAGGAGACGACGCCCGAGGAGGTGCTGGAGCTGATAGCCCGGGCGAGGCCGACTGCTGAGATAATCACCCGAGACCTGGGTCTGTAAGAGCAACATATCATGTAGTTAGTATGTATAAACTTTTGTGGAAAACATATGTAAATATATGTGCAATGCCGCCAAGCTTTGAATTATTACTCAGTTGTCATTAGCTTTACTTGACTGTGTAGTCTACGCCAAGTTAGTCTGTCGGAACTTAATAAAGTCGCTCAATGTAAGGAACTGTACTCGGGCAAACGTGACAGTCGTAGCAAGGCTTCATAACTGGAGTAGGACAAGCTCGTATATTATTGACAAAACACATATATACATGCAGCCCCCGACTCACTACTCGGTTGATACAAGCGGCGTAGTGAGTCAGAGAAACTGTATACATGAGAAAGTATAAAACTCAGGTATAGAAAGGACATAGCTGTTCTATATTCCATGAGTTGCTGATAAGGGCACCGTCTTCGGTCTTCAGTCGGTAGGCACCTGGCCGTGTGACCTCGGCTATAATGAACGGCCCTTTCCAGATTGGGGATAATTTGTGCCTATCTTTGGTGGTTTGTATTTTCCTCAAGACGAGATCTCCGACCAAAAAGGCGCGACCATGGACATTGCGATTGTGGTAGCGACGCAGGCCTTGAAGATACCTTGCCGACTGTCCTGTCAGCCATGTCCTCGCCGAGTCGGCTAGCATGACTAGGAGGTAGTTAGCTATGGCTTTGTTGTCGCCCCCCGCAGCTCGAACTGCTAGGGTATATAGGGTGAGCCAGGACTCAGGATTTGTCTTGCCGTCATACTTTTCAATTCCTGTGGGCTTAAAGCCAGTCGGCCAGTCGACGTCCTGTAGCTCCCGGGTGAAAGCTGGAATGCCTTCGTCTTCGTGAGGGCTCGGGCTTCGACCACAGCGGTTAAACCACTCGTGATGGAGACCGAAGCGCTCGTTTTCATCCTCCAGTCGGCGGCGCTCGTCTTCGTGTCGTTCGTGGCGCTGGGCGTTGATGGTGTGGCGGAGGTCGTGTTGTAGGCGCTCTCGGAAGTCTTGGTTGGGCCAGCGGTCATACTGGTGACGCCGCCGGTTGTCATTGCCGAGTGACGTTTGCCTGGACTCCTCGCGTGGCCAACTTGAGCTGGCCGCCTGACGCCGTGCTGACGTGATGAGCCCGCTGCTGGAGATCCCAACCGGTTAGTCGGTACCACGGTGTCGCCCGACTGCTGTTGTTGTTGTTGGCAAACAGCAGCCACGATCATCGCCTTGATTTTGGCGATAGTTGGGGTGGCCTGATGATCAGGCCCGAGCTGGAGCATGTCCAACAAGGTTGCGGTGGCCACAACATTCTGTTGTGGCGTGACGAAGATGTCGTGATCGCCGACTTTAGTCTGGAGAATCTGCTGCTGAGTTGCTCGCCCAGCCTTGCGTAGCCCGTCATTGCGAGCCTTGCGGTCAGCCTCCTCCTGTTGTCGCAGTCGGCGCGCCTCCTCCTGTTGCTCCTCTTGTAGTCGGCGCACCTCGGGTGGTGGTGTTGAAGCCATAAAGATTTCGCGGGGGATGAGGAGACCCGCTGAACTTGTGTTCGAATTAGAGTTCGAACTGTTATCCAACTGGGAGTCGGAATCCGCGTAGTTGAGCGGAGTGAGAATTGCCCCTATCACCCTAGATCCAATCTGGAACAGCTCAGGGCCCTGTCCGAACTGAAGCGCAGGAGATCGGGAGTGCCGCGTAGGGTGTAGACACGCGGCGTTGCCGAATCCGAGTGGAAAATTGAGGATCTCCCTCCTTCCTTGCCCGACCCGAGTTGACTCTAGGCCTAGCTCGGGCCGAATGCCGGCGGAGAGAGCTATCCCGTGGCTCGGCAAAACAAAAGGTTGGTGCTGCAGCTTGATGATGATCGCCGCCACATCTGGTGGGCCGACTGGCGCGAAGTCAGCTGGTTCCTCGGCCAGTTGAATTGGATCTACTTCGGCCAAGGTCAGGTTGCCGATCTGGTCAGCAATGAAGTCGAGGCCTCCAAAGGAAATTGTATCTCCGGAGAAGAACTTGTCACCGTTGACACCTCTTGTTGGATCCATCGAGATCTTGGATATAGATTGCGCCGAGATCCCCTACCTAGCGCGCCAACTGTCGATGTTTTACATCGGCAATAATAACACGGGGCTACTCGGTGATAGGAAATCTGATAGATTGCAAAGGAACACAGGAGAGTTTTATACTGGTTCAGGCCCTCGATGTGAGGCAATACCCTACGTCCAGTTGTGATGTATTCCTTTGAGGGAATATGGTGGTGGTTCTGATGTACTGTTGTGATCGTGGTCCTCTCCCCTCAAGGGGCGCCCTGCCTCCCCTTATATATTGGGGGGCAGGGATACAGGATAAGGATCCTAGCTAAATATGGCCAAGGGATTTCCTTCTTAGAGATAGAAATTTATCCGACTAAGACTATGTTTTCTCTATCGTACAAGGCAAAGTCTGCCGGGTGCTATCTTATCTCTAACTACATGATTCGGCCCATCCTCTATCTGAGTGGTCCATATGCTGATGATGAGGTACCTGGGGCCCATGGCCTCCACACCAAACAAAAAGGGGCTCACCATATCCACCTCAATCCATCCAACCAAACAAAAATCTGTCCCATCTTACTCACCCAACCAAATAGAAAATTGGATGGCCATATCCCATTCATCCTTGGCCACCAACCAAACACACCCTTAGAGGATATACTTATAGAATATGCCATGTAATTCACACTTGTAATCTACAAGAATATCCTTTTAGGGTTGTGTAACTAAGGGGCAAAAGGGGGATTTCCCCTTATACCAATCTCTATATATACATACATGGGCGAACCCCAAGAAGTGAGCTCTCTCTCAATTTTTTCGTATGACTTGGTTCTATTTTCTCCTAAGTCTAAGGGTACATGTATCCATCTGTTGTTTATTGTTTATGTCATAACAGATACATTGTAGAATAGTTGTTAGTGGTACATCAGAGCTGTAAAAGGTCAGCAAATTTAGAAGCACTGACTCACCATTTAACATGTTTGTTGGTAACTTTGGGTAGCCCATGGAGTCTATATCACACTGCTCCTGGTTGAGAAGATCTCTATGTACTCTTGCAACATGGTAAAGTGATAAGCACTCAAATAATACTATACACGAGAAGTAAATTAACATTAATTCTGCACATAACAATCAGCATGTAACATTAGTTATATTATGATGACTACCTGAGCAACAATTCACATTAAAAGTTGGTGCACATTAACATACCCAAGAATGTAGTGTAAATATGTTAACCGATAAGTATTAATAATATAAGTGAAAGGGACAAACCAGTTGGTAGTTGTTAAGTATAAATATAAAAACTAAACTTGCACATCTTTTGAAGACTAAATAGATATTATTACAAACTGCGACAATTTGTATGTTACCACAATCTTAAGCAGTCTCAAGGCCACATGGCCGTGTGCTTGCCTTCTGGATGGCTATTAGATTTCTCACCTTTGGATCTTGTTCTAAGCAACAATTCACATTAGAAGTTAGTGTGCATTAACATACCCAACAATGTAGTGTAAATATGTTAACCGATAAGTATTAATAATATAAGTGAAAGGGACAAACCAGTTGGTAATTATCAAGTACAAATATAAAAACTAAACTTGCACATATTTGAAGACTAAATAGATATAATTACAAACTGCGACAATTTGTATGTTACCACAATCTTAAGCAGTCTCAAGGCCACATGGCTATGTGCTCGCCTTCTATATGGGTGTTAGATTTGTCACCTTTGATCTTGTTCTAAATATGCAGAAGAATACCCCTCTCGTCGTAATTGCTTCCCCTATTCTTCCTTCTCATCTTTCTCAATCTCTTTGCACTTTGTATGCTGATCTCACATAGAAAACATCTCTCTCATCGTAATACTATGCTGGAGGATGCTTATTTTCTGTGTGCACAAAACAGGGTGGATGTATGAAAGTTCATGAGTGTAGGGGCACAAAAATTATGTGAACATATACTCACTTAGTCACAAACTAACTTCATCTTTAGCCCATCTTATTTGTTCCACAAAGATTTTATTTTTGGAGCAATATATGCATTGTACTCCCCCGTTGCAAAATATAAGTATTTCTATTGTTTAGTAGAGACTAATATTGAGTAGAAAAAAATTTGGTGCCTTTCAATAAATAAGGAAGGGTTAGGAATGGGAGGTTGGTTGAGGTTAGGGTGGGAAGTATTTTGAATGGGAAGTGATTGATGTGACAAGTAAAAATGTAAGTATTAGTAGAAATGCTTATACTGTGGAACAAGATTTGAATACTAGAAATGTTTATATTTTGAAACAGATGTAGTAGTTTGTTAAAGTGAGGGACAAATTAGAAACAAATACATTGGGGTTTGTTAGAGTGGAGAACAAGTACATTAGAGTTTAATAAAGTTGAGGGTATTCTAGCATTTTAGCTTTATACTGGTATGCGTGAGAGAGAATAAAGATGAAGTCTTTTTAGGATGGATAGTAGAAAAGAAAAGCCCGTGCATTACACGGTTAGGCCATGTTCTTTTCAGATTATTCACCGGATTATTAAAACTGATTATTTGCTCTATGCTTTTAAAAATATTTTTCTCAAAAACTTTTTTCTAATGCATTGCTTAAATCACTTGCTTTAAACTATTTATTAAAACTATTTTTAAAATATTTGATTTATCCTTATAATCAACTAGATAATCCATTTCAAACATGCCTTTGTCCGTGGACACGGTCGCAGGCCCAGATTGATGGTCATTTTGCACTTTACTCCCCAAAATTAGTTTTTGCCCAAGATCGACTCGAGAAAATTGACTTTCTACTATTGTCAGAGAGGGGTTTCGCTGAAATGCCATACCGAATTTGAGTTTCGGTAAAATACCACTATCAGAACGGACAAACACGCTGGATTGCCATTTTCTCCATTTGAGGTGATTTATTCCATAATTCAGAGCTTGACTGATATTTTTGCCCCTGGGCCTTTCTTCACGTGCCACAAAAGAGGACTTCCCATCGCCGCCGGTGCAGCAGCAGCAGCAGATGACGGCGACGCTGAACGTGTCAGCGCTAACATCAGTGCCATTCCCGACTGGGGTTGCGTCGCCGGAGAGCAAGCAGCAGGGCTGTCAGTAGCTAGCGCCGGGAAGGAGGGCATCGTGGCACCGCGGAGGCCGAGGGGGCGGAGGTGGCCCCGGGAGCGGATGTGGCAGCGTGTGTCACCGAGTACGCACATCGCCGGGGCCACGGCGTCCGCCTATTGGGCGTGTCGAGCACCGTCGCCGACGTCGCCGTGTGCAGTGCGGCCGCATCGCTCTCGGGCCGGTTCAAGCTCCTCTAAGTGACGGGCACCGTGCTCCTGCCCCGGCGCCGCTCGGCGTATTTGGACTCTCCATGCTGCTCTCCACCAGCCAGGGCCGGCAGCTGCGTCATGGGGCCCCTTGTCGCCACGGGTCCCGTCAAAGCCGACAGAGGCAAAATAGTCGGCACGCCACTACATACAATGAAAAAGATTTTCGTTTCGTCTCAAATGGAGAAAATGACAATCCAGCGTGTTGGTCCGTTTTGATAGTGATATTTTACCGAAACCAAAATTCGAGATAGTATTCCAACGAAACCCTTCTCCGACAATAGCAGAAAGTCAATTTTATCAGATCTAGTGGCGTCGCCGTATATACACGTTTGCACGAAACTGATGCAGTTCAGGGACCAAACCGTAAAAAGACCTCAAAGACTTCGCCCATAAATAACAACTCATTTTTCCAAACTAAGTCAAACCTTCTATTCCTCCTCACCAAGCCATCGGATTTTTCCCCAAATCCACCATCGCCATGGCCGCCGCCGCCCGCCTCCTCCTCGTCGCCGCGGTGTCCCTCCTCGCCGCCGTCTCCCCCGCGGCGGCCGGGCGCCCCTGCGGCCACGCACAGACTCTCCTCATCTCCTTCTCCTCCGTCTCCAGGCCCAACCCCGACCCCACCAACCCCACCCCGCTCACCACCACCATCGTCACCGTCCTCCGCGTCCGCCGCCTCGGCCCCCACCAGCCGCTCCAGATCCGCCGCTCTGATCCCCTCCCCGCCGCCCCCGACGCTGCGTCGTCCGTCCAGGAGCGCGCCAAGGACATCCTCGTCGTCGTCTCCGGCCTCCTCTTCGGCTTCGGTTGTGGCGCCCTCACCGCCGCGACCATGTACCTCGTCTGGTCCCTTCTAGCCTCCACCTGCGCGTCTTCCTACGACGAAGTCTATGGCGAGGACGAGGACGACGAGCTGTCCGACTCCGAGAGTCCCAAGAAGACCGGATACGTCATCATCCACGACGCCGAACAATACGTCGGCGGTAAGAACTAAGGGTGGGGATTGGACTGTCTTGCCGATGGCAAATTAAGAATTTGTGATAAACGATCGCGTGGATTTGTCCACGCGGGGTATATACTATTAGCACCTATATATGTGTTGCGTCTGTCTGACTCGTACGTGTGTGATTTGGGGAAGAAACAAATTATGAATACGCTCTTGATGTTTCTTACATGATTAAAGTGAAACTGAAGTGTCCTTATTTATTGATCATGAAACATGGAACATATTGGGTTCTTCTGCTTGGCAAATTTGCAATATGTTACAACTTCTGGTGAATTCTATCTAGTTTTCTACTCACATTTCTGTGAGGTCAGTGAATGTGCGGACTTTCTACCCTGACGGGGCTAATAGTTTGGTAATCCATCCATTTTGGATGGAGGGAGACAAAGCAGGCCATTCTGGAGCAAACTGATTTATTCTTCCATATGCTGTATGGCGACAGGTGATGTCTATACCATTTTTTCTTAGAACTTGTCCAGAACCATGACTGTGACTCTCCAACCTCTTTTACAGCATGCTTGTCAGCTTGTCTTGAATTAGTGCAGTTTCTTTGGGTTCGCAGATCCAATATTCAATGAATTCAGGGGATAACTAGGAGTAGTGTTTTTTGGTTTTTCATTCATTTGGTTAGCATTTGTGTACAGTTTAACGAACCAGTGGTATTTTTGGTAGCAAGTTATTGGACTGATGTTTGCTCGCCAGTAGTTTTCAAGGCTTGAAGTAAACCCTACAACAGCATATGCAGCACCTAAAAGCTTGTTATCTTCAGATAAACTTGGAGCTAACATGTTGTAGGATACTTCTGAACTATTTATCCTTCAGCGGACTTTCAAATACTAGCATATTGCAGATGATGTATTTCAAATGGCCTTTTTTGTAAGGTAAGTTTGTTTTCATTTTTCTGAGTCAAAACTACTCAATCCAGAATGCCATCGGCCTTTTCTCCTATGATGAATGCTTTAAACTCTGCACTTCTCCATGGCTTTGAACATGTGTAACCAACACATGTTCTTGGTTTTGCTTTTCCCCTTACCTCTACTTATCATGGAGCCTTTTGATCAGAATGTTGGAATTTTTGGTCTGTGTACTCTCGAATGGCTCTAATGATTTTGGTTTACTCCTAACCCCGAACTAATAACTCAATTCCAGTTCATTGGCTTTACTGCATTGCATTAGTGTGCCATGTGGTTGATGGTTGGTTTTCTTTCTGTGATACCTTCCTCAGAGATCTAAATTAAGTGCATGTCCTGCATTTCTGTCTGTTCCAATGATTTAGGAGCTTGAGCAGACTGTACCTTGCATTTTGTAAACACATCAGGTAAAGCAGTTGCGTTTTGTTGTCTGGTTGTATAGTGATCAAATGGTTTCCCAAGTGTATTTGTTGGTTTATGCTGCACCCAGTTCTCTCTGTCGGCATATGGATATGGTTCCTTTGGGTATGAACGGGTTATATAAGTTAATAACCAATCCATTTGGTTGTAATTACTTTGTGATGTGTATATATGATGTTTAGCACACAAACCAGATTAACTGTGTCTGCAGATTGTGTGATGAGAAATGTGTAATAGTATGAAAGAATGTAACATCTCTTTACAGTGTTATTGGACGTCTTTGGTCTGCTGTGGCCTAATATCTGTTTAGTCTGCTGCACCGCTAACTCATATGGTGATGTTTGTTCAAAGTAGGGAACCGTATTGACGAATTCCATGTACTAGTAACAGGTCCGTGTATTGCAACGGTCCCCCATATCACTGGAAATGGGCTGATAGTTTTTTAGTGGTTGGGCATTTTGTTTCTTACCGGTTGGGGCTTTTAGTTTTTTAGTTTTGTTTTATTTTCTCGCGCGCAAGCGGTGTAAGGAAAGAAGAGAGGAGAATGACTCCGCTTTTAAGTAGTAGAGAAACCCATAATCAAGAAACAAGAGCTAGTTAGTTACTCGATGCTACAGACTTTGACATCACCCCTGAGGGGAGATGAGATAACAGATAATGCCATGGTCAACAAAAATGAAAAGAAAAAAAATACAGAAGAGGTTGATCTCGTCGTCGCTTGCATTAGTATATTGATGAGTGATGATTGGTAAGAAACTTCCATGGGAGAAGTCCGGTCAAGACGTAAATTTCTCCGCGAATCTCTATTACACGCATACGTATATTATGGTGTGGTATACTGTATTCATAGCTGTATTCGTGTGGCAGGCTGGCGGCAAGCACACGCAGGTATGATTTGGGTGGGCTACAAATTTGGATGGGTCTCACATTTCGGCCCACAATTAAAATGGGCCAGGATTTAGGCCCATCCAAACATGGCCTACGAGATCCATATCCTAATATTCCTAAGCGCGGCCCATGAGATTCCTTCCCTTCTCTCCCGATCCCCTTCGAGGCTTCAACCCGCATCCGCCGTCGCTTGGTCGCTTCGCTGCACTGCACGCCGCCGGAGGCCGGAGCCCGCCCGCGCGGCATACTACTCCAGTCTCCAGCTTGGAAGCGGGGAGGGAGACGCTCTCGTCAGTCTCCCGAACCCTACCCTACCATTCTGATCCACCGCGCCATGGCAGAGCTCCCGCCGCCGCCGTCGACCGCCGGGCTGCGCATCCTCCTCAGCAAGGACCGGCCGCCAGCCTCCTCTTCCTCTACGCCCGCCGCCGCTGCGGCTGTCTCCAGTCACGCCGACCGCGACCGCATCATTGTGAGTTCTCCACCCACCTATCTCGTACGCCGCCCCTGCCCCCCGGGGTCAGTGTGGGGGACGATGCTTGGAGGGTTGCTGTGAATTTGCGTGGAATTGTTTCTGTGCGATGCAGTAAATTTCAAAGTCTCGCTTGTTGACAGGGAGTGTTCCGGGATGCGCTGTCTAGGACTGAATCCCCTGAAGCTTTCGCCCTTCAGGCGGTTCAGGAAGCGATTAAACCTCAGGTATACAATGCACCATAGTCAGGCATGCTTGTGAATTTCTCATAGAGAATGCGTTGCTGTACTTGATGCAACCCGTTCTGTATTGTGCATGCATTCGTTTTTAAGTTAGTTGCTCATCTGATTTTGCAGAAGCAAACAGTGCTGGTTCTAGAGGAGAACCAATCCTTAGAAAATGCTCTACGAAAATTGCTGCAGGAACTTGCAGTAAGTTTCCTTACCACCGATGTGCCTACACTAGTCTTACTTCTCTATAACAAACTGCTACTGGTCGATGTTTTCTGTGGTCACTCTGTCACTGACTCACCATTATTAATTTAGCTGAATACAACTGTTTCCTTCCAGTTTATACATTTCACTAGAGCATCTTCTGGTTCATAACTGACTCTAAGTGTTTCCTATCTTCTAGAACAGTAGTTCTCTTGTTGAAATAGTGCAGTCCTTACTTGCCTGTCATGCAATCCTACAAATTAACGTTGGCTGCTGATTTTGTTTTATATTTATATTCTTAGTCATTTGCAGTTCAATCTGGTAAAAGAATTATGCAATATGGGAATTCACTGGATCATGGAGAAAATAATTGCCCAATAACACGGCTTCTTGGTTAGTAGGAACTTGGAACTCTTTCACCGTTCCTTTTTTCACATTGGCTCCTGAGCATTATTTAGTGATTTCGTCCTTTTTAGTCTCTCCTTTTCTCTTGAGTGATCAAAAATTTTCCGTGCTAGATATCGTGCTTTACCTTTGTGAAAGAGGGCATGTTGAGGGAGGCATGGTATTCCAGCTGTTAGAAGATCTGACAGAAATGTCAACTATCAATGACTGCAAAGATGTCTTTGGGTATATTGAGAGCAAACAAGATGTCTTGGGGAAGGTAATTGAGAATTTGTCATTTCATTTGTACTATATTTTGTTAAATTGGTGCTTGCAAGGCACAGATGATGTATGCCTTTGTTTTACTAACGTGGATTACCTTGTTGAGTTGTTTGTAGCAAGAGCTTTTTGGGCGTGGCAAGCTAGTTATGCTAAGAACTTGCAACCAACTACTTCGAAGATTATCAAAGGTTATATTCATCTGTTTTCTTATGTGTACTCTGCTAGCCACTCTGTCGTAATCCTAACATTTGTAGATTGAAATCATTCTTTGTTTTCTTATTTTCCGTGCTGAGTGCTCACTGCTCAGTAAGATCTTTGTTAATGACATCTTTACCGTAAAATATGGAGCTATTAGGCATATAATAAAAATCCCCTTGTACGTTGTAATGCCATAGCCCTGTTGCTTTAGTGAGCATTGAACAAGTGTAATCTGTATATTTCTCAGAGTTTTTGCCTGCCTAAAAGTTTGTATTCTGTACTAGCAATCTAGCATTGATATCCTTTATTCTGAAATATCACAGGCAAACGATGTGGTATTCTGCGGACGTATTATCATGTTTCTAGCACATTTCTTCCCATTATCGGAACGTTCAGGTTTGCATATTGCATCTGTCTTTTCCCTCTCCACATAGACAGCCCCTTATTGGCAAGGAGTGCATAACTACCATTTCCTTGTTTTTCTATTTTATCAGCTCTCAATATTAAGGGAGTTTTTAACACATCAAATGAAACAAGATATGAGAAAGACGCTACAGATGGTGAGTATGACTATCCTGATTAAAAATATTGTCTATTATTTTTTGTTGTGTCTTATTGGTGTGACTTTATTTGATTTGTTATATCTGATACCAATAATCTTCGTAAAGGATAGCACTCCCTAATGTAAGTTGTTGTTTCTCAGGAATTTCTGTTGATTTCAACTTTTACAAGACCCTGTGGAGTCTACAGGTGGCTATTTTGTACCGTGTCATTATTTGGGATTCAAAAACCATCATTGATCCCTGACATGCTTCTTAACTCTTAAACATTATGTTGTTTTCTTGCTCATGTATTGTTTTATTTATGTTCTAGGAGCATTTTAGTAACCCTGCTTTGACTGCTGCAAATCTGACAAAATGGCAAAAGTTCGCTTCCAATTTAACGGTATATCCTTTTGCACATTTTTAGAATAACCTGAACATGTTGCTTTCCCAATGCAAAATGCTAGTTCTGGATTCTGGCTGATGTTTACTATTAATGAAATTGCAGGTTGTGCTAAGCACATTTGAAGCTCAGCCTCTCAGCGACGATGATGGAAAACTTAACAATCTTGACCAAGAGGAAGATGCTGCTTTCAATATTAAGTACCTGACAAGTAGTAAACTGATGGGTTTGGAGGTAAGAACTTTTTGATCAGACGATACTAATTTTCTATTATTGCTCACTGTTGTCATCGACTCATACAATTGCTTCTTTGCAGTTGAAGGACCCAAGTTTTCGACGCCACATCCTTGTCCAGTGCCTCATATTCTTTGACTTTCTCAAGGCACCTGGAAAGACTGACAAAGAAGGTCCAAATGGGAGCATGGTTAGTCCAATAAATAACTTGTCTGGTTGTTTCCCATGCAATGTTATATAACTTAGACGCGAGCATCTGAAATTGTGCTCTTACCCAATCTTTAGTGCTCACTTATTACTACATGATTGCTCTTGAATTTGTGATACTCACAACAGCTAATGTGGCAAAGCTGGCATTAGTTCTCATGAAACCATAGTTCCTTTTTAATCTTCTTCTGTACATGGTATATGTGAGATTGTTGGTAGTCTATGATAGCTATACCCATATAGGTAGAACCAATTGCTATCGCCTGTCTGCATACTTCTCACAGCGTGCTACTGGGCCTCTAAGTATTACCCTCCGTCCCATAATATAACGGATAGAAAGATTCAAATTTTGTCCCAAAATATAAGGGATTGTAGAGTACTACTTTTCCCTCCAACCACCCCTCTTTCAAATTTCTCCCCACCTTACCCCCCTACTACCTTCCACTCCCCACATACCCCTCATTTAATGAGGGGCATCATAGTCTTTTCCCTTCCTCCTTAGGCTTTCCAAAACAACCTAGAATCCCTTATATTATGGGACGGAGGGAGTAGTAAACACTGATTGCACAAATTGTTCAAACAGTACAAAGTTGCTGGGAAGTGCTAGTTGTCAGTCAGTATAACTGTGCCAACTAAAACTAATACTAACTACCTGCCTGATACAACTGGTCTATAGTGGCTAGTACAGACAATCAGGATTCAGGAATCCCAATGCCTGTCTGTACTCTGTATTGACTTTATTCTCTCTACAATCAGAAAGAGGAAATCGATTCCTGTGAAGAGCGTGTTAAGAAGCTTCTGGAGATAATTCCACCAAAAGGGAAGGAATTTCTACAAAGCATTGAGCATATTCTTGAGCGGGAGAAAAATTGGGTATCCTTTTAGCTGCATGCAAGCAAGTTTTTTTTTATCTTAACTATAGTAATTCTCACAACGAATGATTCCGTTCCTGCTGGCTCAACTTGAAGGTTTGGTGGAAACGAGATGGGTGTCTAGCATTTGAAAAACAACCTTTTGAAAAGCAACCAGGCCAAGCTGGAGCCAAAAAACGGTATGCTACTTCCTTTTTTCTGGCATTTAATTTGCATTAGTCTATTATTGGATCTATTGTTGATTTGCTACTCAGCCTATCAAGATGTGTAACTGTTACATTAGATCTGAAATAATTTTAATACTAATTAAAAGAACTGGAGCTATCAACTGTGATATTGTCTTATTAATTATACATCTGACAGAGCATACTGTTTATAATTTTGATAGTATTGGGAGCACCATCTCTTTGTCATTGTTTGTCACTGCAAGCATAACTTCAAATACCTTTATCTGAATTACCATAGAGCACACCAACTAGTTGTGTTGTAATTTTGTACCATCAGTTTTTTATTTATGTTATGTTGTAATTTTGTACTATCAGTTTTTTATTTATGTTTGTCATAAGCAAGAAGCATCAATTTCTCCTGTTTCAGATCAGCATTCTTATATAGTGTCAGAACTTACAATGTAATGGATTTAGACTTTTTGTTATATGAGTACAAAGTTCACAATTTGTGTTCATTTGTGCTAATGTGAATAGTTTGATATTTTTCATTAGTGAAGAAAAAACATGGTTTATTTAGAGAAAAGGTAGGAAAAGGCAAATTAATTGAAAATATTTCATACATTCTTTGACTTAACAAACCAATATTCTACTTCACATTCTCATATCATTTGTAATATGAATTTATACAAGAAAGTCCATGTCCAAATGCAATCTAATTCCTTGATATTTTGCTTTCCTTCCTTGTAGTAAGCCAAGGTGGAGATTGGGAAACAAAGAACTCGCCCAACTGTGGAAATGGGCAGAACAAAATCCTGTATGTTCTATCAAGCATCCCATTACTGTTCTGTTTGACTTGTTACTAATAGATTTGCATAAACCCAGTTTAAAAAGGTTCCATCCATCGAGTTCCCTATCTGTGCCCTTCTTGGTCATTTTCTATCCTTTTGTCATGCAACACACCACCATTTGAAGGCATACAGCTTTCATTAATCGAATTTTTCCTGTGCCGCTCTCATCACTTCTTATATTCTTGTCACTCAACTTCTCCAACTTTTAAAGGGATTTATTTTTTCTAACATTTATTTTTTTGCATCTGACTTCTAATTTCTATGCTGCAGAATGCTCTGACTGATTCTGAACGCATTTGCATGCCATTGGTAACAGAATATTGGAAACCGCTTGCAGAAGATGTAAGTGTTTCGATTTATATAGTGTCATTTTGCACCCTCTTTTTATCCGTCCTTTTGGTGTAAAACAATTTATATTAATGTAATCCTGTAATGTCAATTTGTTTATGTGTAACTTACAGATGGATCCATCTGCTGGAATTGAGGACGAATATCACCACAAGAATAATCGTGTGAGTATAGATCCCAGCAAAACTATTTCCTGTCGAGCTGATTATACTAAATTTTTGGTCTTCTGATGGCTGTATTAGAATCCAATTAGTCAACAGGGGCATAGGCTATTCATATTTAGGATTTGATTTGGCTAGGAAGATATATCAGCTCCCATGGAGCTAAAATCCAATTATTATTCTAAGCAAATACTGCTAAGATTAATGCTACAAAGTCCTGGGTCTATTACAATGTTACAATTGTCATCCAAGGATTTTTCCACTCCCAATTTTTCACTAGGAATGATATTTTCTAGTCTAATTCATTTGTTGCTTGTATTGGACAAGTATGTTGATTCATGTGGGAATTAAACTTAGCATAACTGCACTTCTGTGCTTACATGGTTCAAAGAAAATGTCGAAGTAGGCACCTGTACCTTCAATAAAATATAGGCACCTCTCAGTTTCTTAAAATCAAGCCCATGATCTACTTGGCACAATAATACTGTAGGCTGTTATTATGTGTAGCAAAAGAGAACCGGATTTATGAGTAGTTCTGGACTGCTGGTAGGGGTCACAGGATGATATGTCGAACACAATGATAGAGATGGTTCAAATAACATTAGAAAGAAACAAAAGATCCTGAGCATTTGTCAGAGGCTCGGTGATGATCAAAACGAGGACCTTGTTTCATAGTACTTCCATGGACACTCAGATCAAGAATTTTGTTTCCATATGACCTGATAATGCAAATAGTATGGCATTTTTATCTCTCTCCAATATGATTTTGTCTCACGACCTGCATATATTTGACAGGTGTATTGCTGGAAAGGGTTACGATTTTCAGCCAGGCAAGATTTGGAAGGTTTTTCTCGGGTATGCACTATGCTATGAAGCCTCACAACATTTTTTCAGTAACGTATGCCGGATTTGCCAGCTTATATCAGTACATCCAATGACCACTATTCCATCCCATTGCAGTTTTGTGACTATGGTATTGAAGGAGTTATACCTCAAGAACTCTTGCCACCTGAAGTCCGTTCCAAGTTTTATTCAAAGCCTGGTGACAAGGCTAAACGACCTAAGAGGGAAGACACAAAAGGCACTTCAGCTCAACCCAAGGAACAACAGGTACTTAGTGCATCTTCTTGATCAAACTTGGACAAGCAACAGTAACTGATATCTTTTGCTGTGGATTCTTGTGTGTTCAGGTTGCTTCAGCCACACCGGAAACCGATGGTGGCGGCAGCGGGGCTGAACCAGAAGAAGGTGCTGTGCCAATGGATTCTGATAACGCCGCGCTCGACGAAGGCCGGAAGCAGAGCCCAGAGGAGGTCTCTGGACCTGAAAGCGGGCAGTGTGAGGCTGATGCCGATGGCGAAGATAACATGAAAAATGAGGCTAGTAAAGACGGTCCATCGAAGGAGACGGCATAGAATCTCTGCCGGAAGATTTTGTAGTATCCTGTTGCAAACGTTTCGATTGAGATCGGCCATTTTTAGTGTCACTCTGACCCCGAGTTGAGACATCCAGCTTGTTTCAAAGAAGAAGATAAGAGACATGTACCTAGTCTAGTATCCACAAAATTCTCGCGAATCATTAGCTGACGCCATGTCTTAGCCTGACATGTGTATATGGACAGCTTGTTCGTATCCGTATGGCTGTACATTTTGAAGTGGTATCTTGCATCCTAGTCTCTGGTCCCCTCATGTATGTGTTTACTGCTCAGTGTGGCATATGTATGAAGCTCAATTTAATCGAAGTTCCGTATCATTATTGGTGAAATCAAACTCCTCCCTTTATCTCCCTCCTTGTTACCAGTTTTCAAGAGCGCTGGCCGGTGGCTGCCCATCGTACATGATAAATTCAAAAATCCCGTTTTGAAATTTAAATCGTCAGACGGACATCAGTTTCGCACCAAAATTTTAGATCCCGGCGACCGACTTCAAATGCCCCAGGGCACAAACCTGTTTGAATTTCTCTTAACTGCAATCAATAAAGAAAATCAATTTCGGAGTTGTTTGGTTGGTTAGTTGCTTGGTTTGTTGGGTTTCTCCGCGGCCTCCGGTCAACCACCTCAGCAAGCATGAGGCACATCCACACCGTCCGTTGCATCCGTACAGAACATCTGGACGGCCCAGATGAACGATGAGACCCCACCGCTTGGATGACACAAGTCACGGCTGCTCACGAGAGCACCAGTTGGTTTGCTCGGGCCATAGTGCCGTACCTTTGCTGGCTCCTGCTCCCTCCTTCTCGAAATAGAAAAAAATTAGAGATAGACATAAATATTAAAAAAGCTGTTGAAATTAAATAGAATAAGATTATAATTGATTGGGAAGAAAAATTAGGTAAAAAACTTTTACCATAAAAGTTTAGGATTGGTTAGAAAAAAATATAGACGTAGATGTTTTTATATTTTAAAATAAATTTTAAATATTAGAAGTTATTATATTTTAGAATAGATACAGTAGCGCTGAGCTGAGTTGCATATATATGTCCATTGGTACAAGGCGAGGAATTCGACAACTTGGCCACTTCATTCACACTACATACACAGAGAGAAGGGGGAGGGGGGAAGAGAGAGGTAGCCTTCAATTCAATTCACACTTCACTCTACAGCTCCCAAGCTCACAGCGGCAAAAGCTTCCTCCAACAACAATGGCGTTCTCTCCTCCTCGCTAAACCGCTGCCGGCATCTGCAACCGCTCGACTCCATATACTCCCGTAAGTTCCCCTCTATCTCTTCTCGTCCCCTCTTCCTAGAGTGATCTATCTCTCTCAATAATCGAATCCATTTTTAAGTGGCTCGTTTGGGGTTCTTCAACCGTAGATTCACATACAGTTTCTTCTAAGTCGTAGCAACTAGTATCAATTGTCTTTGGATTTCTATCCTCGCTGGTTCTCGGTTGTCTCATAACCCCCTGTATCATGTTGAAAACTCTCGAATCTATACGCCCAGCTGCATATAATCTATACTAGTACTGCTTTCGTTGAGATTTTCGTCGGTAGTTTTTTTTTTTTGCTTCTATGTATGACATGATATTTGTTACTGTTCGTCATCAGAAAAAGGGTGACGATATGATTTGAAACCCCTCCCTTCTTCTCCTGATAAAAGTAGAGAAGGGATGCACTAGAAGACAGCGAGTAATTCCAGTGCTGGTCACTAGTACAAGCCCATGTTGTCCTCTCATTTGCAATGAAAAGGACACTTCCTATCCCTTGTCCAACTCCAACCGTGTTGCTGTAGCACTAAAACCCTTTTCTTTTCTTGCTGTAAAATTCTTTTTTTTGAAATTTCTGTAAAAATCTTTTTGAAAACCTAAATGAATGAATGAACTAGTAGTAGTGGAGTATTTGACGGTGAGAGGAGTGTTTCCTTACTGTTTTAGTGGATGTTACTGTTATCCGGTGATATCTCGATTACTATAATAATAATTATATGGTTATTATAAAAAATCGTGAGGTTATCGGAAAAAATCATGAGATTTTGAAAACCGAGAAGCTTATCGTGCGCGCGATATTACAAACCCTCTCGCCGGGTTAACCATTTGTAATGAGATCTACTACTGGTAGTACTTTAACCTCCATCTCCATCTCCATCTCCATGGTTGCAATTTTTACGAGTTGTTTGCACACTGACTCCCAACATGCCTCGATCACTGTAAAATCAAGAACCTACTCTACACTACACATGTCCTCGTAGTGTACAGCATGTCCTAGCAACAGTATGGTCGGCACGAGGGAGGGGCCAGCATGCGTTGAGATTCGGGACGGTACAAGTCAAATTCTCCTGCCCTGCCCTGTCCTGTCATGCCCGGCCTTTCGTGCTGCTCCATTTCTTCTCTTTTTTTCACTGTGGTTGGGTTGCTGACTGTTCACCTGTTGGGTTCAGGTTCAGCCTTCACCACCACGCCACGCGATACCTCTGCACGCATACAGTAGTAGTAATGTATTCTCCGGAATTTTTACAGTGCGTATACTAGTCGTAGTAGCAATACTAGCAGTACTCCAGTTTCTTTCTTTTTTCAAAGCCTACTCCTACACAAGCAGTACAGTGTCATCTCAATTAGGAGACGATACTGTGCAGTGTAACGTCGTCTGGTACTACTAGTACTGTACTGTGGTGTAATACTAATCCATCCTCGCGTGGGTTTGCCTGCATCTGCAATTGCAGACTGCAATTTGTGCATGCATGCCAGCGAGCCAGGCGATTGAAGAAGCGACAAGCCAAGGAGAGAAAAATCGCATCAGGACTTGGATTTTGGAGCAGTGAGCAAGCATCTCTCGTGGCCTCGCCATGGAGACGGAGCAGCAGACTCTGCAGTGCCGCCTGCCCCCCTGGCTCCAAGCGGCCATTGCAGGTAACTACTACTACTAGTATGGTTTCTTTCTTTGTTTCTTGAATTGCTCATTCATTAACACTTGCTTAATTTACTCATCTTATTAATGTCTTGGCCCTCTGTGCACTTTAACTTCACTACTCCCATATGCATGCAAATGCGAATGGCTACTACTGCTAGCAGTAAATTAGTAAAACATTTGGGGAGTTAAATTCCTCTGTTGCAGTAGCACTGGGATGTACCATCACTGGCCAGCACAATAGAGTAGTAGTAGAAATCTTGTGGTTAAACAGTTAAATTCTCTCCTCATCCGGTCCATCCTGATGAAATCCCTGAGCTGATAGTACAGCGGACATTGATAGGTCACGGGTGTCCTGTGATACGCATTCATGAGGCCCATGGTCTCCTTTTTTAACCCCACATCGATCGATCTCTGCACAGTACTTCATCTGCATGTCTCGTCTTCTTGCTAGTAGAGCACTCGTCATCTTCTTCCTCTAGCTAGATAGGATTCATGCTTCAGCCGTGCTGCTGTCCCAGCCACTGTCACTGCTCTGTTCAGCCATGCCATGCCATGGATCATGCTCGTAGTCGTAGGCTACAGTTATTATTCTCCTCCATGGCCACTACTCGCTCTCCTCCCGTGAGAGAGAGAGAGATGAGACAGTACTGTTACTGTGTGACAGTGTGAGTGAGGCAATGCCGGTGATTGTTTGTTGCTTCTCGTTTGTTTGTTCACTAGTCTCGTTCGTCTTTGGGGAATCTCTGGATGACCAGCTGCTGGTTTGTTTCTTCTACCTTGGGTTCTCGTCTGTTTCTGAGCGTTTCGAAATTTGAAATTTGAACCGGATTCGCTATGCATGACAAATGTTTGGCAGCAATCATTCCAAAGTCAGCTCATTTCACCACCAAAAGACAAGAACAATGGACAAGATAGTGTAGCTAGGCTTGGCATTCCCATGACATCATCATTCACCTCAGCCACTTCCTTTTACTTGAGTACTACTATTATACTGTATGCACGCTACGTGTATCAGTCTTTCAGCTATTGGCTTCTTCCTTTCTCTCCGTTAGCACGGTTTCGAAAACGAAGAAGGATATGTTTTTTTCAAAAACTTTTTATATAAAAGTACCTTTAAAAAATCAAATAAAATAGATCTATTTTACAAGTTTATAATAACCAATACTTAATTAATTATGCTGTAATGACTTTCACGTTTTGCGTGCGATTTATAAGCCACCTCCTAAGTTCAAACGGGCCTTAATTTGTTTTCTGGGCTTTTCTATTATTTGAATTTGAACAAAATTGATTAGTATCGGTAACAAAACAAGATTCGGTTAAAACAACAAAAATAAAGTTGGATTATAATTTGTATTCTTGTTTTGAATTGAACTGTAAGTTGCTTGTTGCTAGTATTCTGATGATCTGACGTGCAACTAATAATTGGCGGTGGTTTTGCAGACATCGAGCAGCGCGTGCGCGCGCTGGCGGTGAGCGTTCCGGACGACGCGGCGGCGACGGCGACGGACCACTCCTTCGCGGAGCGCGCCGAGAACTACTACCACAAGCGTCCGCAGCTGCTGGCGCTGCTCACCGACCTCCACCACCGCTACCTCTACCTCGCCGACCGCTACTCCCAGTCTCTTCTCGCCAACAAGCCCCACCACCTCTTCCACGCCGCCGCCGCCGCCTCCGAATGCGGCTCCTCCGACGTCGAAGACCGCTCCTCCGACGCCGACAGCTCCCTCTCCTTTCAGCCGCCCCCTGCCGTCGTCCATGGGACCACTTCTGCCGCTCCCGCCAGCAGCAGCAGTGTTCATGCCGACGTTGACGCTGAGCTGATCGTGGCGGAGCTGGTGGCCGCGTGGGTTGATCGGCATATTCTTGCCGACGAGGCGGAGCGACGGAAGGCGGAGTCGGCGAGGAAGATCGAGCTGCAGGGGAGCCTCCTGGAGGTGCTGGAGTCGGAGAGGCTGGTGCTGCTCGGCGAGAACGCGCGGCTCGGGTTCAGGGCGTCAACAGCCGAGGAGGAGGCGGCGGCGGCTGCCGCAGAGCTGGGGTACATGCGGCGGCGCGCGGCGGAGATGGCGCGGCTGGTGGTGAAGCTCCGGGAGGACCACCGCGTGTGCATGCTGGGGCGCAAGATCGAGGCGCTGCAGTCGCAGGTGTACGGGCTGGAGCTGCGGAACCGGGAGTGCTACGAGGCCATGGCGGCGTGGGAGGCGGAGCGGAAGGTCGGCGTGGCCGAGATCGAGAGGCTGCGCGCGGAGAACAAGCGGCTGGCCGCGGAGGCTGCAATGGCAGCGGCAGCGAGGCGGAAGCAGAAGGGCGGGAGTGGCGGGTGGACGTGGTGGGCGCGGGTGCGGATGGCGGCAGAGTGGACGCCGTGCGCGCCGACGATGAGGAAGGTCGGCGAAGAGATGAAGGGCGGCGGCATGGACGTCAAGTACAACGCCGGCGGCTGCTTCTGCCTCTAGTTGGTTTGGTTTTGGCGCCATGGTCTTAGTGTTTTTTGGGTCGTTCTGTGTTCATTTTGCCCCTTGAATTGTGGTAATATTACGTGGAAGTATCAAGGAGGGGAGGTTTCAGGTTCAGGTAATCAGTCCTGGAATTTGGTATGCAGAGACAGCCTGAGAGAGCACAGCAGGGTGAGCATGAAATTAATTAGCGAGTGAGTAGTTTAATTAGCTTGTCCTGTAAAATGAATCAGCTGCGTGTTGGTGGCAAAACTAGTCTACTGAAGCTCAAGTATATTATATATATATACTATAATATTATATGCCCTAAGTACTAGTATCAGATTACTTAAAAGAGTCGTCCTCCTCCCGTCTCTCCATCACCTACTTCCACGTAAAACATTTCTCCTACAAAAACTTTCTAGACCAAAAAACGATCACAGTATAAAAAACGAACAGACGGCAAATCTGAAATCGAAAACGCCTATTAAACCAATGTTTAAATAAAATAAATCTATTAATCGATTGTAATTATATATATTTATGATTAAGCTGTATAATTACGTACGATCGATAATAACAACTACAGTAAGTTAAAAATACAACTATAATAAATTAAAAATATAAGTTAAAATTCATTTTTTGCATTTCGAATCTTAAAAGTTCGATCCAACTAGTTAAGGTAAAACTAGTGTGTACTCTAATTTACTGTGGTTGTGATTGATGCCTGCTTGGTTTGGTCCGCTCCTCTGAACTGGCCCAGTTAGACGTAATGGGCCTAATATAATGAAATGAATGTTTGTTTGCGTTGCCGAAACAAACACCAATTTCCGCCAAATCATCATAGAATTACACGAAGAAGGAAGGAAGGGAGGAGGCGTTTGTAGCGATCGATCAAGCAAAGCAGGTTAGGGTTTCGGAGGCTGCCTTCTTCTTCTTCCCCGTTGCGATCCCTCCTCGTTCCCCATCACACGAACCCCATCTCGATCTCGGCGCCATGGTAAAGGCACGGGCGACGGAATCTGGAGCGTCGACGGAGAGAGAGAGGGAGGCACCGCGCAGGAGGAAGCGGTCCCGCGATGCCTCGTTCGCTCCCGCTACCCCTCCCCGGCGCCGGCGGCGAGCTTCTCTGGAGTAAGCTTTTTGTTGCCTCGTTTTCCCTTCTCCTCTGCTCCCTTAGAATTAGAATTGGTTGAAAATTAATCTTCTTGTTTAAATGTTAGATCATGTTTTCTATTTGTATGTTATTTCGGGTCAAGACAGAGGTGTAGCTCCAATTAGCTCTATGTGTGGTGTCATGGCGTAGCGAGCTGATCGGCAGAAGCATAGAGAGTGCAGAGCGAGCAGATCGGCAGCCAGGAGTTAAGTGCATACACATGTATGTGTAATTGAATTAGTTAGTCATGCATGAAGGGATTAGCGGCCATGCATGCATGGTGATTAGCCTAGTCTTGAGCGTGTGCACGTTTGGAGTAAGAAGCGGTCCAGGCGATGCATATATGCTTACTTAGTTTGCTTTGGATTCTAGTGTGGCTGCATGCAGCAGCAACGTGCTCCTACTTGTGATGTGCATGGCGAGTCTTTGTGGCAGATCACGGCGAGGATAGTTGGGTTGCTGCACATCGTGCGTGTGTTTTGTGTTCTATTTAAAGCATTGTAACCAGCTTATTTAGTTGAGAAGAAAAGACACTAAGTTGTGTGCAGCGCGACCAAAATTCCTCTATTGTGTGTTCTTAATTTTTGTTTTCCATGTAAAAGTGAAGTTGTGTCCACTGTATTCGTGTGAGTTACTTTGATTGCTAACAATGGCAAGATTGCTCTCAAATTTGTTGGTATTATTATGGTAACTATGTAGTTACTGTGAAAACCAAGAGTTTTAAAAACTGAGAGCGTGTTATCGTACGGGTAACCACACGATATTGCAAACCCTGCCAACCACCTGTACCAAAACAGGCTCATCCCTTTCCATCAATGGCAAAAGGGGACATGCATCAACGTTACAAAGTCCGTATCACTGTCACTCCTACCATAGTTTGTTTTAGCTCACTCCTGGAAGGGGTTTGGTGATTTTTTTTACACGATGAAATTCATTCTGACCTTTGCTTCAAAAAAACTACAGCCAATTATTTATAAAATTTGCAGGTCAAAATGATTGCAAATTACAAGAATCAGTTTGCATAGTTCCGCTGCCTTCTAAACACGATATGAATCGTGTTATGGGTAAAAAAAAAACATACGGCCTGTTTGCATAGAGAGGATTGCTCTAAAATTTGTTGGTATTTTATTCGAGTTTTGAACCCAACCACCCTGTACCAAAACAGGCCCGAGGTGCTTGAGTAGCTTGGGGTGTTCCATTCCATCAATGGCAAAAGGGGACATGTCAACGTTAAAGAGTTTGTCATCACTGTGTCACTCATACCACAGTTTGTTTTAGCTGACTCCTGGAAGGGGTATGCCGATAATACCTTCGTGTTGAATGTTCATTCTTCCTTCTAAGATAGGCTTTGCTTTTTTTTCTTAAGAAAAGAAAATTCTACATGGGCGGGCTAAGTTTGCAAATAATTTCACCTGCACACCCAACTAGGATGCTGACTCAGACGGCTATCTGTTGAAATAAACTGCGTAGCTAACAAATGATTGTTACTGTATGCAGGAAATCCGATGAAGAATTAGTGGGGCGTAGCGTAGACGATGCTGAATTAGAGTTTATTATTTCCACCCTATATATATCTACCTATCTATCTATATCTCTCTCTCTATATATATATAGAGAGAGAGAGAGCAGAAACTCTTAAAGGTGCATTAGTTCTTTTACTAGTTTTCCTTATGTGTGTATATGTGGCAAAGTGAACCTGTTTCCGCACATCTTTTATTGTTGATTTAGGCAAATTATGATGGTTTCACATAGAGTCAGCACATGGTGAAGTAACTGTTCAATGAAATGTATAATCTCATAAATGTGTTTGGGCTTGTAAAGAAACTTTTCTAATGTTATCTGAAAAGTGTTTACCTCTGTCACATGAAAATGTTACTAGTTGATTTACCATTTTCTTAGAAAATACTTAATGGTCAAATGCGTGTTTTGGAGGCTACGTTGATGTTCTGACAATAAGTAGAAGAGATTGGCGGGGGGTAGTTAGGTTAACATGGAACAATGGAAAAAATCAGGAATAGAAAAGTAGATTGGGTCTATGTCGCTCAAGGAATGTATCCAACATTCAAGGTAGGTTTAAACTGTCCATATGTAGTTTACTGTTTTCTTTCTCTCAAAACGTTCTCTCAAAACGACAATATCGTTGGTAATGAGTTTTTGTGGAGTGTTCAATATGAATGGCTCTGCTTGCTTTCTATTAGTTGGCTCTTGAAAACTGATGTGTAAACATCTTGTAGTTTACCTTTGAGATGCTTATAAAGTTTGTGTCGTAGGTGGTATGAAGGAACGGCTGGGCCATAGAGGTGGTTATCCAGCGGAGCGTTAATGATGGAAAAAAATTGCTAATGTATGTGCTGAAAAGATACGAGCAACAGAAATCCGCCAAGTGTTTAGGTAGAGTAAAAAATAATTAGTCTGAAACTTCGAAAAGACGAAACAAATAATAATTGATAATACCACCGCATTAATTTACGTCTCTTTGAGATGATAGTAATACATCACATATATATCTGGCAACTAAACACAGTAGCATATTTTCTAACTCCAAGGTATACTACGCCGTTCCATATTTTCTAACACAGTAGCGTCTCCCCTCAGCTCATCATCTCCAGCTCTAGCGACGGTGGCCGAGGGATGCCTAGCCGCAAGACAGCGAAGGAAGCCACCGCCTGTAGCCTCGCCGTTAGATCTCCCTCCATGCCTTGGGCTTCAACACCTAGCCATGGCCAGTGGCTTCCCCGTCGAGCTCGCCTTCTCCCGTCGCCGTCGCACCTGGTGCCTTCTAAGTGCTTATGGACCGCCGTGTTGGGCCGCCGTTGCACTTCTCTGTATTGTCGGATGGGGCACCGCGAACCTTCTTGCTAAGGCCGCAGGCTAAGGAGGAGAGCTCCGTCTCCACATCAGCGGCGGTGGATGAGGGGAACACAGGGGGAGAAGAAATGTGGGGTGAGGGAGAGGGAGGGAGGAGAGAAGAAATGGAGGGAGGGAGCGCTGCTGCACACAGGAAGAAGACGAGTGCCGCATGCCGCTATGGAAACTCTTCAAGCGTATTACATTTATGTGGATGTGATTCTGTGTGAGATGAAGAGATAACGATGGGTGAATAAATGAGCTAGATCTTGCATACTATCCGATGCGTCCTGGGAGGGGAGCATTTTCCTATTCTATTCATAAATATTCGTCGACTAAACTACAACTACAACTTAATATGAATGCAATCCATTGCACTTAATACCAGCATTACCACCATCAAACACACAGATGGGGATGCAGCTAAGAGATTACCGGCGGAGGACGGCCGTCGATGGTGGTACTGTGCGGATTCGGCGGAGCATAGATGGTGACAGCGACGGCGGCGGTGCTGCGAGAGGCCGTGTGGGTGCGCAGCGACTGTTTCGGCGACGCGTCGGCCGATCTGCTGGCGGCGTTCCAATGCAAGATCGGATCGGTGCCAACTTCCTAGTGGCGCTTCTCACGTACGGCCGGCCGGCCGCTCGCTCAGCACACGCCGGCCGCCGCGCCCGCCTCCGTCGGCTTCCCCGTTTGCGACGGCGAACTCCCCCCGCCCAGCGAGGTGCGACGCCTTGGGCGTGCCCGCGCGAGCACCGCCTTCACCACGTGCATCGCGAATGGCCGCACCTCCACTCGCAGTCGTAGCCACTGCCCGAGGAAGTTGATGTCCATGGCGTGCCGAATTTTATCCGAATTTAAATTAAAAAAAAATTCTAGCAGGTAGTACTTGATTTATGGATCAATGGTGGCGAAGAAAGTTTATAAAAATAATGAAGTATACTTTGAAGCTCCATAGAAATTAAAAAAAAAAGAGATAAGTTGAGATATAATTTCTACTTTATTTAAGTATAAAAACAATAGTAAGAATTATGCAATATTACATTATTTTTCTAGAGATATCCATAATCTTTTTTGAATTTTCTATATATTTTTAGAATTTTTACTACGTTTTACTATTTTTTTCGTATTTTTTTTCAGCTTTAGTGTACTGTAGTTATCACGGCTTACTATGTAGTTACCTACCGTGCGATATCACATAATAACTATAAATTTACCGTAAGATTTAAAAAGTTTAAATTTAAATTTTTAGAGATAAAATTTATGTGATTATCGTGGTAATCACCATACTGTTGAGAAACAATAACCTCTCTAATCAGTATGGCAAACCCTGTTTGGGGGCTGGCGATGAACAATGACCTCCTCAGTCCGGCTCGTGAGACCTCGCCGCCGATTGCTGCAGAACGCCGACTGCTTCTTGTCAGGCAGAATTGTGTCGTCGTTCAAAATTCCGCAAGAAACGGCAGCTCGATCCAAAATCCAAACGCCGCACTGCACTGCACTGCAGCACCGCGCAGCGTGGTCGCATTCGGCGCACATTTCGCACGAAACTCCATCGCAGTCGGACGCATCCAAACACTGCGCTGCACATCTATCCGCTGCAACGACGATGCAATGCATGCAGCACCGAGTAGATGCTATAGAGTGTGTAGTCCCGTCTAGTATCCGTGGGCCACTTAAGATCGATATTAGGCCTGCTCGCTCGTAGATCCAATCAAAACTATAACCTTAAATTTTAATCTATATAATTTAAAAAACTAATCTGATATATAAGAACCGTCTTTATTTTTAAGTTGTGCTCCCTTAATATCAATTACCGATGACAGTAGTGAGCCAGTGATCAGTGAGCTATTACGCCACCAACACATGGACAACCCATTCAGAAATGGTGCCTTCAGAAATCACAATGCACAGCAACAGCAGCCCTTGTTTTCTGGACAGAGGCTCTACTGTCCCAATTCGATGGCGATGATACTCATACTACATGTTGATGTATTCTATTCCCAGCCCTGCAATCCAGGACAGGAGATGAAAGAAGATATTTGGACCATTTTTGTGGCAGAATAATGAGTCTGCTTTGATTAGTGATACTATGTTAGTACAATAATCATAATGCTCTACTGCTACTAGAAAGCTGCTTTTTTAGAGGCCGGTTTATTTCTTTTTTTTAAAAAAAAGAAAGCTGCTTTTTTGTCCTAGAATTCCATTCCAACAGAGCCACTGGGGGCTCTGGGTCAGAAAAGGGACCGGCTAAGGTAGCGTTTGATTTAGCTTGAGTGGCTGGTTTATAAACCGTAAAAAAGAGAAACGTCATTAACACGTGACTAATTAAATATTAACTATTAAAAATTTAAAAAAATATTTATTTAATTTTTTAAGATACTTTTATGTATAAATTTTTTTAAAAAAAACATACCGTTTTATGTTTTGAGAAATTTGTTAACGGAAACTGAAGTATAAGCTAGAAACCGATCCGAACACTAGTTAAGCTGGGTCGTTATTAATATATGAACTAAAACGCTTTCAACAGTTAAGAGTCATTTGTTTGTCCTGACCATGCCAAACCTTATTTGACATATTCGGTGCTTGTCATGTGTTCAGTTGCTGGCTTTGGTGATTTAAATTCTGAAACGGTAGACCTGAAGTTGCTTTTTGGGTACATAATCTATTATACTATTTCTTTCTTTTATTTTCCGTCTCATAGGCCTTCATTGCAGTAGAGTATTGCTTTGTTAAACATGATGATCCTAACTGCATGTACAGCCATACTAAACTCTGAAAGTGAAGGAAGCGAAGCACTTATTTCCAGCGAGGACATTTGAGAGAACATGAGGCGACTGAATTGTGCATTTAAATACGTAGTTTTCTGTCCTTTTTTTTTTCAGCATCAACGAGGGTGCTGAAAATTCAGTGACGCTCTAATTCAGGGAGCGTCAGAAGCGCCCACCCGCCAAAACTAAGCGGATCTGCCCCGGGCGCGCCAGTGCGACACATGGGCGTCCCCTCCGAGCCCGACGGCGACGGCGACCGCGACGGCGGCCGAGCCGTGGTGGAAGAGGTAAAGTGGTCGGAGTGTCTTAGTTTTAGTTTTTCGGTGACTGAAAATTCAAAAATTTCAATTATTTTTTTCGATCCATTGGATGACAATCCTATGATTCTCATCACTCCCACTATTAATTATTCATAACAATGTCTCAGATAAAATAAACATGAAATAAATTTATAATTCATAAAAAACGCAAAATTACATCCAAAAGTGTTTAAACTGAGATAAAAATAAAGTAATACCATATGCAATAATAAAATTATAGTCAAAATAAACTAAAATTACACATTTTATAGTACTACAATTTTAGTGTGCTATGTAATTTTAGGCGACTAAAATATATGGGCCACATTCACAATCCCATTCTTGCGCCGCATGTGATCGATATCCAGTTCAGGCCCAAACAAATATGGGCCACAGGTGGGTCACGTAAGTCCCACTCCCGTTCTTGGGCCTCACGTAACTGAAATACCGTTCTTTTGCCGTACTTTTGCAGTACAAGAGTACGGACTTGACATACATTATGAGTTACGGGTAACTGAACCATTCACATTCAGACCTCCATTATGAGTTTCAGCATAAAACGGCCGCTATTGTTTTGTCTCCAATTTTTCACACTTAATTTTCGCTGTAATCGGAATTTAAAACAGGTCGTCTTGCATTGACATGGAATTGATTGGTCCTTGAGAGTTGTTGATTTGGCTTGTTAAAAGCAGTCCCAATCCAAGACACCAACAATAGTTTCTACGGTCTTCGTATCATTAAGACTGGACACTATTTTTTCAATATAAACATTACTATTCTATACTTAAATTTAATATTACTCATCTCTCATTTTATCTTAGATATTACGTAGAAATCATATCTCATGTAAGATCTAGTTTGCTCCTTTTTCTTCATTCACTCACTTAACATATTATCTTTTATCTTAAGTGACAATTTATTTAATTCTATAAAAACCATCCTAATCACTAGTTGAGACTGCTCTAACACTCAACCGTGTTCCAGCAGGATGGCAGATAAGCATACTCTGAAGCTCCAGTTTTAATGGAAGCAAAGCTAATGTGGCCCTGTGTTGGCTTCCTGTGATTCAGTAAAGGCAGCTCCCGAAATGGCCACGTCCCGAAAGTCGAAACGCTGCAGCACCGGGTTAGCCGCTTCCACCACATGGCGTACACACCGATGGATACACGGTTTCGCCCTTCACTGCACCGCACCAGCATCGCTCAGGTCGCACGAAACCCCATCGTCATCAATTTCCTCCGTCCCAAAAAACCACCCCATCTTAAAATATTAGAAGCACTACATTACAATTCTCTTCATTTTAATTTACTTAATATTATAACAAATCTCACGCTAAACCAAAAAATATTATAAATTACATTATTATTCTTATTAATTATATTCTAATTAATTTTTCAAAGCAAGTATTAAAATTTTTTGTGAGAAGTACTAGTACTACAATGGCTGTATTGATTAAGGCACCGTTGTGCAGCTTGAAGGTAAAAATTCCTCGTTTTCTGTGAGCACGCTTCCCGAACCATTAAACCATAAGTTTTTTGCAAAAATTTTCTATCTAAAAGTTAATTAAATAAATTAAATAAATCTATTTTTAAGTTTATATTAATTAAAACTTAATTAATCATACGTTAATAGCTTGTCTTGTTTTGCGTGCGCTATAAATTTCGTCCCTAACCTGCAGCTTCAAATGGTGCCTAAGGATAGGAAGAAAAATATACCTAAGTACTTTCGAACGTGAGAATAACAAGTATTTTGGTAAAAATTTAAATGCTACTATCTTCGTCTCATAGTACAAAAATTTAGTACTGGTTGTGATACATACTAGTAGTACGAATCTGTCTGGATAGCTTTAGTAATGGTATTTTTTTTATTTTAAAACAGAGGGAGTAGAATAATAAATAAATTGAAATGAAGGGAGTAGTTTAAATTGAAATGCAAATCTTCCATTCACTCTGGTCTCTGAACGCTCTTCAATTCATTATTGCTTGTTTAGTCCACGACAACCGGCAAAGCCAGGTGACCATCCGGGATCAACGGGCAAATCAATCCCCACGCATCATGTTTCTGCGTAAAAAGGCAAGAGCCATGCAGTGATGACACGCCAAGGCCATGCCCAGGAAATATTGCAGGGAACCTGCCCCCTTTTTCAAACCGAAAGTCCGTTGTATCAACGGCGTCATTCACATCGCCGCCGCCGCGGCTCACCTTGCCGTTTCACCATCTGAGCTACACTACTGCTCTCCACTGTACTTATAAGGCTACTCTTAGGCTGTGTTCTTAAGTGTTTATTAGATGGCTTAAATAAGTCACACGTAAAACGAGGAATGTCATTAGCGCGTGATTAATTAAGTATTTACTATTAAAAAGTTGAAAAATGGATCTATTTGCTTTTTTAGAGTTACTTTCATATAGAAAATTTTTGTAAAAAACATACCGTTTATCGTTTTGGGAAGCGTACGTGCGGAAAACGAAAAAAATAAGGTGGCTGCAGATGGACTTGCGAACAGCACATTAGTCCTCCAAATCGAGAAATTAGAGCACTGAACAAGTGTTCAATTTAAAGGTACGTGAACGGAGAGAAGAAAAAATCACATAAAACGAGATGAGCTATTAGCATATAATTAATTGAGGATTAGCTATTACAAACTTAAAAAATTGATTTATATAATGTTTTAAAGCAACTTCTATATAGAAATTTTTTTAAAAAATATACCATTTAGCAGTTTGAAAATATATTAAAAAAATAAGGAGAATTTTTACCTCTTCACTAAATTACCATTTAGCATATTGGAAGGGGCCCTAAATTATGTTGTCTGTGCGTCACTACGTTGATAGGTTCAGCGAGCATGATATAGCATCACTGCACTGAGTAGTGAGCCAGTAGTGATCAGTGAGCTATCACGCCACCGACACAAGGCCAACTCATTCAGAAATCAATGCAGCAGCAACAGCAGCCCTTCTTTTTCTGGACACAAGCGTTTGTGTCCCAATTCGATGGCGATGACACTCATACTACAAGTTGATACTTGTATTCTATTCCCAGCCCTGCAATCCAGGACAGGAGATGAAAGAAGATATCTGGACCATCTTGTGGCAGAAATTAGAATGAGTCTGCTTTAATTGATTAATGCTAGTATTAGTACAATAAAAATAATGCTCTACTGCTACTAGAAAGCTGCTCTTTTGTCCAAGAATTCCATTCCAACCTACCTAACCAAAGCCACTGGATCAGGAAAGAGACCGGTTAAGCTGGTTCGTTATTAGTATATGAACTAAAGCACTTTCATCAGTTAAGAGTCATTTGTTTGTCCTGACCATGCTAAACCTTACTTGACCTATTCGGTGCTTGTCATGTGTTCAGTTGCTGACTTTTGGTGATGTGAAGTCTCAGAAAGGTAGTTACTGAAGTTGCTTTAGGGTACATACTGTATACTACTACTACTTTCTTTTCTTTTCCTTACCATAGGCCTGCATTGCACTAGATTATTGATATGTTAAACAGGTTATGATGATCCTAACTGCTTGTACAGCCATACTGAACTCTGAAAGTGAAAAGGAAACGAAGCACTTATTTGCAGTGATGACATTCAGAGAACATGAGCTGACTGAATTGTGCTATAAAAAAGATTGAAGAGAGACATCACGAATCTATCGTAAACTTGGGATCTGCATTTGCATACATAGTTTTCAGTTCTTTGTCAGCACCAACGAGGAGCTGCAAAATTCAGTGAGAGTCAGAATCGCCCAATGTTCTTCCATGCTATAATCAGAATTTTAAAAAATGAGTCAGAATTACCGGGAGTTGACATTGATGGATTGTTTCAAAGAATCGAAGGTACTTCGTTTGTGATTAACAATCAACCTGCTTTATACGCAAGATCGGTTCGAAACAAATCTTTCTACGTTTTATTTGCCATATTCTCAAGTATCCATATGGATCATAGGCTCTCTATACGCTAGTAATGGTCAGCACCAGCAAACTCTCTGTGATTTTGTTAAAAAGGAAGTTAGTTATACTGAAGCAAGGTTGGCTGAAAACCACAATTAGCCGTGGAAGGGAAATTGGTGGCTGTAAAAACAAGTATAGCTCGTTCCTAAATGCAGTACTGCTAGCAAGTACGAGGTTGAATTTTTATTATCAGTTGATCACCCTGGTTTGGCTGGATATTTCAGTGTCTGTCATACCAAGTCCCTGAACGAATGGTGCGTAGACAGTATTTTGCATTGCTGCATGAAGAGATAAGATAATGAACAGTAGTGTGTGGATGGCATTCGATATTTGCTCATCTCAAAACTGGAAGATGACACCGGCCACAAGGAGGGAAAAAAAAAGAAAATTACTGCTACATATGTCTAAAATATAAGGGATTTTGGTTATCAAGTATATAAATCAAAATCTCTTATATTATTTGGGAGGAAGGTAGTACGTCATGTATTCTTGAGATGCCTATCGTAAAGAATGTCCGTTCGAATCTTCAGTTTGGGGAGAAAACTCTGCTCGATTTTTGTGAGCACGCTTTCCGAATTATTAAACAGTATATTTTTTAAAAAAATTTCCATCTAAAAGTTGCTTTAAAAATATATTAATCTATTTTTTAAGTTTGCAATAGCTAATATTTAATTAATCATTCACTAATAAGGTATCTCGTTTTGCATGATCATTTTCATCTTCTTCTCCTATCACTTTTAAACCCAACCTTAAAAGATAGTTTGAAGGTGAGAAAAGAGGAAGAAGATTACGTAAAATGAGATGAGCTATTAGAGCATATTGAATTAAGTATTAATTATTTTAAACTTAAAAAAAATAAATTAATATGTTTTTAAAGCAATTTTTACATAAACATTATTTTTGCAAAAAACATACCGTTTAGCAATTCAGAAAGTGTGCTCAAGAAAAACAAGCCTTTTTTTTGCCTCTAGCGGCAGATGCGAATGCACTCTTAGAAATAGTTTGAAGGTAAGAAAAGAGAAGGAAGATCACGCAAAATGAGATAAGACATTAGCGTATGATTAGTTAAGTATTAATTATTTTAAACTTAAAAAATAAATTAATATGATTTTTATCATTTAACAGTTCAGAAAACGTACTAAATTTTTTTTTTCTTGACCGGTACTTACGGACCCTTAGAAAGTTAAAACAGTCAAAATTATATCGTATATTAATTTTTAACTGCAGCGAGTACCAGCAAGAAGAAACGCTTGTCAGTGTGGCTCAGGTGGACTTGGAGGGAGGAGCCGCGTCAAACAGCGGAGCACGAGACGTGGCGTGGTGCGTGCGAACGAGCCAACCAAACCAAACACAAACAAAGCAACGACGACGACGAGGAGTCGAGACCGAGCCTTCGTTTCTTGCGCTTTATTTTCGACCGACCCGTTCCACTCTCCACTCGCGCGCGCTTCCTCGGAGACGACACGACGCCTCGCTCCTCCGCCCCGCCCCGGAGGAGGAGACGAGACGACAGGAGAGGCAGCTCGCCTGCCAAAAATAGGCGGATCTGCCCTCGCGAGGCCGCGACACATGGGCGTCCCCTCCGCCGCGCCCGACGCGCACCGCGGCGGCGACGGCGTCGTCGGCGGCGGCGCCGGGAGCGTGGTGGTGGAGGTGGAGCAGTCCCCCTCGCCGCCGCCCATGTCGTCCTGCGGCCGCTACATCCTCCACCGCGTCTGCAGGTTCGACACCCTAGCCGGCGTCGCCATCAAGTACGGCGTCGAGGTATGTTCCATTCCGTTCCAATCCATTCCCCATCTCTTCTCTTCCAGTGTAGTTCGTTTGTGATTTGATGGCGCCTCGCCTCCCCTGGTGCAGGTGGCGGATGTGAAGCGGGTGAACGGCCTCACCACGGACCTGCAGATGTTCGCGCACAAGACGCTGCGGATTCCGCTCCCCGGAAGGCACCCACCCGCCGCCGCCCCATCCCATCCTCCTCCCCTTCCCATCCACGCCGCCACCGATCGTCCCGGGTACGCACGCCCTTGCCCTGTCCTTTTTGTTCAACGGAATTGCATTACATACCTGAACGATGGATTACAGATGTCCAAGACACCTCGTTAATCTTCGCTTGCATATTTTCTATCTCCCGAGATTATTCCAAACCAAACTGTCACAACCGGGAAGGCATGGAAATGGAAGTGTGTCGGTGAAGAAAAACCTCGCTTTTTCGTTTTGTCCACGCTGTGTAGTTCGTTACATGCCATTTTCTTTTCCATGGTTACCAAGTCAATTTAATTAGGCACAACATCTTAACAAATTTGGGCTGACTTTGCACCCGCTATCTTTGTACTACTAGTACGCAAATTTGTACTAGTGTATAATTTGACAAAACGAGCCAGAAGCCCATAACTATAACTCGGTGAGGAGGTAGGCAGGTTTGGCTGAAATCCACACGAAACCGACTGGCTGCTTCTTCAATTCCTGCTGGTCTAACAATCGCTATCACTATCCAGTATTGAACACCAACTTGACGCCTAGTGCATAGTGGCGAACTGGTAACTAGGTGCTCTTCCTTTCTGAACCTTCGAAAAGAGGGGCCGCCACTGGGTTGCAAGTGGTGGGAACATCCACAGGAAAGCAACGAGGAATTGAGGAAAGGAAATGCGATCCTACCGGTGGACAGATGTGCTGCACTCCACATGCTTGCACTCACTGCTCAGTGCTCACACATTTTTAGTTCTTTTTATATTCTTCACAGACACGTATCTAGAACATGGGAATAGTTTAAGGTCCCAAGAGAACAATTCATAGCACCGACTATTCATTCACACAGGTTCTCTTTCCTTCTCAAGAGTTCCCAGTGTAAAAGGACGCATATATTTGATTGATTTAGATTCTCAGCAGTACTTCCCTCTAGTTGGCATTTGCATATGCTAGCTGCTGCTCTTTTCTAGTTTAATGATTGTACCATGTGACGCCTTTCCACTGTGCTGACTACAGTCTCTTAAAATCTGTGGACATTTTTGATGGGTCTACTTGATGCTTTGTCTGCAATAACAATATAATTTTTTTCAGAGAATGGACTACGTGGCGCCCTCCCAAAAATGCTGCCTTGGATCCATTACTGAAACCACCGCGGAGCACAGTTTCGCCATCCATGAACCTCTTGCAGAGATACTATGGCCTTGGTCGACCTCCAAAGGGGGACCCAGAAAATGAAGGCACCGAAATGGCGACATACAGTATAGGTAAATCCATCACTGTATGTTGGATGATGAACTACGATTTGGATATCAACTATAATCCACTAAATTATGAATCTGGTCCACATCCAGGTCAGCATAGGAAAGCTAGAAGCTTATCAACTGGCTTTTCTCTTGTAAATGGTGATGCTAATTGGGAGGTTGACGATGCTGAAAAGTCAATAAGACGCCGCCAGAAATCTGATGCCGAGTTTTCAATAAGGGAGGGCAATAGTGTTGGTGCATTGATGAAGGCCGGTCCGGGCTTGGCGTTGAGGCCGAAATCTGGCAATCGACCAGATATAAACAACAGTCAGCAAGATCTTGCAGCGACCCTTGTGCCTTCTTATGGCGATGGATTGCAAACCGTGAGGAAGTCATCAAGCACTCCAGAATTCCAAGATTCAGACAACAGCATCGCTTCTGTGTGGCTTAAGAGCAAGTGGGGCTTAAAACCAGATGCATTCACCCTCCCTCTCCCGATCCTGCTTCTCGACAGCATTCCAAAGCCTCTTTTCGACACCTTTCCGAAGCAAATTGCTGCTTGGAGAAATAAGGCTGCCAGAGATTAGTAAGGTTTGCAGCTTGGTTATATGCTTTGCATATACGGGTGGTTGTTTGTGCAGAATGGGCCTGGAGGAGTTCGGAGTTGGTTTATTTCTCCCCAGCCAAACAGAAGCACTGGTTCAGGCGGTGGATACTACAAACACAGAGAAACACTTTTCTTCTACAACTTACAAAGATGGTGTGAACGAGTTGGATATATTAAACACTAGAGTTCAAAATACATACTGTGTACTGAATCTGCTGCAGCAAAGCAGCAGCAGTTGTTTTCCTATCATAAACTATACTAATCGAGACCTAAGTACCCCTTTGGGGCTTATTGGAGCTTATTCTTTTGTACATAATGCAGAACTGCACATAGGCAATATATAGATCAGAGGGAAAGAATCAAAATGTGTGTTCTTCACTTGTTCTCATGACTAATAAAGAGGTGGCTTTATCCGTTCCTCCTTATTGCTGTTCCCTGGCATTTTAGTTTATCGTATCTATCTATTTATTATAAAGGCAGCTCTAAAAGAAGCTATCACATTTACTTTGAAGGCCTAGAAATTACCACATTAATAAAAGAAAAAGAAAAAAAATATACACCTTTATATCGTGGTGAGTCAAAATTAATAACGGTAGAGATTGGTCGTACTATATCAGGAGTTTAGAGTTAGGATATGTTTTGAAGTCCTCCATATGATACGTTAATAGGTAAAAAATAATAGAAGAAATCTAGATCGTACGAAAAATAATAGAAGAAATCTAGATTGTACGCTTGGCTTGGATGAGATATAAGAGTCGGACTTGGCCTTCAGCTGTCCAGCTTCTCTCCAGGAACATCTGTTGCCTGTTGGCCTCCCGAGACGTAGAAAATACAGGACGGCATTGTCCCCAACCAGGCAAGAGCACATTGTGAGATATTTAATTCCAGATGAATGATTAGATGCGTTCCTGCAAAATAAAAATAAAAAATATATTTAGTTAGAAGATGCATTCCTGCAATAATAATAATAATTTGATGCACTTTTTGAAAAAAAAAACATATATTTAGGTGATACACATTTATATGTATTTTGTTAAACATGCCTCTCTGTTCGATTTCGTAGGATTACTAATTTTTCACACTACTCTTCAGGTCTAGAAATTATCATGTTAATTGATAAACTAAAAGAAAACAATGCATTGTTTAATCGTGATTGCAGATAATAATCGATCGATCAATCGATCGATCTATCTATCTATTATATTACAATATATAAAGATAACCTTAAAAAAAAAGACACCACACGTTTGTTTTAGAGGTGTAGAAATTACAACATTTATTGAAGAAAATAAGAGATATCTTCACCGATTGTTTATGCTAGATCTAAATTAGAATAGTTGAGATTCAATTGAGATCTTAAAAAAATTGACTCGCATTCTATCAAAACCTTCACGTGCTTAGCATCAGAAAAATTTTTCCGCATATTCTAAATATATCAACTTTTAGCATTCAAAATTTATTTCAAAGTATAGCAACTTCTTCACCTACTCTCTCATCTCAATAAATCACAACCATCTTCTATTTTTTTTACTAATTTTCTCATCTCGATCAATCAGAATCTTTTCTATTTAATTCTACGTACTTCTTTAATATGGTGCCTAACTTCAGTAGTTCTTATATATTTTTAACAGAGGGAGGGACAAAGTAGATAGCATCTGACACATTGCAGGGTGCGAGAGCATATCAAAAAATTTGTCTCCGAGTCTTTCCAAATGCCTAGGTGTAACACTAGAATACATCACGCATAAACCAAAAGTCACAGGCTACATCTAACACATTGCATCGTGGCAACGTACCAAAACGTACAAAAGCTATAGAAGGCACCAAGTCCTAAATATGAAATTAAAGTTAGAAAAATAAACGAAGCAATAAAAATTAATTTATAAGTAAAAATTTTGTATCTATATTAGCGATTTAACCCCAAAATCAATTCTAGAATTAAGTTTCAAAATTTAAATTTTGGTTGGCCGATAAGCCAACAAGGGATACCATAAAAACATGTCTTTAGCATAAGACACTTTGGTTTTTTGTTATAATTTTCTAAGACACTATGGCCAATGTTTTAACAGTTTTGGTCCAATTGGAGAGAGAAAATTTTAGAAAATATGCTTTTATCCCTATTTTAAGTTCACGCTCAACCTAATTATATTTTTTGTCCCAAATTGCAGAAATCAAAAATATTTCTGGACAATAATCGAAGAAAAATAAAAATAATGAATCATTGATTGAGCGGTGGACCTGGATTATAATGGACTAGATTAAACCTCACATAGAACCATATTTGCAACTATTACATGCAAGGAGCTTAAATTGGATCCAACTATCAGCTTCCACAACAAGCTTGAGGGTGAATCCGAGGGTAGCAACAGTGGTGGTGTCGGGAGAGAACAAGGGTGAAAACAGAAGTAAAAATATACTAAATCTAGCTGCGCAGATGCATGGGCCATCCTGCTTATTTTTTCCCGTTCACCTTGTCTTTATATGCTTTCTGTGGCATATGAATATCTTAAATGCCATATACCAATCTCAATCCTCTTAAAGTGTTAGCCATAAGTCTTGCATATTTTTTTTTTTTTAGAAATTGATCCCATCGTGCCTCCTTTTGGAATGGACGTTCTTTTGAGGAATTTTACAGGTCATAATAAAAAAAATTCACCAAACAGTTAAAAGGCTTGTTACAGTTCAAACAGAAAAATGAGTGGGAGTGATTTGCAATACATTACATATTACTTGAATCACTAATCAGCACTGCAGTTAAAAAAATGTTATGCGGGAATTAGGATCAGTAGTCTAAGTTGTGGATGGAAACAGGTTTTAAAAAAAAATGCCCCCACGCAGGATCGAACTACGGACCTTCAGTTTACAAGACTGACGCTCTACCACTGAGCTATAGGGGCTTCTGCTTTGCTGATAGGGAAGATTATTTAAAACATAACAATCTCGGTCTGAAGACAGGTATGGCTAAAGATGAAAACGGATTGGAAACGGTCGGAAACTAGCTATATCATATTTGTTTTTATATTTTTTTTGGAATCGGATTCGGAATCGGAAACCTCGGATACGAAAATAGAATCGAATATTACCGGATACAGATACGGAGCGAATATGAATCGGAACGAATACGGTAACGAATATTTATTCTAATATAAAAATCTCTCAAACTGAACTTTAGAAAACAACGAAGAGAGACAACTTATTATTTTTTGTAAAACAATATATTAATATTTCTAAATTTTTAGCTAAACAATATATCAATATTTTTTGGTCTTGGTGGACGGTGAGGACGCGGCCACGAGCGCGCCGCCAACGTTGCCGACGCCCGACGCCCGGGGACGAGCGCGCCGCCGACGCATGACGCCTGGGGACTAGAGCGGGTACAGCCGTCGCCGGTGGCTGCGGGGGGCGTGAGGCTGGGCGGTGGCGGAGGCCGATGGGGGTGCGGGGCCCGAAGGGGGAGGCGCCGGTGGCGGCGACGGCCTTGGGCGTGAGGGATGGCGCCAGCGGCCGTGGGGGCGCGGGGTTCGGCGGTGGCGGACGCGAGGGAGTAGGGTCGGCGGCGGCTGGCGCTGGCGTCGTCGCTCGTCAGTCACACCAGCGCTGGAGACTGGAGACAGAGAGAAAATGGGCATCGAAGGTGAGGGTTAGGTTAGGAATAAATCTAATGGGTGATGCGGATATCCGAAAATTTTTCCGGATAGTTTCCGACCGAATCCGAAATCCGCTGGATAATGCCTTTATCGTATTCGTATCCATATCCGAGAAAAATTATCCGTTTTCGTATCCGAATCCGAGATTATCTGAAAATTATCCGACCGATCCTATCCGTATCCGAAATTTCGGACGGCTAGCGGATATTATCCGAACCGTTTTTACCCCTAGGTATGACCGTATGAGTATGGAATATCAACACATGAAACGAACTGCGATAAAGTGAATCAACACAGGTCTGCCAATGTGATTACAACCCAACAGTTCTTTTATTTGGGATGAACAATCCAGTAATGCAGCAAATAGGTGCAGGAGTCATTCACAGGATATTACATTAAAATGGCATATCCTGAAAGTACCCACAGATTATATATTAAACGGCATCTCCTGAAAGTGCCCGAATTTGACGTCCTTTTGATGCCCACACTGGAAGTTTTCTGTGGTGGAATGTATAACATGAGATTTAAGGTAGCACATTCTGCAATGAGCCTTCACCCCTTGATGCTCGCATTCAAATGTTCTTATTGGGATATGGAAGGGCAAGACGATAACCACAAGTCTCGCAAACGCAATCAACTGAAATATAGAAGATGAAAATGTAGTAAGAGAAGTTGATGTTAGAGGTTGACAGAGAGAAGATCTTAACACTGGAAATCATACATCTGCCGCTACTAGGTTTGCCTGAGCCAAGGCAAAATCCCAGGAGACCGACTTCCTCAACTGGCTCATCATCTGAAACAGCAAATACACGAAACGAGGTTCAGGGGATTGAATACAAGAATTAAGACTACCAAATAAGGATGAATGGTAAAAACATCAAAAACCAAAATATTTTACGAAATAAAAAAACTCTCAAAACTAGATGGAGTGGACCGATTAGACCGTCTCCATTGTGCTGGTCTGACCACCATATATCCGCCGGTTAAACCACTGTCTCACCGCTGCATCCTTGTCGGATGAATCGTCAAAACGCAGAAAGACACACACTGAAGATGTTTTTTAAAGTAAATTAATTTTATTGCATCAAGATATGTTTATAAAGCGTATATAAAACACTCCTATCTCTCAAAAATAAACCCTAACTTTTTTCTCTTCTAAAAGTTATAGCTCACAAAGTAGGAGTAGAACTATTCCCACTAAAACTCAATCCCTCATATCCCAAATCAATTACAATTTTCCAAATTCAAAAGTGCAGTCACAAAACAAAACCATAGATAATTCGGACTCACTCTATGTGCGCTTCAATCCAAAACCAATACAGTGCCAGCCTCCATGTCCTTGCCCACTTGCTGCATGGACCAACACACTGCTGTTGCTACTCTCTACTGTATTACTGGGCCGCTCGCATCATGCAGGCTGCCTGAAGCCCGACCACTAGATCTATCTCCGAATTTTTACTGTTACTAATTTAATTTTTTTTTTAATTTACAAAACTAATTTTCGGTTTGAATCATTTACAAAACTAGTCTCTTGCCGCCCTGGGCCACGGCGGGATTTAAAAACCGCCGTGGCCCAGGGCGGCGAATGGCATCCCCGTCACCGGGGCTAACGGCGCCGGCCGCCGTTAGCCCCGGGGACGCCACGTGGATTCGCCGCCCTGGGGGAGGGCGGCGAATGCCCCCAGGGGGCCGAATGCAAAATTGCATTCGTCGCCGTCCCCCAGGGCGGCGAATGCAATTTTGCATTCGGCCCCCTGGGGGCATTCGCCGCCCTTCCCCAGGGCGGCGAATGCATAGGACCGTCCGCACACCGATCGGACGGTCCGAATCGACGGTAAATTGTTGTAACGCGCGCTAACTACCTTAAAACAGTCATAACTTTCGCATACGGTCTCGGAATCGGGCAAATAAGTACTCTACGGACATCTACAGAAAATAGATGTAGGGACTCGGAATCGCATACAGCCTCCACGTTTTTTGTCATCGACGGAAAGGGGTCATATAGTTTGCTTCTCGGCAGGGACTGGATTCACGCGAACTGTTGCATGCCTTCGACAATGCATCAATGTTTGATACAGTGGCAGGGAGATCAAGTCAAAGTGGTCCTAGCAATCGGTCAACCAACATTGCAATGACCGATTTGCCAGTCTGGGAAGCTGATGGTGTTGATTGGCTGTCCGGGAAAGTATGGGAAGGAGACTATCTCAAGGTCACTAGCCAAGGGATACAGCCGATTCAGCAAGTCGGCTCTGAATTGTTACTCTGATGGGCTCTATTGAAGACTTCGAGGGGAAACTGGGGCAAGGATTTACGTCGGCCGATGATTTGGAGGAGATCGACATAGGACCAGGAGATAAGCCAAGGCCGACGTACATAAGCAAAAGGTTAAGTCCTGAACTTCGGGAAGAATTGACAACACTATTGAAGGAGTATCGGGATTGTTTCGCTTGGGAGTACCATGAGATGCCAGGATTAAGCCGATCAATTGTTGAACATTAGCTGCCCATTAAACCAGGATATCGGCCGTTCAAGCAGGCTCCAAGGAGATTCAAGGCAGAGTTATATGAGCCGATCAAAGCAGAAATCACAAGGTTGTATGATGCCAAGTTTATAAGGCCATGCCGATATGCTGAGTGGGTTTCTAATATCGTCCCGGTGGAGAAGAAAAACGGAAAATTGAGGATATGTATTGATTTCCGGGATCTGAATAAAGCTACCCCCAAGGATGAATACCCAATGCCGATAGCGGATTTATTGATGGATGCAGCATCAGGTCACAAAATTATCAGCTTCATGGACGGCAATGCAGGATACAATCAGATTTTTATGGCTGAAGAAGATATACATAAGACTGCGTTTCGGTGTCCTGGAGCTATCGGCTTGTATGAGTGGGTAGTAATGACTTTTGGATTGAAAAGTGCCGGTGCGACTTATCAGAGAGCGATGAATTATATATTTCATGATCTCATCGGCTTGTTGGTAGAAATTTACATTGATTATGTGGTGATTAAGTCTAAAAATGAGGAAGACCATATAGCCGATTTGCAAAAAGTGCTGGAGAGGGCTAAGAAATACGGACTGAGGATGAATCCCAATAAATGCGCTTTTGGTGTATCGGCTGGGCAGTTTTTGGGTTTTATGGTTCATGAGCGAGGGATTGAAGTTAGTCAGCGAAGCGTCAGAGCCATTAAAACTACAGAGCCACCGAGCAATAAGACGGAGTTGCAATCATTGGTCGGCAAGATTAACTTTGTGAGAAGGTTTATATCAAATTTGTCAGGAAGAATTGAGTCTTGTACTCCGTTATTGAAGTTGAAAGCCGATCAAGAGTTTGTGTGGGGAGCGGCACAACAGAAGGCATTTGACGAGATCAAGAACTATCTGACCTATTTTAATTCCGCCGCAGAGAGGAGTGCTGTTCAGGTTGTACTTATCAGCCGATGAGAGGTCCATCGGGTCTGTTTTAATTCAAGAGTTTGAAGGCAAAGAGCGAGTTGTGTTTTATCTGAGCAGAAGGCTTTTGGATGCTGAAACAAGATATCCTGCGGTGGAGAAGTTATGCCTGTGTTTATATTTCTCATGTACGAAGTTGAGGCATTATATCCTATCGGCTGAGTGTACAGTAGTTTGCAATGCCGATGTGGTCAAATATATGTTGTCGGCTCCAGTCTTAAAAGGGCGAGTTGGTAAATGGATTTTTGCTTTGACAGAGTTTGACTTAAGATGTGAATCGGCTAAAGCAATCAAGGGACAAGCAGTGGCCAATTTCATTGTACAGCACAGAGGGGCTCACGAAGGTTATGTGGAGCCGATCCCATGGACTTTGTTTTTTGATGGATCGGTTTGCAAGCATGGATCTGGTATCGGCTTGGTTATTATATCGCCTCGGGGGGTAAGTTTTGAGTTTGCTTTTACAATTAAACCTTATCGGACTAATAATTAAGCGGAGTACGAGGCGGTATTAAAAGGGTTACAACTTTTAAAGGAGATCGGAGCCGATGTCATAGAGATAATTGGCGATTCTTTATTGGTGGTCAAGCAGTTGTCTGGAGAATATGAGTGCAGGGATGATGTTTTGAGGTCATATTATGAGGAATGTACGGATTTGTTAAAGGATTTCAAGATAGTAGCAATAGATCATATTCCCAGAGAGCAGAATTTAGAAGCCAATGATCTTGCACAGATTGCTTCAGGGTATCGGCTGAATAGGCAGGTCGAAGTTGAAATAGCCGATATTGACATTCAGAACAAGGCCGATGACTGGAGACAGGAGATAATTGATTATTTGCAAAATCCGTCACAATCGGTTCCCAGGAAAATTCGGTATAAAGCTACTAAGTATGTGCTGCTTGATGGGGAATTGTATTATCGGACTTTTGAGGGAGTTCTGCTTAGGTGCCTGAATTTGGAAGAAGCCAAAGTGGTTATGTGCGAGGTGCATGAGGGCGTCTGTGGGACTCATCAATCGGCTCATAAGATGAAGTGGTTGCTGAGAAGAGTAGGGTATTTTTGGCCGACAATGCTGGAAGATTGTTTCAGGTACTATAAAGGGTGTCAAGATTGTCAGAAATTTGGAAATGTATAGCGAGCACCAGCATCGGCTATGAATCCTATCATCAAACCGTGGCCGTTCAGAGGTTGGGGAATTGATATGATCGGCCAGGTTTTTCCTCTATCAAGTAAATGACATAAGTTCATATTGGCGGCAATAGATTATTTTACCAAGTGGGTAGAGGCGGTTCCTTTGAAGAAAGTTATGTCCAAGGAAGTGATCGAGTTTGTAAAGGAGCATATAATTTATCGGTTTGGGATTCCTCAGACGATAACTACTGATCAGGGGTCTATCTTCATGTCTGATGAGTTTCAACAGTTTGCTGTCAGTATGGGAATCAAGTTATTAAATTCATCGCCTTATTATGCTCAGGCCAATGGACAGGCGGAAGCTTCTGACAAGAGTTTGATCAAGTTGATTAAGCGGAAAATTGATGAGCAGCCACAGCGATGGCATACTACATTAGCCGATTCATTGTGGGCCTATCGGATGGCATGTCATGGATCTACTCGGGTGCCACCGTATCAGTTGGTATATGGACATTAGGCAGTTTTACCGTGGGAGACTAACATCGGCTCTAGGAGGATTTCTTTGCAAAATCAATTGACAGCTGATGATTATTATAACTTAATGACAGATGAACTTGAAGATTTGGCTCACAATCAGTTGAGGGCATTGGAAAGGATCAAGGAAAACAAGGCTAAGGTAGCTCGGCATTACAACAAAAAGGTGGTGAATAAATCGTTTGCCGAGGGAGATCTTGTGTGGAAATTGATTTTGCCGATCGGGTCCAGAGATAATAAGTTTGGGAAATGGTCGCCTAATTGGGAAGGTCCCTATCGGATTAATCATTGTGTGCCTGGTAATGCCTATGTATTAGAGGATCTTGATGGGACGGAGTTTGCTAAAGCGTTTAACGGAAAATATCTCAAGAAATACTATCCTAGCGTTTGGATCAATTCTTAAATCGGTTAAGTGCAGCCGATTTCTAAAATAGTTCGGAAAGCCGATGTTTTTGCATCGCCTAAAGACAGCCGATATCAATCGATATCGCCTTTAGATCAAATAGAAATATTATCAAGGGTGAAGGAGGCAGGCAACAGAGCCGATCGGGATATATTACAGCATAACCAACATGTTTCAAGAGGCCATCGGTCATTAATTTACATGAATTTTTGGATCGTTTCGATTGCACGCAGGCGGATTTGGTCAATCTCATTAATGGCACGGATGTCGTCTTCATCGGAGCCCGGGATGGTCTTCAAATTCTTGCATCGATGAATGACTTGACGCACCGTCGCTGCAACCTTAGCTTCTTGGTCTTGGATAGCTTGCGGCAGGCCGATAAGCTGGGATTTTGTTGCTTCAAGATCCTTGCGAACTTTTTCAAGTTCTACTAGCAAATCGGTCTCCTTCTTCTTCAGTTGGTCTAGCTTGGATTGGAGCTCTTGGGGGGCAGCTGCCATGTCATCAAGATTTTTCTTCTTTATTTGGGCTGATAGCCGATCGGCTTGGATATCTTGGGTAATCTTCTGTTGGTCAGCACGATCGGCTATGCGCTGTCTAAGCTTGATGAGTTTAAATCTGTGAGACTCCAGGTATGCAGCAGGAGTTAGTGCGTCGACGAGTTCTTCGGGTAGATGGTGTTCAATTTCTGCAAGTCTTGCCCGAATCGGCCCACAGTCTTCCACTAGTGCATCAATTGGGTTTTCCAGCCGACTGATGATGCTTGTTAAGTAATCGCGCACATCGGCTGGGAAGGTCGGTTTGGCTGCTGCGCTAGTGGCTGTTTCGTCTTCTGCTTCCAAGTATTTGCCGATGTCAAAGGAAAACAAATCGGCTAAGGACTGCAAAATTGACATCGGTAAAAGGATCAGTAGAAGGTTAAAAGTGAAGTATGGGAGTGAAGAGATTACCTGAGGAAGGACATCGGCAGCTCGGGTGGCATCGGCTTCAGGGAGATGAATAGGTTGTTCTTCGGGGTGGCCGATGTCAGGCGATGGAATAGGAACAGTCTCGTCGACGGCTGGAGGACTTGGTGCTGAGAGTGGGACAGCTGGAGAAGCCATCGGCTCAGTGCTTGAAGGGATGTCGGAAGGATGTTGAGGTTCTGGAGCCGATGACTCGAGCTGGAAATGAAACTGATAAGATGAGTGAGAAAGCGGGTAATAATATCAAGACTTGGCGCATACTCGAGGAGATGAAGGAGCCGATGTTGTTTGGGGAGACGATGGCGTCGTGGCAATGACATCGGCACCGGTTTTCTGCTTCTTGAGGGAGGGGCGGTGCGCTAACTTCTTGCGTTTTTGTCCTATCGGCCGAGGCACCTTAAGGAGAGCCGATGGAGATGGAGCATCGCGCCCTAGGTTTGGAGTGGCCGATGGGGGTTGATACAGAATCGGCCGACCACTGTTGCTTGTCGTTGGGGGCTCGACGCTGGCAGCCTGCAAATTAAGAGTAAGAGATGATTGGAGATGATGGTTAAGGCTTGCGGGTGTTACCTCTTCATCGGATTCGATGTAGTCGGCGTCGAGGCGGGAACAGTAGCAGGTGGCCGCTAAGCTGAATAGATGTTTCTTCCATTCTGACCACCATCGGACGAAAAGCTTGGTGTTGGCAGTGCAGACATACACCTCGATGGTGGCGCCTAGAAGAAGGGGTTCTGTTAAAGTCCGCATCCGATCATACTCTAGGGCGTTGTTGACGTTGCCCCGGGCCTGAAGTTTGTCGATGAAGAATAGGCCGATCGGAAGTTGACCAAGTCCAAGCTGACGGGGGCCGACAGATGGATGGTAAAACTCATATGATGGTTGCGATCGGCCCAGAGAAAAGCCAGTTGGCAGCAGACGAGGGGTGATGGCCGATAGGAATATGGCCTTGGACTCATCATTATCCAAAGCGTTAAGTGGGTCGAAGTTGGAAGGCATCTCGAATGATGATGCGTCATTATATGCAAACCAGAGAGTGGCCTCCCTGGTGAAACCATAATAAAACCCCTTGAACCACTGACTAAGTCCAGCGGGGGTTATCTTGCCGCCAGAAAGAGCCGATGCAGCTTCGCCCATGGAAACGCATCGGCGGTAAATGGGATCCTGGTCTTTTGTGTAATCGGCTGGAAAGGATTGGTTGAGAAGAGAAGTCCTAGAGAAGGCCTTGGAGGTGTAGACATTGAGCCAGAGTTGCACAAACCACCAAGGACCCCCGATATGGCCGACGGGCTGGCCGGCCGATAGCTTGGTCGCCACTTGGTGAAGCAGCTGATAGGTAGCGCCAAGGAGGAATTGCCCCAAGGGGATCTGTTTCCGATCAACCAGGCACTCTGCCAAACATTGCATGTTAATCGTTGGACCGAGGGTTGCGCCACCAAAAACAAATCGTTCCAGCCATAAGTTCAGAAAAGCGACATGTTCCCGGTCATCGACTGATCCAGTTCCCTTATTATGAATGGATATGTACCTGGACCAGCCGCCGATGTTCTTTGCTTGGAGCCGATGAGCAGGCTTGAATCGGAGCTTGAAGGGGTCGATGTAGCTCGTCGTGTCAAGGCAGGTGAGCATGGTCACATCCAGCAAGGTGGGAGTCATGGGCCCGTGCCCGAACATGAAGGCATTGAGGGCATCGGACCAGAAGTATGAGGCCGATGCGAGCAGGGGTTCATTCCTTTCCATATCGGCCAGAGAGAGATTGATGCAGTGGCCGATATGTGATTCTTCCCAGAGGGTTCTCTTCGCACCCGATACTCTGATGTACCAATCCCTCCACCCAGGCAGCTTGCTCGGCCATGACCTGAAGCTATTGGTCCAGTCACTGACTAGCATGGCCGAGTTCTTGAAAGGAATACGCTGGGTCTCGGCGCTTATGAAATCTGTGGGATCTTCGCTACCCATGGGGCCATGATAGAAAAAGTTCGGGTAATCGGCGGCCAGGATCAAGATCTGGTCTCTAAGATGCTACAGTAAACAAGAACACGATGAAGAACAGATGAAGAACATGGCGGATTGGGTGCATCTAGGCTACAAAATCGGGAGAAATAATCGGACAGGAAGATTGCCTCAGAGACTACGGATGCTGATGCCATCGCGAGAGAGGAAGAAAATGCGGGAATCGACGGCCGAAGAGAAGGGCTGCGACGGTTCGTCTAGGTTCGCTGGAGCTTGTCGAAGCTTTGGAAGATGAAGCGGTGGTGCTATGGTGATGTGAAAGCGTAAAAAAGGGCTAGGGAGACGAAGCGTTTTATAGAGATATGATGACCGGGCGGGAATCGAGGCCGTTGGCACTGTTTCAAACAATTATGGCAAGTGGGCTACCTTGGGCCGCCTCGGTATGGAAGAAATCTGGAGGCCCAAAATGAAAGAATTTCGAAGTCCTGTAGAAGAACTCCGAAATTGGGGGGCATGTGTTAACGCCAAAATTTGGTAAGGCCCTGTATCAGATTCGGTCAAAGGGAAAATTGCAGTCAACTGGCGGAAATTGATCCAGAAGAGACCAATTCCGGGAGGGAGCCGTGAAGACTGCTGTATGGCAGTTATTTACTGTATCTATTAATTAGGCAAGTGTTTATCTTTAGGAAACCTGACCTCGTATCCGGTCGGGCCTTATTAGCGTTTTCTGTTATAATTAAGAAATCATGTACCGTGTCCAATAAGGACTCATGTAACTCGGGTTATAAATACGTACGCCCGGGGACCTTGTAAAATATCACTCGATCAATACAAATTCGGCGCATCGCCACCCTTCTGACGGGATCTTGCTTCTCGAGCCGAGCTGCATCGGTTAAGTTCGACCTCCTGCGAGAGGGTAAGTCTCGTCACCCCGGCTACCTATCGGCTAGGACTTTCTCGGTTAGGTCCGATATTCTAGTCGGTTTATGGCAGTCGGCTTACCACGATATATTTATTTTATCTATGGCTGCATCAGTTCAGGTTGATCTCATAGATTGATTAGGTATATCACATCACGCGTGCGTAGATCGCATCGGCTTACTGGGAGCGGTTTATAATCAGTTTGTGCTGCATCGGTTAGGTCCAACCTACTAAACTGCTAGCGATAAATCGTTCCTGCTAAGTTGATACTTTATGCGCAAGCGTCTTATCGGGGTGTATAGCCGGTAAGTTATCATGTTTTAACATCACGATCGCATCAGATCTATCGGCCTATCGAGATCTCGTTATCATTATCAGTCTGTGCTGCAACGGTTGGGTCCGATCTACTAGACTGACAATAATAACTTTACTCTTAATAAGCCGATGGGTTTTATGCGATGTTGTTATCGGAGTGCTTAGCCGATAAGTTATCCCTTAAATACAGCCGATTATACTACTTGCCTTGTTATACATTCTTGCCTGCATTACTGTTACGATCAGCTAAGGGCTAGCCGATTGGTTTACTCTGCCGATCCGAGCGCGAGCACAAGCAGGTTCTCGGGCACGACCTCAGGTAAGGGTCCGGGCACGAGCATAGGTAAGAACCTAGGCACGGATACGGACATCGGATGAAGATCCCGGACGCAGGTGCGAGCAAGGGCCCGGGCACGGGCGCGGGCAATATCTTCGCGGCGATACTAGTAACTTTAACCATGATCAGCTGGAGTTCATTTAATCTATTTACTTACGCACCCTGCTTGTTTATTTTATCAAGTTTACAGTCGATTTTTGAGCATCCCTTCGATGATCGGCTAGTTCAATACTTGTTTATTATACTATTGCTCATGCCATCATCGGCTTCCAGTCGATGTGTAAGTGCTATAGTTCAAATCAGTCATCGGCCGATGAGATGAGTCCAAGCCGGCTTCCAGCCGATTGGCTCACGAATTTGACATCTTTTCTCCTTGTCAATTGCAGGGTCAAATTGACTGGCACGCCTACGAACCTCAAGATTTTAGGACCTGCACTGGAGTGAAGCTAATCTCCCAGGCCTTCGCGTGTCTCCAAGGCGTCGGACGGCCCCGGCGGTTTTCGGCGTCAACACGCCCCTCAGGCCCTGTTCCCGGAACCGAGGCCGGCTACCCGGGCCCCCGGGAACGGGCCAGGGACGGTCCCAGACATGGGAGGAAGCGAGACCCCCGCCGGCACAAGGGGGCGCCGTTGAGCCGGCGTCGGGAACGCCAGAAGCCCCGGCCAGCATCGCCGCCCCAGGCGCGTCGCCAGGGAAGACGGGATCCCGCGGCGGCACCCGGCCTCTTTTGAGGCCCAAGCCATGGAGCTTCAAGGGGCCCCAGGCGAAGTAAGTGCTTCCATCCCATTTGGCTCTTCTGCCACTACATCTTCTCTTGCGTTTCTTGACCTAGCTCTTACCTGTCTGGTTTTGGTTTTTGTAGGAAGGATCAGGGGTCGACGATGGCGCCGCCAGCCCCGGCCGCAGGCGGCACCAGGGGCGCGCCGATGGGGCCGCCGCGTCCCGCTACGTCCCCGCCCTCGCTGAGTGCGGTAGTGAGCATGGAGGCCGCGGCGGCCATGCCGGAGCGGGCCGTCGTGGAACCAACTGATGTCCCTACAGCCGAAGAAGAGGGGGATGCCAGGGCCCAGCCGTCTCCCGCGAGGAGGGAGCGGGCCATGGTACTTTTTTGCTGCCCGGTGAACAGGAGCGGCGCGCGGACACGTGACGCTACACTCCGCGCTGGAGCAGATGGCGATCGCCGCCGGCCAAGTGCAGGCGGCAGCCCGTCGGGAGCGGCGGGAGTCCGCTCGGGTCCGGGCGGATCTCAAGAGCGGGCGGGCAGCGATCGCGATGGCGATGCAGCAGCTCACCGCCCGTACAGTCGCCACCGAGATCTTCGTGGTGACCCACCGGCTGGAGATCGAGGCAGCGGAGAGGCGCGTCGGCCAGTTGGAGGCCGCCGCCAAAGCTGCCGCCGACGAGGCCTCCCGCGCCCGGTTCCATAAATTTTGCCTTTTTTCTATCTAGGTTGTGCAATTGATGTTACCCCCTACGCACATGTACCCATTCTCGGTAATTGTAACCTGTATTTCCAGTTAGCAATAGCATTTTCTTCTATCCTACTGTCCTTTAAATACGTAAATAAAATTTGATGTATATATAAAGAAGAGGTATGGACAAGATTAGAAACTATTTTTGAATAATTTTTTTCACTACCATTTAGTAGCAGATTAAAAGACTTTTCTGTTTACATTGCAGAAGCATGTCTGATGTGCCATGTCCTTCCAATAATTAACTTTCCGGTCTTCAGCCATCATAATATACTGCTTGGTTGCCTCAGTTCAGGTAGAATTCAGTACTAACTTTCTTAAATCCACTACTTTGGAATGTTTCCTGTAACTGCATGAAGACCAAACCAGAACATGTGCTTTTCATTATTTCTTCTTTGCAAACAGAACCAAATGTTAATGTACCTAATGCTTCTTCAGATCGGAAATTGGTCCCGATGGTTGCAGGATAAGTTTGACATGGCTGCTGCTGCCCTCAAGAAGGGTGGTCAAGAAGAAGATGATAGTGATCACAGAAGAGATGCTGCTGATTCAAGTTCTTTTAAGCTGCTAAACGAGTTGGGTGATCTTCTGATGCTCCCAACGGACATGCTTCTTGGGAACATCATGAAAGAAGTAAGTATTCATGCTTAGTTGCTCCCTCTCAACTCCTAAGTCAGGACATATATTCGGGTTCAATGCTGTAGTTAAAGTTTTGTTATTCTGTTTAGATCTGCCCTTCTATTGGCCTTCCACTGCTATCAAGTCTGCAACTTCACCCCTGAAGAGTTCTGTCCTGAACAAGTTCCTGGAATGGTTTTAGAGGAGCTGAATGCCAAGATGAGATATCTCTTTGCTGATACTATATATTTGTTTAGGTCTATTTTATAGACATTGTTGAGAGATTGTTAAACTGAATTACATTATCATCGTATGAACTTAAATTTGGGCTATTTGACCTGGTTTATCTCATGCAACAGTATGCGTCATCATGATCGTTTTCATTTCACCACACATTCTTCAGTGAAACTGTTGATGCTTATCTCTGTACTACGTGTGGATGCCTCTTAGTATGTTGTATGCTTATGTTTCTAGGGTGGGCCATTTTTTTGTTAAGTCGGCCAAATGCTGAAATGAAAGAATTTCTGAAACAATTTCTATTCAGTGTTATCTAAAGACTGGAACATGCAAGCGTGGGTATGTGCAGCTGCGCGTGGCACCATGCCGTTTCGATTTCCACAGATTTCGCAACTATTGAAAAGGCTACTTCGGTTATGTTTCGCATTGCGAACATGGGTTTCCATGTATGAGAGCTTGTTGTCTTTTTTAGATTGGCCCTTATGTTTTACACAAATGTTACGCAAGGAAGTGAAAATTCTATTCTTAGGTGTATCGTTTGGAATAAGTGTTATGTATCAGTTTTTTTTGCGAGCTCACGGTGCCTGCTTGTTTACGTACATTCCATATACGGGCCCACCTACTAAACAATGGCTAACTAAATGGTAGACATGTGAAGCTTTTTGACACATCTGGACCCACGTGTCCAGCATGCAAAATTACTAAAAATAACCCAAACAACTTGGGATTACACCCTGTTTGTCACCTTACTCCATGCCGTGTACAGTGCCACCTAGACCGGCTGTTACTCTCTGCCTCCAATTATGTTTGTCCGCGAGTATTTGTGATAGCAGATTACTGCCATAAATTTTGTATACTATTCACGTTTGTCTATACCACGTGTTTATTATCGATCAACCACTAATCTCTATTTAGACGTGCTATTTATTTTTCCCGCAAGCTGCTTTGGCTACCAACAAGTTGGACCGGTCGTTTTAACGACCAGAGAAACATCACTCTCAAATGCCTTTCGATAGTTACCCTCCTTACGTATTCATACGGCTAACCACAAAGATCTAAGGACAAGCTTAATAGTACTGTTAATTAGCTAACGCATCCACTATTGTGTGCAGCGTGCCGCCATGTATTTCCACCTAGTATTGTCTCACACCCATAGCTCTCACTCACTTCTAGTGCATATTGCTCTTCTCTCATCCAAGCCCTTTTCTTCTTGGCTAACCGAGGCTTGTCTCATATCCTCTGCACCCACACTATGCTCTTGGAGCTTTCCTTTCGCTTAGAACCATGAACGTGGGGAAGTAATCCTAGGACGTTTATGGGCAAGAAAAGTGGGGATCATGGCCCGAAGTCTCTCCGGAATTGACTCCGACCTCTAGGTGAGTTCCGTCGGCGTCCACCGGCGAGAGTCCCGTCCATCCCCGATAGAAGATGGGTACGATAGACTAGGCCCGCATGTTAGTGAATCGTAGCCATTCCATACCAATTCGTTTGAAAGAATAAAACGTAGCCGTCCAATTTCACTTAAGTCGAGCCCTGGATGCACGCCACATGTATGGTCCATGGGCCGAGCTCGCTGGATAGGCCTGGTCTAGTGGACACACACCCATGCGCCCCGGTCCACCACTGTGCCGTGGACTAGTAGCGAAACAGATAGATAGATACTAGTAATCATGCACGTGCAAGTTGCATCGCACGTTTACCATATCTATCCTATAGTTCACCAACTTGTTTTACTCATTCATCATATGACATATCCAACGGTCTAAATCATCTGTGTGGGATCCATCCAATGACCGAGATATCCCTACTCCCCTACCCTTGCCTCGATCACCTCTCCCCGTGCCCCACCCCTCCCTCGATCCCTCTCTCCCGTCCACGCTATGCTGCCCCCCTCCCCTCACCTAGAAACCCTACCTTCCTCCACTCTCAAGTGCTACCCCTATTCCATCGCTGCCATCATGCCGTTCCTCCCCCATGCAGATTGCCCCCTTGCCCCCACTGCCCAGCCATCACATCACCCACTTGGGCACTTTGCACACAACTCCGAGCTTTGGCTCCGTCTACGCACGGGTTCACCGTGTGCACCGTGCCTCTACCCTCGCACCTGCGGATCTTGGTCGTCAATTGCCACTGGCATCTTCTGGCGGGCGATGGTCATCACGCCCCTCTCCCCCCCATGCCGCTGACGCCACTCAGTCCATTAAGTGAAGGTGCCCTACTAGGTCGCCACCAACCATCTCCCGCCCCATCGTTGTCTTAAATCTGCCACCAGCTGCCCTACTATCCATATTCCAATCTTCATATCCCCTCCCCAGCTACTGCAGGTAAAACTAATTTCACCCTTTTTTTTCCTTTTTTTATTGTGTGATGTCAAATTTTGATATGGATTGGAAATATTTTAGTTCCGTGATGTATGTTAATTTGTGGATAAGTCATTGGTTTCATGTTGGAATCAGTTAATTGATTTGCGTGCCCTTGAGCATATATCAATTTTTAGTAGCCTAGATATTGAAATCTCTTTGTTAGTTTAGAATGCAGTATGGCAGCATTTGACAGTATTAAAATCTTGTCCTTACTCTTTTTGAGAAGAGCATTGATGATATTCAGAGACAACTCTGGTTAGTACTTGAATGCATTTCATTTGGTGAGTGCATCAATAGAATTTGACATCCAAATTTTTTTTGTCAAACACTTCTGAGTATTTATTGGACATGGTTCATTGTTGTTCTGGTTGCTCGATGCATATTTACGTAACAACTTTGCATGCTTACATGCATATGGAAGTAGACTAAAAAATATCGAATTATTCTTATTGGTTAATATATTTTCTGAAATGCGGTGCCACTTGGTGGATGTTGTTTGAGTGTGACCTTAGATTAAGGTTAGTTGATAAATTATCCCTGAAATAGCTATAGCTTTTAGTCCCAATTTCTATAATCCCTTATCCCATGTTTGCAGTAATCTAAGTACAATACAGTAACTTTGTGCATGTTTAGTTACACTGTTGTCTGTTTGCATGCTAGGGAATATAAAAAGTGCTGAAAAAAAGACAGTTGCTGAAATGCAACTTGTATTATATATAGTTCTGTTTTCCTAACCATATTTAATATCTTCTTATGTATCATTTGTTTGAACTGAACATCATAAAATAAGACAATTTGTATGATTATGGATTTTAAAATTTTGATCCGCTGCTTTTTTTAGTTTTTAGGCCTAATCTGCTGCTGTTGTTTCATGTGGCCTCTACTCCCATTGAGTTGTGTGCATATACTCTGATTTTGGGCTAGCAGCCACAAACAATTTGTACGTGTTCTTTTGTTATTCAGATTCAAATGCAAATTCTTTTATTATGTGTTTCTGGTGTTAATCACTTGACATGTGAAGTGTGTGACAAATTTTCTTTTCTATTTGGCTGATGGACTACGGAAGATAAAGTGATAAACTATTTAATGAGCTAGGTGGTACTAGGATGTGTTTTGCCAACAGATCAGGTATGAGTTCAAATTTATTTTCAGCATTAGAGCTACAATACAGTAAGGTGAGCTGTTAATCACAAATAAAAATTTAGGGTGCATTACAAGCGTTGGTGTGAGGAAAAATACATAGCAAAGGAAAAATTTTAGTGAAATAGCAAGCCACTGTTTCAAAACATATTATTTGTTTGGGTAAAGAATTAAAACCTTTGCGTACAATATTTATTCATGTTTCTAGTTGTGAAATTTACAATTTTTTTCAGCACCTATATTTAATGTAAGATATTTTTCTCTCCTCACAGTGATGTATTAGCCATCGATTGCTCAGTACTTATTAAGATTCAGTTACATGGTAGCAGATGGTGAGCGCCCGGTAATCTGGACTGGTTTGGTGCGATTTCTGTTTGTGCATAGGGGACTTGGGGTAGATCGGGGGCAAACCTAAGTGTCTGTTTCAGTTGACGTGCATTGCAGCCTGCGCGTTTTTGTAGTTGCTTTGTAGTAACACTTTTACTATAGATTAGGCCGAGATGAACTGATATGGCTAGCTGTTGCTGATAGTTCTATCAGAGCTGCTCTAGGGTGAATTTAACTTCTTCATTTTTATGTAAGTCCAGAAAATTATTTCTGACGTTGCAATAAAGTCCGTATGATTAGAGAAGTTGGTTCGAGTAATTTTTGTGTGTAAACTCTGTGCTCCTATTTGTGTGTAGTTGTTTTGTTACAGAAATAATGCACTTCTAAAGGAAAAAAAAGAGACAAATCTTTTGGTCGTCATACACATAGGAATACCAAATGCTAATAATTGTTGCTTTGAGATCATTGCCTCCCAAATACCTGACTTTAGTTTATTTTTCCTTGGTTCAGTTTTATAATGCTTGTTTTGGGTTGCTTGCATGAAGAATGGTACTATGTATTTTCCTCTAATATGTCAGTGAAGGTTCATTTAGAGTTTTGGTATGTGTAAGTTTCACAATGTTACAATTTTGAAATAGTGACCTATCAAATTGAGGGCTTATTTGGAAGATGGATTTTAAAGAAGGGTGAAATTTTAAAATTGCATTGACATCCATATCCACGCCCACGTGGCCATGTCACTTCCTGTCGCTCATCTCTTTATCTGTCGCTTGCAAGTCGGCCTTTCGTTTCTCTTTAATCGTGTTTCCTCTCTCGTCTCTCTGTAATCTCACTTCCTCCCTTGCTCACCTCGCCGGGAGCTTGGGACTTCTCTGCCCTTAGTGGCCAACAGCTTCTCCACATCCAGTGCTCTTTTTTCTCTCTTTCCTGCCGGTATGTCTTTCTTGAGCTCTCTATCCCAGTCACACGGTCGGCGGTGGTGGGGAGGGGATTGGGAGAGCGCAGCGGCGGAGTCACGGGGGGTGAGGGGTAGCCTGGCCTCCCCCAATAATTAGCTAGTCACTTGTTTCATTGGCTCCCAATAATTAAATATTGGCTCACTTGTTATATACGAACAATGATGGTCAGCTAGTGAAAAGTGACAAGCATGTAAATCTTCTTATATGCTAGTTCAATATTGTGAAATCAAAGACAACTAAAATTTCTGAAATTTCAGGGGAAAAGGTTGAAATCTGAATAAATTTTGTCTGAATTTAAACAATTTTGCTAAATTAAAAAATTTTGAAGTTTTTGGCCAAAATAATATCTTGTCAGAGGACCAATTCATCGAAAAAGTTCAGTTTAAAATAAAGAACATTACTTGATTATACATACTGTCAAACCCGACAACACATTAATTTTCAATATATATTGTCATGTTGCTACATTTTCCTACATACAGAAGGTTTGAAATCTACATATCATCTTCTACTTTTCCTCCGATCATAGTTGCTTGGCCCTCATGCGTAAATCCTGACTCTGCCACTGCCTTGAAGTGAAGGGAGGAGCTGCTGTGTGTGGTCTTTGTTACTCCTATATTTTTTTTTCTTTTTTCTTTGTCTGGTGTGGATAAAAATAAGGTTTCTTTTTTCCTGTTTTCTTGAATTGAGATTGGGCATGTCGGGCGAGGCTTCTTCTGGAAGCCTAATGAAGGTACGCAAGCATTTTTTTTCCCTATCTTTGACTGTTTGATGCTTTGTTGACTAGGATTGCTTTTATATCAAACAATACATTTTGTTTCACTGCTCCATCTGATGGCTAATAATACCTTGTAGTTATCAAATCTGATGTCCTAGACAGCCTAATCTCCTTGTAATTTTGGGTTAGCTAGGGGTCTCCTCTTGAGATCAAGTTAAACTGCCAATGAATTTGGATGAAGTAATGTACAAATTGAAATTTTATTGTTTGTATCTGACATGCCATCAGATTGGTGTTATCAGCGAAAACCTTGTTTGAGCTTTACTTTGTTTGCGTGATGACATTAAGAACCGCCGGTCCATATACTGACACTGTTGGCAAAGAAATGAACCCAACCCATGCATTGATGATTCCGGTTATTTTACTAAGCGGATTCAAAGAATCGGTTCAGTTCTTGATCCGTGTATTTTAAAACATCATGAGGATGGGTTTGCTGCCTTTTTAGACGTAGGATGTATTTTGCTGTTGTTTTCTTGTTATCTCAGCAGAAATACTATTTTTTTTATAGTAGTAGGGATATAGATTTGCTCATGTATATTGTTTATAGGTGGTCAAACGGGCCTCCCGGGCCGGCACAGTCCGTTAAGGCACGGATCCTGTAGTAGGCCGTGCCGTGCCAGCCCACGTGCTGGCATGGGCTTGAAACGACACGTGAGCCGGCTGCCTATTCATTAGCATGTTTGGCCCTTAAAATTTGAAAATGTGAGCAGGAAAAAAATAAAAAAAAGCAAAAAATAAAAAATTAAAGGAAAAATATTAGGGAAAATAAATGGAAAAAATAGTGGAAAAATAAGAAAAAATAGAGAAAACATGATGCTTTGTGGGGATGTTGTGGGCATATATTGGCCTGAACTTAAAAAGTTCAAACTTTGGTCACTCATTGCTTCCGAACTTGGCCTCGCAACCTCAACATGGTCATTTCGACATGTATATTTTGCAACCTCATTGCTTCAGTATTGCTTCCGGCACGGTCTGTTAAGGCATGGATCCTGTAGCGGACCGTGCCGTGCCAGCCCACGTACCAGGTCTCGGCCCTGGCACGGCCCATGAAGGTGACGGGCCAGGCCGTGCCGGCACTGGCTTGAATCGACACGTGGGCCGGCTGTCGGCCCATTAGCATGTTTGGCCTTTGAAATTTGAAAATATGAGGTGGAAAAAATAAAAAATAAAAAATAAAAAAATTGAAAAAAATATTAGGAAAAATTAGGAAAAATAGGAAAAAAAATGGAAAAAATAGTGGAAAAATTGGAAAAAAGTAAGAAAAAATAGAGAAAAAAATAGAAAAATATGAAAAAAAAATGATGGACCGACCGGGTCGTACCCGTGCCTGGACCGTGCCCGTGTCGACCCGGTGACAGCCGTACCAGGCCGGCACATGGGCAGATGCACCGGCCCAAGCACGATACGGCCAAACGGGCCGTGCTGGCATGGCCACGGCCACCCATACTAGACAGGTCCGAGTATGGTTACTGTAGCACCATGCCTGAGCCGGTCCGACAGGATACGGCCTGTTTGGACATCACTAATATTGTTAGAAGATGAAACTATAGAAATCGTAAAGGCCAGCGTCAGATTTAAAGTCCGAATTTTTACTGTTACTAATTTAATTTTTTTTTTAATTTACAAAACTAATTTTCGGTTTGAATCATTTGCAAAACTAGTCTCTTGCCGCCCTGGGCCACGGCGGGATTTAAAAACCGCCGTGGTCCAGGGCGGCGAATGGCATCCCCGTCACCCGGGGCTAATGGTGCCGGCCGCCGTTAGCCCCGGGGACGCCACGTGGATTCGCCGCCCTGGGGGACGGCGGCGAATGCCATTCGCCGCCCTGGGGGAGGGCGGTTTTTTGCCGGCCCCTATAAAATCCCTTCCTGCAGTTTGGCATAACCATCGTTAGTGTTAAATTTATTTGGCCGTACTAGAAGAACATAGCGGAGAAGTAGTAAATTGTAGATATTTTAAAAATAAATATGCTCCGCCATGGCCATCGTTGGTATACGTCATTTTGACACGTTAGATAAACCTAGCGTATAACTTTATTAGCGTCGCTGGGTCAGTTTGTAAAATATAGAAACGGTAATAGTTTGACTCATACGTATAGCCTTTTTATGGAACGAATATTGATTAGTACAGATTAATAAAATCTTTTTTGTGAACAGAAATGGCAAATAGAGTTGTATTCGCGATATATCACGGTGAAGGAAATGTCAGACAAGGACAATATGGGGTAGATTTATCGGAGTTCAACGTAGCACAAAAGGGAATTATAGCCCCAGCTGAGAGAAGTTTTCCTGAAGTTTACAATTGGTTAATGAGGGGATTCGGAGTAGATCCTCAAGTAAATGCAATTACGGTGTACGCACTGGTTAGCTGGGCTGTGGAAGGTTTTTTGGTGGGAATTGATGCCAATAGATTCAACGGCCAGCTGGGTATTTTTTGTGGAGAGTGCACTGCAGCGAGGATGGGCACCGAGCATCCTAGTGGTAGTGCATGACGTGGTCAGCATTGATCAGGCTGGTCCGAGTACAGCGGAAGGGCCCGATGAAACAGGGGAGCAAAATGAGGCAGAAGACGAGGGTGCCGGAGAGGAAGGAGGCCAAGAAGACATGGGACCGGGGGGGTTTGCAGATGAAGGGGAGAGACACCCAGGTCTAGTACAGGAGATGGAAATTGAAGACTCAGAACCTGAGCATATGGAGGATGATGATTCTTCGGAGGACGATGTACACCTGGCAGAATGGGACAACGAGGACTTCTCCGGACTCGTTGTCTTAGAGGGGCACACCGTGGCATGGGAGTATCGGCAGAATGAAGTGGTGCAAGGCGCTAGATACGCCGAAAAAGCACAGTTGACAGAGGCTGTGAAGATGTGGGCCGTGTCACTTGGGAGGGAGTTCTGGGTATCAAAGTCCACAAGATTGGTGTACGAAGTGAAATGTGCAAGTTCAAGCGATGGATGTCCATGGAGGATATACGTATCCAGGAAGAAATATGATGACTGTTGGTCCGTGTCAATCGTGACGGAGTACAATTGCCATCTTCCGGGTGTTCAGAAGTACCACAAGAACATATCATCTGCATTCATCGCTTCAGAGCTGTATTATGCTGTTGTGGAGAACCTCCGGTTCGAGCCCAAGTCAATTATCAGCCGCATCGAGGAGAAGTACAAATACACCATTACATATGCCAAGGCATGGAGGGCTAAACAGAAGATAATTGAAATGAGATTTGGTAGTTTTGAAGCTTCGTACAATAATTTGCCTCGTCTACTGCAAACCATCTGTGCGAGGAATCCTGGCAGCTACTCCGAAATCAAAAGTTTCCCATCGTTATCAAGTCCTGGGCAGAGCGTCCTTCAGCGGGCCTTCCTCTCTCTGCAGGCGTGCATGTTTGCATTTGTTCATTGCAGGCCCATTCTCTGCATCGACGGCACATTCCTAACTGGAAAATACAGAGGGCAAATGTTGACGGCAATCGGAGTAGACGGGAACAACCAAGTGTTGCCAGTGGCCTTTGCCTTCGTCGAGGGCGAGAACACAGAGAGTTGGTACTGGAAAATACAGAGGGCAAATGTTGACGGCAATCGGAATTGACTACATAACAGAGGGAGATCAAAAAAATACCTGGATTCGGCTAAAAAATCTGTAAGGGCTTCGCCGCTGTACTTCTCCTCCTTTCCCTCAGCTCTATTGGACGAACGCTGGAGGCGGAAGGGAGAAATGACGCGCAGCGACTGCAGGAAGGGATTTTATAGGGGCCGGCAAAAAACCACCCTCTCCCAGGGCGGCGAATGGCTATAACCCGCCCTGGGGGACGGCGGCGAATTTAAACATTCGCCGCCGTCCCCCAGGGCGGCGAATCCACGTGGCCTCCCCGGGGCTAACGGCGACCGGCGCCGTTAGCCCCGGGTGACGGGGATGCCATTCGCCGCCCTGGGCCACGGCGGTTTTTAAATCCCGCCGTGGCCCAGGGCGGCAAGAGGGTAGTTTTGCAATTGATCCCAATCGAAAATTAGTTTTGTAAATTAAAAAAAATTAAATTAGTAACAGTAAAAATTCATCATTCTGTCCTATCCCCTAGCTTTAAGTTTCTAGCGCAGTTTCGAGGAATATCTAATTACTAGAAATATTGTGTTTCTAGGAATGTGCTCAGCAATAAATAACAACAAAGCAGAGCATATAATCATGATCAAGATTGAGCGCAGTTACAATCCATTTGTTCTTCTCTCCTGACCATCTCATCCTATAAGGCTAAATAAAATTTAGGGAATTTTTATATTTTTATATTTATTTAATAAAATATTTACAAAACTATATTTTCATTTCAAAAATTTACAAAAATATACTCCCACCGCCCTCTGGGAGGGCGATATGTCTGAAATCGCCCTTCCAGAGAGCGATTTGATGACGTGGCTGACGGCCGTTGGCCGTTGGCCGCCAGCCATTTTTCAGGCGGCCCCAAAAACCGCCCTCAGAGAGGGCGGCAAGGGGGCCGCCTGTAAAAATCCGGCCGGGGGGCGCGGGCGCGGGAGAGGGCGCGACCCTCGCTGGCGAGGGGCGCGGGCGCGGGAGAGGGGCGCAGGCATGGGCCCCGGCCAAATTTTTACTGGCGCCCCCCTTGCTGCCCTCTCAGAGGGCGGTTTGGGTGACCGGGGGGGGGGGGGGCGTCTGCAAAATGGCTGACGGCCATCAGCCGCCCGGCCAATGGCCATCAGCCACGTCATCAAATCGCCCTCTGGAATGGCGATTTCAGACATATCGCCCTCCCAGAGGGCGGTGGGAGTATATTTTTGTAAATTTTTGAAATGAAAATATAGTTTTGTAAATATTTTATTAAATAAATATAAAAATATAAAAAATTCAAAATTTAGGTATCATCATTCTGTCCTATCCCCTAGCTTTAAGTTTCTAGCGCTTCGAGGAATATCTAATTACTAGAAATATTGTGTTTCTAGGAATGTGCTCAGCAATAAATAACAACAAAGCAGAGCATATAATCGTGATCAAGATTGAGCGCAGTTACAATCCATTTGTTCTTCTCTCCTGACCAGAAAAACTGTATTTTTCTCAACGAAGTTACAGAATGTTTCAGAGATGTTTGCAAGGAAAACTAACTACAGGGAGTAAAACCCCGGTGGTTCTGTAGCAGCAAGCCTACACGAAAGGGTCAGGGTCTTCGTCGGGCACACCACCTAAATCATCTTCGTCCATGAATTCTTCAGGTCCAAGAAGCACATTCATTATCGCTAGATGCCTCATCCGCCTGTACCTAGCAATAAGCGAGTGCCACTCTAGCAATTCTCTGCCATCGTCCAGCATTGCGTCCTCGGCGTGTAGGATTTTTGCATCCGCAAGTACTTGAGGAAGACTGCAAACGTTTCAGTTGTGTTCAGCTATCAGCTGCAGCTTTATCATTCCGATATGATTTGCTCCTGGCTATGTTATGAATGTGAACAAACAGGAGCAAGAGTCTGTGCTTCCACCCACCTAAAATATACATGCACTAGTTTTTTTTACTGAGAGTAAGAAATTGATGAAATTAAATAAGAAATAGTTGTAATTAGTTAAGATGAGAAAATACGTGCAGAAATTAAATGTGAGATTATTGTGATTAGTTGAAATAAGATATTAGGTTGAGAAGTTATATTTTATGATAAATATTAAATGCTAAAAATTGTTACATTTTAAATCGGATAAGAAATAGATAAAATTAAATAAGAAATGGTTGTGATTAGCTAAGATGAGAAAATATGTGTAGAAATTAAATGTGAGATTATTGTGATTAGTTGAAATAAGTGATTAAGTTAAGAAGTTATATTTTATAATAAATATTAAATGCTAAAAATTGTTATATTTTGAATCGGAGGAGCGAGTGAACAAGAATGACCATAAAAACCGTATTTTTTCTGTTCACGAATAAGAGACGTTCTTCTGAAACAATCCAAATGAATTGGCTTGCAAATAAGATAAGCGGGCTGCGGGCGTGACGTATCAAAAGGTAAGAAAGGCAGAGGAAGAAAGCGGATACTTAGTTTGAAAGACGAACAAAAACAAGGAGGGTAAAGCAACGTACGCGCTGTAGCTCTAGATTCGACGGCACAAAAGGCTTACGTAAATTTGATGACATGCCAAATGTAATAACAAGGTCGAAAGCTTTGTCAGAATAACAAGGTAATAACCTGTTACGGCCGCCGCGTCTCCTCCTCGTCTGCTCTTCTTCTTCCTCTCCACGACGGCGATCGCCAAGACGCAGAGCCCGAGCAGTGCTGTGATCACGATGGAAACCATCAAATGCTCATGATGAGCTCATCAACTTCCTCTACGAATGTCACTCTAATTCACTCGTGCGTGGATGGGTGCGAGTGGGAGAGAAGACGAGTAGAAGAAGAAGAGGAGCAATGGCTACTTGTAGCTGCCGCCCCGATAAGTGCCTCTACCCTCGAGTCGCGTCTCGTATGGCTGTGCCAATGTTGGGTTTTGGCACATTGTTGCTGTTGGGCTCGGCCAGCCGTTTCAGTGAAAGATTTTTTTTTTATTTAATAAAATATTTACAAAACTATATTTTCATTTCAAAAATTTACAAAAATATACTCCCGCCGCCCTTTGGGAGGGCGATATGTCTGAAATCGCCCTCCCAGAGGGCGATATGATGACGTGGCTAACGGCCGTTGGCCGGCGGCCCACAGCCGTCAGCCATTTTGCAGGCGGCCCCCTTGCCGCCCTCTCAGAGGACGGTTTTTATGTGGCCGGGGGGCCGCCTGCAAATGGCCGACCCACGGGCCGGCCATTTTGCAAGCGGCCCCCTTGCCGTCCTCTAAGAGGGCGGTTTTTGGGTCACCGAGGGGCCGCCTGCAAAGTCGGTCCGGACGGTCCGCACTGTATACGGACGGTCCGGACTGGCTACTTTGCAGGCGGCCCCAGAGTACTGTCCGGACGGTCCGCACTATATACGGACGGTCCGAACTGTACAAATTGCCGTTTCACAGTATATAATCCAGACCATCGTCACCCTATTCGGACGGTCCGTACTGTACAAATTGTTGTTTTGCATTATATAATCCGGACTATCGTCATCCTGTTCGGACAGGTATATCTGTGGCGGCAAGAAAGAGAAAGTACCCACGCTGCACACAGTAGTTACATCTCTACTTGATTATCTGTTTAAAATTCCCTAAGGCATGTAATAACGATAACTAGAAACGTTTGATGTGCCGTTTGTACTCTTTCTATGGATAATTTCATTATGTTCGTATGCAATTAACGTGTATTCGGTTGTCACTGCTCGGAATGTACTTTCGCCGTAAAATTAAAACTGAAAAATTCATGTTTTTGATCAGTTTCGTCACAAACATAGATCGTAAATGATCGACGAGCGTAAATAAAGTAAAGAGGTTTCTTCAGCATATGTAGAATTAATAAAACATGATATACAACAGACAAACTATCATTGATGCAACGTACTACGGGCCCTGACTGTAACCTCTAGCCCTCTTTGTCTTCCTACCCTACGCTCGCACCTACCCCTGGGAGTACGTCAGCCGGTCTGGTGGTACGGCACGGCCAACGCGGGTCGTCTGCACGGGTGTGGCAGCTGGTGGGTCCTGTGTCTGTGGTGGCGGAGCTCCTTTGAGCTGCGAGGCTGGTAGTATCTCCTGGATCTCCTCGCCCGAGTCCTCCAAGTCGTCCCCCTCGAAAGGATCCGGTGCCCAACCGCTGCCGCGTGCGGCCTACGTGGAGGAGCCAACGCCAGCAAACATCCCCGGCGATGTAGAGTGGAACCATGTACACCAAAATATTGATAATTGCAAATCAAAATTTGGTAAGGCAAAAATAAAGTTTGATATAATCTGAAGGACCTCCTGTGGTGGCCCGAGGGGCAGTTGTCACGCCCATGCCCTACGTGGAGGAGCCAGCGCCAGCAAACATCCCGGGCGCTGTAGAGTAGAACCATGTAGACCAAAATATTGATAATTGCAAACCAAAATTTTACAAGGTAAAAATAAACTTTGATATAACCTGAAGGACCTCCTGTGGTGGCCCGAGGGGCAGTTGTCATGCCCAGCTGCGTGTGTGGTCGTCTGTGGTACACTCCATGCGTCGATGTGCTAGCTCCAGAGGGATGTAGGTACGGTGTAGCGAAAGCTGCAGGGAAGCATATTGATGTACAACAGTACATGTCATAGAAGGAAACATGTTATGAACCGATGGTTAGTCCAATTTACCTCTGGAGGGGCCAGATGGCTGACTGGAACACTACAGTCGCACTCCTACTCCTGCTCCTGCTCCTGCTGGCCGTGGCTATTGCTGCTGTACAACTACGGGAGGTACCGCATCGACCGCACGACAAGTGAGCGCACGAATCACTGTGAGCATCGCCTGACGAATCCTCCCGAAGGTCGTCCTCTGCTCATCGGCATTCAGCATAATCCCACTGTCCAATCGTCCGAACGCCGCGTTTACATCAGCCTGAACCTGTCGCGCTGCGTCGGCCTATTTTAGATGTGATGTGAACATGTGTTAGAACTGTGGACACCTACAAAGGAACTCGGGGTGCAAAGATAATGTGACGTACGGCGCGGAAGTAGTCCTGGTCACGGTGTCTAGGATACGTGTCCGTCGTAGCGGCAACGTGTGGCTGTGGATCATCTGGGGTGAACGTTACGCGTGTGCGGGTACGGGCCTGGTACCACGTGAGGTATGCTAGGTAGGCCTCCTCAGTGTGTGCATGTATCTCGTTGACCACCTCCTCCGTCGCCAACAACCAGTCGTCCACGTACTTCTGCAGTCGAGGATACCACTGAACACCGGCTGCATGTCCCCTACGATTATATCTATTTACAGAGAGTGCATTAGACTACCTTAAATAGTTATAGTAGTAAACAAAGATCGCAGTTGTACTAACCGGTGCACATCGCGCGGCACATCGATCTACACGGGCACAGGGGAGTGCTGACGTAGTCCGAACTGTCGCATCACGCGCTGCGGAGAGTGGGGCTCGACGAAGATGTCGAACACCAACGGCATTGTCGTCATCCAGTACGCCTGGTCGCGCATGCAAAGAGTAGAGAGTCCGAGCGGTACACGGGCCGCGATGGCCTGCAGACTATACGGCTCCCAGACAACGTCGCTGGGCAGCAGGCGGTCGAACTCCAAAACGAATTCGGAGTAGGCCCTCCTAACCAGCGTGTGGGCGTAACGACGCTGCAAAATAGGAAAAGGTTAAACGTCAGTGTTTACGCATAACTGCTAAACATAGAATTTCACATTTTGTACCTCACGTCGACACCATACGGTCCCCATAGTCGGACGGTCCTCGGGCCACTGGCCGTACAAGCCTCCAGGGCCGCCCTCGTAGAAAGAGTGCTGAATCAGAGGACGGCCTATCGTGAACCGCTCAGCCGCCCATAGCTGCAGAAGGAGAGGGCAACCGGCGATAATCGCACCTGGATCGGTCTTTGTGCACGCGTCACAAAGAGCACGGTACGTCGCCGCTAGCACAGCAGATCCCCAACTCCACTGCGGTACGCGGCCGTCCTCGCTGTCGGCGATCGCACGAGCGTAGTGGATCAGTCCCTTGTCCACCGCGTGCCCGTGAGTGTTGGTGAACATCACCCACCCGAACAGCCACAACAGGTACGCCTCCATGCTCCGCTGCACCGAGTAATCGTCGACGTCATTAGCTAGCTTATCTGGCTGTAAAGGAAGATTATAGTCAACAACTCTGTTGCTTTATAGATCAGATGATTGTGAATTAAAGGAATCCGCGACTTACAGTGAACTGTAACAGCCAAGCCTGCGAGGGGCCGGTCGTGGTGTAAGGCGGTAGCGAACCCGGGTGTCCAAGTTCAGGTCGACGATGCACGGGCTCAAACCGAGCAGTGATGTCCTGCGACCAACCGTGCGCCCCGTCGATCGGGCCAACTGCGTCTCCTGCGAGGGGAAGTCCTAGCAGGTACGACACGTCCTGGAGTGTGGGAGTCATCTCGCCGCACGACAAGTGGAACGTGTGGGTCTCCGGTCTCCAGCGATCCACCAGTGCGGCCATAAGTGACCGATCAGCGTCCCATCGCTTGGCAGGGTCTCTCTCGTCCGGTGCGGGCTCGACTAGCCTACACAGCGAAAGAAGTCCAGCCTCACACAACCTGTAGAATGTAGCACTGTAATCAATATTGGGGAACATAGATATGCACAAACGATGTGAATGAATATTCGTACAGCTCTTACCTCTGACGGAACCGAGGATCTATCCGCAGGAGGTGACGTGAAGGCCGTGGACGGAAGGTGGGTAAGTGGACACCCTCCACGGCTGACAGGTAAGACCGGTGGGACCAGTCGACACCTCGGTCCAACAGCTCCGGTGTATCGTACGCCATACCTGCATGCAAATAGAGAGTTAGCGTTAATTATTGTTATAGTTTATAGCATTGTTACATGATAATAAAAAACAACAGTACGGTACATATCCTTCTATAATAAAGAACTAGTATAGACTTACGCTACACCGTAGCACCACTAATTGTTCGAGAACGCATAAGACGGGGTCGTCTTGAAGTTGTGCCTTCACCCGTAGGACGCCTGCCATCATCGGCTGAACCCGACGGTCCAGCTTCCGTCGTACTTGGACCGGTTGCATCCTTTGGATAGTTCTTATATGTATGACCTGTTTGGTCACACTTTGAACAATGTTTATTCCTTCCACCGGCTTCTGAGTCATCCATGTCATTACGGATGCGTGTTGTCTTGCGGCGACCTACTTTATCCCTCAATTTTGTTGGATCAGGAATGTACATAGCTTGAGGATGCTCCATAGTAAATGTACCCGCAATACCAAAACCGTATATCTCTCCGCTCCAGATATTATAGATTGCTTCTTTCCTGAAATAAGGTGAGACAAAATAGCGTGCATCTATCCCGCACTCACCGCTCGCGGCAATAACGTGAGAGCATGTCTTGTGGAGCAGAGTAGGTTTTTGGCACGAGCACTTGCAGGTCCCGTCTTCCTTCAGCACACACTCTTGCACAACTCTTTTACGGAAGATTCCGCGCATGCCCTTGTCGACACACAATATTTCAAATCTGTGTTCTTGTGTGCCTTGAGGTAGAGCACGATGTCTTCGGGCCTTTTTACTTTTATCTTGTAGATACTTCGTCAGTAGTGTGCCAAAGAAAAGATTATTGTCCGTCATTGAGGGCCTAGCTGCTCTGAACCGATCTCTAAAGTACTTGCATGTGCCATGCAAGATAAATTCAACTATGCCAACAAGTGGGAGCCCTCGAACACCACGCATCACCCAGTTATAAACCTCTGCCAAATTTGTGGTCATTATGCCAAACCAAGAACCATCCTTGTCATACAACAATGCCCATTTCTCCTTTGGCTCATTCTCAATTCAATCTGAAAATTTTCTAACTAAGGATGCAGACCTTCTTCTCATATGAAGTCCGTCAGTTGATAGAGGTTCAAGAGCTTGTGGAGCCTCATCCCCTCCAATGGTAGCCCTCCTGGACTGCTCATCTGTTTGTTTAGAAGTCAGCTCATCCAACCTCCTCCAAAGCTCCTTGAATTTCTTCTCTTGATTCTGGGCGCAAAGCCTCTTGAAAAGATCCATAAGGTGCTTATTTCTAAACTGTCTGTAGAAATTAGCACCCATATGACGCATGCACCATCTGCTTTGGACATCAGACCACCTTGGTGGGTATCCCTTCTCAACACATCCATATCTCAATTCCTCAATTGCACGCAGCAAGCCGGCGTGACGGTCATGTATAAGGCATACGTCTGGTCTTATCCGTACAACTGCAGACTTAACCCTTTCTAAAAACCAATACCAGTTATCAGTGTTCTCACTCTCAACAAAAACAAAAGCAACTGATAGAACTTGGTTGTTTCCATCAACTCCAATTGCTGTTAAGATCTGTCCTCTGTACTTTTCGGTCAGAAATGTCCCATCGATGCAGAGGATGGGACGACAATAGACAAATGCTTGAATGCAAGCACCTAATGCAAAGAATACTCGTTGCAACACACTTTTATTACCATGGTGAATTGATGGAAAGGCTTTTAGGTCGTAGCACGTCTCCGGATTCCTCTGAAGAATACAGCCTAACAGACGAGGCAAATTATCATAGGATGCTTCAAATGTGCCAAATCTCATCTCTACAACCTTCTGTTTTGCCCTCCAAGCCTTAGCATAGTTAATTGTGTATTTAAATTTCTCTTCAATATATCTAACAATTGACCTTGGTTCGTACCCCATATTGTTAATAATATGGGAGTACATCTCTGTCGCAACAAATGCAGATGTCATGTTTCTGTGATATTTTTCAACACCGGGTAAATAACATGAATGCTCAGTCACGATTGAAACTTGCCAATAATCTTTCCATTTACCCTTGAATGCGTGCACCCGCCATGGACACCCATCCTTCATGCACTTTACTTCATAGACCGATTTGCTTGACTTCACGACTGAGAACTCCCTTTGAAGTGATACGGCCCATTGTTTTACTGCCTCTTTTAAATCCTCTACATATGCATATTTAGCCCTTTCGATGACCTCATTTTCCTTGTACTCCCATGACACATAATGTCCCTCGGAGATAGAAAGCCTAGAGAAATCCTGGTAGCTCCATTCTGCAGGTATCATGGTGTCCTCATCAGACGAATCATCCTGCTTTGCTTGCTCGTTTTCAGAATCTTCCCTATCCATTTCTTCAACGATTCTATTGATTTGTTCTCCCTCATCTGCCACACCTGTTGGCTGTCTATCTTCTTCATTCCCTTCTTCATTTTCTTCCATTGTTTCGCTATTACCTCCCGCCGTACTTGGACCCTCATCATTTTGCACGGGCATTGCACCAGCAGTGTTTTCTTTCTCATATATCGACACAAGTATGCCCAGTGGCCAACCACGTTGAAATGCATTCTCCACATACCATCTCCAAGTGACAGTGCAATCCACCGGCATCAGTTCCCAAAAAAAACCTTCAGCTGCACGACTGACTACTACATACAAGGTTATTGCGCTGAGCTCGGGGTTCAATCGAAACTCTCGCATCAGCCAGTTGTACACTGACCCAAAACTTCTCTCAGCTGGTCTATCAATCCCCTTAGCCGTTGAACTAAAATCCGACAGATCTACTTCTTCTGGACCATATCTAACATTCCCTTGCCCGTGAAATAACTGAAATATCACCTTATTTGACATTTCTGTTGATGAAAAAATACAGTTAAACTAGATACCAATATTTTCCTCACATCTCTACAAAAATTAAATCATCTAATACATTAACTAAAGACCTACAGATCTACGAGTAACAACTTATTTTTATATAGTACTATACCCATAACCAGTACAATACTACATCAATTTATGCATAGAAATAGAAATTACAAAGAGATAATAGATTTTACCTGCAGACAAATCAGCAAGCTGACAGAGCTTCGCTGCTTTCGTTCAGGCTTGCTCTCAGCTCTCGCTTTTTTTCTGTAATTTCAGTGAATTTTATGACATTTTTGGAGTCTGGGAGGGGGTTTTATACTGCCCGGGCTAAAAACCGCCCTCCCTGGCCGGGGGGTCGGCCATTTTGCAGGCGGCTCCCCGGGCCACACAAAAACCGCCCTCTGAGAGGGCGGCAAGGGGGCCGCCTGTAAAAATCCGGCCAGCCACGTTATCATATCGCCCTTTGGGAGGACGATTTCAGACATATCGCCCTCCCAAAGGGCGGCGGGAGTATATTTTTGTAAATTTTTGAAATGAAAATGTAGTTTTGTAAATATTTTATTAAATAAATATAAAAATAAAAAAATTCTCAGTGAAAGCTGCTAGTACAATTTGGATTTTGGACCATGGGCCAGCATCATCCACCATCAGTACACCATGGCAATGGTCACCATCTGTCCATGTGTGAACTGAATCACAACAGGCTCCAGGACGCCCTGATTAATGCAGACAATACAATTCCTGTGATAAAAGTATAGTGTGTTAAATTAGTGTTGACTATGCCATGAGATCAGGTGGTCCAGAGAGGCTGATGGTATGCGTGCAACCGAAGCGATTTTAAGCCACTCGCTTGCTGGGTTCACAACAGGATAAGGTAGCTCAAGGTTAGGGAAAGAGTAGAGAGGACATAGCTACCTGAACCTCCCTTTCCTGTAAGCTCCAGAACAGAAGTATGGTTACTTTATGCCACTCTATTCACACCAGAGCATCCCGAAAGATTGGCAGGAGAAATGCAGCAAAGGTCTTCTGCTCAACACAGATGCCGCCATCCCAGAGCACAATCAAGGTACTGTGGTTTTATGACCTGTGGATGCTCTTCTCTAGCAAACTTGCTCTGAGGGCAAAATCTGGTGATATTGAAAAGGTTGTCATCATTGGGGCCACAAAAGAAATCGGAAGAACGGCAATAGCGGCAGTAAGCAAAGCAAGGGGGGTGGAGCTTGCAGGGGCCATAGATTCTCAGGGTATAGGCCTAGATGCAGGAGAGGTACTCACCATTCACTCAATGCGCCATTTCCTTTGAAATTAGACTGTCTCCTCGCTGCAATAGCTGCTTGTTCTTTGTCTCTTACAGTTTATAAATGCCGGCATTGTTCTTCTAGATAAGTGGCATGGAAGAAGCCTTGGAAATTCCGGTGCTCAATGATCTCACAATGGTTCTGGGCTCAATTGCACAAGTACTGGCCTCTTCATTGTACTATAAAGTGCTTATACCCACTTGTACAGTGCACAGTTTGCTAATGGCAACCTATGTTCTTTCAGTCCAGAGCAACTGGAGTGGTGGTTGATTTTAGTCAACCTTCAACTGTTTATGACAATGTCAAACAGGTAAATTATCCACCTACAAGACTAGGGAAAAAAGCTACATTGTAAGGCGAGATTGTGAGGTATCGAACTATACAAAATACACACCAATGTGATCCATTCAATAGGAAACATTAGGACAGTATAACTGAATCTTGTCCCAAGTATAACCTTATTACTCTAAAACGTTACATTATTGATCCATTCAAGAGTTTATATGAGCCAAAGATTATTTGCTTCATAACCAAATAACAGAAAAAGGTCACAGTTCACATTCAATCAGCTAACCAATACTAGTGACCAGGACCGCAGGAGTACACATTCTAATTCAATAATCACACTGCACAATATTGACAAAGGAGTATAATCCCATTCAGATTCTGTACAATCTTCACAAAATGTTGAAAGGAAATCTAATTATTCTTATCCACACAAACATGGATCATGAACAGGCAGCGGCATTTGGTTTAAGCAGTGTGGTGTATGTTCCAAAAATTGAGTTAGCTACAGTAACTGAGCTGTCAGCATTCTGTGAGAAGGCAAGCATGGTAATACTATAAATCATTATCGCATTTATCATATATTTACCGTTTTAATATCATTTTAACATGACTTATGCTGATTTTATGATCAGGGTTGTTTGGTGGCTCCAACACTATCAATTGGCTCAGTGCTCCTACAACAAGCTGCTATCCAGGCCTCATTCCACTACAACAACGTCGAGATAGTGGAATCAAGACCTAATCCATCAGTAATGGCCATTTCCATATTACCCTCTCCTGTTCGGCACTCCAGCAGCCCCAGCAACTTATTCCTCGTTTCCCGCACGCACGCTTCCTAAAATGATCAACGGTGTGTTTTTTGTAAAAATTTTCTATATGAAAGTAGCTTAAAAAAGCAAATAGATCCATTTTTCAAGTTTTTAATAGTAAATACTTAATTAATCACGCACTAATGATGTTTCTCGTTTTGCGCGCGGCTTAAATAAGCTGCTGAAGCAGCACTAACGAACAGGGCACGCCGCCTTCCAAAACCACCAGATAAAGAACAGCGTGTGCAGTAAATGCTGTATATTCTAACAATCAATCAATAATGCCAAAGGAAAAACCTCAACAACACCTATCCGCATTAGAAGCACTCTTGTCAACACATACTAGACAAGTACTCAGGAGTGCAAAGACTGCTAGACTAATGGTTGAAATTGACAGGACTTGCCATCACAAGATGCGATACAGATTGCAAATAATATATTAGACCTTGGTCAGATATACAACAGGGAAGATATGGACTCCGATAATCCAGTGAGGAAAATACTTTGCATCGCTATCTATCTAATGATACAGAAATGGTCATTGCAATCTGTTCAGTTCATTCTAAATTAGTGAAAGTACAAACTGGAATCAGTTTTCACCTTTATAACAGCTTATAGCAGCACAAGATTTTTTTCACAAACTAATGGACTAGTGTTTTGGAAAAGGCAAGAGGTCAGATACTCGGAGAAGATGGTGTGCATGTCCACAGTATGGTTCTACCAGGCCTTGCTTCCAGCACATCAATAAACTTCTCAGGCCCTGGAGAGGTATCAATAATATGTTCACCTGAAATATGGCTGAACTAGACACCTTTTTTTAACTATTGAATTGACCAATCACCAACATTTCCAGATTTACACCTTAAGACATGATCTGACAAATGTTCAATGCCTAATGCCAGGACTAATTCTAGCAATACGGAAGGTGGTGCGCTTGAAGGTAACTGGCACCAGACTTTCTATTGTTTAGATGATATAATGGCTTTTCACTAAGCTTTTAGCGCAACTCAGAGCACTAAGACGGCGAGGATTTATCTACCCTAACTGCCTCGATGCTATTCATGTGCCTTGCCTGAATCGCATCTGCTACAGATGTAACGAGTCACTCCATTTTGCTAGCACCTCGTCAACATCCTCCCATGTCCATGTCCAGGTGTAGAAATTAGATGGATATGCAACTTTGCTCTGACAAATATATATATGGCATGCATGATATAATGTGGAAACATTTTTAACACAGTACTACTACCTCCATCCCAAAATGTAAGCATTTCTAGGAATTAAGTAAGTAGTTGGATTTAAATGGTGAAAGATTGTGATTGGTTAAGAAGAGAAAGTAGATAAAGCAATTAAATAGAAGATAGTTGTGATTGGTTAAGATTAGGAGGTAGGTGGAGAAATAACTATATTTTGAAACAAATTTTGATTCTAAAAATAGCTACATTTTCGAACAAAGGCAGTACAATATAGCTAAAGGATCAAGATTAGCTATAAGGGGGTTAATATAGCTTGTTAAAGTTTGTTCCCAAATACTCGATTAAACCATCAAGTGATCTTTTAGTTAGATCTAGTTATGGGATAAACTAGTCCAACTTAGATCACAAGATCGTCTTTTTGATTCTAGCTATGAGAACAATTACACTCAAAAGACTAGAGCCAGATAAATTGAACCTAGTTATGAAAATACCAGATCCAAAAGAGGGACAAAAGATGATGAAGAAACTTGATCAAAAAATCGTGTTGATTGCATCTAGCTATTGAAGAAATTAGATCCAAAAACTCGTCCACTGATTAGTTGGATTTAGCTATGAGAAAGCTAAACCGAAAGATTTTGGACAGAAGAATCAATTAACATGACTTGCCTATTTTTTGGACTTCGATCACAAAAAGGTTTGCTCTAGGCATCGAGGTGATTGTCTCTCAACTCATTACAAGCCATAAGATCCAAATAGAGCAAGGACTAGAAAAAGAAGCGCACTTCACATAATTTTAGGATGAGACGGAAATTTAAATTACAGGAAATAAATTGAACAAAATACTCAAAAGTAAACAATTATTTCATTGATTAGTAATATTATTTATAAAATGAGACCCCTCAGAAGTTCTCACAAAAATCTCTCCAAAAAAGATCCTCTCATTCTGTTAACGCCAAAATTTGGTACGGGCCTTTATTGGGTTCGGTTAAGGAAAAGTCACGTTTAACTAGCGGAGATTAAATCCAGAAGAAACCGAATTCAAGAAGGGATCGTGAAGACCATGGAAAGGCAGTCAGTATCTTATCTGTAAATTAGGTACAGATAATAATTTTTAGGAAACCTGATCTCGTGTCCGATCAGGGCTTGTTATTTTTCTTTTTATAATTAGAAAATTCCTGTTTCGTATCCGATCAGGACTGTATCAACTCGGGGTATAAATACGTGTGCCCGGGGACCATATAAATCATCAATCAGATCAATACAAACTTCGGCGCATCGCCATCCTATTCAACGGGTTCTTACTTCTCGAGCCGGGCTGCATCGGTTAAGTTTGATCTCCTGCGAGAGGGTAAGTCTCGTTACCCCGACTACCGTATCGGCTAGAACTTTCTCGGTTAGGTCCGATATTCTAGTCGGCCTGCGGTAGTCGGCTTACCATGATATATCTGTTCTATCTACGGCTGCATCAGTTAGGTTTGATCTCATAGGCCGAGTAGATATATCACATCACGCGTGCATAGGCTTATCGGCTTACTGGGTGTAACTTATCATCAGTTTGTGCTGCATCGGTTAGGTCCGACCTACTAAACTGCGTGATAAGTTATTCCTGCTAGGCTGATCGGTTTTATGCAAGCGTTTCATCGGGATGTATAGCCGATAAGTTATCATATTTTACATCACGATTGCATTAGATCTATCGGCCCATCAAGGTTCTATTATCATCATCAGTCTGTGCTGTAACGGTTAGGTCCGCTCTATTAGACTGGTGATAATAATTATATCCTTACTGAGCCGATGGGTGCTTATGTAATGTTCTATCGGAGTGCTTAGCCGATAGGTTATCTTTTATTAATCAAGGCCGATTGCATTGTTCAACACGTTTTTTGGCACGCTATCGCTTTTCGGCCGATACACATCATATCGGTAATCGGCTAGTTTATTTATTTATATTGTTATTGGTTCCTTAGCCACATGGTTTGCTTATTTTATCTATCTAAGCCATCATCGGCCTCCAGTAGATGTATCAGTGCTTTGTCTATATCGGCCATCGGCCGATGGAGCGAGTCCAATTCGGCTTCCAGCCGATTGGCTTAATGATCTAATATTTTCTATCTCCTTGTCAATTGCAGGGTCAAATTGACTGGCACGCTTACGAACCTCAAGATTTAGAACCTGCACTGGAGTTAAGCAAATCTCCCAGGCCGTTGCGTGTCTCTAGACGCCGAACCAGATCATCGGCTTGTTCCCGACACTGCCAGAGGTTTTCGGCGTCAACACGTTTTTGGCACGCCCAGTGGGACCCGAAATTTCAACATGGCCGGAAAAGAGATCAAAACAGACAACGTGATTCCAGTTAGCATGGAAGACCTAACAGACGAGCAGAAACAGCTAGTCGAGCAAAATATGGCCAATTTTCAGAAACTCTGCTTGGAATCTTTCGGCATGACGCAACAAGGGCCGATTCAAAAATCTCAGTTTCCAAAACCAGTTCTGGTTGGAGAATCGAACCGTACACCACCTGAGAGTCCACCGGTAAAACTCTTACAGGAGATAGTGAATGAAGCAGTACATCACGCGCTCATCAATCAGTTCGGGATCCTGGTGAACACGCTCCATAACCTCATCAAGAAGGCAGTGGACGGATCAATTGCTCAAGAGCCTACTCGAGGTCCTGTATATCTCCCGTCAAAGATGGAGTCAAATCAAGTTACTTATGGCACCACAAAAGATGTACCGGAAAACTTGTTTTTATACAACCAGGCTAGGGGGCAACAAGATATTCCTGCCGGATACCATCGGTCTGCTTATTATGGAGGATATCAACAGAATTATCCAGGAGGTATCGCCGATTCAAGTAATTATCAGAGAGAATACCCCAGGCAGAATCAGCTACAAACTCCACCCATACAGTATCAGCAGGAAGTCCCAAGGGAAGAAGACTTATCGGCAAGGGTTGCGGAAATAGTGAGGGAACAGTTTGGGATAAAGCCAAAGGAACAAACACTTATGTATCGGCATCCATATCCCGAGTGGTTTGACAGAGTGCCATTGCCACACCGATATAGAATCCCAGATTTTTCCAAGTTCTCAGGGCAGGACAGCATATCTACAGTAAAGCATATTAGCCGATTCTTGGCACAGTGTGGAAAAGCATCGGCTGAGGAGGCTCTGAGAGTTAGGTTTTTTCCCTTGTCATTGTCTGGATCGGCCTTTACATGGTTCTCCTCATTACCGCTGAATTCAGTTCGGGGATGGGCCGATCTAGAAAAACAATTTCATAAGTACTTCCTTGCTGGAATCCATGAGATGAGACTGACAGATTTAACATCGGTTAGGCAGAGGCCTGACGAAACGGTGCTGGAATATGTCCAGAGGTTTCGGGACGTTAGAAACCGGTGTTACAGCTTGAATCTGAGCGACAGACATCTAGCCGACTTGGCTTTTCAGGGTCTCTTAGCGCCAATCAAAGAGAGATTTTCATTACAGGAGTTCGAGTCCCTGGCGCACCTGGTACAGAAGGTATCGGCTCATGAAAGCCGATTTCAAGAGGCGAAAAAGGATAAATATCAAAGAAGGGTTGCTCAGGTATAGGTTTATTCATCAGACTCAGATGATAAGGAATCCGATGCTGAAGTCGGATTGGTGGAATGGGCTAGAAACAAAAAAATCAATATTATGCCCGTGGGTCAAGGATATCGGCAAGGAGGAACGGTATGATTTTGACATTAATAAAGCCGATAAAATCTTCGATCTACTGTTACAGGAGAAACAGGTACAACTTCCGCCAAATCATATAATTCCGTCAGCTGAAGAACTAAAAAAGAAAAGATATTCCAAGTGGCACAACACGATATCGCATCACACTAACGAGTGTAAGGTTTTTCGCAACAAATTCAGTCGGCTGTCGAACAGGGAAGGATCAAATTTGAAGACAAAAAGCCGATGAAAATTGATGGACATCCGTTTTCCGTGAATATGGTTTATGCAGGATCATCAAGGGATTAGGCCGATGGAGGAAGGCGTTGGGGTAAGAGGACAAGAATTACTTCATCGGACCTGATAGAAAAATATTCAATCCATGAAGAACGGTGGATTGAGCCAGACAGTGAAAGATATAATCTACATTGGGATTGCCCGTTTTTCAGGTTCTGTTGGGATCAGAGTATGAGATTGCCGACAATTCAAGATTGCCCCGAGTGCAGTAATATGGGATATCGGCATGATCAGCAGGAAAGGTTTTCGCAGGATCGGCTGCCTAGGAAAAGAGCATTGGTACATAGCCGATTAGGGCCGATCCACGAAGAATTCTTTGAAGAAAATGATGAAGAGGGAGTACACGGAAAACAAATCCAAAACCCTCAGTGGTGTCCTAGCGGAATATTTACGAAAAATCAGAAAAGAAGGGCACAGCGGCTACGGCATAGAGAACAACAGGAGGAACAACGGCGGGATTACAAGGAAGTCGATCATCGTCATAAGAGGACTAAGCAGGTATGGCGTGTGAAGAAAAATGACGATGAGGTTGATCCATTGGCTCCAGTAGACATGGTTTTCTTTCTGCCTAGGGAATACAAAGCGCTTTCATCTGATGAAGAGGGCGATGAGGAGATGTTTGCTCAGTTGACGCTGCGACCCGATCAGGCTATATTTGATAAGCCTGAAGAATCTAGTCATCGGCATTTGAAGCCATTATATATTAAGGGCTTTGTGAATGGGAAGCCGATGATGAAGATGCTAGTCGATGGGGGAGCAGCTGTTAATCTAATGTCGTATGTCACGTATCGAAAGTTGGGGAAAACTGCCGAAGATTTGATAAAGACAAATATGGTGTTAAAGGACTTCGGCAGGAATTCCTCGGAGACGAAAGGCGTGTTGAACGTAGAATTAACTGTGGGGAACAAGACATTGCCTACCACGTTTTTTGTCATCGATGGAAAGGGATCATATAGTTTACTCCTCGGCAGGGATTGGATTTACGCAAACTGTTGCGTGCCTTCGACGATGCATCAAAGTCTGATACAATGGCAGGTAATCCCAGCGGATCAATCGACCAACATTGCGATGACTGATTTGCCGATCTGGGAAGCTGATGGTATCGATTGCTTGTCTGGAAAAGTATGGGAAGCGGATTATCTCAAGATTACCAGTCGGGAGATACAGCCGTGTCGGCGAAATGGGACTGGGGGTCCCCACAGTCGCGGGGACGCGTGGATCCTCTGCCACGTCAGCTTCCCCGGGGGCTATATTCTGCACCGGCAACGGGCGGCGACCACCTTCCTCCTGCTAAGTACCGGGGGGCCCGAGGACCGTGATCACCCCCGGCACCCGGGGCCTCGGTTCCGGTTCTAGGAGCCACTTCCCGTGCCCGGGACCCGGCGCCCGGTCCCGGGCGCCGCTTCCCGTGCCCGGGCCTCGCCTCTCGATTCCGGGACCCGGGCACGAGCCTAACTCAAGTGCGCCAGCTCTCCAACTACCCACATAAATGGTGAGGCGACAGGGCGCCTCCCGCCTGTCTCCCGACAGAGAGCGGAGCCGTACGCTGTCACATCTCCATAATCTGGTCGCCCGACAAGGAACCGATCGGACATGCTCTGCCATAGCCGCTCGCAGCAGCGGAGCGATGCGACGACCAGACAGGCGCCCGCATCAGCCAGGCGGCAAGACGACCAGATGTGCTCTGCCCAGCCGCCCTCAGCAGGGGGACAGCGGTGACTAGACGTCCTTCCGGCGCGGCGCGGCAAGCGGCGGCGTGGGTACGAGCGACAAAGGCAGATGGTAGCTAGCTCTCTCATCTATCTCGGCACTGTGGACTCCCCTTCGCTGATAAAAGGAGGATCCATGCCTCTAGCGGAGGGGGAGCCTGGAGAAAACAAGTTAGACAAGATAGCTCTAGGGCCAGACGGCTTACACAGCTCGGATAACTTCCAGAGAGCTTCCCAGGGCCCGAGCTCCCCGGGAAGAACATACTGTAGCAACAATCCACATCCATTCATTCTCCCACATAGCAAACACACAGGAGTAGGGTATTACGCCTCCGAGTGGCCCGAACCTGTCTAAATCCTCCTGTCTTCTTCGTGTGCTTTCTTTCTTTGGATCCATCCATCGTTCTGCTGATACACACTGCCGCCGACTTCGCCTGAGAACTACTCCCCTGGCCGAACCTCAAAGGGGGGTCTCCAGACTTCCCGCAGTCGAGGTTTCATCCTCCGACAAGCCGATTCGGCAAGTCGGCTCGGAACTATTACTCTAATGGGCACCATTGAAAACTTCAAAGGGAAATTGGGATAAGGATTTACGTCGGTCGATGATTTGGAGGAAATTGATATAGGACCAGGAGATAGGCCAAGGCCGACGTACATAAGTAAAAAATTATGTCCTGAATTCCGAGAAGAATTAATAGAATTGTTGAAAGAGTTTCGAGACTGTTTCGCTTGAGAATATCATGAAATGCTAGGGTTAAGCCGATCCATTGTTGAACATCGGCTTCCTATTAAACTAGGATATCGGCTGTTTAAACAGGCTCCAAGGAGATTAAAGGCAGAGTTATATGAGCCAATCAAAACGGAAATTACAAGGTTATATGATGCAAAGTTTATAAGGCCGTGCCGATATGCTGAGTGGGTTTCTAATATCGTCCCGGTGGAAAAGAAGAATAGAAAGTTGAGGATATGTATCGATTTCCGGGATTTGAATAAGGCTACCCCCAAGGATGAATATCCGATGCCGATAGCAGATTTGTTGGTAGATGCAGCATCGGGCCACAAGATTATTAGCTTTATGGATGGCAATGCAGGATACAATCAGATTTTTATGGCTGAAGAGAATATACATAAGACTGCGTTTCGATGTCCTGGAGCTATTGGCTTATATGAGTGGGTGGTAATGACGTTTGGATTGAAAAGTGCCGGTGCGACTTATCAAAGGGTGATGAATTATATATTTCATGATCTCATCGGCTTGCTAGTGGAAATTTACATCGACGACGTGGTGGTTAAATCCAAGAGTGATGAAAGCCATGTAGCCGATTTGCAAAAAGTGCTGGAAAGGGCAAAGAAATATGGATTAAGGATGAATCCCAATAAATACGCTTTTGGTGTATCGGCTGGGCAATTTTTGGGTTTTATGGTTTATGAGTGAGGAATTGAAGTTAGTCAACGGAGCATCAAAGCCATTAAGACTACAGAGCCACCAAGCAACAAGACAGAGTTACGATCATTGATCGGCAAGATAAATTTTGTAAGGAGATTCATATCAAATTTGTCAGGAAGGATTGAATCTTTTACTCCGTTATTGAAGTTAAAAACCGATCAAGAGTTTGTGTGGGGGGCAGATCAGCAAAAGGCATTCGATGGAATTAAGAGTTATTTGAGTTCCCCACCTGTTCTGATTCCGCCGCAGAAAGGAGTGCCGTTCAAGTTATACTTATCGACCGATGAGAAATCCATCGGGTCTGTTTTAATTCAAGAATTTGAAGGCAAGGAGCGAGTCGTATTCTATCTAAGCAGAAGGCTTTTGGATGGTGAAACAAGATATCCTGCGGTGGAAAAATTATGCCTTTATCTATATTTCTCATGCACGAAGTTGAGGCATTATATCCTATCGGCTGAGTGCATGGTGGTTTGCAAGGCCGATGTGGTAAAATATATGTTGTCGGCTCCAGTCTTGAAAGGACGAGTTGGTAAATGAATTTTTGCCCTCACGGAGTTTGACTTGAGATATGAATTGGCTAAAGCGATCAAGGAAAAAGCGGTGGTCGATTTCATTGTGCAACACAGAGGGGTTCATGAAAATTATGTAGAGCCGATCCCGTGGACTTTGTTTTTTAATGGATCAGTTTGCAAGCATGGATTTGGTATCGGCTTGGTCATTGTATCGTCTCGGGGGGCAAGTTTTGAGTTTGCTTTTACAATTAAACCCTATCGGACTAATAATCAAGCGAAATACGAGGCGGTATTGAAAGGGCTTCAACTCTTAAAGGAAATCGGGGCCGAAGTCGTAGAGATTGTTGGGGATTCTTTATTGGTGATCAAGCAACTATCTGGGGAGTATGAATGCAGGGATGATATTTTGAGGTCATATCATGAAGAATGCAGAGATTTATTCAAGGATTTCAGGATGGTATCGTTGGATCATATCCCTAGAGAACAGAATTTAGAAGCCAATGATCTTGCGCAAATTGCTTCGGGTTATCGGCTAAATAAACAGGTTTGTCGGCGAAATGGGACAGGGGGTCCCACATGCCCTGGGGATGCGTGGGTCATCGGCCACGTCAGTTCCCCGGGGGCCATCTCTCCATCGGCCCTGGGCCCGTCCCCGGGGCGTCATCGCCATCGGCCCCGGGCTCGTCCTCGGGGCGTCGTCTCCTTCGGCCCCGGGCTCATCCCCGGGGCGTCGACTCCATCGGCTTCGGCCCCGGGGCCCACACGACGGTCCCCGACAGGCTCTGCGCTAGCTCTCCAATTACCCACATAAATGGTGAGGCGACAGGGCGCCTCCCGCCTGTCTCCCGACAGCATCTCCAGGAGACAACCTCTGTCACATCTCTGTACTCCAGCCGCCCACAGCCGAGCGGCAAGACGACCAGACCAGCCACCCTCGGCAGCCGAGCCTATAGCACCTTCATACTCCAGCGGAATAACCTTGTATGTAGTAGTCAGTCGTGTAGTTGAAGGTTTTTTTTGGGAACTGATGCCAGTGGATTGCACTGCCACTTGGAGATGGTATGTGGAGAATGCATTTCAACGTGGCTGGCCACTGGGCATACTTGTGTCCATATATGAGAAAGATAACAACGCTGGTGCAATGCCCGTACAAGATGATGAGGGTCCAAGTACGGCGGGAGGTGATAGTGAAACAATAGAAGAAAATAAAGGAGGGAATGAAGGAGGGAATGAAGGAGGGAATGAAGAAGATAGACAGGCAAACAGTGTGGCAGTTCTTCCTATGAGGGAGAACATATCGACACGATCGTCCAAGAAATGGCTAAGAGAAGATTCTGAAAATGAGCATGCAGAGTATGATGACTCGTCTGATGAGGACAACGTGATGCCTGCAGAATGGAGCAACGAGACTTCTCTGCGCTTACTATCTCCGAGCGGCATCATGTGCCGTGGGAGTACAAGCAGAATGAGAGTCATTCAGGGGCTAAGTACGCATATGTAGAAGATTTAAAGGAGGCAGTCAAACAATGGGCGGTGTCACTTCAGAGAGTTCTCGGTCGTGAAGTCAAACAAATCAGTGTATGAAGTGAAGTGCATGAAGGATGGGTGTGTCCATGGCGGGTGCACGTATTCAAGGGTAGATGGAAAGATTATTGGGCAGTTTCAATCGTGACGGAGCATTCATGTTACTTGACAGGTGTTGAAAAATATCATAGAAACCATGACCTCTGCATTGTTGCAACAAGAATGTACTCTCATATTGTCAACAATCTAGGGTACGAACCAAGGTCAATTGTTAGGCATATTGAAGAGAAATTCAAATATACAATTACTATGATAAGGCTTGGAGGGCAAAACAGAAGGTGTAGAGATGAGGTTTGGCACATTTGAAGCATCTTATGATAATTTGCCTCGTCTATTAGGTTGTATTCTTCAGAGGAATCCGGAGACGTGCTATGACCTGAAAAGCATTTCCATTAATTGACCATGGTAACAAAAGTGTGTTGCAACGTGGTTATTTTTACACTAGGTGCTTGCATTCAGGCATTTATCCATTGTCGTCCTATCCTCTGCATCGATGGGACATTTCTGACTGGAAAATATAGAGGACAGCTATTAACAGCAATTGGAGTTGATGGAAAACAACCAAGTTCTACCGGGGCTTTCGCTTTTGTTTGAGAGTGAGAACACTGATAGCTGGTATGGTTCCTAGAAAGGTTTAAGACAGCAGTTGTACGGATGAGACTAGACGTATGCCTCATTACATGACCGTAACTCCGGCTTGCTGCGTTTGCAATTGAGGAACTGAGAGATGGAAGTGTTGAGAAGGGATACCCACCAAGGTGGTCTGATGTCCCAAAGCAGATGGTGGCATGCGTCATATGGGTGCTAATTTCTACAAACAGTTTAGAAATAAGCACCTTATGGATCTTTTCAAGAGGCTTTGCGCCCAGAATCAAGAGAAGAAGTTCAAACGAGCTTTGGAGGAGGTTGGATGAGCTGACCTCTAAACAACAGATGAGCAGCCCAGGAGGCTACCATTGGAGGTGACGAGGCTCCGGGGAAGCTCTTGGACCTCTATCAAGCGATGGACCTTGTATGAGAAGAAGGCATGCATCCTCAATTAGAAAATTTTCAGAGTGGATTGAGAATGAGCCAAAGGAGAAATGGCATTGTTGTATGACAAGGATGTTCTCGATTTGCATAATGACCACAAATTTGGCAGAGGTCTATATTACTGGGCGGTGATGCGTGGTGTTCGAGGGCTCCCACTTGTTGGGCATAGTTTGAATTTATCTTGCATGGCACATGCAAGTAACTTTAGAGATCGTTTCAGAGCAGCTGGCCCCTCAATGACGGATATAATCTTTTCTTGGACGCTGCTCACTAAGTACCTGCAAGATAAAAGTTTTAAAGGCCCGAAGACATCGGCTCTTACCTCAAGGCACAAAAGAACACAGATTTGAAATATTGTTGTGTCGACAAGGGCATGGCGCGGAATCTACCGCAAAAAGAGTTGTGCAAGAGTGTGTGCTCAAAGAAGACGGGACCTGCAAGTGTTCGTGCCGAAAAAGCCTACTCTACTCCACAAGCCATGTCCCATGTGATTGCCGCGAGCGGTGAGTGTGGAATCGAAGCACGTTATTTTGTCTCACCTTATTTCAGAAAAGAAGCAATCTATAATACCTGGAGTGAGAGATATACGGTTTCGGGTATAGCGGGGACATTTACTACGGAGAATTCATCAAGCTATCTACATTCCTGACCCAACAAAATGAGGAATAGAAAAGGTCGCCGCAAGACAAGACGCATCCGTAATGACATGGATGAGTCAGAAGCCTGTGGAAGACTTAAACGTTGTTCAAAGTGTGACCAAACAGGTCATAACCTATAAGAAATTTGTCCAAAGGATGCAGCCGGTCCAAGTGCGGCAGAAGCTGGACCGTCGGGTTCAGCCGTTGATGGTAGTCGTCCTACGGGTGAAGCCACAACTTCAAGACGACCCCGTTTTAGACGTTCTCGAACAATTGGTGGGTGCTGGGGTGTAGTGTAAGTCTATACTTGATCTTGTTGTAGAATGACATGTATCGTACTGTTGTTTTTTATTGTCATATAAACAATGCTATTAAACATTAAAACTAATTTACGCTAACTCTCTATTTGTATGCAGGTATGGCGTAACCCTACACCAGAGCTGCTCGACCGGGTCTTGACCAGTCCCACCGGTCTTACCTGTCAGCCGTCGAGGGTGCCCAGCTAGGCACCTTCCGTCCACGGCCTTCACGTCAGCTCCTACGGATAGACCCCGGTTCCGTCAGAGGTAAGAGCTGTACGAATATTCATTCACATCATTTGTGCATATCTATGTTTTCCCCGATATTGAAATACAGTTCTATATTTGGCAGGTTGTGTGAGGCTGGACTTCTTCCGCTGTGCAGGCTAGTTGAGCCCGCACCGGACGAGAGAGAACCCCGCCAGGCGATGGGAAGCTGACCGGTCACTTCTGGCAGCGCTGGTGGATCGCTGGAGACCGGAGACCCACACGTTCACCTACCGTGTGGCGAGATGACTCCCACACTGCAGGACGTGTCCTTCCTGCTGGGACTTCCCCTCCAGTGACGCAGTCGGTCCGATTGACGGGGGGCACGGTTGGGCGCAGGACATATCTGCTCGGTTCGAGGCCGTGGCAGCGTCTACCTGGGCTTGGTATGCCGAGTTCGCTTACCGCCTTACACCACGGCTGGCCTCGCAGGCGTGGGTGGCTACAGTACACCGTAAGTCACGGATTCATTTGCTTCACAATCATCGGACCTATAAAGGAGCAGTGATGCTGACTATGATCTTCCTTTACAGCCTGACAAGCTAGACGATGACGCCGACGAATACTCGGTGCAGCGGAGCATGGAGGCTACCTGTTGTGGCTGTTCGGGTGGGTGATGTTCACCAACAGTCACGGGCACGCGGTGGACAAGGGACTGATCCACTACGCTCGTGCGATCGCCGACAGCGAGGACGGCTACGTACCGCAGTGGAGCTGGGGATCTGCTGTGCTAGCGGCGACATACCGTGCTCTTTGTGACGCGTGCACGAAGACCGATGCAGGTGCGATTCTCGCCGGTTGCCCTCTCCTTCTGCAGCTATGGGCAGCAGAGCGTTTCGCGATAGGCCGTCCTCTCATTTAGCTCTCTGCCTACGAGGGCGGCCCAGGAGGCTTGGTACGGGCAGTGGCCCGAGGACCGCCCGACTATGGGACGGTATGGTGTCGTCGTGGGGTACGTAATGTGAAATTCTATGTTACCACTTATGCACAAACACTGACGTGTAATCTTTTTTTTATTTTGCAGCGTCGTTACGCCCACAACCAGGTTAGGCGGGCCTACTCCGAGTTCGTTATGGAGTTCGACCGCTTGCTGCCCAGCGACGTCGTCTGGGAGCCGTATAGTCCACAGGCCATCGCGGCCCGTGCACCGCTCGGACTCAGTATCTTTGCACGCGCGACCAGGCGTACTGGTTGACGAAAGTTGCCGTTGGTGTTCGACATCTTCGTCGAGCCCCACTTGTCCACAGCGCGCGTGATGCGACAGTTCGGCCTACGTCAGGTCTTCCCTGTGCCCATAGAGGTCGTTGTGCCCGCGCGATGTGCACCGGTAAGTACAACTGCGATCTTTGTTTAGTAGTACCACTCTTTAATGTACTCTAATGCACTCTCTGCAAATAGGTATAATCGTAGGGGACAGGCAGCCGGCGCTCAGTGGTATCCCCGACTGCAGCGGTACGTGGAGGACTGGTTGTTGGCGACGGAGGATGTCGTCGACGAGTTCCGTGCACACACTGAGGAGCATTATCTAGCATACCTCAGGTGGTACCAGCCTCGGACCCGCATACGCGTAACGTTCACCCCAGGTGATCCACAGCCACACGCCGCTGCTACGACGGATACGTATCCTACACACCGTGACCAGGACTACTTTCGCGCGGTAAGTCACTTTATCTTTGCACTTTGTCATTCCCTTTCTAGGTAGCCACGGTTCTAACACATAATCAAGTCACATTTGTAATAGGCCGACGCAGCGCGACAGATTCAGGGTGATGTCAACGCGGCGTTCGGACGGTTGGACATTGATCGTGCTGACTGCGGACGAGCAGAGGACGACCTTTGGAGGATTCGTCAGGCGTTGCACACAGTGCTTCGTGCGCTCACTTGTCGCGCGGCTGACGCGGTACCTCCCGTCTATATACAGCAGCAGCAGCCACGGCCAGCAGGAACAGGACGAGGAGCAGGAGTGCGCCCACAGGGTTCCAGTCAGCCATCTGGCCCCTCCAGAGGTAAATTCTACTAACCTTCCGTTCATAATATGTTTCCTTGTATGACATGCACCGTTGTACATCAATATGCTTCCCTGCAGCCTTCGCTACACCGTACTTACATCCCTCTGGAGCTAGCACGTCGACGCATGGAGTGTACCACACACGACCACACGCGCAGCTGGGCATGACAAGTGCCCCCGGTGCCACCACAGGAGGTCCTTCAGGTTATATCAAAGTTCACTTTTCTCTTGCAAAATTTCGATTTGCAATAATCAGTAATTTGGTGTACATTGTTCCACTCTACAGCGCCATCGATGTTTGCTGGCGCTGGCTCCTCCACGCAGGGCGCACGCGGCAGCGGTTGGGCACCGGGTCCTTTCGAGGGGGACGACTTGGAGGACGAGGACGAGGGTGAGGAGATCCACGAGATACTAGCTGCCTCGCAGCTCGAAGGAGCTCCGCCACCACAGACACAGGACCCACCGGTTGCCACACCAGTGCAGACGACCCGCGCTGGCCGTGCTGTACCAACAGACCGGTTGACGTACTCCCAGGGACAGGTGCAAGCGCAGGGTAGGAAGTCGAAGAGACCTAGAGGTTACGGTCCGGGCCCGTAGTACTTTGTGTCTGTATTAGTTTGTCTGTTGTATATAATGTTTTATTAATTCTACGTTTCCTGATGAAACCACTTTACTTCGTTTACGCTCATCGATCAAACGACGTATTTCTCACGATCTACGTTTCTGACGAATCTGATCAAAAATATGAATTTTCGAGTGTCAACTTCACGACGAAAGTACATTCCGAGCGGTGATAACCGAACACACATTAACTATCATACAAACCTATTGATATCCAACTAGCGATGCAATTACTGTGTGAGGACGGCACGGCCAGGGAGCGGCGACAGTATGCGCCTAGGAAATAGTGACGGCAGCTGGTAGTCACATAAAAATTGATTTCGAAAATTAATTTTTCTAAATCAATTTTTTTCTTTTTTTTTCGGCATATTGGTCCGGACTGTCCGGATAGGGTCCGGACGGTCTAGACTATATTAACGCTAAATACCGCCCTCTAGTTGGGCGGCAAGCCAAAAACCGCCCTCCCAGAGGGCGGCAAGGGGGCCGCCTGTAAAATGGCCGGCCCCCGGGCGCATTTTGCAGGCGGCCCCCTTGCTGCCCTCTGAGAGGGCGGTTTTTGGGAGGCCGGGGGGCCGCCTGCAAAATGGCTGACGGCCGTCGGCGGGGGGGCCAACAGCCGTCAGCCACGTCATAAAATCGCCCTCTGGGAGGGCGATTTTTAAAAATCGCCCTCCCAGAGGGCGGCGGGAGTCTATTTTTGCAATTTTTTGAAACAAAAATCTATTTTTGCAAATCTTTTAATAAATAAATCTAAAAATCAAAAAAATTCTCGCATCGACAGCTGCCTGGGCCACCGGCCTCAGCGCCCTGAGCCGCCTTGCCTGGGCTGCCGAGCTCCTGGGCCGGCGCTGCTGGTGCTCCCTCCTAGACCACGCAGCTGCTGGCCTGGCCCACACCTCGGTGCTGCTGCCTGGGCCGCCTGTCTGACTTGCCTGCCGGTGCCTGGGCTGCTTCCTCCAGCCAAGCCGGGAAGTTTTACTGTTACTAATTTAATTTTTTTTAATTTACAAAACTAATTTTCAGTTTGAATCATTTGCAAAACTAGTCTCTTGCCGCCCTGGGCCACGGCGGGATTTAAAAACCGTCGTGGCCCAGGGCGGCGAATGGCATCCCCGTCACCCGGGGCTAACGGCGCCGGCCACCGTTAGCCCGGGGACGCCACGTGGATTCGCCGCCGTCCCCCAGGGCGGCAAATCCACTGGACCGTCCGCCCAGCAATCGGACGGTCCGTTCGCACAGGGATCAGACCGTCCGATTAGATATCGGACCGTCCGATCGAACTGTTCCCTCCCGATCGGACCATTGCCCAGCCCAGGCCTCGGCCCCCTGGAGCCATTTGCAAATTACCAAATTTGAAAATTTTGTTGCTAATTTTTCACCCCAAAATTTTTGAAAATTTATTTGTCAAAATTAAATTCTTAAATTCTATTTATTGTGCCATTGCATTTATTGAGTCGATGTTTAAAAAAAACCAAATATCATATATTGTTCACGTCGTGAAAAGAACTTGTCAAACTGAGGGTATTCCCGGATCGCCACTCGCATTCCACTCCTCGTATGTCTGGATTGGCACTCGCAATCCACTCCTCCCGTCTTTGCCTATACGCTTAACAAAATTAGTTTTAATCGTGGTTTAGGGTATGTTTTTGAACAGTTTTTTTTTATAATCCGACGATGGTGGGCGTTGGTTGTAAAATCGTGCTGATCATTTTTTCAAGTTTATTTTTGGTAAAACTTAATTAATGACATGGTAATAGGCCGGTCCGTTTTAATGACATGATAATAGGTAGATGCGAGCCATTCGCATTGCGGCATGATGAATGCGACACCCATAGTACGAAATACAACAAGCGAGACTACATTGTTAGCAGTACAATGTATCTGAAGGATTGGATCGAGTCTACAGGAGGTGAATATGGACATGACAAATTTAAACAAGTAATGCGAGACCTATAAATAAATAAATACAACAATAGCCCCTAGGTCATACGCCTCCTAGTCCTCCTAGGCTGCGCTCGCACGTGCCCGCGCGAGTACGTCAGGCGGTCTGCCGGTACCCCACGGGTAGCTCGGACCGCCTGAGCAGCAGGGGAAGCACCGGCGTCGTGCGGCTGTGTGTGCGGTGCACCTCCGAGCTGTGACGACCCGATCACGTCCTGCTCCGGAAGGAGGTCGTCCTCGGTAGAGATCCAAGCAAAGGTGCTCGGGGCAGATCCCCGCCCAGTGTCCCCCAGGTGGAGGTGAGATCCGCTGCGTGGGTCTGGTAAAGAAAATCTCGCGTTAGCCGCATAAAAAGTGCAGTTAGTTATGTAGAATAGGTTCAATCCTGACGTACCTGACAATCCTCGCCCGATCGTGGAGGCTGCCGACCTCGATCCTCCGGCGATACCAGAAGGACCTACTCCCCACGACGTACTGGCCCCTGCAGAACCCGCCGCTCCTGCCGATGTCCCTTCACCATGGGGACCTGGCATACGTATGTGCATCGGTGGGACTGCATCGGGACGGCGACAACTCAGAGCACGGACGACCGAGCGCATCGTGTTTGCACATCCCGGTCGAACGTGATCGTCTGCTCCTGCTGCCGTGAGAGGGATGCCAGCCTGTAGGCGCTGCCGTAGTAGGTCCAGCTCCGTGTGGACCTGCCTAGCATCGTCCGCCTGTTCAGCAGGACATGCGTGGTTAGTTGCGCGTGGCACCTACCATTGAAAATAGTATGGAAAACCATTGACTCACCGCGCGGAAGTAGTCCTGGTCGCGGTGCGTCGGGTATGCGTCTCGCACCCCGCGACGTGCGCCTGTGGAGCCTCGGGAGTGTACGTCACCCATAGTCTGGTACGGGCCTGGTACCAGGAAAGGTACTGCTCATTACCTGGCGGCTGTGTGTAGGGGTGCAACTCCGTGATGACGTCCTCCGTGGCTATGAGCCCCAGTCGTTGATGTAGTCGACGACGGTGGTCTCCACAGCCTACCGGCGGCCTGGCCACGCCGACTTAAACCTGCAGAGCACAACCGGTGACACAATGCATAACAATACGGAATATTCATTTCCACATATACCTGTGAACGTGTTGCGGTACGCCCCTGCGTTGTTGATGGCCGAAGGTCTGTCACATACCGAACTGCCGCATCACACTCTGCGGGCAGTGCGGCTCGACAGAAATGTCGAACAGCATCGGCGTCATCGTCAGCCAGTACGCCTGGTCCCTGGTGCAGAGGGACGACAGCCCGTGCGGCGCACGCGCGTCCCTCGCCTCGGCACTGTACGGCTCCCAGACAACGTCGTCGTCCGTGATCCTGTCGAACTCCATGACGAAGTCTGGGTACGACTTCTGCGTCTGCACGTGAGCGTACCGACGCTACAAACAGGAAAAGAGTTCTCGTTAGTCCAAGTAACATAAAAAACCGAGACGGTTCTAACACCGAACATACCTCACGACGACACCACACCGTCCCCATCGTCGGATAGTCCTCCGGTAGGACACCCACGTACAGGCTCGCCTCGTATGGACTATGGTCCACAACGGGGCGGCCGATCGCGAACCGCTCTGCCGCCCAGAGCTGTAGGAGGAGTGGACAACCTGTGAAGACCGCTTCTGGCTCGGTCTTCCTGCAGCCGTCGCACAGACCCCTGTACGTGGCGGCAAGGACTGCCGATCCCCAACTGTATTGGGGAACAGCACCGTCCTCGGCGTCGGCTATCTCCCTCGCGTAAGGGATCAAGCCCTTGTCGACTGCATGGCCGTGCGAGTTGGTGAACATCACCCACCCGAACACCCACAACAGGTACGCCTCCAGGCTCCTCTGCAGTGAGTACGCGTCGGCCTCCGGTGCTAGCTGATCAGACTGCATTAACATATAACGAAGTTGACACTGTAATTCTAGTACGGACTGAAGGACGAACATAAAACAACAAGAAAGCATTCTTACCGTGTAGCTCAATACCCAAGCCTGAGGGGGGCCCGCATGCGTGTACGGGGAGATGTCGCCGACGAGGGGAAGCCCCGGAGCACGGTGAACCGGGGCGAACCGCTGTAGGATCTCCTCTCGCCACGCCTGGAGCCCATCAACTGGCCCCACCGCATCGCCTGCAAGAGGCAGCCCAAGGAGGAAGCTGACGCCCTGCAGCGTGGGGGCCATCTCACCGCACGGGAGGTGGAAGGTGTGCGTCTCCGGTCTCCACCGGTCCACAAGAGCTGTGAGGAGCGACCGGTCGATACCCCACTTCTTCGTCGGGTCATTCGGCTCCACCGCGGCTGCTACCAGCCTACACAGCGGCAGAAGGCCTGCCTCCCGCAACCTGACAATCAAAACAAAGCAAGTTAGTAAGTTGACATATACAGATTCACAGTACAACGTTCGTACGTACCTAGTCGTGAACCTGTCGTCCACGGGAAGTAGTCGCCTGGAAGGTCGAGGACGTAAGGTACCGAGCTCGAGGTTCAGCACCGCCGAGAGAAACGACCGGTGGGACTGATCGGTGGCGTGATCTAGCAGCTCAGGCGTCTGGTAGTCCATACCTGCAAGGAAAAAGAAGCGGAACGGATTAGCTCATTTAAACATAGTGCATTATAGTCAGAAAATTAACACATTACAGGGAGATTACATCATCAACGAGTGGCTATACTAGACAACATAACCCGAAGGTGCACGAGGACGCCTGCGACGACGCTGCCTATCAGTGGTGCCTTCCCAGTTTGGCCGCCTTCCGTCGGCGCCTGATCCTTCCATAGGAACTTCCGCTGCACTTGGGGCCTCGGCGTCTTTCATGCACTTCTTGTAGGTATGTCCCTCCTCTCCACACCTACTGCAACGTTGAGCGCTAACGCCGGCCTCGGATTCGTCCATATCATTGCGTATCCTCCGTGTTCGACGTCGGCCTGCCTTGTTCCTTGCCTTCGTCGGGTCAGGGATGTAATAAACTGGACTTGTGTCTTCAGTGAAAGTGCCGACGATGCCGAAACCAAAGATCTCGGTACTCCATGTATGTATGATTGCTTCCTTTTTGAAGTACGGAGACACATATTGGCGTTCATCAATACCGCACTCCCCGCAAGCGGCAATGACATGAGAACAGGGGTTGTGGTACAAGCTTGGTTTCCGGCAGGAGCACGTGCATGTCCCATCTTCCTTTAGGACACACTCTTGTATAGGCTTCCTTGCGAATATACCACGCTTGGACCTGTCGGCACACAATATCTCAAATCTACGCTCTCGTGTGCCCTGCACTCGGACTCGGTGCTCTCTTGCCTTCTTGCATTTGTCCTCAAGGTACTGTGTCATTTTGGTGCCGAACCAAAGATTTCCATCGGCCATAGATGGGCCATTCTGTCTGCACCTGTCGTGAAAGTACGTCTGTGTTTTATGTAGGATGAACTCCACGATGGCAACAAGGGGGAGTTGCCGAACACCACGCATGACCCAGTTGTACACCTCTGCAAGGTTCGTGGTCATTATGCCGTACCTTGCTCCACCTTCATCGTACAACAATGCCCATTTCTCCTTCGGCTCGTGCTCGATCCACTGCGAAAATCAGCTAACCGAGGAACCGGGCCTCCTTCTGAATGTACCGTCATCGGTGGGAAGTGCATCTAGAGCTTCAGGGCCGTCAACACCTCTAGCTGGGGGTCTTGCAGAACTCTCGTGTCTATATTTGGCTGTCAGCTCATCAAGTCTCCTCCACAGCTCATTGAACTTCTTCTGTTGATTCTGGGCGCACAAACGTTTGAACATGGCCATCAGCTCCTTGTTTCTGAACTGCTTATAAAAGTTTGCGCCCATGTGACGCATGCACCATCTGCTCTTCACATCTTCCCACACCGGAGGGTATCCCTTGTCTGCGCAGCCGTTTCGCAGCTCCTGAATTGCACGCAGCATCCCTGGATGACGGTCATGTATGAGACATACATCTGGCCTCATCCCCACCACCTTTTCCTTAACCAGCTTCAGAAACCAGTACCAACTCTCTGTGTTCTCGCCCTCGACGAAGCAAAGGCCACTGGCAACACTTGGTTGTTCCCGTCTACTCCGATTGCCGTCAACATTTGCCCTCTGTATTTTCCAGTTAGGAATGTGCCGTCGATGCAGAGAATGGGCCTGCAATGAACAAATGCAAACATGCACGCCTGCAGAGAGAGGAAGGCCCGCTGAAGGACGCTCTGCCCAGGACTTGATAACGATGGGAAACTTTTGATTTCGGAGTAGCTGCCAGGATTCCTCGCACAGATGGTTTGCAGTAGACGAGGCAAATTATTGTACGAAGCTTCAAAACTACCGAATCTCATTTCAATTATCTTCTGTTTGGCCCTCCATGCCTTGGCATATGTAATGGTGTACTTGTACTTCTCCTCGATGCGGCTGATAATTGACTTGGGTTCGAACCGGAGGTTCTCCACAACAGCATAATACAGCTCTGAAGCGATGAATGCAGATGATATGTTCTTGTGGTACTTCTGAACACCCGGAAGATGGCAGTTGTGTTCCGTCACGATTGACACGGACCAACAGTCGTCATATTTCTTCCTGGATGCGTACATCCTCCATGGACATCCATCGCTTGAACTTGCACATTTCACTTCATACACCAATCTTATGGACTTTGATACCCAGAACTCCCTCCCAAGTGACACGGCCCACATCTTCACAGCCTCTATCAACTGTGCTTTTTCGGCGTATCTAACGCCTTGCACCACTTCATTCTGCCGATACTCCCATGCCACGGTGTGCCCCTCTGAGACAACGAGTCCGGAGAAGTCCTCGTTGTCCCATTCTGCCGGGTGTACATCGTCCTCCGAAGAATCATCATCCTCCATATGCTCAGGTTCTGAGTCTTCAATTTCCATCTCCTGTACTAGACCTGGGTGTCTCTCCCCTTCATCTGCAAACCCCCCCGGTCCCATGTCTTCTTGGCCTCCTTCCTCTCCGGCACCCTCGTCTTCTGCCTCATTTTGCTCCCCTGTTTCATCGGGCCCTTCCACTGTACTCGGACCAGCCTAATCAATGCTGACCACGTCATGCACTACCACTAGGATGCTCGGTGCCCATCCTCGCTGCAGTGCACTCTCCACAAAAAATACCCAGCTGGCCGTTGAATCTATTGGCATCAATTCCCACCAAAAACCTTCCACAGCCCAGCTAACCAGTGCGTACACCGTAATTGCATTTACTTGAGGATCTACTCCGAATCCCCTCATTAACCAATTGTAAACTCCAGGAAAACTTCTCTCAGCTGGAGCTATAATTCCCTTTTGTGCTACGTTGAACTCCGATAAATCTACCCCATATTGTCCTTGTCTGACATTTCCTTCACCGTGATATATCGCGAATACAACTCTATTTGTCATTTCTGTTCACAAAAAAGATTTTATTAATCTGTACTAATCAATATTCGTTCCATAAAAAGGCTATACGTATAAATCAAACCATTACCGTTTCTATATTTTACAAACTGACCCAGCGGCGCTAATAAAGTTATACGCTAGGTTGATCTAACGTGTCAAAATGACGTATACCAACGATGGCCATGGCAGAGCATATTTATTTTTAAAATATCTACAATTTACTACTTCTCCGCTATGTTCTTCTAGTACGGCCAAATAAATTTAACACTAACGATGGTTATGCCAAACCGCTAATATTTTCATACTATATCGGATATTACACTACAAGTCTACTACTAATTAACATTTGTCTAAAAAATTGACTACATAACAGAGGAAGATCAAAAAAATACCTGGATTCGGCTAAAAAATCTGTGAGGGCTTCGCCGCTGTACTTCTCCTCCTTTCCCTCAGCTCTATTGGACGAACGCTGGAGGCGGAAGGGAGAAATGACGCGCGGCGACTGCAGGAAGGGATTTTATAGGGGCCGGCAAAAAACCGCACTCCCCCAGGGCGGCGAATGGCTATAACCCGCCCTGGGGGACGGCAGCGAATGTAATTTTGCATTCGGTCCCCTGGGGGCATTCGCCGCCGTCCCCCAGGGCGGCGAATCCACGTGGCGTCCCTGGGGCTAACGGCGGCCGGCGCCGTTAGCCCCGGGTGACGGGGATGCCATTCGCCGCCCTGGGCCACGGCGGTTTTTAAATCCCGCCGTAGCCCAGGGCGATAAGAGACTAGTTTTACAAATGATTCAAACCGAAAATTAGTTTTATAAATTAAAAAAAAATTAAATTAGTAACAGTAAAAATTCGCCAAGCCGGTGCCAGCCGGCCTGCTTCCTGCCTCTTCCCCTTGCCAGCCGGCCACTGCTTCCTGCACAGTAGTCCGACAGCAGCAGCAGCAGCAGCTTATGCAGCAATCTGCAGTCAAGTCCTTGCCCTTTTTCTTTTCTTCCTCATTTCTTCTTTGCAAATTTGACACATGCAAGCCAAAATTATGACGATCTTCCCACACGGCGTCCCTCTATCATATAGACTTGCGTCCAATTTTATCATCTGTCATCCTAATCGTTCTGAACTTTAACTTTTCATGAGTCTAGTTCCGATCCGTCGCTGACCAAATAGACCGAACAAACTATTTTCAAACACAGATATCACAACTGACCCACGTTAGTCTATACACACTTTACATTTTTTTTGTCAATTTTCTATCACAAAAGCACAAAGTAACATACGGTTTTACAATAGCAACATGATAATTTCCGAGATACAGGCTAAAGTTGCTATGTTTGATCGAGTCTCATTGCCAATTCTGATCTGTAATTTTACCTCCTGAACTTGATGTATTTCCCTTCTTAGATATAATATGGCAGAGCTCCTGCCTTTTCAAAAAACTAACAACAGCGATAATTTAAAAATCTGTATGTATGTGATCAAAGAAAAATATAATAGAAATATGAACATGTCCACACTATCATTTGAACTCGTTAAACCCAAGGCATGCCGAGAACAGGCAGCGCAGAGTCCAGGGAAGGCGGCATATGGCCCCGATGGGCTGCATCGAGTCTCGACACAACGATATCAAGCTCCTCCTTGATATCTAGCGTCCATGCCTCCATCCTTTCAGATTTGTCAACACCATCTCCCACCTACAACAATCACAATAATTATGTAAACGCGATGCTTAGGGAGAGACGGAAACTAAAGCCATGGCTGCTTAAAATATCTAATGCATGTAGCTCTAAACAGCATCCTAACTGGCCAGCTATCTACCTCACATAGAACTGAACAACAGCAGTAGCAGCAAACTTAAATTAACCGCTTCGGTTCTCCATTTTTATAATTCTCAGTAACAAACCTTCTGTCATCCTAACATAGGACAGGAACATAAATCAGCATGTAGTTTGATTTAAAAGTGATAGCAAAGCAAACGCCCAAGGCAGAGCTCAAATGGAAACTTTTCAAATCATACCCATCTTGTTGATGACAAATTTCTGGTAAATTTTCATTTAGGAGATAGAAAATGATCAATTTTAGCGCTTCTTATAAACAAAATAGATAGAAATAAGAAAGAAAGATTTGGGTGGATCAAACCATAAAGCTATCAAAACACAGCTACCTAAAATGCTTGAGACACAGGAATACAATATGAATCTAGATTATCCACTGCAGTAAAAAGCATCCTGAATGTATACAACCATTAACTATGGTACTATTTTTCAAAAAAAAATAGGAGCTACAAACTCCAGTCATACTTTGCTCTACTCAGAAGCGCTGCAGCAGCCTTCAAAACGTTCTATGAGACTATGTGATGAATGTACTGTGTTATTCTGAGCATGCCGTTAACTTTAGATTCTCACTGTGGCTCACATCATTAACATACGAAACCATGACCCCAATATCTAACAAGAATCCTGAGGACATGGTTTTCCTTCTTTCTTTTTGTGCGTGTGTGTGGAGACAATCAAAACACAGACAGGGTAAGTTTTGGAACCTAGACTGCTAAAATTGGGTAGCAACCTTGTTCTGTTGAGCATAAACCCTTCTGAGCCAGCAACCTTTGCGGATGAGATGACTGGAAGAGATACACAACAGATCAGGGGCAAAGAGATAACAGCATAGATAGAATCACTGTACTTTCCAGATACACATTCTAGCAAATACCTTCTTGCGTAATGTATATATATTTTTGCCCACATTATCTAACTATTCACTCATTTCCCTTCCACATTCATCCTCTAACATAAACATGCATAAACTCAAAAGGAAACGCTTGCCAGGTTACACCAAGTGACATGGTGAAGAACTTGGTGCATCAGTGCCATTGTCACAGCCATCACTGTCTGGAGCGGGCCAGTGGAGAAATTGGCAAGCATCAGGATTTGGCATATTGAGGTCACATCAGGGAATGAGACGACGGTCTACCTGGGTTGACGAAGGAGAACAATAGGCGTAGCTACTTCACAAATATTTCACCTTAGCCTTTTAGTCTATGGTGAAATATAACTAGCTGCTTATACCACACACCCACCATATCAGCCTGGAAGCCTGCTTATACTGCACCACATATTTGCTATTATAGCATTCTTCAATTATGAAAATAAAAAAATTCAAACTGCTGAATAGATGTTCTATTCCCAACCACTAGCATGTGTTGAAACACACGACTTTTGGCTTACTTAATAAAAGCAGTTAGAGGGTTCTACCTCAATAGTGTCCTAAAATAGTCCTGTTGTCCCAAACAATTTTCTGAAACCTCTACAGCTCAACCTGAAAGTAAAGCAAAGATCAAATCTGTCCACCACTAATAATCACTTTATAATGATCATCCATCTTTACTAGTCAATGTTAAAACTGCTCAAGCCAAAGAATTTGCATATAATTCTGATATTACATCTTCTGACAACAGTAAGTGAAATCCAATTAATTAAAGTGGACTAAATCAGATGATTGCCGCAGAGGTTATATGAGGATAAAATGATATATGTAAGGATGAATATGTGCAGTGATTAATCAAGATTCAAGGCTTCACGGTGTCTGCATCACATGGGAATGAGTTAAGAAAAGCACCCGCGGCACATGAAATTCACCGCGCAATGTCAATCGCAATGATAATACGTAACCACACACACCAATAATTGTCAGTATTCGACCAGCAGACATGTTGTTAGCCAATTTAATTTTCTGCAAAAGTAGCTGAAACCAATGAGGCCAAATTAGTGTTTGGACAAGCAGAAAACAACAGTAATGAACAGTCAAGCATTGGGAGAAGAGAATAAAAAGGCTCCAAGAAGAGAAACAATGGCGATGTAAAGCTGCCGCGCAACTAAGTACTACTTATACAAAACTGCAGCATAAACGATTATGAAGTACGCCTCTAATTAAGAACAACACCGCAATCGCACCCAAAATCTGAACTCCAAAGGGACGGAGAAGGCGACCAAATATGCGAACGCCGCCCTCGAAAGGTGGTGTTTGAGATGGCGGAATGTCCTGATTAATTAAGTATTAATTATTAAAAACTTAAAAAATAGATCTATTTAATTTTTTAATTTTTAAAATACTTTCATATAAAAAATTTTTATAAAAAAACACACCGTTTAACCGTTCGAGAATTTCATATAGAAAATTTTTATAAAAAAACATACTATTTATCTGTTCGATAAACTTGCTAATAGAAAACGAGAATTTAAGCGGCTAAATAAGCCCTGCCGAACAGGTCGACGGTTATGGCCGTCAAAGGCAGAGAACAGAAGAAGGCAAAAACAATCAATAAGCAAGGATCATATTCATCGATGACCACCCGTGATGCTAGGATAACAAGGGTTTAGTTAGGGTTTTAGAAGTGGTTACTGACTGCTTCTAGGCAGGCTGCGTCGCCAAAAGGATCCTCTAGCAGCGGCCCATCGCCGTTGCTTCTCCTCGCCGGCAACCGCCGCGCCCGCTTCCTTCGCCGCCGCAGTTGCAGCGCAGTACATTGCTGCAGGTGGCCTGAAGCTAGCCTCTTTTTTTTTTCTTTTCTTTTTGTAGTGAGAGGGTGAGGGGAAATTTACCTTGCAGTAGTACTCCGTTCCTTTCGAAATATAACTATCTACTACTATATTTAATATAAATTAGTATTATAGTTATGTCAAATTTAATTCTACGTTATTATATTTTAGTATAGAGAAAGTAATTTGTGAATTGGAGTGGGTCAATTGGGCGAATGAATTGAACCGGGCTTTCTCCTGGTCTTTGTTGGCCTCCTTCCTGGTCCTCGTGTGCAAGGCCCAACATTAGCCGGAAAGGAAGTTAAAAAGTATGGACAAACTTCTAGAAAAGAATTTTAAAAAATTCTATACAGAAAATTTTGCAAATTCCTTCGGGAATTATATATATAGAGAGAGATTTTAACTAGAAACTTAACAAATCTTTATCTAGCAAAACTTTCTATAGTGACTTAGTGACACTTTTCATAGGTGTTGACAAGATTTTTATATGAAAAGCAAAATCTTTCCTTTGTAAAACTTCCTACTAAAATATTTTGCTAAAAGATTATAAAATTTCAATTTGCATTCTAAACCTTAAACCTATTCAATACAAATTCGGATCAACAAATTGCTAAGGACAATTGCTAGCCTACTCATGCTGGCACATTAGAGCATAGGGCAAGTGGTATGTTCTCGTGCAAGGTGCAAAAAGTCCAATAAACGCGAAAGCGAGTCTCGGTTCACTTGGCGCGCACCCCCACGAATTACGATTTTTGGTTTTGTACACCTATTATATTCAATGGGAAATGTGTAGGTTCATGGATTACTCCCATTCTATGATATCATGGAAAACACAAATCGAAATTCTACCTACGGAGTGTAAAATAGGAATTTTTTTCCCCATTTTTTAACCTACTACTTTTGTGTAACTTTTCAAATCAGACGTACATCACATGTATAACGTTCTAGACTAAATACCGTCCTAGATAAACATTATAGACTCAAGGTACTCCTATGTTTGTGCATAATTGCCATATTTTTATTTTGAGGTATAGGGGCTCCTTCTGGATAGAAGGAATTTCAAAGAAAAAAAAATGGAGGATCTTAATTCTTAGGAAAATTTTACTATTATCTTCTTTGGGAAAAAAATAAGGAAAATATCATATGGATTTGCTCTGTACGTCTTAATTCCATAGGAATTTATGCATGATCTCATACTCATATTTTTATTTTGTTCTGAGAAATCACATGCGCTCTCTCCCCTTGGCTCTCTAGTATCTCTTTTCCACAAAACAAATTTCTACAAATTCCTATTCGAAACCCTATATAAATCAATCCAAAGTGTGGGCATGTTATTTCTATGATTTTTATATTCCCACGTTTTAAAAATCATGTGTTCCAAAAAAAACTCTAATTAAGAGACTGGCTTTTATAATATTTGAATAATTTAGGGTAGGGTTTCCAAATCATTCGAAGTTTCATGTTCCCTTCTTGCTTCTCTTAACCCCGCACATTCCGTCACCTCTTGCGTTACGGCTAGTCCGCTGCCTCCCGCATTCCTACCACTACCATGTGCCCCATTATCTCTCCGACCACTAGTAGCCGGTGGTCGCTAGACTTCATGGGAGCTCGTCACAGATCACCAATGCACATATCATGGAACAAATCATAAGGTAAGAAATTTTACAAGATTTTGTACTGATTTTATGTCGAATGACATATGTCAAATCCCATTCCGAAATTCCTAATTGTGTATCACAAACATATTATTGTTAGATTTTTTAATCGAGAGTAATTTATCTGTATCATATCAGAGCTATGTGCTGCTACGTTGATTAGAACTTGACGAACAAAATATGATCACTCTTGATCGAAACTGATAATTTGTTGTGAAAAAAAGAGTAAGATACATAGAAATTTATCTAGTTAGAACAACAAAACAGTTATTCGCTTCTGTATTGCTTATAAGCCGAAGACATAATTTGATTACTTTTTGTCAAAACTAACAATTATTTATAAATAAAAAGAGCACAATAAATAATAATATGTCTAGTTGAAATAACAAGTGCATAACAGCTAAGAGACAGAGCCTCTATTATTGCACCGACGATAAGTCCACCTACTTTTTTCTCTCTCTTCTCCCTTCTCCCAAGGAAAAGTGTGCTGTGCACAAAAAGAATCTATGGCCATCGTGGTGTGCGGCCAAATATCCAAGAAACCTTATAGGCAGGCGGCCGGGAATGCGTCGCGCACTGCCACAAGGTCACCTCTCCGCAGAAGATCCTTGCATCTGTAGATGCACAGAGCGAATCGAAACACCGCCTTCTAAACAGTCACTGACAAACCTGCCCCTGAACCAGGTGGGTCCCACGGGTCAGTGAGATAGCTCGGCGACGCGGCCACTGCCTCGCCTGGTTTTCGGCACGAGCAGCACACCGTCTACCAGTCGTCGTCGAGAGACACGAGAGGAGCGCGGAGGCGGAGCCATCACCCTCTCCTCCTCCTCCTCCTCCTCCGCCGCCGCCGGCGCGCCCTAGGCCATCGGCGGCCGCGCTCCCGCGAGATAGCGAGGCCGAGAGGCCGCGGGGGAGGAGAGGAGCGTGCCCGAGGCGCTTCACGGACCTTCCAGAATGGTGGTAAGCGCTCCCTCCTCTCCTCTCCTCTCCTCTCCTCTCCTCTCTCCATGACGTCGGTTTGGCCGCGCCCGATGGTTCACCGTGCGGCGGCGGGCGATGCCGTCGTGCTGTTGTTGTTCATGGATTGCTCCGTGCGCGATTCGGTTGTGCCTGAGGTTTCCATTTGGGATTGGGATGGAAGGGGCTCCTGGTCTGTTTAATCGCGAAAGGATGATCCTTTTTGTATCTTTGATGCATTCTTGATCCTAAAATCATCTGTTACTATACTGATCTCGCGCTTTGGAATTCGATTTGTGATGTCGCGTGGATATTGCGGGATTGCTGACGGCGGAGCAGCAGGACATTCCCCCCGTTTTGATTTAGGGTTTATATGTTTGTCAATCCCCTTGAGATTTGATGAGGCTATGTGATATGGGGGGTGTCAGTATGCCTTATACAAGATGCTGCATTCAACCCGATTCAATCCTCGCGTTAATTTTTATTCTCTGAATTGCCTTATTTTCACTGTTAGTCGGTATATTTGAGATTGTGTGCTTAACTTATGTCACAGGACTGGGCTAGCGACAGCGACAATGACGGAAAGTTCGAGTGGGATACTGATGGTGAGGCCGAGACCTCATCTGCTCCGGCCTTGAGGAATGCGGATGCTCCTGGTCCGTCCACGAGGCCGAGGCAGGTAGGAGCTAGAAGTTTAGCTTTGAACACACGAGCTAGTCATTTGTTCAAACCATGTTATTACCTTGCTATAATTATAATCGAAATGGGGTGTTTGTTTGTTGAACTGTCTTAAAGGATGCTAATGGGAAGGCCAATGGGTCAGCACCACCAGCTTTGGTTGCTGACTTTATGGGAATGGGATTCCCAAAGGAAATGGTCCTGAAAGCCATCAAGGAGATTGGTAACGATAGCAATAATCTGTTTCTTCTCATTTGCTTGGTTTGCATTTTGCATCTTCTGTTTCAATTGTTGCCTTTTCTTTCAGGGGACACAGATACAGAGCAGTTGCTTGAGTTACTTCTCACTTATCAGGTATTTGCCCACGTGGTTGCATCATTTTGTTTATTATTATCTAATACTCTACTGTACAAATGATGCTGTGTAATTCAGGCGATAGGCGGTGACCCTTCACCCTCAGTGGGCAACTGCTCTGCTTCTGCCTGTGCCCCCCAGGTTCTTGAAGAAGATGAGGATGATGATGATGTTAATTGGGACGAAGATGATACTGGTGGCAATTGTGACAGGGCTCATCACTCTGATGATTCTGGTGATGAGGTATTTACATGACTCCCTCCTTGGTCATTTTATATTTATATGTACTTCTGTGTCTATTTCTTGACCAGTTTACCTGATCATGGTTGAACCATTTTTACACTTGTTTCATGCTAAGCACACATTCTCTCATTAATACTTATGTTAATGAACTACTGCTCCCATAAATTGGAAAGTCTCATATTTATGTTCTGTTTCCCTTTTAGTTAAACAAGTGTATGCTTAGCTGTGCTGCAATGCTGTAGTCTTTTTTGATCCAGCTCTTGCTTCCATGTTTCTTCAGTTAGCAGTTTTTTATGGTGCCTTTATAGTGAGAGTTAGCAGAACTACTGCAAAACCATCGGAGAGAGGAACATAAAATTCTATCGGGTTGTATCCAAACCAAGAAATGATGAAAGATAGTCAACCGGATACCTATAATAGAACGGTTGCAAGTTAAGACCACCAGACAGAACAATGATAACCACTGGCTACATCTGAGCAGATATAGACAACAAAAAATGGAACTAAAACGATGTCTATGTGAGCTCATGTAATCTGTGCTGGCCATTTGTCCATTTGTTGATAATTGATAAGCTGTACTCCCCCTCCCTTTCTGGTCTCGCAGGCTTTCTTGTCGTACCTTTTTTAAATTATTTTTACTACTACTTCATTACATCTTTAGTAGGACTTTCCTCTAACCTTACCTCTCAAAACAAGTTCCTAAACAGTATGGTAGCATCTGTTTGCATAGACTTGTAAGCCGCAACGACAAAGACACAGAAGGGTAATAATATATTTGGTTACAGTAAATTGTAGGCTTTACAAATGGTATATCCTTATATGTGATGGTGATGCCTGCATTAGTTGCTTTATCAGGAGTTATTCTGGACTGCAAGTCATGAGGGAGATGTAGCAAATGTTTTCAATCTGCTTTTCATGTGCTTTTATGCAGGATTTCTTACAAGAGATGTCAGAGAAGGATGAGAAAATCAAGTCCTTAGTCAACATGGGTTTTCCTGAAGATGAAGCAAAGATGGCTATTACTAGATGCGGTACGCCTCTATTGAATTTGCTGCTTTGACAGGAAGGAACCTTATACTGCCTATGTTGGGTTAAAATTTCACAGGTCTCGATGCATCTGTAGATACATTGGCTGATTCAATCTTTGCATCACAGACTGCAGGAAATGGTTACTCTGTAAACTTATCCGACTATGAGGTACCTTGTGATTATGACGCATCTGAATCAAGAAATTGTTTCATTTCTTTAAATGTAATGGCACTGGCATCATGTTTATAATTTTGCAGGATACAGAGTTCAGCTCCTTTGGACGAAGAAAGAAAACAAGATTCATGGATGGAAGCAAGAAAAAGAGAAAGCGGTATGGAAGTGGGCCACAGGGGAATCAAGTGCCATTTGACGGCAGCCATGAAGAGCCAATGCCTCTTCCAAATCCAATGGTGGGATTCAGCTTGCCCAGTGACAGATTACGGTCAGTCCACAGAAACCTTCCTGATCAAGCCTTTGGACCACCTTTCTTTTACTATGAAAACGTGGCCCTAGCTCCAAAAGGTGTATGGACGACCATCTCAAGGTTTTTGTATGACATTCAGCCTGAGTTCGTAGATTCAAAGTATTTCTGTGCTGCTGCTAGGAAGAGGGGTTACATTCATAATCTGCCGATTGAGAACAGGTCACCCGTTCTTCCAACTCCACCGAAAACAATATCTGAAGCCTTTCCTAATACTAAGAGGTGGTGGCCTTCCTGGGATCCAAGAAGGCAGTTCAACTGCTTGCAAACTTGTGTGGCAAGCGCGAAGCTTACAGAACGGATTCGTTGTGCTCTTGGTAGCTTCAGTGATGCACCTCCTACACAAGTTCAGAAGTATGTCCTGGATGAATGTAGGAAGTGGAATCTTGTCTGGGTTGGAAAGAACAAGGTTGCACCTCTAGAGCCTGATGAGATGGAATTCCTGTTGGGATACCCTAGGAACCACACTAGGGGAGTTAGCAGGACAGAGAGATACAGAGCTCTTGGGAATTCATTCCAAGTTGATACAGTTGCATACCATCTCTCTGTGCTGAGGGACATGTTTCCTAATGGCATGAATGTTTTGTCCCTATTTTCTGGTATTGGAGGAGCAGAGGTAGCTCTCCACAGGCTTGGGATCCGCATGAAGACAGTGATCTCAGTCGAGAAATCAGAAGTGAACCGAACGGTTCTGAAGAGCTGGTGGGATCAGACACAAACAGGCACACTGATTGAAATCGCCGATGTGCGGCATCTTACTGCTGAAAGAATCGAATCATTCATCAGAAGATTTGGTGGCTTTGACCTGGTGATCGGTGGCAGCCCATGCAACAACCTTGCTGGCAGCAACCGGCATCATCGGGATGGTCTTGAGGGCGAGCACTCTGCGCTCTTCTACGACTACTTTAGAATATTAGATCATGTAAAGACTGTCATGTCAGGCCTGTAGTTAAAGTTATCACATTAACTAACTCTGATTTATTGTTGTTAACGAAGTTAGAACCTGTTGGCTGATATTGCTGAACCTGATGTGATGTTATTGCACTTAAACAACAGTGTTTTTTTCCCCTTAATGTCATGATTATATGTTCTGATTTTTGCGGCGGTACTGTAATTCTGGTTTTATTGTTGCTAGCAAAGTTAAAACTTGTTGGTTGATCTCATGGTTTGTTTCGTGATGCATTGCAATGTTCCCTCAACTTTGGAAGTGCTTGCTGTTCTGGTGCTGAAGGTATGAAGCTTACATCTGACAACATGTTGAATGTTCTGAGGCATTTCTTTTGGTTACCATCATTGCTTTGATTTGAATGCGTTTTAATGAATAGCGTTTTGCAGTGAGTGCACTGGAGGTTCCAAAACTTGGAGAACATGTTTTCTGGTTCTCTTACGGCCTCGCAGTTCCTGTTTACAAAATGGGTAGTTCAGAGATTGCGGCCTGCTAGTGGTGGTGAACCTCTAGTTGCTTGATACATGTAGAAGCAAACCTATGATGCTGTGATTTCTTGTAAAAGCACGATTTATCTGTGCAGATTGTTGATTGTTGAATTTTGTTGCAAGTTTTTATGATTCGATGGTGCAATCTGATGTGATATTATTGCCCTCAAATTAGAGTATTTTTTTTCTTCATTTGATTATATATTCTGGTTTTTGCGGCACTACTGTAAATTCTGATTTGTGCGCAAAAACAGAACTGCAAAACAATTGCTGGCCCCAACAAATATCAGAATCTGGGAAGCAGAACAGAAAAGGACAGTGCTGTACACTTGAGCCACCCACTTCCGGTGGTGAGTTGCCCGCCACATTGTGTTTGCCCAACAAAAAAAATCCCACTTCAACTGGCAGATACCATACCCCAAATCAAAGCCATAAAACCTTTGCAACAACCATGAGAACTAAGCTTCCAAGCTCTGAATTTTCAGCATGTTGATGCCAGCTTCTGCTCAGATCTCTCATCACACCGTACGTCCTGTTGCAAGTTACTATGGGCTGCATCGACGGCTCCTGCACAACTCTGACCGGCGTGAGTTCTTGACCTCATCTTGGGTTCAATCCTGATGCCTTTTCAGTTTAGCATATGGCCAAAGTTGAGCTAACCATATTCATTGTGCAGGTTTCAGATGGCAGAGTGCTACAAGGAAGGTGGTTATTTGCACTTGCAGTATGCTAGGTTCCAGCAATGGCGCGCCATCTAGTGGTCTTGTCAAGAAAAGGTGTGGAACTCTGTATTTTGCACTGCTAGGTTACCTTGAGATCATGAAAAGAGAAATGGCCATCCTCAAATTTACATTGTGAATGGACAATACATTCATCCAACCTCTAAAGTTCTGCATGCTATCATTTTACTTTTCCTGATTCCTGAATATAGCACAGTGGGTGCTCCTCGCTTCAGAAGATCTTAGTATAGTAGTACATGCTAGACTGGAGTATATGGATGGACAGTCTGACTTGGTGAACTTTGGCAGAAAGATTGTGGAGCACATCATTCTGCTTAGAGCCAAGCCAAATATCTCGGATGTCGAAGAAAAAGACATGCTTGATTACTTGTATACTTCTCAGTATCAGATGAGAGGGATTCTAGCTGTGTCATTAGGTGAGAAGCTTATATCTATGTATTTATTGATGAAGAATTTTCCAAAGTTTTATGTGTTGCGTTTTGAAATCTATCTCTTGGATGCAGGGCGCATAGAGGACCCCAACACTGAGAACTTTACGCATGCTGTCTTCATGCGTTTTCAGCAGAAAGATGACATTGCAAAGTTCCAGAGTAGTCCCTACTACTACAAAATTCTCGATGAGCACGTAAAACCCGTTTCATATGTACGCCTCACCATGTAATCTTCTTTCTGGTTCTTACAACATTTTGGCTATTTGTTGTTCATTACATTGTGAGAGTCACTAGTTGGATAACTTACAGGGCTCGGTTTCTGTAGATTTTGAATCTGAAGTTGAAGATGACATTATCCCTCTCTTCCGTAGGGGAGAGGTAATTCAAGATGACTTCAAGCTGGCTCACATTGTTATTCTGTGGTTGGTCTTGTAAGATATTCCACAAACTTGGTATGTGAGCCTGAGTTTGCTTCTTCCAACAGGACTTCAACTACGGCGTGGAGTTCATGCTACTGATATCTTTCTTGGAAAGTGCGTCTAGAGATTCAGTGGAGGATGCATTAGCTTCTCTTCAGAGGATGATCGGTCAATGCAGTTCTTTCATTGTTCAGGCAACCTTAGGTATGACAAAATGGTACCCGTGTCATTTCTTCCAACACGTTTTTGCAAAACTTTCTGTTTTTCCTCAATCTCAGATAACAAAGTGTGCTGTTATACATGTACCAGGCTGCTGTCTGAATCATATGGACAGTGGTTACAGTCATGCTGCAGTTATCCGTTTTCCATCATGTAAGTGATCAATAATTCTAAATTTGTCCTTGAAATTAAAAGTCCATATAGATGCAGAACAAAGCTAAATGATGGTAGCTTGTGTATCATCACAAGGGCTCCTTACTGAATTTCTTGTTTCCTGTAGTTGATGACTTCAAGTTATTCAGGGAGGGCATGGAATACAAGGATGTAAGGCTTCTCTACTTGCATGAATTCACATTTGACCAAAAAAATATATATATCACAGAAGCAAACAATATAGAACAGCAGAACCCAACAACTCTGAAAACTGGTCTTGCTTTCTGTTCAATTCCTTTCTAGCAAATTAGGATATTCAGATATCAGAACCTGCTGCTGTATACAGAAATAATGGGCTAATAGCCGTTTTCTGGGAGGGAGTCTCTTACCCTAACCTATTGCATTGGAAATAATAAACACGGATCAAACTAGATTTACAGAATGATGATACACTTGTAACTAGTAGAGGAAAGCTTGAACACTGAATTATTGCATCAAAATATAGCCCTAGTTGAGTTGTTTACAGTAAGCAAGCATGTAGAAGTATGTACTCGCTCTGTTAACAGCTACATGATGTAAAGTACTGAAAATAAACAATGACTTGTAAAATACAGATGTGGGCATCAAAATTGCAACCGATTGCGGAGAAATCTCTTGAGCTACACTTCACAGTCGATCCCGTGGGTAACCAGCTGATGTAGATTCTGAGCACCTGACAATTATTTAGTCCTGGATTGGACGCATGGTTATTGGTTGGTAAACTCTTGAGTTGTTAGTAAGGGAAAAGTATTAAAATGAAATCTTGAGGTTTTACATTCGCGATCGTGTTCATCACATAAACGCCTTCCTTGCCTGGAGCTGGAATATGCAAGAATGTACGGTCGTTGCAACTTTGCAAGCTGTACAGTCTAAAGTGTGCTTTGACCAGCTGGTTGGTTAATTATATTCCTATCATAATTAATCTCCTGTTTAGGGGAAAAATTAAGAACAAATATGTCACTTTCATTGCATGCTAGCTACAGTAAATGGTGCGTGCGTTGATGCGTATGCTCAATTCGCAAACGATTGCACTGCATATCTTGTCTTTTTACTATGTGCATCTTAGTTATATAGAGGACTAAAATGTTCATAATACGATTGTATCATCTCGATGTAATTGATAAAACTCCTATTGTCTTGAAAAAAAACTATCTTTGTCTTTTGCCATTCAAGTAGCTAGCTGCGTACCACTCTATGACTTTGACTTAAATCGCATCGATCGAAAGCAAGCTCGCTATACATACTCATCCGCTGATCAATTCTGCACTCACAACACCACCTCGATCTTCTTCTGCTGCCGCGATCGATCGATCGAGGCGTCAGTTGTGCAGCGGGTTTGGCCCCTCCGGCACCACCCGCCTGGACGCAGAGACACCATCCTCCTCCTCTTGCGTCATGCGCCAGCTGCTGCAATGGCGACGACGGGGAGCATCGCCAGGCGGCGCCTTCTCCTTCGTCAAGAGGCCGGGGTGGCCATAGCCCTTGCTCGGCGGCGACGGTAACTCCCCTTCTTCTTGCACCGTGATGACCTCTAAGCTCGGGATTATCCGGCCATGGCAGATGCCTGTCAGCTCTGCTCCCAGCAGAGTGAGGGTGAGGAGTAGAATGAATCGGAGCAGCATGAATCTCACACCCCACGACCTCATAATGGAGGAGGTTTAGTGTGTTGTTACAACAAGAGCCAAGACGCAGGGAAGAAGAGCTAGCTAGCTGGAGGCTCGAGACCTGGAGCTACTTGAAATCTTCACCAGAAATTATTGTCTTGGTTGTTCACTTTATAGCCTGCAGGCTAGAGAATCTGGCCAAATTAAGTCAAAAACTTTATTCACTTGATAGTTTAAGAACAACTTAAAAAAAAGTAAATCCTTAATATAGCCGGCTAAAAGTTTATTGTGACCAAGACAAGAGGAGCGGCAGGGGAAGTACTATGATCGGCCATCTGTATCGACAGGGAGCTTTCCCCTGTTGATAAGACTTTGTGAAAGTAGTACAGGACAAGAGGGGAAACAGCATTTGGCAGGGGGGTTGGCTTATGCTTTGCTCACCATTTGGCTTCATGCGAGCAACATGCCGAATGGGATTAAAGGCCTTAACAGTAGAACTAATGGCATCTTCATTCAGGACAAGAGCAGTCTTAATCTTTTAAGAGTTAGGAAACAGCAGTCTTGGCCTCTCAGAGACGTCAAGTCGCAAGTCTGATGTGTAGCAGCGTTGTCAAGAGCATGGAAAGCAGTCCTCACGGGTGCAACGAAGAATAACGCAGTTGCCCCCTATCATTGTGGTATCAATGGAAAGCATCAATCATGTATATCAGTATGTGGTTAGGCATTCATCAGAGTTGACTAAATGCACGCCAACGTCAAGGATGAATCATCACATCTTCACCAGAAGCTTAGAAAAGTATATCTTATTCATGATCAACACCATCCTATTCATGACTTCAATTTCTGATTTGTTGTAATGGGCATCGAAGTTTCCTGAGTGAGAGAGTACGGGTTACAGTGGCAACAACAGCCATAACAAGCGTATACGCGAAGCTCTCTGCTGGTTAGCATGGAAATCAAAACACCTGAAACTGTTGTATTCTGTAACCGTCCGGTTTACCATCAGGGGATCTCAAACATAAACCCCGAAATGCTCCAACTTGTGGTTCGTAATCGGTACAGCTTCAATATTAACTTCTTCATGCATATCATTCCAGAAGGAAGCATCACTTTTTGAGCAATCTCAATACATCACCAACGAGATGCAGGGAGCCAGTAACCAAGACCTGTTTCAGTGTAACAGACACAAAATGTATCAGCACCAAGTGTGGAAATACATGTCACAACGTTTACAAAAAACGAATTTATGTTAAAAAAAAAAGACCAATAAACATGATGACATGCCAAAACTAAAAATAAATAAATAAATAGAATATACAGATTACAGAACAGTGACGGTGAACATGAAGTACCACTTATTGCACAACACTCTAGTTATAAATGCATGAATAATCCCAAATGAAATAACACATATTAAGATGACACACTAGCAAACAGGCTTTTTAAAAGAAGGAAAAACATTTCTGAAGAGATAGATGGAAGCACATACCTGAAAAGAAGTCGATCGATTTTGTCGGGCATTTGTCCTCAGCCACTCAATTGCCAGTGGAAGTGATTCAAAAACCAGACTGGTCTCACTGGAATTCGTGTTGTTCATACCTGCATCATTTGCTTCTAAATTAATGTACCATCTTCAGGCTAAAAATAACTTGTTTCAACAAGAAAACTGCATAGGACCAATAGAAGCAGCATGAATGGCTAAAGGCAATCAAATTAAGAAGAACCTTTATCACCATGACGTAATTTCTCCCACACTCTTTGAAGCGACAATTGCCATGACAAATCAATTTGCTCAGGCTCTGCAGGAGCTGATGAATTGGTACCAAGCTTGTTATATTGTGATTGGTTCGGCACAAAAAGAGCCATGTCAAAGTGGACCCCTGAGCAAAATGAAACGACAATAAATGCAAACATTCAGCTGAGAATAGGAACAAATTAAACTTGAAGGTGAAATCAACAGTGAATAAAGAAGTTTGTGCAGAACTCAAAGTTGTTAGTGGAAACAACAAGTACAGAATATAATGTGGAAGCATTAGATAAATGAGTGAATATGGACTTTTTCTCCATGTCAAGCACTTTTACTTGCCATTCTGAGTTGATGTATCCACAAGATGCGGAAGCAATCTCATAGGATCCCTCACGGACATGCAATTGAATAGAAGAATCTGTGATTGGTCCGAAGGCAAATTTTCATATAAGGGAAAAGACAATGATATGATGCAGGCAAATCAAGTCCATCCAACTATGATGAAACTAGAGAATCTGTGGTGCATGCCTTTTGACAGTTGCCGCGAGACTGAGACTGCACCATGGAAGATGGTACTCTCCTATCCTCCTTAGTAACATGGCTAAACCATCTGGCACAAATTTCCATACTTTCAGGACTGTGAGCGCCATCCAAATAGAAAACCAAAGAACAGTCGTTATCTTCCTCTCCTGAGCTTACTTGTGAATCTGTAACAATCTGAGCTCGGCCTTGCAAAGAAGCACTTGACAAACCACTAATAAACTGATCTGGTAAAGGGTCCTAAATTCCATAAGAGCAGAAAGAAATTATCATACTGTCTTTTTTATACACAAAGAGTAGCATGAATTATTGATCGAGACTTACAGTTCGGTTCAGTGGTATTCTATCTACATGTCCTTGCTTCTCGAGCCATGTACTAGCCAATGCAACTGCAAGGCCAGCATTTAAATATTGGTGTTCACCATGCAGTCCAAGATGTTGATTTTTTAACTGATGAGGTTCCAACAGATGTGCAACTTGGAGTAAAACCTTCAGAAGGCACAGACTAGCTTATTTTAAAAGATGTTTTCAGCTGTGTTAGCTATCAAGTTTACAAAGATTACAGCACATAAGGAAATTTTAAAATAAAACATACACCCAATTCTGAAGCCCTTTGATCCAGAGCAACCATTGCCTCTTCTGGCTGTGGAGCAGTGTAGGCCGGAACACCTTTCTGTTAATATCAGATGCCACAAGGGAACCAAAAAAATCAATAAATGTTAGCTACATGCTTTCTTTTAATCGGCAACACTTCATCCTAATTTGTAGTATGACTTCATTAGGGTAGTAGTTAAAAAGACCTTGAAAATCCCTGCCTTCTCTCCAGCAATTTCTCCAAGCGTGTTTCCTGTTCACAGGGCACATGGCAAAAGCATGAAACTACTTTTTCTAGTAATCAGAGGGGCATCAACTGTCAGTTCCATGACTAACCAAGAATTTCCATATGGTCATATCCAAGGGAAGATATTCCACAAACCACAGGCGCTTCAACCTGCAGATATGCAAAGTTATAGACCTGTTATGCACTTATGCTCTCAAGATTTTTATGCCTCGTGCCTTCAAGATGCAGTATTCGATCTGAATGATTTCATAAATGTTCAGAAGGAACAGAAGCTAAAATTTAACTCCGATTAAAATAGAAGATATCAACATATGGCTAGACTTGAATGAATATATCCTACACTACTACTAGTACAGTTTACCTTGTGATCATACCTTTTGCATGGGATGAAAGGATGGTTGGGAAAAAAAAGCAAACAGCCTAAGACACAAGATTTTCAATACTAAAATGGTATAGTTCAAGTTTGTCTTGGACTTCGATTACACAACAAGAACACTTGCACACCGCCTCTAGCTATACATTACTGGAACAGACTATGACGTACCACATTAGTTGCATCAAACTTCCCTCCAAGGCCAACCTCGAGAACAGCAACATCTACCTGTTTGACCGAAAAAGAGGGAGTAAAATATCAAATAATGTTTACCCAGAAAAGCATAGAAGGTTCCACTACATTCCAAGTCTCAAAGGAAAGCATGTGAGAAGGGTCTTTGGTGGGACTACATTAGTACATTCAAATCCTAAAATTACAGAACAGTGTTATTCAAGTAAACTGGAGGAAGAAAAGGAAATATTGTATGCTACAATCCTCTTCACGTGTACAAATGGATGCAAACAGTAAAATGGTAAAAAAAAAGCAGGAAGTGCCTGTTCTTATCTCACCTGTTCAGCTGAGAATATCTTGAATGCTAACAGTGCAAGGAACCTGAAGTAGGTTGGCATGGGAATATCATCATCAGTCTTCTCCTGAAAGCACACCATGTACATCATCATCTAGAAGTTTTGATAACCAAAGCAGCATAACAACGCAAGATAGCTTATGTAGAAATGTGCAAATTCCTGGTAGCGTTTATTTCATAGCTGTTTTTCACCACTGCTAGCACCCAACACAGAGTGCCATCATATGAAACAACAAAGTTAGACATATACCTTCAGCTTATTCCAGCACCACCAGAAGTACTTCAAAAACTTTTCTTCAGAAATATCCACCCTGATGCTCTCACAATTAGGAGCTAGATCAGAGCAAGCAAAATACATAGTTACCCAAAAAAACATAAAAGACATGGTATAGCACATCTGCATCCAGAAACTTTCTGAAGTGTTGACATGAGGAACATTAGCAACCCACAATTCAACATTTGAGGCAAAGATAAGTAAAGGAGAAAAATGGAAAGGAAATTACCCATTTAGCCGGAATCGCTCCCTGACATCCATCAAATGTGGTGAGGTGAACAGCCCTGTGCTGAAACCACATGACCGCAGGATTGACTCGGTGAACGTGCATGTTGAACCCTGTAGATAAAGCCCATGCCACATAATAAGGAAGCAAATGGGTTTTACAGTTTGTAAAGCTCTGCATTTTTGAACTTGCTGGCAAAGCTCTGGAATTGGTTGCCTTACATTGCAGTACCAAACAGAAGTAAACTATTGCATTGGTAAGCTTAATGTTGCACATTGGTTGCATTATGATCCTGCCCCATTATGAATGATTTTTGCCCCATGCATCTATGTTCTCCAAACATCTAGCTTGAGATGATCAGTTAGTTAGTTTACCTTTCCTTTGGTCCCTGCGACGTGAATCACCTTCATCCGTGAGATCGGCTCCTCCAGCTCCAGAATCTGCACCACCGCAGAAACCAAATCCACCCAATCGAATCAAACAACCCATCCTAAATTCCTAAAAGATATCAAACAACCCATCCTAAATTCCTAAAAGATGTTAAGGTTATCATACTTGGCAAGTGGAGGAAGAAATGGACCTGGAGGTAGTACGCCATGAGGTCCCACTGGTTGCCCCGGTTGCCGCTGTGCGCCCGCACCTTCTGTGTGATGAGCGAGGAGAGCCGCCCCAGCACGTCCTCGTACTCCGCCGCCGCCGCCGCCGCCGCCGCCGCCACAGCACCACCTGCGTCTCGAATCGATTCACCCCCAATCCCACGCGGGCGCAACAACCATCAGCAACCATCAACCGCTCAGGCAAAACTAATCAGTACGTGGCGTTGCTTACCTGGCTGCGCCTGCGCTGCGGCGATGGAGGCCATGGCGCGAGGGGAGGAGAAGACGGCGGAGCTGGGCAGGAGGAGGCGGCGGAGCTGGGCAAGGGGAGGAGAGCGGTGAGGCATAGGCCGCGCGTGCAGCGGAAGCTCAGGCGAGCGCGGATTCCACTACTGCTACTACTTGTAGAAGGCGGAAGGGGTTGGTGGTGGCGCCGCCGCGGTGCTGGTGGGCTCCTCGCCTCGGGCGGGCGCGTGACCGCAGCTGACGAGTGGGGCCCCGAGTTTTCTAATCCCAAACCGGATCCAGTAATCCATCGCTTCGTAATGTGTTGCATTATGCGCTTTCTCAGAGAGAAGGCGGATTTTGGGTTTCCGTCATGGCTTGGGTTATGAAGGGAAAAGGATCGCTGCTTGGACAATTCAGAATTAAGCAGCAGCGGCTGGCGACATCGGCCGCAGATCTCGACGCCGTCGACCTGTTCCGTTGGTGATGCCTCGTCGAAAATTTGATTTTGAGAAAAAGGTTAGGATACTGAAGTTGAGACTAGAGTTGGGAGTGCGTTGTTTAGTTTCAGGTAACTAAGCTAGTACGATCGGCAGCTGAAAGATCTGTGCTTTCCCCTGATTTTCAGTTCTTTGCCTGTTTTGCCAAATGCAAGCGTGAAATGTGTCAAATTGCGATCAAATCACCTTGTTGCTGAGATGGGAAGGGGGATATACGTATCTGTTTCTAACAGATAGTCAGATAACTGAAAAAAGTTCCAAGTGTGGAAGCTCCATTGATACCTGGGGAAAAAATCGAGGTCAGGGAGGTTCGAAGTTTTAATCTCCGACCCCCTTGGTCGGTTTTCCTCCCTTTTATCGTCTAATATGTATGAAAAGATCAATAGTTGTGTATGTTGTAGAACGGCTACATCGACGGATCGCCTAGATCTGTTTTCTTTACTCCCGTAGTAGATGAGGCGTCAAGAAGATATAGAAGACCGTATCCCTTTCCGCACAATCACACTATAGAAGAAGACAATGAATACAAGAGACATAAATATAAGGGTGTTGCTCTCTCTTTATTAATTAATAATCAATGTGTATAATAAAGGCACCTCTGTCCCTCTACCAAAACCTAGTGGAAAAAACTAGGAGAAAGAGTACACAGTTACCGCCATGCATCACACACCATTGCCTCAAAAAGGGTGGCGATGCGCCGAATTTGTATTGAACCTTTTCGATGGGTTCTTGCTTCTCGAGCCGGGCTGCATCGGTTAGGTCCGAACTCCTGCGAGAGGGTAAGTCTCGTTACCCCGACTACTTTATCGGCTAGGAATTCCTCGGTTATGTCCGATATTCTAGCTGATCTACGGTAGTCGGCTTACCACGGTGTATCTATTCTGTCTACGGCTGCATCAGTTAAGTTTGATCTCTTAGTCCTAGTGGATATATCACATCACGCGTGCATAGATTTTATCGGCTTACTGGGGATGATTTATCATTAGTTTGTGTTGCATCGGTTAGGTCCGACCTACTAAACTGTCTGCGATAAGTTATTTCTGCTAGGTTAATAGATTTTATGCAAGCGTCTTATCGGGATGTATAGCCGATAAGTTATCTTTTACTAGATAAAGCTGACTGCATTGTCTTGATTATTATTTTGATTATCTACACTATCTTCGGCTTTCCAGCCGATGCACATGTTTTATTGGTAGTCGGCTGATTTATTTATTTATATCGTTATCGGTTTCCTAGTCGATACACAAGTGCTGTCGGTAGTCAGGCAGTCGGCTCGAGGGAAGTCGGCTGGTTTTCTATCTTTTTATATTATCGGTTCTCTAACCGATGTACAAGTGCCATCGGCAATCGGCTGAAAGGAGTCTGTATCGGCTTGTTGGCCGATTGGATCAATGATCTAATTTTTTTCTATCTCCTTGTCAATTGCTGAGTCAAATTGACTGGCACGCCCACGAACCTCAAATTTAGGACCTGCACTGAAGCTAAGCAGATCTCCTAGGCCTTCGCGTGTCTAGTGCACCGAACCAGATCATCAACTCGTCTTCAGCGCTGATCGGTGATTTTTGGTGTCAACATGTACTACCATAAAGAAACACAAAACCAGTTTGAGAATGGGCATTATGGGGATCAGACAGATATCCTGCATCTACATAGCCCACCATGGTTAAGTCTCGTTGTCTTGAAAAGAAGAGGTCAAGATCTTGCGTACCCTGAAGGTATCTGAGTACTGTCTTAACGCCAACCCAATATCTCCTAATAGGAGATGCACTGTATCTTACTAGCAGATTTGCTACGAACGCAATATCAGACCTAGTGCAGTTTGCAAGGTACATCAGTGCTCTCATGACGTTTAAGTATGGGATTTTCGGTCCCAACACTTTTTCAGTCTCACTCCTAGGACGGAATGGGTCTTTGTCCCGATCAAGAGATCTCACAACATGGGTGTCTTCAAAGGATAAGCCTTTGACATGTTAAATCTCTCAAGTACCTTTCTAGTATAGGTTGACTGGTGCACTAAGATCTCATTAGGGAGATGCTCGACCTGTAGGCCCAAGCAAAACTTGGTCTGACCCAAGTCTTTCATCTCAAACTCCGTCTTGAGATAGGCAGCCGCCTCCTCAATGTCCTCTGCGTGGCCAATGATGTTCAAATCATCGACATAAACTGAGATGATACGAAATCCCTCTGGGGCTTTCTGATAAACACGCAGGGAGTGTCATCACTATTGACATATCCTTTCCCCAAAAGGAAGTCACTCAGCCGGTTATACCACATACGACCAGACTGTTTTAACCCATACAACGATCTCTCCAATTTCACACTGTATATATTGCGATTTGCTTTGTCCGGGACATTCAACCCGTTAGGGACAAGCATGTAAATCTCCGAATTCAATGATCCGTACAGATATCGGTCACCACATCCACCAATTGTATTTTCAATTCCATGCCAGCTGCCATAGACATCAAGTATCGGAATGTTATGCCACTCATTACAGGAAAATAGGTTTCATCGTAATCGATGCCGGGTCTCTGCATGAGCCCTTGTGCTACAAGCCTCACTTTGTATCTCACCACTTCATTGTTTTTGTTCCGCTTGTACCCACTTGTACCCAACAGAGCGCACAGTGGGGGGCGTCAAGCTTACCGGCCCAAAGACGCGCCTCTTAGCAAGCGAGCATAATTCCGTCTCTATCGCTTCTTTCCATTTGACCCAATCCGAGAGCTTACGACACTCAGTCATTGACTTAGGTTCATGATCATGATCCATCATGTTTGCGATTTTAGAAACGAAATTTATATCGACATGTGTAGCCTTCCAGTCATACAATTCTCCTGAAATAGTATAGTTTGTGGTAATTTTCTCATTTATTTTCTCATCCTGGTTTCCCAAAACAGGAGAGAGTTCTGATTCGCTAGTAGGACTAGGTGCGCACGCTAGTCCATTAGGGCCTCTACCTTTCTGGCGTCCGTCCCCCTGGACGGGTCTCCTTAGAGACTACTGAATGGGAGTGTGATGCAGTTGGATCCGTATTCAGCTCTTGCGGACGTCTCTGCTTAGCATGAGTCGAACCATCCGGGTTTCTCCCCCTCTTCCTAGGCTTAGGGGCTAGAGTAGAGTCTCCCTCCATGGGTATCTTCACTCTCTTCGGTGCATTTGCCGCAGGGATATGCGACTTCGACACTTCTCTTAGATCAGTGAAAGCGTCTGTCAGATTATTAGCTAAGTCTTGAAGGTATATGATACGTTAAACTTCCCGTTCAATGTCTGGCGAACACGGGTCAAGAGTATGGATACTGCTCAAGTTCCATTCTATTTCACGGCATTCCTTACAGTCGAGATACTTTCCTCCCTCTAATGCCGGAAAATGCTCTTCATCGAAGATGCAATCAGTGTACCGAGCTGTAAACAGATCCCCACTTTTAGGCTCCAAGTAGTAGATTATGGACGGAGATTCATAACCCATATAGACCCCCACCTTACGGTACGCTCCCATAGTCGTACACTGAGTGGTGAGATCGGCACATACACAGCACATCCGAACTTACGCAGATGGAAAACCACCAGTTCTTAACCACGCGCCAGTTGATAGGGTGAAGTAGAGTGATATACAGACGGTCTATACTGGATTAGCTTTGCAGCGTGTAATACTGCATGGCCTTAACATGTAGTGGGTAAATTGCTACCCTATAGCAATGGTCTGGCAATTAACTTGATCATTTTTATCAATGACTCAGCAAGGCCGTTTTGAGTGTGAACATGAGAAACAGAATGCTCTACATTAATACCTAAGGACATACAATAGTCATTGAATGCCTTTGATGTGAATTCACCCGCATTATCCATCCGAATCGTTTTGATGCGGTTCTCGGGGAACTCCGCACGCAAATGGATGATCTGCGCGATAAATCTAGAAAAAGCGTGGTTTCTCGTAGACAGCAAGTATACGTGGCTCCACCTTGTAGAGGCGTCAATCAACACCATGAAATATCTGAATGGCTCAGACCAAGGGTATATGGGTCCACAGATATCCCCTTGGATTCTCTTCAAGAACTGTAGGGGTTTGACCCTCAACTTCTCAAAGGATGGTCAAATAATCAATTTTCCCGCTGTACAAGTGGGATACACAAACTCCTTGAAGAAGTTTTTAGTGTTTATGCCATGACCTAGCGAGCTAGTGACTATTTTCCGTATCATAGTCAATTTAGGATGACCTAATCTCTCATGCCAGATCTTAAAAGATTCTAAGTTCATATAGATTTTCCTCATTGCAACATATTCGTTTGGAGATTTTATTTTAGTACAGTATAGTCCATCAGAGCTCCCTGGCATCTTCTCAACCACTGTGGTCTCATTGTCCTTAGACAATGTCATGAAGAGAAATTTATCTCCTCCTTCACATGTTGTGGTGAGGTGGTAGCCGCAACGTCGAATATCCTTAAAAATAAGGAGCGTGTGTTCAGCACTTGGGTATAGTAACGCTTCTTTAATGAAAATCCTTATACCCATAGGGAGAACGACAGTGGCTCGCCCTGAGCCAACTATGCGACCATTACTCCCAGCAATGGTGAGAATGATCTCATCCCGCTCACGCAATATCGTGAAGTACTTAGTCTCCCGTAGTATCGAGTGTGTTGCCGCGCTATCAACCAAGCATGTCTTGGGCTCCATTAAATTGTACTATGCTTGTTCTATATGAGAGATTATATTGATTCAGTTCATTATCAATGAAGTGAAAAGCAAGAACATAGAACAAAAGGCCAATATAACTCAACAGGAAAACTTTATTAATGTAAAGGACCATCCTAAACACACTAACCAGGATGCATAGCATCTTTTTTACATAAACGACTCATTGTTCTGTTAAAAAGAAAATATTACATTGACCAAAATGATAACTTAGATTTAAGACTCATGACGGATAACTTGGGAACTATTACATGTCCCCATGTACGTCTTCCTGGTCATCACCCAAGAGGTCGTCGCCCTCCATGTCGAAGTCCCCAAAGTCTCCATAGACATTCCTAAGGCCAGCATCAATATCTGCAGCAGCCTTGGGATCAACATCCATGGCAGCACCATCAGCAGCAGCAGCAGCAGTAGACTCCTTAGGAACTGCAGTAGGTTTCTTAGGAGTAGCCTTCTCACCAGTCATTGGCACCTGGACAAAGTGAGATTCTAGCCCCTGCCTCTTCTTCCAGTCCTGGTACATCTCAACAAGATGAGATTCTATAGTGCAGTTGCGCGCCCAATGCTTCATTGAGCCGCATTTGAAACAATCCTTACCACCTTACTGAGATCCTCCAGCAGCACCAGCATTGGCCTTAGGCCCCTTGCAGCTACTGGGTTTCTTGCTCCGGTTGGCGGCCTTCTTGAACCTCGCCTCATTTGGCAGTGTGCGATTCTCGGGTCCCTTCCCCTTGGAAGAACGCTGTCCAGAACTCTGACCCTTCTGATGGACAACGTGAGCCTCTGGAATAGGCTGCGAATCAACAGGACGAGCGTTGTAGTTGGCCATCAGAAGTTTGTTGTGGACTTTAACGTTCAACAACGACTGGATAAGCTTTAAGTACTTGACGCACTTAGCCTCATTGTACTGCTCTTACATCATCGAGTTTTTGGGGTGGAAAATGTCAAGAGTCTTCTCAATCATATCTGCATATGTCACCACCTGGTTACAGAAGCGAAGACGACTGACGATGCAGTGCACGGCACTGTTGTAGCTCTCACGGTCTTGAAATCACAGAACCGAAGTTGAGTCCAGTCTGCTCTAGCCTTCGGGAGAATGGTAATTTTCTCGGCGGTGTAGCGGTCTCTCGGGGCCTCCCACAACGTGAGAGGTTCACGTAGCTCAAGGTATTCAGCCTTGAGATCCTCATGAATGTGCTTCCTGATAAACGCAAGTGCCCTTGCCCGCTTCGCTACCGGAAGCGGAGCTACACCAGCCCCTTGCCGACGGATGGCCTCAGATAGCTCCATCGCGGAAAGGTGGATTTCACAGTCCATGATCCAGATCTGGTAGTTCGCCCCATTAATGGAGAAAACGAAGAACTCTCTCTTGTTGAAGTCTGCGTCAGACATAGCCTGTTGTCATGCAAAAAACCAACGCTGGGTTAACTCGCATGAAAACAAAGTCACATAACAATATAACGTAATCGTATGTAATTACTGGTATTTTTCCAGAATTTATCTTACATTTACCGATTTTCTGTGATTTTTATTGGCCTTATGGCATTAAATTAATAATTTTATGCCCACAGAAAAATATCACAATGCAAGAAAAAATAAACCCAAATAATGCTTCCAAGGGAAGGGTCACTAGACTAGGTGATTACATATTTTTATGGAAGCATATTAACCTAGAATCATATCTAGATTATATAGTTAGAGTTGCATCAAATTTAAAAGCAAATAAATGCTTAAAAACACCATCACATGATTATTAATGAGTCCTGGGACTCACATGCAAGAAACCAATTAAAAAAAGGTCTACACAGCAAGTTTATAGCCACTAAACACAAATTGATGTATTTTCTGGTAAATTAAGTGTTCAAATTGTAAATATTACATGAACAGTGAACTGTCGGCGTAAAAATCAACCTTTCTAGGGACTTAAACACAAATAGTCAATAAAACCGAATTTAATCGGGCCAAAAACACTGTCGGGCCACGATCTTATTGGGCCGTGTGCACAGAACGTGGTCTAAATGCCAAATGGGCCGAATTCCAAATTCAAGGCCCATTTATGGTTTTGAATTTTTATTAATTTATGTGTGGGCTGGTCGTTGTTGTTGGGCCAAAAGCGGTCGGGCGGTGGCAGGCCGGCCCAGCCGGCCCGCCTAAACGACAGAGAGAGGGGAAAGGGGGAAATAGGGTTTCCCCTATCCCCACCAGCACCCGCGGCGGCGCCCATCACCCAACACACCGGCCGGACGGGCATGACGGCGGCAATGGAGGACGCCGACTGTTGGTGGTAGGGGTGAAAACGGGCCGGGTATTTTCCGCCCGCCATATTTAAACGGAACAAATTCGGGTCATATATTCGGGTACCCGGGTGATTATTCGGATATCGGATCCAAATACGGGTATTTTTATGCGGATATGGGTTCGGGTTTGGAAAAAGGGTATCTGACGAATACGGATTATCCGGGTATAAAAACGGATATTACCCAGTAAGAAATTCAGATATTACCCGGTAAGAAAACCTAATCCAACCTTTGATTGGCTCACTGCATCTGTTTCTCAGATCAGATCTCACGCAGTCACGCCTCACGCAGCCGTAACCGCTGCACCGTCCGTCTGCTCCGTCGGCCGACCCCGCGACCCCGCCCTCCTCGTGCTCGTCTCCGGCGGTCGGCGCCTCCTCCACCACATTGTGCTGCTGGCCAATTGGACCCTACGACCCCGCCCCTCTTTGCGCTCATCTACTCCTCGGCTCCTCGCGTCCTCCGCCGAGCTGCGCCACTGCCCTTGCGGCCCAGCCCATCTCAGCACCAGCACGTCGCCCCCGCACTCATCCGCACCGACGCTGCCCCCAAGCCTGTCCGCTCCTCCGCCGCCAAGATTGATGTAAAACTAGAGGATAAAGATTGTGCTAATATAGACATGGATGAAGAGGTTAAGTTAAAATTTCTTTCCTATGTAAGCTAGATGCAATATATAAGTGACATATCAAGTATTGCATTAATCTAAATATTGTGTTGTTTTCAGGATGGTGCAGGGAATGGTGATTGAAGATCAAAGCAACTGATGATTGGAGTTGGTGATATAAAAATGATTTGATCATATGTTTGGCTGCGTTTTTTTTGCTGGTTTGATTTTAATGGCAAAGAACAGGGACATTGAAAATTTTCAATTGTTGTGTGTTTCCAAAAGGATTAGTTAGTTGGGGTTTGTTTGAGTGGTCAAAATTATCTAGTGCAGTACAGTGCAACGTAGCTGGTGGATGCTGGTTGTTTCTCTCTGATTCACACAATTTGTTTGGAGCAATTCTCCTTTCGGATGGTCTGATGCTAGTGCTACAAGCATAAGTTGTAGATGGTTTCGGTTTTCAGCTATAAAGAGAAACAAGACAGCTGTCTCTATCCATCTGTGATAAATGTATCTTTTATTTTTTTGCCTCGACTGTATGTTTGTACCTCTAATTTAAATATGGTTATGTGATTTTATAGGTACTATGCCGTTATGCCCTAAGCCTCTAATATACTTACATTATGGATGTATAGAATGGTTGCGTTGCTATTATCTATGTGGTATTAAATGGTTGTTGCATTGACTTGATATCCGAATAAATATTTGTATGCGATATTGTCCGTATCCGTCTCGATACGTATTTGTTCCATATTTATATCCGACATTATCCTTTTTTATCCGTATTCGATAATATCCGTATCCGACCCGGTTCCGAATAGAAAATATGGGTTAGGATATGGGAAGGGTGAGATCCGACCGTATCTGTCGGCGAAATGGGACAGGGGGTCCCACATGCCCTGGGGACGCGTGGGTCTTCGGCCACGGCAGATCCCCGGGGGGCCATCTTTCCACCGGACCCGGGCACGAGCCCGGGGCGTCGTCGCTCCTTCGACCCCGGGCTCATCCCCGGGAAGCCATCGCCATCGGCCCCGGGCACGTCCCCGGGGCGTCCTCTATATGAGCTCGGCCCCGGGGCCTCGTTGGCCTTGGGCCCGTGCCTCGCCTCCGGGCGCCACCACCTCACTCCCTGCTCGGGGCCCACCTGTCGGCCCCCGGCGGACTCTGCGCCAGCCCTCCAGACAATGAGGTGATAGGGCGCCTCCCGCCTGTCTCCCAACAGCATCCCGACAGCGTCTCCAGGAGACAGCCGCTGTCACATCTCCGTACTCCAGCCGCCCGCAGCCGAGCGGCAAGACGACCAGACCAGCCACCCTCGGCGGCCGAGCCGACACCACCTTGACGTCCAGCCGCCCACAGCAGACCACGCTCTAGCCGACCGCAGCAGCAGAGCCAGACGGCGACTGGACGTCCCTCCGGCGCGGCGCGGCAGGCGGCGGCGTGCGCACGAGCGGCAGGGCAGATGACAGAGCTTCCTCTCCCTCTTCATGTATTGGCACTGTGGACTCCCCTCACCTATAAAGGAGGATCCGTGCCTCTCTCGAGAGAGAGACGGAGTTCCAGCCTCAGGCCACCCAGGCCAGCTCTTGCTCTCGGCTCTCTCTCTCAGAATCTCAAGTCCCCGGGATAGCTTCCGAGCTCCCCGCAGGGTCCACTTTGTAACCGCAATCCCACATTCATCCACCACAGATAGCAAACCACACACACAGGAGTAGGGTATTACGCTCCGGCGGTCCGAACCTGTATAAATCCTCGTGTCCCCCTTGCGCGCGCTGTCCATCGTCTTCCCCACGTGATCTCCACAGTTCGGACGGTCCGGACCGTGTTCGGACGGTCCGGACCCCTATCTTCCAGCTCGGGTCCCTCTGTTTCTGCCCCGAGAGCTGATCTCTCTTCTTCCGCTTGACGCCGGCTTCACCTGAGAACCACTCCCCTGGCCGAATCTCAAAGGGGGTCTCCTGACTTCCCGCCGTCGGAGTTTCATCCTTCGACAGTATCCGACCCGTTTTCACCCCTAGTCGGTGGCAGTGGAGATAGAGGCGGTGCACGAAGAGGAGCCTGGCTGGTGACCCATCGACTACCAGGTGGCAAGACGGCGGTAGCGGCTTTGCTCCCATGCAGCAATCAGTACGGCGGTGGCTCGGCGTTGTGTAGTGGAGCTCTGCCACAACCCACACATCCTCAAGACGGCGGCAAGGCAGAACTCAATGTCGACAACTGAAGCTCTAGCGACAGCGACCAATTCGCATCCAACCACGGTGTCCCGGCGGATCCCAATCCAAAGTCGGCGGCCGTTCGTCCCATCAACCTCCTACCACGGCTCCAAGACACGTCGGTAAGAAATTGACGGCGGCTGCTGCCCGTCCTTGGTTTCAGGTCCTGCGGTGGCGACGGTGTCATGGAGGTATTCCGGCCACGGTGTTCCGGCGAAGTCTCGATCCTCTGGCGGCAGCCGGTCGTTCCATCGTCCTTCCACCACGGCTCAACGACGGCGTCGGTGAGAGTTCAACGGCGGCGGCTGCCCTGCCTCGGCATCGAAAAACCAGCGGCGGCGATAACGTGGGTTTGGGGCTTCCTCCAATGATGGTGGTCTCCCGCAGCGGCACCGGCGGCAAGGGCCGATGGCGCTTCCAGCAGCGACGGCGAGCGGCAGCCACGCACGTAGTTCAACCTAGCAATGCGGGCGATTCCACGACGGTGGCGGCTCCCGGCGTGGCATCCATCGGAGAGAGAGAACAGAGAGATGCGGAAGGAACGCGAGGAAGACGACCGGTTTGGCCCAGCCAAACCGAGTTCGCTTCCAGAACAGGGAAAAACCGATCAATTACAATTTATTGCACACGGTTTTACTCCGGTTTCCTCCTGTTATCAACAGATGCAATTGTGGAGTAAAAGTAGGAAATAAATCTACTGCTAATAACAGATTTACTACAAAACATGCATCTAAAAAAACCAAAGAATAAGCATCCACCAGTCTAAAATCAATCTACAAATTGATAAACAACCAATTTTATTACCGTAGATTGATTGGCGCGAGAGGATTCGACGTCAGCCCAGCCGGTAGAGCTGCTGATAATGTGTTGTAGAACGGCTACGTCGACGGATCGCCCAGATCCGCTCCTTTCCCTCCGCAACAAATGAGGCGCCGAGAAGATGTAGAAGGCCGTATCCCTTCCCGCACAATCACACCACAGAAAAAAGATAATGAACACACAGATATAGAGGTGTTGCTCTCTCTTTATTAATCAATGATTAATGTGTACAATGAAAGCACCCCTGCCTCTCTATTTATAGGTAGAGGAGGCTAAAGATAAGAATCATAAATTTATCTCTAACTAATTTAGATTGGTCCATAAGAAAGAATTTTATCTCATAAAAAAGATAAGGATTCATAACAATGTAATCAAGGCAAAAGGAATCGGAGTTTTATTCTCAGACCCCCTTTGGTAGTTGTTTTTTAGTGTACGCCAAAGCGTTCGGCGTAAAAAAATTTCATGTCCTCTCTTTATCGTCCTCTCTTTCAACAAAGAAAAGGAGCAACTTAAATTGCTATCAGATCACCTTGTTACGGAGAGGAAAAAAAATACGCGTTCGTGTTTCTAACAGGTAGTAGCCATGTTGTATTTCAATTCCGCCAATCTTAATACAAAGATATGATTAATGTGTACAATGAAAGCACCCCTGCCTCTCTATTTATAGGTAGAGGAGGCTAAAGATAAGAATCATAAATTTATCTCTAACTAATTTAGATTGGTCCATAAGAAAGAATTTTATCTTATAAAAAGATAAGGATTCATAACAATGTAATCAAGGCAAAAGGAATCGGAGTTTTATTCTCAGACCCCCTTTGGTAGTTGTTTTTTAGTGTACGCCAAAGCGTTAGGCGTAAAAAATTTTCATGTCCTCTCTTTATCGGCCTCTCTTTCAACAAAGAAAAGGAGCAACTTAAATTGCTATCAGATCACCTTGTTACGGAGAGGAAAAAAAAATACGCGTTCGTGTTACTAACAGATAGTAGCCATGTTGTATTTCAATTCTGCCAATCTTAATACAAAGATATGCAATCTAGGCGTATTTAAAAAGAGTTGTTTTACGGTGCATTATACTAAGTAGATCGTGCTAGTAATCCAATGTTATAGATCTATACTTATAGTATAAGTGGTATACACCACTAGTACGACTAGTATAAAAGTATTACGGAAAAGAAATTATGATATATATATAATTTGTTAGTTATTTTTAACTATTATTTTTTATCGTATGATCATACCGAGATTCATACTAGGAATGGCTTTTTTTTTTTTTACATTCCTATCACGCTTAGATTCGTGCTCGGGATGGCAAATAAAAATCACACATGCACGGAATGATGGAGGGTCAAACCTACAACCTGTGGGCAGTAGAGGCACGGCACTACCAAGCGTGCTAGCTGAGCTTTACATATTTCAACTCAGGTTAGAAGATATTCTTTCAGTCTTAAAATAAAAAAAAATTAATATCAAACATGACACATTTTATTACTTATAAATCCTAATACTGTAATATAAAAAATAGATTAAAGAACGCCGATACGTACATAAATAACATAGTTATAATTTTGGAAAATTTTCGGTGACACCCCCCAATCTCAACCTATATAGTGATATTTTTTAATCATGTAATTTTATAATGGCATGAAACTTACTTTATGGGATACGCTTTTACGAGAGAGAAGCAAGAAGAGAGGGGGGAGAGAGAAGAGAAAGATGATCCCTCCACAGTTTCAACGCCTCAAGTCTCTCACCCCGTAAAACGCGCTGGCAAATCCCCTACTCCACCGCGGTGACCCGCCCGTCGACACCACCGCCGCTGCCGAGGGTCGCCGCGTCGCGCTGCACCTCGTCCACTCCGACGGGCGGCAGGATCCTGGGGCTGCCAGATCCAGCGTCGCCCAGACGACCACCGGCCCCGGCGCATCCGCCTCGCCTAGGTCGGGCCAGGTGGTGCTGGAGGTGGAGATCCAGCCCACCATCCCGTCGTCGTCGCCTACGGGAGTTCGGCAACTAGGCCGACGACAGCATCCTCATCGGCCATCACGACTCTCGTCTCCTCGGCCGCCGCCTGCGCCGATCTCCATCCGGCCGGCGTCCTGCCATTTTTACCGCATCCTCGCTCGCCGGTGAGCATCCACTCTCTTTGTCATCCCTTATCTTTTCATCCATTCTTGTACAACCCGTTATCCAAACACACACTCAAGATAGTTGCATTAGAAAGGAAATGTAAACTCACATAATTTTTACAACTATGAGTAGGCTCTACACCACAAACTACTCCCATAGTCACAATTTTCTTTATGAGAGAGACTGTGCCACTTGACATTAATCTATCTCAACATATTTTTCTTTCTCAGGTTATAAATTGAACACAAATGAACATACTTTGCCTTCCTGTCTATAAAATTATAACATTGCGACTTCTTTCTAATATGTTCGTATTATTATATTTTTATTTTAAAAAGTAATTTAGACTAATAATGTTTAAATTAGGTATATACTAATATGTCCAAATCAACTGTATTTTAAAATAAAAAAGGAAAAATAGTACATGCTAAGTACAATCTAAAAACGAAAATCTATTACTGTCAATAGTACAAAATTTAAAACATATGTTTAGTTCTGTTTCTGTGCAATATTGTGTTCTTGGAGCTATAGATTGTTCATATATTTCTCCATCTGTGGTTGGATTAGGTACTTTTGGCGCATTTTTCCCCTCTCGACGAGGAATTTCTCGTCATCTTCGTTGATTGATCCATCTTTGATGCGCCAAGAAGCAAGATGAACACAAATTACTCGTCCCTCCCATTGACCTCCATCGAGCTCCAGTCCAACCAGCTCAAATCTGAGGTCGCAAATGGTGGCTTGGGCGATGTGGAAAACGACAGCGGCGGTGAGCAAGACAAGCTGCCGCTCATCGGCGATGGTCCCGCCGGTCCTCCCGAGGGTTCCGGCGTGCCCGGCGCGGTGTTCAACCTCGCGACCTCCATCATCGGGGCCGGCATTATGGCCCTCCCGGCCACCATGAAGGTTCTTGGCGTCGCCGTCGGGCTCGTCTCCATCCTGGTCATGGGGATTCTGTCCGAGATCACCATTGAGCTGCTCGTGAGGTTTGCAGTGTACTGCCGCGCGCTGTCCTACGGTGAGGTCGTGCACAAGGCACTCGGCCGTCCGGCGAGCATCGTGGCGCAGATGTGCGTCATCATCAACAATGCCGGTGTCCTCATAGTGTACCTGATTATAATTGGAGATGTGATGTCAGGATCACTGAAGCACATCGGCGTCATGGATCAGTTGATCGGGCATGGAGAGTGGGATAATCGGAGGCTGTTGATCTTGGTGGTTCTTGTGATCTTTCTCGCCCCATTGTGCGCGCTTGAGAAGATTGATTCACTGAGCTTGTCGTCTGCTGCATCAGTCGCCCTTGCTGTTGTCTTTGTGGTTGTGTCATGCATCATTGCATTGGTCAAGGTAATTGAGGGTAAAATCAGTATGCCAAGGATGGGGCCGGATTTTAGCTCAAGGGCAGCAATGCTGGATTTGCTCGTTGTGATACCGATCATGACGAACGCATACATCTGTCATTTCAATGTGCAGCCAATCTATAATGAGCTCAAGGAGAAGACACCTCACAACATGTACAAGATTGGGAGGATCACTACTGTACTATGTGTTGTGGTATATGCACTGACTGCAGTCTCAGGGTACCTCTTGTTCGGCGAAGACACTGAATCTGACGTGCTCACCAATTTCGACAAGGATCTCGGGATCAGATTCAGCTCAATCCTCAACTTCATTGTCAGAATTGGGTATGTCATCCATCTGGTTCTCGTCTTCCCAGTGGTTCACTTCTCGCTTAGGCAGACGGTGGACTCATTGATCTTTGGTGAGTTGGCACCCCATAGCAGGAAGAAGATGCTCACCTTGACAGTGGTGCTCTTGGCGCTCATCTATCTCGGCTCAACAATGATACCAAACATCTGGGTGGCCTTCAAGTTCACCGGTGCGACGACAGGGTTGGCATTGGGGTTCATGTTCCCAGCCCTTGTAGCGTTGAAATTGGACAAGGAAGGCAAGTCCTTGGGAAAGGGAGAGAGGCTTCTGTCACTTGTGATGCTGGGTTTGGCCATAGTTGTTAGCATCGTCGGAGTCATCGGAAATGTATACAGCCTGAAGAGCAAGTCTGAGTGATTTATCAGGATGAACAGGTTAGTAGGATAAGAGTGTCGCAATGACAGTCATACAGAATACAGTAGCATGGTCACAATACACAAGACATCAGGGGTAGTACCTGAGCAAACCTCGGATACATTTTGTTTTATCGTCAGAGGTGCAGGAGCTGTTCTTGAAGGAATTCTTTTTCTGTAGTTTTGGACCAGATTCTTTGATGTATTTGCACTTATTCTTACGGTGGATCCTTGGGGTAATTTCTTGGTCAGGACAACATAAGATGATAGGAAGCTGGTTCTGTTGTACTGAGAGGTTGTTGCCTGTCTACGATATGATAAAGAATGCATTCAAATGATATGTTTGACATTTTTATGCTTTTATTATGAATTTGCTGCCGGATAGACCCTGAAGCCTAATTTTCACCATTGAAATTATAGGCCAGAAAACAACTTGTCGCTTGAATTTAAATGAAAGTTCAGATTCGAGTTGGAGTGCGCTGTTTTGTTTCAGGTAACTAAATGTATGTGCTTTCCCTCGATTTATCAGTTGCGTGTGCAAATGTGATTGTGGAATCGTGAAATGAGTCAATTTGTGGTCAAATCACCTTGTTGCTGGGAGGCAGGAAAAAAAATGCGTCTGTTAGTAACCTGAAAAAGTTTCATTTGCTGTCTTTCAACAAAGAAAAGGAGCAACTTGAACTCTTCTTTTGAAAATATACAGCGATTAATAACGAATGTTTACTAACAAATCTTCATCAAAGAATAAACGTATTCATAATCCATCAGACCTGCACTCCCTATGCATATACACAATTCCTTTACAAAATGCACCAGAAACCAAACCACCCAACGACAGAATACAAACCTTCAATTAGACGACATACACACAACGCAAACACGGATGCCATGCATGCACATACAAATTTGCAGTAAGTCCCATACTAACAACAGCAATCCCAACATATGAATCATCTCATCGTTTTCTCAAGCTTTCAAGAGGCCGAAAAGCTTCGTCGGAGCCTCGCCTTTTGCACGGTACTTTGCGGCCATCTCCTCCGCCATGATCAGCTCCTCCCCTCGCTTCGCCTCGGTGAGCGCCCTCTTCTCCTCCGCTGTCTTGTGGAGCAATGCCAGCTTGTTCTTCAGCTTCTCTTCATAGGCTGCTTTCTTCTTTTCCAGTTGCTCCTGCAGTCACAAAGCAATCGTTATTTTTTCACTGAACAGTTAACTGTTAAAACTTACTCCAAATCTAATCAGGAACTTGTCATCTGATGATCTGTCTACCTCGATCTTTTTCAGCTCAGCCTCCATCTCTGCTTTCTTTGCATTCTCCCATGAAGTGATGTAGGACAGCTTCTTGGCCGCCCTGTTTTTGTTGTTTCAGACAAATGAAAATGACAAGAGAGAAATAAGTTTCATCAGCTTTTCAGGTAGCAGTACAAGCTAGTGTTGGTATGAGTGCAACATCAGTGCATGTAGCAGATATGAAAGGTACTCGCTCTTTGAGTGCACTGTAAGGAATGAATATATCTCCATCAAATTTGGCTAACCAGTGAAAGGGGTGATGTGCCATGTCAGTAATAACGCGCTACAGTACTCTGATTAATTCCTTTTTGCTTTTAAGCAACCACCAGTTAAATGCTAGTATTTTGATATGGCACCTTTTTTTAAGATAACATTTTGATATAGTACCTGTTCTCTGCTCTAGCCTTCTCGCTCTCCTCCCATGCATTGATCAGTACCAATCTCTTCTCGGAGACAATTTTTGCCAGATAAGCATCTGAAGAACGGGGAAATGAAATGATGTGCACATAAGCATGAGACTGTAGTCTTGTTTGCTGGTTAAAATGAGAGTTCAGATGGTCATTTCTGTGTTAGTACCTCTTTCAGCTGAACCTCCTTTAGCTTCAGCATCTGGTGGGAAAGAAGAAAGGATATGTCAGAATTTAGAATAAATTTGTTTTGCGGAGAAGTTTTACTCGGTTTTTGATAAGCAAGTAGAATAATAGCTTGGTAGTTGATTGTTCTTTATCTCATTGATTTGCCATCTATTTTCAAATTGTGCAGTAGCAGTTTTGTTTTAACTCGGTGAAGCCTAAGTGTTAGTACTTCATTGTTTAAACTCATTATTGGTTTTTTTTCTGAAATCAGGTTTAAATCAGTACTGGATAAAGGGGAACTCTTGAAAATCCCATCTAGATAAAAACATGAGCCTGATAAAACCAAACGATATCCAAACTCAAGTATAAGGACTTTCTACCATGGGAAGACCAAATCAAGTCATATAATCGAACAAGCGAAATTAACTGAAACCATATGAACAATTAGGGTGTGCTGCTGGTCTAGTACGCAAGAAACTAGCAGAGATACATATGGATCAGGAAACATGCATCATATCATAGACATTTGACCAAGCATAATATTTGGAAAGTAGAACTTAAACTAGCTAACTGATGAGATAAAGCAGCTGAAACATTTTACATACCCTTGACGAGGACGATGGCCTTGGAGTCGTCGTGCTTGCTGGGCGGCGCCGGCAGCGGCACCACCGCCTTCTCCTCGGCGATGTCCTTGGTCACCTCCACCTTCTTCGCCTCCTCGGCCATCTTATCTAGATCACCTCCAAAAAAAGGTCTCCTCCTTGCTCCCGACGAGGCGACGACGACGAAGACGATGCTGCGAGCAGCAAACGGTATCGCAAAACAACAGCTGGCTAGCTAAGCGTAAACCGTTAGCTGGACAAGAGGAGGATGATATATGTATATAGATGCAAGTGCTCTTCTGGCGATGGAAAGAAGAGAAAAAATTAAAGAATAAAAAGGCGATGGAGTTAGTGTCACAATCAATGGTGGCTTAGTTAATTGGCAAGAGTGATGGACGCCGTACTACTGTTCCAGGCAGGCGGTGAGCTGGTAAGGCCGGCCGCATCAGCATTCAACACCAAAATATTAGATACATTCGATCAAGGGCACGTCGTACATATATATTTGCCTGTACACGTTTAATCGCGTGAATGATTGATTAATTCGCTAAAGAAGTTAATTAATAATTTGTTGCTGGGTGCACATCATGTCGTCTTGGCATCTCTAGCTCCGGCCGGCCGGCGCCAACCAATTAAGCTCTGCTTTACGACCATGGGGCCAGTGACAGCCGCCATCTTCCATGTTCCAGGTTGTTAATTACTCGTTCGTTGCCATGCACACACACCTCTCTTTATCTAATCTCTCAGATATGCCTGCCGCTCGGTTAGGTCTAACTTCACGCAAGCATAGAGTTTGCCCAGTACATCATCTTTGGAACAGTGTTCATGCATGCCTTCATGGTGTGGATCGCGTGATCTTGCTACATATATTACTACAAGCTATCTCTGCATGAATTCGGTTGAGCTTAGTTCAGTATGGAATAGCCATGGTCCATTCATGGTAGGTAATTAAGCACCTGCTTAACCTGCATCAGAATTCAGGAATACATGGCAGGTTAAGTTAGTACATATATATCTAATTTGTCAGGTTAGCATTTAATCTTCTGGGACCTTTAGTTTAATTTTATGAGAATCATCAATCATTAGTCCAAGAAGATACTAAAGTTAGGTATATGTTGTAGTACTAGTGGTGGAACGATAATTACCTACTTTTGTTTGCCAATCTGTCCCCTTTATTCAGTCCACTTGAAGAACTACAATATTGTAGCTAGTAGTGCCTCGTTAGCTGTTTTAAATTTTTTTTCAGAAGAAAAGAATGTAACAAATCATTTAATTTCCATACGTTGATTCTCCAGGACGACAAACAGCTCAACTCAACACAACAGTACATCTAAACAGGCAACTAAACTAAAACAAGATCGGCAAACCAGTATCATCAGTACGATCAACATCTGAAACTGCTGTAATCTAAGTTAACCTGAAACCATATTCTGTACACATAATATCTACTTATATTATATATTAAGTGTTGGTGCATGATTAAGATACTCAAACTGCAAAAAATATCAAATGTGTGGATGCATTTGTTGATCTAACCTTAGAAACGAAGCAATATATATATGCAGAGGTAGCAATAGCGGTTAGCTAGCTTTGTGCATGGCCAACGACAGGGACGCTGCTGGACAGCGAATTGGGGCTGTGTGATGGATGACGAATTGACGATGTGTAAACATGGGGTATCAATATCGGCCGCTAGCTTTTTATGGCATTATATCATGGTGTTGGTGTTGGTTGCCAGCTCTGATCTTATATCACCACCTAACAGTTAGGATGTCTCCTTAATCGAGCCCACCTGATATAGGATTAGAAGATAAATAACGAGTTAATCTGTCGCTGGCACAGTACTCTCTCCGTTTTAAATTAGTTATCCTTCTAATTTTAAACATTTCTATCTTTTGACCGTCAATTTCTAAAATTTTGTGTAATTTGACATTATAAAGTTTATGTTTTTTAATTTACCATGAGAAATGCATATTGTTAAACTACACAAATTTTTAGAAAATAACTATCAAAGATATAAATATTTAACTTAGGACAAAGTTAGAACGATAAGTAATTTAAAACTGATAGAGTACTTGATTAGTATGATTCAGTTGGTGCCCAGCTCCCTATAAGATAATGCTCCAGTACTTGAGTACTCTATGCTGAGTCCATCAAATCGTACGTTATACAGGTGCAGAATCTCTATCTCTTAAAAAAGATACTACAGGTGTAGAACAGAAGAAGCAATATGAAATACTCTATTTATTCTAAAATATAAATATTTTTAAGTCATTTAGCAAAGATTAATATACACATCGTTTGCTCTTTAGTTTATAAGTCGCTGCCAAAATTTGAATTTTAAAAGTTAATTTTGGAGTTGATTTTATGTTTTTTTTATCGTAGTTTATTTTCTAATATTTGCTTTAAAAATCACTAAATGTACATATATTAAAGTTTTACCCACAAATTATTGTTTGGTCGCTGATAAACGTTACGGTCTACAATGAACTGCAGGCGAAACAATGGAGCCTCGATTGAGAAGAAAAGACTTTAGTGTCCCCTATCAAATGAGAGATGTTTGGGATGAAATGGTGATTAGGAGGTAAGATATGGAGAAATTTAAATGCATGAGAGATGATTAATGAGATAAGTAGTACTCTGAATAATAATAGAAATGCTTATATTTGATGTAAATATTAAGTACTTATATTTTGATATAAACTTTAAATGATAAAAGCGTTTATATTTTGGCACGAATGCAGTACTTGGTTTACTTGCTACACTTGTCACGCTGTTTGGGCCCGAGTACGGTAAGAGAGAAGTTATTGATAAGCATACTTTTGCCCCCACATATAAAGGTACCAGCCCAAACTCATTCTTGAAAGTACAGCATCTCGATAGAACAGATGCCCAAACTATATTAAGAACACAATACCTTTTGTAAATTTTTGTAACAAACCAGACTTTGGTCAAATAAGATCTACTCTCTTTATTTTAAAATAAATTAATTCCTAACTAAGACGCTGCACGTAGGGACGGAAAGAGTAGTTGCTAAATTGGATAAGCCATATACGCCATAGATAAAGGTTTATTATCTCTGCTTTTAGGCTAGTGCTCTAAGTAGTTTTTTATTTTTAATTAAGGGTGTGGTTTATAATTCATATCCGCTTGACCTGTAATAATTGATTATAACTTATTTGAAGCAAAGGGCGAAATTAATACCATTATCTTAAAAAAACATATAATTTGGCCTACAAAAGCAGATGAGCACTAACCCAAACAGCCCACTGATAGGTGGGCCACATCCTGTGCTGATGTAGCGAATTTTTTTTATTTTTATATTTATTTAAAAAAAATTTACAAAACTACATTTTCATTTCAAAAATTTACAAAAATATACTCCCGCCGCCCTCTGGGAGGGCGATATGTCTGAAACCGCCCTCCTAGAGGGCGATATGATGACGTGGCTGACGGCCGTTGGCTGGCGGCCCACGGCCGTCAGCCATTTTGCAGGCGGCCCCCCGGGCCACACAAAAACCGCCCGCTGAGAGGGCGGCAAGGGGGCCGCCTATAAAAATCCGGCCGGGGGCCGGCCATTTTACAGGCGGCCCCCTTGCCGCCCTCTCAGAGGGCAGTTTTTGTGTGGCCCGGGGGGCCACCTGCAAAATGGCCGACCCCCGGCCGGCCATTTTGCAGGCGGCCCCCTTGCCGCCCTCTCAGAGGGCGGTTTTTGTGTGGCCGGGGGGCCGCCTGCAAATGGCCGACCCACGGGCCGGCCAGGCCCCCTTGCCGCCCTCTTAGAGGGCGGTTTTTGTGTGGCCGGGGGGCCGCCTGCAAATGGCCCCCAGTCGGTCCAGACGGTCCACACTGTATACGGACGGTCCGGACTAGCTACTTTGCAGGCGGCCCCAGAGTGCTGTCCGGACAGTCCGCGCTATATACGGACAGTCCGAACTGTACAAATGACCGTTTCACAGTATATAGTCCAGACCATCGTCACCCTGTTCGGACGGTCCGTACTGTACAAATTGTTGTTTTGCATTATATAGTCCGGACCATCGTCATCCTGTCCGGACAGGCATATCTGTGGCGGGAAAAAAGAGGAAGTACCCACGCTACACACAGTAGTTACATCTCTACTTGGTTATCTATTTAAAATTCCCTAAGGCATGTAATAACGATAACTAGAAACGTTTGATGTGCCGTTTGTACTCTTTGTATGGATAATTTCATTATGTTCGTATGTAATTAACGTGTGTTCAGTTGTCACCGCTCAGAATGTACTTTCGCCGTAAAATTGAAACTGAAAAATTTATGTTTTTGATCAGTTTCGTCACAAACATAGATCGTAAACGATCGACGAGTGTAAATAAAGTAAAGGGGTTTCTTCAGTATACATAGAATTAATAAAACATGATATACAACAGACAAACTATCACTGATGCAACGTACTACGGGCCCTGACCGTAACCTCTAGCCCTCTTTGTCTTCCTACCCTGCGCTCGCACCTGCCCCTGGGAGTACGTCAGCCGGTCTGGTGGTACGGCACGGCCAGCGCGGGTCGTCTGCACGGGTGTGGCAGCTGGTGGGTCCTGTGTCTGTGGTGGCGGAGCTCCTTCGAGCTGCGAGGCTGGTAGTATCTCCTGGATCTCCTCGCCCGAGTCCTCCAAGTCGTCCCCCTCGAAAGGATCCGGTGCCCAACCGCTACCACGTGCGGCCTGCGTGGAGGAGCCAGCGCCAGCAAACATCCCCGGCGCTGTAGAGTGGAACCATGTACACCAAAATATTGATAATTGCAAATCAAAATTTGGTAAGGCAAAAATAAAGTTTGATATAACCTGAAGGACCTCCTGTGGTGGCCCTAGGGGCAGTTGTCACGCCCACGCCTTGCGTGGAGGAGCCAGCGCCAGCAAACATCCCCGGCGCTGTAGAGTAGAACCATGTAGACCAAAATATTGATAATTGCAAACCAAAATTTTGCAAGGCAAAAATAAACTTTGATATAACCTGAAGGACCTCCTGTGGTGGCCCGAGGGGCAGTTGTCATGCCCAGCTGCGCGTGTGGTCGTCTGTGGTATACTCCATGCGTCGATGTGCTAGCTCCAGAGGGATGTAGGTACAGTGTAGCGAAAGCTGCAGGGAAGCATATTGATATACAACAGTACATGTCATAGAAGGAAACATGTTACGAACCGATGGTTAGTCCAATTTACCTCTGGAGGGGTCAGATGGCTGACTGGAACCCTGCAGTCGCACTCCTGCTCCTGCTCCTGTTCCTACCGGCCGTGGCTGTTGCTGCTGTACAACTACGGGAGGTACCGCATTGACCACACGACAAGTGAGCGCACGAATCACTGTGAGCATCGCCTGACGAATCCTGCCGAAGATCGTCCTCTGCTCATCGGCATTCAGCACAATCCCACTGTCCAATCGTCCGAACGCCGCGTTTACATCAACCTGAACCTGTCGCGCTGCGTCGGCCTATTTCAGATGTAACGTGAACATGTGTTAGAACTGTGGACACGTACAAAGGAAATAGCAAAGTGCAAAGATAATGTGACGTACCGCGCGGAAGTAGTCCTGGTCACGGTGTCTAGGATACGTGTCCGTCGTAGCGGCGACGTGTGGCTGTGGATCATCTGGGGTGAACGTTACGCGTATGCGGGTACGGGCCTGGTACCACGTGAGGTATGCTAGGTAGGCCTCCTCAGTGTGTGCATGTATCTCGTCGACCACCTCCTCCGTCGCCAACAACTAGTCGTCCACGTACTTCTGCAGTCGAGGATACCACTGAACACCGGCTGCATGTCCCCTACGATTATATCTATTTGCAGAGAGTGCATTAGACTACATTAAATAGTTATAGTAGTAAACAAAGATCGCAGTTGTACTAACCGGTGCACATCGCGCGTCACATCGATCTGCACGGGCACAGGGGAGTACTGTCATAGTCCGAACTGTCGTAGCACGCGCTGCGGAGAGTGGGGCTCGACGAAGATGTCGAACACCAACGGCACTGTCGTCATCCAGTACGCCTGGTCACGCGTGCAAAGAGTAGAGAGTCCGAGAGGTGCACGGGCCGCGATGGCTTGCGGACTGTACGGCTCCCAGACGACGTCGCTGGGCAGCAGGCGGTCGAACTCCAAAACAAATTCGGGGTAGGCCCTCCTAACCTGCGTGTGGGCGTAACGACGTTGCAAAATAGGAAAATGTTAAACGTCAGTGTTTGCGCATAACTGCTAAACATAGAATTTCACATTTTGTACCTCACGTCGACACCATACGGTCCCCATGGTCGGACCGTCCTCGGGCCACTGGCCGTACAATCCTCCAAGGCCGCCCTCGTAGGCAGAGTGTTGAATCAGAGGACGGCCTATCGCGAACCGCTCGGCCGCCCATAGCTGCAGAAGGAGAGGGCAACCGGCGATAATCGCACCTGGATCGGTCTTTGTGCACGCGTCACAAAGAGCACGGTACGTCGCCGCTAGCACAGCAGATCCCCAACTCCACTGCGGTACGAGGCCGTCCTCGCTGTCAGCGATCGCACGAGCGTAGTGGATCAGTCCCTTGTCCACCGCGTGCCCGTGAGTGTTGGTGAACATCACCCACCCGAACAGCCACAACAGGTACGCCTCCATGCTCCGCCGCACCGAATAATCGTCGGCGTCATCGGCTAGCTTATCAGGCTGTAAAGGAAGATTATAGTCAGCAGCTCTGTTGCTTTGTAGATCAGATGATTGTGAATGAAAGGAATCCACGACTTACGGTGAACTGTAACAGCCAAGCCTGTGAGGGGCCGATCGTGGTGTAAGTCGGTAGCGAACCCGGGTGTCCAAGTTCAGGTCGACAATACACGGGCGCAAACCGAGCAGTGATGTCCTGCGACCAACCGTGCGCCCCGTCAATCGGGCCGACTGCGTCTCCTGCGAGGGGATGTCCTAGCAGGTACGACACGTCCTGGAGTGTGGGAGTCATCTCGCCGCACGGAAGGTGGAACGTGTGGGTCTCCGGTCTCCAGCGATCCACCAGTGCGGCCATAAGTGACCGATCAGCGTCCCATCGCTTGGCGGGGTCTCTCTCGTTCGGTGCGGGCTCGACTAGCCTACACAGCGGAAGAAGTCCAGCCTCACACAACCTGCAAAATATAGCACTGTAATCAATATTGGGGAACATACATATGCACAGACGATGTGAATGAATATTCGTACAGCTCTTACCTCTCACGAAACCGAGGATCTATCCGCAGGAGGTGACGTGAAGGCCGTGGACGGAAGGTGGGTAAGTGGGCACCCTCGACGGCTGACAGGTAAGACCGGTGGGACCGGTCGACACCTCGGTCCAACAGCTCCGGTGTATCATACGCCATACCTGCATGCAAATAGAGAGTTAGCGTTAATTATTATTATAGTTTATAGCATTGTTACATGATAATAAAAAACAACAGTACGGTACATATCCTTCTATAACAAAGAACTAGTATAGACTTACGCTACACCGTAGCACCACTGATTGTTCGAGAACGCCTAAGACAGGGTCGTCTTGAAGTTGTGCCTTCACCCGTAGGACGCCTGCCATCATCAGCTGAACCCGACGGTCCAGCTTCCGTCGTACTTGGACCGGTTGCATCCTTTGGACAGTTCTTATATGTATGACCTGTTTGGTCACACTTTGAACAACGTTTATGCCTTCCACCGGCTTCTGACTCATCCATGTCATTACGGATGCGTCTTGTCTTGCGGCGACCTACTTTATTCCTCAATTTTGTTGGATCAGGAATGTACATAGCTTGAGGATGCTCCATAGTAAATGTACCCGTAATACCGAAACCGTATATCTCTCCGCTCCAGGTATTATAGATTGCTTCTTTCCTGAAATAAGGTGAGACAAAATAGCGTGCTTCTATCCCGCACTCACCGCTCGTGGCAATAACGTGAGAGCATGGCTTGTGGAGCAGAGTAGGTTTTCGGCACGAGCACTTGCAGGTCCCGTCTTCCTTCAGCACACACTCCTGCACAACTCTTTTACGGAAGATTCCGCGCATGCCCTTGTCGACACACAATATTTCAAATGTGTGTTCTTGTGTGCCTTGAGGTAGAGCACGATGTCTTCGGGCCTTTTTACTTTTATCTTGCAGATAATTCGTCAGTAGTGTGCCAAAGAAAAGATTATTGTCCGTCATTGAGGGCCTAGCTGCTCTGAACCGATCTCTAAAGTACTTGCATGTGCCATGCAAGATAAATTCAACTATGCCAACAAGTGGGAGCCCTCGAACACCACGCATCACCCAGTTATAAACCTCTGCCAAATTTGTGGTCATTATGCCAAACCGAGAACCATCCTTGTCATACAACAATGCCCATTTCTCCTTTGGCTCATTCTCAATCCAATCTGAAAATTTTCTAACTGAGGATGTAGACCTTCTTCTCATATGAAGTCCGTCAGTTGATAGAGGTTCAAGAGCTTGTGGAGCCTCATCCCCTCCAATGGTAGCCCTCCTGGACTGCTCATCTGTTTGTTTAGAGGTCAGCTCATCCAACCTCCTCCAAAGCTCCTTGAATTTCTTCTCTTGATTCTGGGCGCAAAGCCTCTTGAAAAGATCCATAAGGTGCTTATTTCTAAACTGTCTGTAGAAATTAGCACCCATATGACGCATGCACCATCTGCTTTGGACATCAGACCACCTTGGTGGGTATCCCTTCTCAACACATCCATATCTCAATTCCTCAATTGCACGCAGCAAGCCGGCGTGACGGTCATGTATAAGGCATACGTCTGGTCTCATCCGTACAACTGCAGACTTAACCCTTTCTAGAAACCAATACCAGCTATCAGTGTTCTCACTCTCAACAAAAGCAAAAGCAACTGGTAGAACTTGGTTGTTTCCATCAACTCTAATTGCTGTTAAGATCTGCCCTCTGTACTTTCCGGTCAGAAATGTCCCATCGATGCAGAGGATGGGACGACAATGGACAAATGCCTGAATGTAAGCACCTAATGCAAAGAATACTCGTTGCAACACACTTTTATTACCATGGTGAATTGATGGAAAGGCTTTTAGGTCGTAGCACGTCTCCGGATTCCTTTGAAGAATACAGCCTAACAGACGAGGCAAATTATCATAGGATGCTTCAAATGTGCCAAATCTCATCTCTACAACCTTCTGTTTTGCCCTCCAAGCCTTAGCATAGCTAATTGTGTATTTAAATTTCTCTTCAATATGTCTAACAATTGACCTTGGTTCGTACCCCATATTGTTAATAATATGGGAGTACATCTCTGTCGCAACAAATGCAGATGTCATATTTCTGTGATATTTTTTAACACCGGGTAAATAACATGAATGCTCAGTCACGATTGAAACTTGCCAATAATCTTTCCATTTACCCTTGAATGCGTGCACCCGCCATGGACACCCATCCTTCATGCACTTTACTTCATAGACCGATTTGCTTGATTTCACGACTGAGAACTCCCTTTGAAGTGACACGGCCCATTGTTTTACTGCCACTTTTAAATCCTCTACATATGCATATTTAGTCCCTTCGATGACCTCATTTTCCTTCTACTCCCATGACACATGATGTCCCTCGGAGATAGAAAGCCTAGAGAAATCCTGGTTGCTCCATTCTGCAGGCATCATGGTGTCCTCATCAGACGAATCATCCTGCTCTGCTTGCTCGTTTTCAGAATCTTCCCTATCCATTTCTTCAACGATTCTATTGATTTGTTATCCCTCATCTGCCACACCTGTTGGCTGTCTATCTTCTTCATTCCCTCCTTCATTCCCTTCTTCATTTTCTTCCATTGTTTCGCTATTACCTCCCGCCGTACTTGGACCCTCATCATCTTGCACGGGCATTGCACCAGCAGTATTTTCTTTCTCATATATCGACACAAGAATGCCCAGTGGCCAACCACGTTGAAATGCATTCTCCACATACCATCTCCAAGTGGCAGTGCAATCCATCGGCATCAGTTCCAAAAAAAACCTTCAGCTGCACGACTGACTACTACATACAAGGTTATTGCGCTGAGCTCGGGGTTCAATCGAAACCCTCGCATCAGCCAGTTGTACACTGACCCAAAACTTCTCTCAGCTGGTCTATCAATCCCCTTAGCCGTTGAACTAAAATCCGACAGATCTACCCCTTCTGGACCATATCTAACATTCCCTTGCCCGTGAAATAACTGAAATATCACCTTATTTGACATTTCTGTTGATGAAAAAATACAGTTAAACTAGATACCAATATTTTCCCCACATCTCTACAAAAATTAAATCATCTAACACATTAACTAAAGACCTACAGATCTACGAGTAACAACTTATTTTCATATAGTACTATACACATAACCAGTACAATACTACATCAATTTATGCATAGAAATAGAAATTACAAAGAGATAATAGATTTTACCTGCAGACAAATGAGCAAGCTGACAGAGCTTCGCTGCTTTCGTTCAGGCTCTCTCAGCTCTCTCTTTTTTTTTCTGTAATTTCAGTGAATTTTATGACATTTTTGGAGTCTGGGAGGGGGTTTTATACTGCCCGGGCTAAAAACCGCCCTCCCAGAGGGCGACAAGGGGGCCGCCTGCAAAATGGCCGGCCGGGGGGTCGGCTATTTTGCAGGCGGCCCCCCGGGCTACACAAAAACCGCCCTCTGAGAGGGCGGCAAGGGGGCCGCCTATAAAATGGCCGGCCCCCTGGCTGGATTTTTACAGACGGCCCCCTTGCCGCCCTCTCAGAGGGCGGTTTTTGTGTGGCCCGGGGGGCCGCCTGCAAAATGGCTGACGGCCGTGGGCCGTCGGCCAACGGCCGTCAGCCACGTCATCATATCGCCCTCTGGGAGGGCGGTTTCAGACATATCGCCCTCCCAGAGGGCGGCGGGAGTATATTTTTGTAAATTTTTGAAATGAAAATGTAGTTTTGTAAATTTTTTATTAAATAAATATAAAAATAAAAAAAATTCCTGATGTAGCCTACCTAATAGCCCACACAGCAACAGGCCTCACTGGCGTCTGAATCGCGTTCCAGCCCATCCGCACGTAGCTACATCTGATGGGCCGCACGTAGGCGGCAGTATCGTTTCGGCCCAGATAATTTGGGCCGCAAGTAGGTGGCAGGCCCATCTGCCGCACACGTCTGTTTCGTTGACGGCGCGGGCTCTTGACACAGATAAGAATACACTACTCTCTCGAGTTTTTACTGTTACTAATTTAATTTTTTTTTAATTTACAAAACTAATTTTTGATTCTGTTTTTTTGCAGAAGTAACCTCTTGCCGCTGTGGGTCAGGGCGGTGTTTAAAAACCGCCGTGGCCCAGGGCGGCGAATGGCCTGAGCCCACGGCGGCGTCACCAGGCCGTGACGGCGGCCCACGACGTCAGCGGGGCGGGGCCACGTGGCATTGCCGCCCTGGGCCACGGCGGCGAATGGCCCCAGGCCGAACGCAAAAATGCCTATGCCTTTTCCTCCCCGCGCACCCGTGCCCGTGCTCGTCCCCGCCCGCGCCCGCACCCCGCGCCCGCAGAATGCGGCGGGCCCGGCCTGTCAGCGAGAGGCGCTCTGACGCGCGGGCCCCAAGCGCAGGGAGAGAGCAAGCGGGAGACAAGCGCGGGGTGCGGGCGTGGGCGCGGGCGTGGGATGGCGCGGGCACGGGCGCGCGGGGAGGAAGAGGCACGGGTATTTTTGCGTTTGGCCCGGGCCATTCGCCGCCGTGGCCCTGCCCCGCTGACGCCGTGGGCCGCCGTCACAGCCTGATGACGCTGCCGTGGGCCCAGGCCATTCGCCGCCCTGGGCCACGGCGGTTTTTAAACCCGCCCCAGCCCACGGCGGCAAGAGGCTATTTCTGCAAAAAAAACAGAATCAAAAATTAGTTTTGTAAATTAAATTACTAACAGTAAAAATTCCTACTCTCTCTCTCTCTGTCCATCCTTCCATCCACAAATATAAATACTTTTAACCCTTAACATACACTTTAACTATTAATATCTATAAAAATAAATTATTTTAAATAAAAAGGGCTACATATTATAATAGGTTATTTAACAATAAATCTAGTAATATTATTCTTATGCCATTAATTTTTTATAATTTTTTTTGCTATTGATCTTTTAAAGTTAAAAAGTTTGACTTAATATTATTTTAAAAATACTACAGAGGAAGTATATCGGATCGAGTAGCCCTGGGATTTCGGTTAATTCGGTTTAAACGATTCGGTTAATTCGGTTGGAATGTAATTTGGTTATGGGAAAATGGCAGCCAAAATTCTAGGGAAAAAGCCAATAACCGACTGTTGACGCCGAAAACCCGCCGGGGGCCGTCCGGCGTCTAGGAGACACGCGAAGGCCTGGGAGATTTGCTTCACTCCAGTGCAGATCCTAAAATCTTGAGGTTCGTAGGCGTGCCAGTCAATTTGACTATAAGATCAGAAAACCAATCGGCCTATAAGAATCCTGTTAGCCGATTGCTCGTGCTTGCATTTGTGCCCGGGTCTTCATCCGTGCCCGCGCCCGGGTAGTCGTCCGTGCCCGGGTCCTCGCTCGTCTTCGTGCGCGGGTCCTCGCTCGTCTTCGTGCCCGGGTCCTCGCTTGTACTTGCGCCCGGGTTCTCGTCTGTGTTCGCACCCGAGTCCTTTAAGCCGACTGCCCGACCGCCAACAGCGCTTGTATATCGGCTAAGAAGCCGATGACGATATAGACAAACAAGTCAGGCTGCGCTTGATGATAATATGAGCAGAGAATAAACCAGCCGGCAGTCCGACTGCCGATAGAATGTGTGCATCGGCTGGAATACTGATGATAATATAGCATGCCAAAAACAGTGTTATATCGGCTGGAAAGCCGATAGCAGAATAATGTAGATAAATATAAAACAACGTACTAATACATCGGCTAGAAGCCGATGGTGACCAAAGCACACTGTAAAATAGTTCAAGCAAATCATAAGCTAGCCGACTATCAAAAAGACACATAGCCATCGGCTGGAAGCCGATGATAACCAAAGCACACTGTAAAATAGTTCAAGCAAATCATAAGCTAGCCGACTATCAAAAAGACACATAGCCATCGGCTGGAAGCCGATGATAAAATAGATAGCAGAATAATAATCAACAGGCAATGTAGTCGGCTTTAAAAGATAACCTATCGGCTAAGCACTCTGATAGAACATCGCATAAAACCTATCGACTCAGCAAGAGTAAATCTATCACTATCAATCTAGTAGTTCAAACTTAACTGATGCAGCACAGATTAACAACGATAAAAGAACTTCAATGAGTCGATAGATCTAATGCAATCGTGATGTATCTGATAACTCACCGGCTATACATTCCGATAAGACGCTTGCACAGAGACCATCGGCCTAGCAGGAACAGCTTATCGCTCAGTTTAGTAGGTCGGACCCAACCGATGCAGCACAAGCTGACGATAAACTATCCCCAGTAAACCGATGAAAACTATGCACGCGTGATGTGATATACCTGATCGGCCTAAGAGGTCGAACCAAACCGATGCAGCCGTAGACAGAGCAGATATATCGTGGTAAGCCGACTACCATGGACCGACTAGAATATCGGACCTAACCGAGGAAGTCCTAGCCGATTGGTAGCCGGGGTAACGAGACTTACCCTCTCGCTGGAGTTCGGACCTAACCGATGCAGCCCGGCTCGAGAAGCAAGAACCCGTTGGTAAAAGGGTGGCGATGCGCCGAATTTGTATTGATCGTTGAGATAGTTTACAAGGTACCCGGGCATACGTATTTATACCCCGAGATTGTTACAGTCCTGATAAGACACGGCACACAATTTCCTATTTATAAAAGGAAAACTAATAGGCCCCGATCAGATAGGAGATCAGGTTTCCTAAAAATTATCAAAACTACCTAATTAATAGATAAGGTAATTAACTTTCCATAGCGTGGTCTTCACGATTTCTTTCCAGACTCGGTCTCTTCCAGATAAATTTCCACCGGCTAATATAGTCCTTTCCTTAACCGAACATGATAGAAATCCGTGCCAAATTTTGGCGTTAACACCGACCAGTTCGGTTATGGTTAATTCGGTTCGGTTAATCGGTTAATCCGAAATAACCGAGCGATCGCATGGACCTGCTCCGAGCGATAGGCGTTGGCGGCGTGGAGGCAGGGGTGGATTTGCCACCGGGGCGGGGGAGGGGGGTGCTCAAGCCCCTCCTACCCTGGCCGCGCCTGTAGAGCCCCCCCTCAGCCCCCCTTGAAAATCTATGGCAATGGAGGTAGGGAAGGAGGGGCTGGAGAGGAAACGAAGGTTGAAGACGAGGCGTGAGGGCGTGCCGGGCGCGAGGCACGGGGCACGGACGGGCGGGCGGCTGCGGGGCGCGGGGCACGGGTGGCGGGCACAGGACATTGTTCGGTTTTTCAGTAGATCGGTTAATAGAACTTAAAAACCGAACCAAAAACCGACTACCGAACAAACAAAAAACAAAAACCGAACCGAACACCAAAAACCGAATTAATTGACTTATTCGGTTAGTTCGGTTCGGTTCGGTTATCGGTTTCTCGGTTAACTGGTCCCAGGGCTACTTATCCTGTTGTGAACCCAGCAAGCGAGTGGCTTAAAATCGCTTCGGTTGCACGCGTACCATCAGCCTCTCTGGACCACCTGATCTCATGGCATAGTCAACACTAATTTAACACACTATACTTTTATCACAGGAATTGTATTGTCTGCATTAATCAGGGCGTCCTGGAGCCTGTTGTGATTCAGTTCACACATGGACAGATGGTGACCATGAATTTTTTTATTTTTATATTTATTTAATAAAATATTTACAAAACTACATTTTCATTTCAAACATTTACAAAAATATACTCCCGCCGCCTTCTGGGAGGGCGATTTTTATAAATCGCCCTTCCAGATGGCGATTTAATGACGTGGCTGCCAACGGCCGTCAGCCAATTTGCAGGTGACCCCCCGGCTACCTAAAAACCACCCTCTGAGAGGGCTGCAAGGGGCCGCCTGTAAAAATCCGGCCAGGGGCCGGCGGGGGCAGGCGCGGGCGGGTGAGGGGCGCGGGCGAGGGGCGCGGGGACGGGCGCGGGCGAGGGCAAGGGGCGCGGGGCGCGGGGCGTGGGGACGGGCGCGGGCGAGGGGCGCGGGCGCGGGCATGGGCAAGGGCGAGGGGTGCGGCTGACTGTAAAATGGTCGGCCCCCGGCCGGATTTTTGCAGGCGGCCCCTTGCCGCCCTCTCCGAGGGCGGTTTTTACAGCCACGTCATTAAATCGCCCTCTGGAAGGGCGATTTATAAAAATCGTCCTCCTAGAGAGCGGTGGGAGTATATTTTTGTAAATGTTTGAGATGAAAATATAGTTTGGTAAATATTTTATTAAATAAATATAAAAATAAAAAAAATTCGCCTAGTGACGCCGTCGCGGGCCCAGGCCATTCGCCGCCCTGGGCCACGGCGGTTTTTAAAAACCGCCCTGGCCCACGGTGGCAAAAGGGTACTTCTGAAAAAACCAAATCAAAAATTAGTTTTATAAATTAAAAAAAAATTAAATTAGTAACAGTAAAAATTCTTCTTCTTCTACTCGTCTTCTCTCCCACTCGCACCCATCCACGCACCAGTGAATTAGAGTGACATACGTAGAGGAAGTTGATGAGCTCATCATGAGCATTTGATGGTTTCCATCGTGATCACAGCACTGCTCGGGCTCTGCGTCTTGGTGATCGCCGTCGTGGAGAGGAAGAAGAAGAGCAGACGAGGAGGAGACGCTGCGGCCGTAACAGGTTATTACCTGTTATTCTGACAAAGCTTTCGACCTTGTTATTATATTTGGCATGTCATCAAATTTACGTAAGCCTTTTGTGCCGTAGAATCTAGAGCTACAGCGCGTACGTTGCTTTACCCTCCTTGTTTTTGTTCGTCTTTCAAGCTAAGTATCCGCTTTCTTCCTTTGCCTTTCTTACCTTTTGATACGTCACGCCTGCAGCCCGCTTATCTTATTTGCAAGCCAATTCATTTGGATTCTTTCAGAAGAACGTCTCTTATTCTTGTTCACTCGCTCCTCCGATTCAAAATATAACAATTTTTAGCATTTAATATTTATTATAAAATATAACTTCTTAACTTAATCTCTTATTTCAACTAATCACAATAATCTCACATTTAATTTCTACACATATTTTCTCATCTTAGCTAATCACAACCATTTCTTATTTAATTTTATCTATTTCTTATCCGATTTAAAATGTAACAATTTTTAGTATTTAATATTTATCATAAAATATAACTTCTCAACCTAATCTCTTATTTCAACTAATCACAATAATCTCACATTTAATTTCTGCACGTATTTTCTCATCTTAGCTAATCACAACTATTTCTTATTTAATTTCATCAATTTCTTAGTCTCAGTAAAAAAAACTAGTGCATGTATATTTTAGGTGGGTGGAAGCACAGACTCTTGCTCCTGTTTGTTCACATTCATAACATAGCCAGGAGCAAATCATATCGGAATGATAAAGCTGCAGCTGATAGCTGAACACAACTGAAACGTTTGCAGTCTTCCTCAAGTACTTGCGGATGCAAAAATCCTACACGCCGAGGACGCAATGCTGGACGATGGCAGAGAATTGCTAGAGTGGCACTCGCTTATTGCTAGGTACAGGCGGATGAGGCATCTAGCGATAATTAATGTGCTTCTTGGACCTGAAGAATTCATGGACGAAGATGATTTAGGTGGTGTGTCCGACGAAGACCCTGACCCTTTCGTGTAGGCTTGCTGCTACAGAACCACCGGGGTTTTACTCCCTGTAGTTAGTTTTCCTTGCAAACATCTCTGAAACATTCTGTAACTTCGTTGAGAAAAATACAGTTTTTCTGGTCAGGAGAGAAGAACAAATGGATTGTAACTGCGCTCAATCTTGATCACGATTATATGCTCTGCTTTGTTGTTATTTATTGCTGAGCACATTCCTAGAAACACAATATTTCTAGTAATTAGATATTCCTCGAAACTGCGCTAAAAACTTAAAGCTAGGGGATAGGACAGAATGATGATACCTAAATTTTGAATTTTTTATATTTTTATATTTATTTAATAAAATATTTACAAAATTACATTTTCATTTCAAAAATTTACAAAAATATACTCCCACCGCCCTCTGGGAGGGCGATATGTCTGAAATCGCCATTCCAGAGGGCGATTTGATGACGTGGCTGATGGCCATTGGCCGGGCGGCTGATGGCCGTCAGCCATTTTGCAGACGGCCCCCCCGGTCACCCAAACCGCCCTCTGAGAGGGCGGCAAGGGGGGCGCCAGTAAAAATTTGGCCGGGGCCCATGCCTGCGCCCCTCTCCCGCGCCCGCGCCCCCCGGCCGGATTTTTACAGGCGGCCCCCTTGCCGCCCTCTCTGAGGGCGGTTTTTGGGGCCGCCTGAAAAATGGCTGACGGCCGTTGGCCGCCGGCCAACGGCCATCAGCCACGTCATCAAATCGCTCTCTGGAAGGGCGATTTCAGACATATCGCCCTCCCAGAGGGCGGTGGGAGTATATTTTTGTAAATTTTTGAAATGAAAATATAGTTTTGTAAATATTTTATTAAATAAATATAAAAATATAAAAATTCCCTAAATTTTATTTAGCCTTATAGGATGAGATGGGATCCCTTGGGCCTTGGCGATGCTCTTATACCGGATTTGCCACTTCGGCCTCTTTAAGAACCCAGGTACTAGCTCTTTCTATGACATATAGGCCCCAGAGTCTCATGCTAGCTAGAAACCAAGGGGAGGAAAAGTTTGGATGATTTCTACATGTTTTTTAGTGGTTATTAAGGGAAGATTTTAAATAAACTCGAAGAAGATAGACTTTTTCAAAATAAAAAATTGAAGTGGGCGATTTTCATATTGAGTTTCTATCTCTTGCGCATAAATTATTTACTGAGTTGCCCCTCAAAAGATTTTTTTTTTGAGAGTTGAGCAGATGAAGAATAGTTAAGAGGCCCTGAACTCGCAGGGTAGAAGCGCAAGCGGGAGGAAGAGGAGGCAGCCACTAGACTAGAGACGCACTCGCTGCATTGGGATGGGAAGGGACGGCTTATACCATGATGGATTGAATTCATTGTCTAGCTTGAGCTCCATAAACTAATGCACAAGACAAAGTTGCATGCATGCCCGCATGTACTTCAAAATATTCCATATTAATCTAGTCCTCTACAATGGGTATATAAAATATTGATTCTAAACTAACAAAATGGCCACCGTTTTAGAAGATATGCATTTGCAAGCTACCAATATCCAATCAGTATAAATTGCTCATGATTATCATTTAGATTTGCTCATGTATATTGTTAGAAGATGAAACTATTAAGAAATCGTAAAGGCCGGCGTCAGAGTTAAAGGCTGAATTGGGTAAAAGATCAGTTGGGCTTGTGTCAGGCCTGGCCCATTTGGATCCGATAGCACCTAGGGTTTCCCTGCTTTGCCGGTTGCGGCGGGGGCAAATATATCCGGGCTCTCGTCCCTTCCCTTCCCTTCTTCCGTGTTCAAGCCGACAGCCCCCAAATCTTCAGATCTAGAATTTCGAGAGGGAGAGGATAGGGCTCGATCGATCGCGGGCGATGGGGGCCAGTGACCGTGAAGAGGCCAAGACCGGGTCTAGGAAGAAGAGGAAGGAGGCAAGCGCGTCGGATGTGAAGGAGGCCAGGTCCGGGTCCGGGTTTGGGAAGAAGCGGAAGGAGGCGAGCGCTTCGGATGTGCTTCAGCCAGCCAGGAAGAAGACCGCCAAGTAGACGATCGCCAAGTGGAGGGTATCAAGTGTGAGGGGGGTGAGGTCCTGAGGAGGAGGAAGGAGACGTTTGCGGCGATGCATCTCTGGTAGTCGAGGGATGTCCCGGGGGCGGTGGAGCTCTGGTTGGAGGAGAGGAAGGCCAAGGCGGAGGCGGAGGCCGCAGGTGTGAAGAAGAGGAAGAAGGTGTTCAAGCATAGGTTGCCTAATGCTCTCTTGGAACACATGATAGAAAGGCCCTTTAAGACCGTCCAGGATCTCTCTGAGGTGGAGCTGGCCGAATGTTCTGCGTCATCTCGCCAACTCTACACCCTTAGAAAGTTCATGGATGACAAGATGATGTACTACAAACAGGCCTTCATCGACTAGTACCTCAAACAATTGTTGTTGATTGGAACAGTACTAGTATTCTTAGTTGAGATTCCCCATCTCGATGGTCACCTAGCACAAATGACTACTTTGGCCATAAGATGTTTTGTAATTATGTATGTTCGGTTTCTTCAATTGGTATATGTGGATTCTCAGTTCTCAGTCCATGTTAATCAATTTGGCTTTACCATCCTAAGCCATTATATGATTATGTTTTCCTCGTCAAATAAGTCTGGGATAGGCCTCCACCACTAATGCACACATTTCTAAGGATTGATCTGATACTACCAACGAATTTGGATGAAGTAATGTACAAATTGAAATTTTATTGTCTTGTGTCTGACATGGTGTTATCAGCGAAAACCTTGTTTGAGCTTTACTTTGTTTGCGTGATGACATTAGGAGTTAACTGCCGATCCATATACTGACACTGTTGGCAAAGAAATAAACCCAACCCATGCATTGATTCCAGTTATTTTACTAGGCGGATTCAAAGAATCGTTTCAGTTCTTGATCTGTCTATTTTAAAACATCATGGGGATGGGTTTTGCTGCCTTTTTAGACGTAGGATGTATTTTGCTGTTGTTTCCTTGTTATCTGATTTTTGTTCTTGTGAAAAAAAATTAACCTTTTGCTGCATAGAGTGGTGTTCATTTGCAACCATATTGACTTATATTCATTGGTTGGTCTCGACACAGGTTACCGGCATGCCGACAACTTCCTCAAGAGGAGACCCCTAGCTAACCCAAAATTACAAGGAGATTAGGTTGTCTAGGATATCAGATTTGATAACTAAAGGCTATTATTAGCCATCAGATGGAGCAGTGAAACAAAATGTATTATTTGATATAAAAGCAATCCTAGTCAACAAAGCATCAAACAATCAAAGATAGGGTAAAGCCAAATTGAAGATAACATGGACCGAGAACTGAGAATTGACAGATACCAATACAATTGAAGAAACAAAACATATATAATTACAAAACAGCTTATGGCAGAAGTAGTCATTTGTGTTAGGTGACCATCGAGATGGGGAATCTCAACTAAGAATACTAGTACTGTTCCAATCAGCAACAACTGTAAAACAGTGATTCACTAGCATAAAACACATCCACCGATTCATTCAATTCCAATACAATTGCAAAACTAGCTGGTTCAATTAATAGCATGAAAATCACCAGTAGCAAGGTGTAATATCAGGACCATAAATAACATATATATAGGAATCACCAGTAGCAAATAGGATACGAGATGATAACACAAACCAAGATGATGAATGAGCACACACTCCACTTAGGGTAGGTGGATCACACAGGGACATATAATACTTCAGCGAGCTTACTTAGGATAGCTGGATCTTGCACACACAGGCTACTTGTATTTAATTATTATTAACCAACCCCCCGTTGATTCCTTCCCTAGTTCTCCTCCTCCTCCTCGTCGTCGGTGACCTCCGTCTCGTCCTCCGCATAGCCCTGTTTGTGGTACTGGTCGATGAGGGCCTGCTCGTAGTACATCATCTTGTCATCAATGAACTTTCTAAGGGCGTGGAGTTGGCGATATGACGCAGAACGCTCGGCCAGCTCCTCCTCAGAGAGATCCGGGTAGTTCCTATAGGGGCTTTCTATCATGTGTTCCACGAGAGCATTAGGCAACCTAGACTTGAAAACCTTCTTCCTCTTCTTCACACCCGCGGCCTCCGCCTTGGCCTTGGCCTTCCTCTCCTCCAACCAGAGCTCCACCGCCCCCGGGACATCCCTCGACGTCCAGAGAGGCGACGCATCATCCGCCTCCTTCTTCCTCCTCAGGACCTCACCCCCCTCACACTCGATCCCATGCATCCTCCACTTGGCGATCGTCCACTTGGCGGTCTTCTTCGCGGCCGGCTGAAGCACATCCGACGCGCTCGCCTCCTTCACATCCGACGCGCTCGCCTCCTTCCTCTTCTTCCCGGACCCGGCCCCGGCCTCCTTACGGTCACCGGCCCCCATCGCCCGCGATCGAGCCATAACCTCTCCCTCTCGAAATTCTAGATCTGAATATTCGGGGGCTGTCAGCCTGAACACGGAAGAAGGGAAGGGAAGGGACGAGAGCCCGGAATATATTTGCCCCCGCCGCAACCGGCAAAGCAGGGGAATCCTAGGTGCTATCGGATCCAAATGGGCCAGGCCTAACCACAAGCCCAACTGATTTTTTCTCCGGTTCGGCCTTTAAATCTGACGCTGGCCTTTACGATTTCTATAGTTTCATCTTCTAACAATATTAGTGATGTCCAAACAGGCCGTGTCCTGTCAGGCCGGTTTGGGCATGGTGCTACAGTAACCATACTTAGGCCGGCCCGGCATGAGTGGCCGTGGGCCTCGTCATGCTTAGGCCGGCGCCTCAGCCCATGGGCCGGCCTGGTACGGTTGCCACCGGGTCGACACGGGCACGGTCCAAGCACGGGCACGGCCCGATTGGCCCATCATTTTTTTTATATTTTTCTATTTTTTTCTTATTTTTCCACTATTTTTTCCATTTTTTCCTATTTCTCCTAATTTTCCCTAATATTTTTCCTTCAATTTTTTATTTTTTGCTTTTTTAATTTTTTTTCCTGCTCACATTTTCAAATTTTAAGGGCCAAACATGCTAATGGACAGGCAGTCGGCTCACGTGCCGATTCAAGCCCGTGTCGGCACGTGGGCTAGCATGGCACGGCTTACTACAGGATCCGTGCCTTAACGGACCGTGTCGGCCCGGGAGGCCCGTTTGACCACCTATAAAGAATATACATGAGCAAATCTAAATCCCTACTACTATAAAAAAAATAGTATTTCTGCTGAGATAACAAGAAAACAACAGCAAAATACATCCTATGTCTAAAAAGGCAGCAAGCCCATCCCCATGATGTTTAAAATACACGGATCAAGAACTGAACCGATTCTTTGAATCTGCTTAGTAAAATAACCGGAATCATCAATGCATGGGTTGGGTTCATTTCTTTGCCAACAGTGTCAGTATATGGACTGGCGGTTCTTAATGTCATCACGAAAACAAAGTAAAGCTGAAACAAGGTTTTCGCTGATAACACCAATCTGATGGCATGTCAGATACAAGACAATAAAATTTCAATTTGTACATTATTCATCCAAATTCATTGGCAGTTTAACTTGATCTCAAGAGGAGACCCCTAGCTAACTCAAAATTACAAGGAGTTTAGGCTGTCTAGGACATCAGATTTGATAACTACAGGCTATTATTAGCCATCAGATGGAGCAGTGAAACAAAATGTATTGTTTGATATAAAAGCAATTCTAGTCAACAAAGCATCAAACAGTCAAAGATAGGGAAAAAAATGCTTGCGTACCTTCACTAGGCTTCCAGAAGAAGCCTCGCCCGACATGCCCAATCTCAATTCAAGAAAACAGGAAAAAAGAAACCTTATTTTTGTCCACACCAGACAAAGAAAAAAGAAAAAAAAAATATAGGAGTAACAAAGACCACACACAGCAGCTCCTCCCTTCACTTCAAGGCAGTGGCGGAGTCAGGATTTACGCATGAGGGCCAAGCAACTATGATCGGAGGAAAAGTAGAAGATGATATGTAGATTTCAAACCTTCTGTATGTAGGAAAATGTAGCAACATGATAATATATATTGAAAATTAATGTGTTGTCGGGTTTGACAGTATGTATAATCAAGTAATGTTCTTTATTTTAAACTGAACTTTTTCGATGAATTGGTCCTCTGACAAGATATTCTTTTGGCCAAAAACTTCAAAAAATTTTAATTTAGCAAAATTGTTTAAATTCAGATAAAATTTATTCAGATTTCAACTTTTTCCCCTGAAATTTCAGAAATTTTAGTTGTCTTTGATTTCACAATATTGAACTAGCATATAAGAATATTTACATGCTTATCACTTTTCACTAGCGGACCATCATTGTTCGTATATAACAAGTGAGCCAATATTTAATTATTGGGAGCCAATGCAACAAGTGACTAGCTAATTATTGGGGGAGGCCAGGCTACCCCTCACCCCCCATGACTCCGCCGCTGCGCTCTCCCAATCCCCTCCCCACCACCACCGACCGTGTGACTGGGATGGAGAGCTCAAGAAAGACGTACCGGTGGGAAAGAGAGAAAAAAGAGCACTGGATGTGGAGAAGCTGTTGGCCACTAGGGGCAGAGAAGTCCCAAGCTCCCGGCGAGGTGAGCAAGGGAGGAAGTGAGATTACAGAGAGACGAGAGAGGAAACACGATTAAAGAGAAACGAAAGGCCGACTTGCAAGCGCCAGATAAAGAGATGAGCGACAGGAAGTGACATGGCCACGTGGGCGTGGATATGGATGTCAATGCAATTTTAAAATTTCACCCTTCTGTAAAATCCATCTTCCAAATAAGCCCTCAATTTGATAAGTCACTATTTCAAAATTGTAACATTGTGAAACTTACACATACCAAAACTCTAAATGAACCTTCACTGACATATTAGAGGTAAATACATAGTACCATTCTTCATACAAGCAACCCAAAACAAGCATTATAAAACTGAACCAAGGAAAAATAAACTAAAGTCAGGTATTTGGGAGGCAATGATCTCAAAGCAACAATTATTAGCATTTGGTATTCCTATGTGTATGACGACCAAAAGATTTGTCTCTTTTTTCCTTTAGAAGTGCATTATTTCTGTAACAAAACAACTACACACAAATAGGAGCACAGAGTTTACACACAAAAATTACTCAAACCAACTTCTCTAATCACACAGACTTTATTGCAACGTTAGAAATAATTTTGTGGACTTACATAAAAATGAAGAAGTTAAATTCACCCTAGAGCAGCTTTGATAGAACTATCAGTAACAGCTAGCCATATCAGTTCGTCTCGGCCTAATCTGTAGTAAAAGTGTTACTACAAAGCAACTACAAAAACACGCAAGCTGCAATGCACGTCAACCGAAACAGACACTTAGGTTTGCCACCGATCTACCCCAAGTCCCCTATGCACAAACAGAAATCACACCAAACCAGTCCAGATTACTGGGGGCTCACCATCTGCTACCATGTAACTGAATCTTAATAACGTACTGAGCAATCGATGGCTAATACATCACTGTGAGGAGAGAAAAATATCTTACATTAAATATAGGTGTTGGAAAAAATTGTAAATTTCACAACTAGAAACATGAATAAACATTGTACGCAAAGGTTTTAATCCTTTACCCAAACAAACAATATGTTTTGAAACAGTGGCTTGCTATTTCACCAAAATTTTTCCTTTGCTCTGTATTTTTCCTCACACCAACGTTTGTAATGCACCCTAAATTTTTATTTGTGATTAACAGCTCACCTTACTGTATTGTAGCTCTAATGCTGAAAATAAATTTGAACTCATACCTGATCTGTTGGCAAAACACATCCTAGTACCACCTAGCTCATTAAATAGTTTATCACTTTATCTTCCCTAGTCCATCTGCCAAATAGAAAAGAAAATTTGTCACACACTTCACATGTCAAGTGATTAACACCAGAAACACATAATAAAAGAATTTGCATTTGAATCTGAATAACAAAAGAACACGTACAAATTGTTTGTGGCTGCTAGCCCAAAATCAGAGTATGTGCACACAACTCAATGGGAGTATAGGCCACATGAAACAACAACAGCAGATTAGGCCTAAAAACTAAAAAAAGCAGCGGATCAAAATTTTAAAATCCATAATCATACAAATTGTCTTATTTTATGATGTTCAGTTCAAACAAATGATACATAAGAAGATATTAAATATGGTTAGGAAAGCAGAACTATATATAATACAAGTTGCATTTCAGCAACTGTCTTTTTTTCAGCGCTTTTTATATTCCCTAGCATGCAAACAGACAACAGTGTAACTAAACATGCACAAAGTTACTGTACTGTACTTAGATTACTGCAAACATGGGATAAGGGAATATAGAAATTGGGACTAAAAGCTATAGCTATTTCAGGGACAATTTGTCAACTAACCTTAATCTAAGGTCGCACTCAAACAACATCCACCTAGTGGCACCGCATTTCAGAAAATATATTAACCAATAAGAATAATTCGATATTTTTTAGTCTACTTCCATTTGCATGTAAGCCTGCAAAGTTGTTACGTAAATATGCATCGAGCAACCAGAACAACAATGAACCATGTCCAATAAATACTCAGAAGTGTTTGACAAAAAAAATTTAGAAGTCAAATTCTATTGATGCACTCACCAAATGAAATGCATTCAAGTACTAACCAGAGCTGTCTCTGAATATCATCAATGCTCTTCTCAAAAAGAGTAAGGACAAGATTTCAATACTGTCAAATGCTGCCATACTGCATTCTAAACTAACAAAGAGATTTCAATATCTAGGCTACTAAAAATTGCTATATGCTCAAGGGCACGCAAATCAATTAACTGATTCCAACATGAAACCAATGACTTATTCACAAATTAACATACATCACGGAACTAAAATATTTCCAATCCATATCAAAATTTGACATCACACAAAAAAAAAGGAAAAAAAAGGTGAAATTAGTTTTACCTGCAGTAGCTGGGGAGGGGATATGAAGATTGGAATATGGATAGTAGGGCAGCTGGTGGTGGATTTAAGACAACGATGGGGCGGGAGATGGTTGGTGGCGACCTAGTAGGGCACCTTCACTTAACGGACTGAGCGGCGTTAGCGGCATGGGGGGGAGGGGGGCGTGACGACCATCGCCGGCTGTAACGCCCCGGTTTTCGGGCCGTTAAAAACTATTTTTGTAAAAACCCAAATTTCAAAAATTTTGGATTTTTGTGTGTGCTTAAGGACTAAGTGCCATAGATCTCAGATCCAAGCCTCCCTTGAAACCCTAAAACCTTGGTCCCAAACTCTCTCCTAAAATCCGAGACTTGAATTTTGCAATTCGATCGTCTCTCTCTTTTCGGAAAAATTCAAAATCAAGTTTCCATCGAAGACCTTGATCAAAATACTCTTATTTCATACCTCACAAAAATTCTCTGTACTTGGGTTCGAATTTTGCAATTCGAAGCCCTCCGATAAAACTCTTCGAAAGTCATCTTTGCAGCCTTTCAGTGAAATCTCTTCATTTTGTTCCTCTCAAAAATTCAGATTTTCATTGAGAACTCCCTTCCCACAACTTGCCAAATTTATATATTTCCAAAAGTCCTCAAATCCCAAGAATTAAATTCAAGTTCTAATATTCCCTCAAGGTACTCCAATTCTATTCCATTACAAAATTCCCAAAGTATCCCTGAGAATCAAGTTCCAGTATTAAATCCAAATCCAGTCCCCTTTTGAATCTCCTTCTTTCTTTTTCCAAATATATCCAAATATCCATATATATGTATATACGCCCAAATCCCATCTCAGAAACACCTCTCAAAAGTCCCCACAAATTTCCTGAGTCATAGTCCCGAATTAAAATTTTAATTCGAGTCCGAACCCCCTTTTGAAACCGTCCCTCCGAATCCTTCTTAAAAATATATACATATCTATATGTATATGTATCAGAGTCTCTCTTCAAGCCTCTTGATTAATTCCTGAAAATATTTATGAGCCAAGCATCCAATCCCAAAATAAAATATCCTTTCAAATTCCCTACAAATCCCTCAAATCAATCTCTGGAAAAATGTCAAAGCTTCCTGTTCCCTTAGGCCTCCCTTCCCAACTTTCGGCCCACGGCCTGAGAGCCCCTCAGCCTCCCTCCGCGCCCTCGCTCGCCCGCGCCCTCGCTCGCTCGCGCCCGCGCCCGCGCCCTGCACCCGCGCCCTGCTCCCGCACCCCAGTTGTGCCCGTGCCCCAGTCCGTGCCCATGCCCCCCCCCCCCACGGCGGACCCATCCCCTACCTCGCGCCCCTCTTTTTTCTCTCTCATATCCCGAATCTTCTCGACCATCCCCGAGCCGGCCTGCTCGGCCCGCGCCAGCGCGCGCGTGGGGATTAAATCCCGCAGGGCCCGCCGGTCAGCCGCTCGCCTCTGCCTCGCTCCTCGGCCGCCCGATACAGACGCACGGACAAACGAGATGGCTTCTTCCGTGCGACCCCGCATGTCAGCCCCGGTGACACGTCGTCGTCGTCTACCTCCAGCCGCCGCTCTCTCTCTCCTCTCTGGAAATCTCCCGAACTCGCTCCCTGTGCTCCCTCTGTGCCGCGCCTTATCACCCGGTCGGCCTCTTCAAAACCTCGCGGACAACATCATTCACCCCGCCGCCCGCCGCTCAGCGCGAAACACGCCCCGCCGTCGCCGCTGCGAGCTCGCGGTCAAAAAGGCTAGCCGCCGCCACTATCTCTCTCCCCTCTCTCGGTGCCGAACCTCGGAGACGATGCGCACGCACGGGTGCCTCGTCCTAGCCCTTCACCATCATTTCCCCGTCCCATCTTTGCCGCCGCCGCCCATGACGCAAGCCACAGTAGGCCGGCGCCATTGATGCGCCTCGCCAATCGAGCTTGAGCTTATCCTCTTCCACCGCTTCCCTTCCTTGTCTCCTAGCGCCACTCGCCGCCTATAAATAAGCCCAAGGACCTCGCCGTCGCCTCCCCCTTAGAGCTGCTCCCTCTACCGATTTCTCTCTCTCCGCTGCCATCAAACCTTCGGCTCCTCCCAAATCCAACCATTCTCGAGCCCAATCGACCAAGCTGCCGCCGCCGTTTGAGTCTCCCCGGTGAGCTTCTGCCCCTAGCCCTCTCTTCCTCCTCTCCCCGGGCCGCATCCAAACCACACCCATCCCTGAGCCCTTCGCCACTCCCTGGTCGCCGGCGACGATAGCCGTGCCGCCTCCCTCTGGTCGCCATCGCCCGCCGCCCTCGAGCCTCCATCCATCACTCCGAGCCTACCATCATCCTCACCGTGCTCCCCTCATCCCGTATCTGTTGGCCGCCTCTCCTTCCTCGCCGCCGTTCGCCGGCGAACCCCCGGTCGCCGACCGCCGTCGATCTCTCTGCTCGGTCTCCAGTTACCCATCCGGCACCCCTCCTCTCTCTCTCTCTCGTCCTAACATGTGGGCCAGCTCCCATTTCTCTCTCCACTGCCACTATCTATGGAACCCCCTGTCAGCTACTGTTCCAAAAATAATCCTCTTTCCACAAATCCAATAAATCATTTCTTTTTCCCAGAAAAATCTCTTAAACTTCCAAAATGCATATCTTCCAAACCATAACTCCGATTGAGCCCGTTCAAGTCTCTAAATTTTTCTAAAAATGAGATCTACCGTATGGCACTATTAGTTATTAATAATAGTCTATTATTTTTAGGGTTTTGTGTGTTTTCTCTTGTTTCGCGCGTAGTCGACGCATCGGAAATTCGTCGGACGTCGAATTTTCGCGAAGTTTGAAGACGAAGTCTGAGGCAAGTCACTCCTTGACCATATTGCTCCTAAATTTAAAAATATTTTGTTTGTAAAATTGCATTGCTAGTGTGCACGATAAATTGATCGGCCTCGGTTTACGTGTCGAACCGACGGACCTACCCGGTAGTTGCATAAAACCCTGTAGGTCTTTAATATCCCATTCCTTGTCGCTCCACCTCGTGGTACCTCGGTGACCATGCTCTCTGAGCATGGACTCTGATGATTCCACTCATAACACAATTGCTTGTCGATTTGGGAAAAATAGGGTTTTCAACAGATTTAAAAACCTGACATGCGATGTCGGCGAGATTTGCGAAACAAAATTTATTTGCGAAAGTCTTCGTGGTGCAAAGTGATCGTCTGTGTGGTGGCACTTCGTATTCGCATATAAGAACCGATTCCTTAAGGAATTGCACTGAGCATGTCACAGTGCGACCACACGGGTGGTATGGGACACCCCTGGCTAAGTAATTAGTGTTCCCAGGATGGTTTTCGGTTGCTAATAAATGTGGGACTGGCTGGGTGCCAAGAGGGCGATGTACCCCCGTTCCTGAGTACAGGAAGTGAGTTCCTGGTACTTGGTTGAGTGTGAGCACCCATTTATAGGGCAGCGTGCTATCCTGGGAAGGCTTTGGAAAGGCTTTGTCGCGAACCTCCCCACCTGATCAGTGTGGGAGTAAGCTCGCGTCGTGTGGGTAAAGCGTACAATCTTTGCAAAGATCAATGAACTGTTCGAACAGCCGCGCCCACGGTTACGGGCAATGTGAGGTGATTCCTCTAGCGTAGATTTGTTTATAAGTGTTTGCGAAAAAGATTTGTGATATGGGAATCGTTACCAGAATTGGCCTTTGTGGCTGATGGATGACCTGAGTGGTCTGAAACGGGGCTGTGTGACCCAGGATGTCGAATGGCATCATAGACTAGGCTTCCTGTGTGGGGGCAGTATATGAGATGAGTTATGGATGGCTCGAGGAGCCGCTGAGCTAAGATGAGATATGAGATGAAGTCCTGGATAGGACGAAAGTGAAAAATGAGATTACGTCCTGGTATGGATGAAATTGAAAAATAAAGTAATAGATGTTGATATCGTGGAAAGCTGCTTGTAGGCAGATCCACTGAGCCGCTGTCGTGATCCGACAGGCGGTATAAGAATACTTGCGATCAATTAAAATTTGTTTCGTCCGCTTGAGTTGTTGAAAAGCAATTCGCGGACAGGATCGAGGCGAGAGCCTCCTTCCAGTCACATTGAGACAACTCACACTTAGGTTTTCGAAAGTGTTTTCAAATTGAAATGGTTTGCAAAATAAACCCCAACCTATTCTTTGATAGCCTGCATAACTCACATTTTCTGTGACTTGCTGAGTACGTAAGTACTCAATCCATTTCTTTCCCCTCTTTCAGGAAGAGTGAAGTACTCAATCCAGTGGCGATTGACGACCAAGATCCGCAAGTGCGAGGGTAGAGGCACGGTGCACACGGTGAACCCGTGCGTAGATGGAGCCAAAGCTCGGAGTTGTGTGCAGAGTGCCTGAGTGGGTGATGTGATGGTTGGGCAGTGGGGGCAAGGGGGCAATCTGCATGGGGGAGGAACGGCATGATGGCAGCGATGGAATAGGGGTAGCACTTGAGAGTGGAGGAAGGTAGGGTTTCTAGGTGAGGGGAGGGGGGCAGCACAGTGTGGACGGGAGAGAGGGATCGAGGCAGGGGTGGGGCATGGGGAGAGGTGATCAAGGCAAGGGTAGGGGAGTAGGGATATCTCGGTCATTGGATGGATCCCACACAGATGATTTAGACCGTTGGATATGTCATATGATAAATGAGTAAAACGAGTTGGTGAACTATAGGGTAGATATGGTAAACGTGCGATGCAACTTGCACGTGCATGATTACTAGTATCTATCTATCTATTTCGCTACTAGTCCACGGCACAGTGGTGGACCAGGGCGCATGGGTGTGTGTCCACTAGACCAGGCCTATCCAGCGAGCTCGGCCCATGAACCATACATGTGGCATGCATCTAGGGCTCGACTTAAGTGAAATTGGACGGCCACGTTTTATTCTTTCAAACGAATCGGTATGGAATGGCTACGATTCACTGACATGCGGGCCTAGTCTATCGTACCCATCTTCTATCGGGGATGGACGGGACTCTCACCGGCGGACGCCGACGGGACTCACCTAGAGGTCGGAGTCAATTCCAAAGAGACTTCGGGCCATGATCCCCACTTTTCTTGCCCATAAACGTCCTAGGATTACTTCCCCACGTTCATGGTTCTAAGCGAAAGGAAAGCTCCAAGAGCATAGTGTGGGTGCAGAGGATATGAGACAAGCCTCAGTTAGCCAAGAAGAAAAGGGCTTGGATGAGAGAAGAGCAATATGCACTAGAAGTGAGTGAGAGCTGTGGGTGTGAGACAATACTAGGTGGAAATACACGACGGCACGCTGCACATAATAGTGGATGCGTTAGCTAATTAACAGTACTATTAAGCTTGTCCTTAGATCTTTGTGGTTAGCCGTATGAATACGTAAGGAGGGTAACTATCGAAAGGCATTTGAGAGTAGCCCTGGGACCAGTTAACCGAGAAACCGATAACCGAACCGAACCGAACCGAACCGAACTAACCGAATAAGTCGGTTATTTCGGTTTTCGGTGTTCAGTTCGGTTCTTGTTTTTTGTTTGTTCGGTAGTCGGTTTTCGGTTCGGTTTTTAAGTTCTATTAATCGATCTACCGAAAAACCGAACAACGTCCCGTGCCCGCCGCCCGTGCCCCGCGCCCCGCAGCCGCCCGCCCGCCCGCCCATGCCCCGCGCCCAGCGCCCGGTCGCCCGCCGCCCGTGCCCCGCGCCCACAACGCCCGGTCGCCCGTGCCCCGTGCCCCGCGCCCCGCGGCCGCCCGTGCCCCGCGCCTCGCGACCAGCGCCCGGTCGCCCGCCGCCCGTGCCCCGCGCCCCGCAGCGCCCGGTCGCCCGTGCCCCGTGCCCCGCGCCCAGCGCCCGGCACGCCCTCACGCCTCGTCTTCAACCTTCGTTTTCTCTCCAGCCCCTCCTTCCCTACCTCCATTGCCATAGATTTTTAAGGGGGGGCTGAGAGGGGCTCTACAGGCGCGGCCAGGGTAGGAGGGGCTTGAGCCCCCCTGCCCCGGTGGCAAATCCGCCCCTGCCTCCACGCCGCCGCCGCCTATCGCTCGCATCATCGCTCAGAGCAGGTCCATGCGATCGCTCGGTTATTTCGGATTAACTGATTAACCGAAACGAATTAACCATAACCGAACTGATCGGTTATTGTTTTTTCCCTAGAATTTCGGCTGTCATTTTTCAATAACTAAATTACATTCCAACCGAATTAACCGAACCGTTTAAACCGAATTAACCGAAATCCCAGGGCTAGCATCGAGTTTATATGTAACGATAGATACAACATGCATAGGAAGGCATGCGCCATGCATGCATACATATATATCGATCGATCGATAATTTATTCATGGCGCGCATCGTGAGAGACGCCTAAGACGTATTATACGAACACAAGTGTGTGCAATGGCGGTCGGATTCAATTCAGCGGCAGGAGGGGAGCGCGATGCCGCAGGAGGCGACGGCCTTGCGCGCGTTGGGGCTGTTGATGTAGCGCGCGTAGGCTGGGTTCTTGGCGAACTGGCAGAAGCAGCCCTGCTGCGCCCGCAGGCTGGAGCAGCACGCCGCCGTCGGCCTCCCCCCGCCGGCGATCGCCCCCGCGCACACCGTTAGCTGCCCCGCGTTGCACGCCGCCAGCGCCCCGACGCCGCCGCACGCCGCCACCATCGCCACCACCGCCACCACCACCAAAACCTTCCTCGTCGTCATCGCTGCCGATCGCGATCGCTTCTCCGATCAAGTGAGCTAACTATCAGCTAGCTATTTCGTGCGCTGCTGCTGCTTCGATCGAGGCACTGAAGCTATCTACGAGTTCTCTGCGTATTTATAGCCGCGGGCGATCGAGTGAGCCACAGCCGTCTGCCTCTCGCGCTGCATGTACACGTGCCCCGCCTGCTGCCGACACGTAAGTATATATGGGAACGAGCAATTCAGAGTTACTCCCTCTGGCAACTGTACGAGGTCGCACTGCTTTAAAAAGCTATTTTTCTCAGTACCCCTTTATTTTTATATACGGATTTAAAAAAATCCGTCTATAAAAATACACCGAGGATCTTCAATTACTGACTATATATATACATATTCTCAACTGTTTGGGTTAATTTGTCATCGATTTGAGCTAAGAGCGCGAAACGCCACGTTACTACTACTGGCTCGATCGATCTTTAATTAACGAATGGACACATATATTAGTGCTTAATGAGGAGTATCACTTGACAGGAGGATTGTAACGATGCCCATAATCGATCGATATGGTCATCAATTAATCCGGCGGCGATCGATGGGCGCATGTATGGACTGCATTCAATCGTTCAGGTGGTTAATTGATGAGTAGGTTGGTCCGTTGGTAGGTGCTCGTTAGGCGTTCACTGCAGACAAATGGCATCATTGATGCAACCTGATATGTAGTGATGGGCAGTATACGTTTCAGACTTTCAGTGAAGCTGGCTGCTGGCAAAACCCAATTTCGATTTGGCAACAGACTCCTAGATCGCGCTCTCCAGTTTCTTCGGCCTCCTGACAAGCTGCGAAAAGGCCCGAAATGGGACGAATAGCAGAAATGCCTATGCGTGTATGTTCATAAGTAATCAAGCGAAATAATTGGATGGTGCATAGTAACCATGATTTGAAGTTCTTTTGAAGAACATCACCATTCCATTAGCTGATATTTGGACCAAATCGAATAACAACCTCAAAATATGTTTGACAGGCTGCATGCTTAAAAAGGACAATCAGGTAAACACTATCAGTACAGTACTGTTATGTTCTGAATATGCAATTGACTCAAATCTCTGCAGGCTACATTGCTTAAGAATTTGAAGAAGCAGATACTTTCAGACTCATGATTTTGGGCGATCAAACCTGGCTAGCGCTAGCTTGCAGAGATGACTGGCCTCCATACTTGTGACTGACCTCCTACTATTCACCCTTATCTGGTAGACTTAATTCTTGTATTTGATCCTATGGTATCAGAGCCTTATCGAAGGAAGAAGGCGAGGGGAAGATTAAGGGCCGGTTTAGTTTGTGGCCAAAATTAGTCTTATCAATATTAGGTAATTTTAATAGTACTTAAAATCTATTTGGATTGAAGTTAAATTTTGATAAGTTTAGAAAAACTAGATCATTTCAATAGTAAACTTATGCTATTTGACTTCAATCTAAAGATAACTTTAACTTTACTAAAATTGGTCATGCTAAAACTTGCCAAAATTTGATATTGGTAAAAATTAGTAAGGCCAATTTTGTCTCAAACCAAACCAACCGTAACACAAAACATCACAACGTGAGGGCTTTTTTGAAAATATGACTAACCCGAATCGTGGCCGTGCACGTATCTATCCAACAGCTACTTGACATGGTTACTGACGTTTTATGAGAAGACCCCCGTATATGATCACTACCATTAATAACGATCCAAAATTTTATGAACAAGCCCCTGCCCTGGTTAGGATCGCTATCAATAGTAGCGATCTGAAAATTTACAGATAATCCCCTATTTAACGATCGATAGCATTCGCAGCGATGCAAAATTTTGCAGGTTACCCATATTCTATCGTGCCCCTACTCTCTGGCACCGCCCCGCCAGAATCGCCTATCTTCAGGCCAGTTTGCCAGTTTGGTTTGTTGTCTAAACTAATCTTATTAATATTTGATAATTTTAACGGTGTTTAGTATCTATTTGGAAGCTAAATTTTGGCAAGCCTAGGCTAAATAGGTCACTTCAATAATCAACTTAGCTATTTTGGCTTCAATCAAACACAATTTTACCTTACCAAAATTTAACATTGGCAAAAATTGATAAGGTCAATTTTAGCGCCAAACCAAACCGACCCTTTATAACGCCCCTCTCCCGTTAACCAATATAGGCTAACAGAAGAGGAACGCATTTACCTGCAATACATGTACTAGTCCCAGAAGACCAGCTGGTACATACAGGACATCGGTGGATCATAGCTAAATCTGTTTTATTTATTTCTCATAGTCCTTACATAAGTTGTAGTCTCGGACAGAACCCGAGACATACAACGACATATTACAAAAGTAGGCAACGGAAAGCACGAATAGACCTAATACCCACAAGCAAAAGTTTAGGACCTAGACCGAAGCCCTAAAACTCGTCGTACTCAGCCAGCTCCTGAAAATATCCGCTGAGGGTGAGGTCTTCATCTTCATAGACTTCTAAGGGGAGATTAGGCAAGGGTGAGTATATGAGGTACTCAGCAAGTCACAGAAATAAGTGGCATGTAAAGTTTAGCAAAGAGGGCTATGGTTTATTTTGCAAACATGATTTTTAATGATTTTTAAGTTTTCGGAAAATTTCTAAGTGTGCTCTTTAAGTTGTTGGAAAGAAGCTCACGCTTCAATTTATTCCGTAAGTAGCTTTGCAGCAACTCACCATAATTAAGTTAATCGACAAAAGACTCGCGTCTCAACCCATTCCATAAGTCGGAGACTTGTCACATTTTTCGATTCGGAATATACTCTCCATTAGTACCTCCATTTAGGTGAATTCTCATTTTCAAAATTGTCACTTAGCTCAAACAACTCAACTACGATGTCAGTCAAAACCCCCCATCACACAGGCCCGTTTCAGACTACACATGCCATCTATTAGTCACATAGACCGATTTTGGTAATGAATCCTAACTCATAAAACAATTACACAGGTATTTATAAAATAAAATCTATACTAGAGGAATCACTTCACATCCGCCCGTAACCGTGGGCACGGCTGTTTGAACAGTCTGTAAACCTTTACAAAGGGTGCACGCTTTACCCACACGATACGAGCTTACTCCCACATTGGCCAAGCGGGAAGCTTCGTGACAAAGCCTTTCCGAAGCCTTCTCAGGATAGCACGTTGCCCTATAAATGGGTTCATTTAACCAAGTAACTGGAACTCATCTCTGGTACTCAGGGATGGGGGTATATCGTTCTCATGGCACCCAACCGCTCCCATATTTATTAGCAACCGAACGATTTTGAGAACACTAATTATTCGACCAGGGGCATCTCATTCCACCCGTATGGTCGCACTGTATTATGCTCAGTGCAATTCCCCAAGAAAGCAGTCCTTATATGCCACGTGAAGTCGGAGCCACATGGGCGGCGATCACCCATGACCAGATTTTACAAAATAGGTTTAGTTCACAAACGCTCGACCAAGGGTATCGAGATTTAAAAACATTTTAAATAAACCCTAGTTTTCCCATCGTCAAATTTTTAGTTTAAATAAAAGGGAGTCGTCGATATTCATACTCAAGTACGAATACCAGGACGACAGGGGTTACAAAGGACATGGCAAACAATTTATTCAAGGAGGGTACTATGCAGCAATTCGGTTAGGCCTAACGAATTCGATTGCGAATCGCGGCCGATAATAATCGTGTTCCTAAATATGCATATTTCTAAAATCAAAACAATTATTAAATCATGGGTTCAATATGATCAAGGATAACTTGCCTTGCTCCTGATCCTGCGAGTCCTCGACGAAATCCTCAATCTGCGGCTCCTCGGTACCGATGTCTATGTGTTTTAAAAAGAAAACAAACAAAAACACCCAAAATCAGGACCTATTATGTATAACTAATGGTACTAGTGTGTAGATCTCATTTTTAGAAAATTTTGATAGTTGAATGGGCTCAAACAGAGTTACTGTTTAAAAGTTATGATTTTTCAAAGTTTTAATCAATTTCTTGTAAGTAAATAGAATAAAAGTTATTTAGGAAAGAAAAGGAATAAAATAAAAATAAAAAAAAGGGCTTAGAGGCTGACTGGTGGGGCCCTGATGTCAGTGGGAGAGAGAGAGCTAGGGCTCGGGGGCTGATAAGTGGGTCTGAGGTATCAGTGAGGGGAAAGGAAGAAGGAGGTGCTGACGTGTGGGGCCGGATTGTCAGTGGGTACGGGAGTGAGGGGGACGGATGCACTAACAGGTGGGTCCAGTTTGTCAGTGACTAGGAGAGGGAAGCCGAGGTGGCCGGCGTCGGCTGACGTAGCACCCACGTGGCTTGCCACGTCGGCTTGGACTGAGGGGTTGACCCCCGCAGATCGACAGCCGACGGCGGCCGGAGTCGATCTCGCCGGCGGCGACGAACTACGGCGAGCGGCCGACTGTTGCGGAATGCGGAGGGGAGGGGGAGTCTCGTGAACGGTGTGGATTGGCGGATAGGCAGCGGATCATGGCTAGCGACGGCGTCCAGTACCGGTGGCGGTGGCGGAGGTCTTTTGGTTTCCGCCGGTGACCATTTGGGCGGCGGAAAGGCTCGAGATGGAGTGGTTTGGGTCCTAGTTATTAGGACTGGACCGGACCAGCGGTCGGACCAAAAAACCGGAACCGGAGACTTTAATGGCTCGGTTCACTTAAAAGACCGCCCATGCAATCGAACCGTTAAAAACCGGTTGAACCAGGCGGTTTTTTATGAAACCGTTGAACCGGGCGGTTTTATTGGAACCGGCCAGTTTTTGCTTGTGGACGTTATTACCCCTATTTTTTTACGATCATACAAATAAGGTATGGGAAAAATCGTAAATATTCAGTTTTTTTAGGGTTGCTGCAGCAGGATTCGATCCCCACTCCCCAGACCCCATTAGATCGGCAGGCCGGCGGCGGCGGCAGCGCCGGGTGGTCGCCGGCACCCTGCCTCCTCTGCGCCGACGCAAGGGACGGCGACCTCGTCCTCCCGTTGCCAGCCTCCTTGGGCCTCCTCTGCTCCGGCGTCCTCGTCCTCGCCCTCCCCTTCTCCATCCCGCCGACGACCGCCTTCTGCTCCCCCTCCCGCTCGCCCCCGCACTTGGCCTTGGCCTTCTCCGCCGCGGCCGACGCCACCGACTCGGAAGCTTTCTCCTCCTCCTTCCGCTCCAGCCTCCTCTTCACCACCTCCTTCTCCGGCTCCGGCGGCCTGGGCCGCGATACCGACACGGCCGTCTCGGACAGCACCTCCTTCACCTCCTCCTCTACCACCACGGGCGGCGGCAGAGAGACCTCCTTCTCCGGCGGCGGCAAGGTTATTTTCTTACATATGTTTGCCTTGTCTTACATAATTTGTTGTCTTGATGGAATATTATGTTTGACAATGTTATTTCCTATCCTTGTATGTGTTGTACCATGATGGATATATATGGCTTACAGTTGTTCGGGAACAAAGAGCTACAATTTCAAACAAACATGGGGAAACTCTTGCTGGTTTATTGCATCAAGCATGTTCAAAGAATCTTGTGATCCTTTGTCATGGATTCCGAGCTACAAAGGCAAGTCTGTTGCATCCATCGGAATTTTTATTCTTAATTACTTTACGTATCGTATTTATCTGCGTAAAAGACTGACGGTCTTATCTTGACTGTTCTTTTCCCAATATGTGTGGCCGTCTCAACAGATATTGCTTTGGAATTTCAAATGTCACAATAATTTTTGAGTGCAGTTGCTGTGATTATATAATTAAAATATTTATGTGCTTATTTTTTTTCTATAAATCGACTATATATGTATATATATTGCTCCGGTTCAATATATTTCATGACCGGTTCAATTCATCCGGTCTAAAACTATCGAACCAGCGGTTCAACCGGTTCTTAACGGTTGGACCAGTGAACCAGCGAATCGATGGCCTCGCCAGTTCAATGTCCGGTCCGGTCCTAATAACTATGGTTTGGGTACGGTATCTCGCGAGGAAGCCAGGGGAGGGGGCAATTTAGGCTTTACCTGGAACAATGAAGGGGAATCGAATCGGCGACAATGGTGGACGGCAGAGGGGAAAAATTGGGCGTTTTTGATTTTGATGCTAATCGGCGGCAGGGAGGGGTGGAGAAGGTTCACGGTGGCTCGGGGAGCTCAGTGGTGGCGGTGGCTCGGCCTGCGGTGGTCTAGAACGGCGGCGGCGCTCGGGTCAGTACGCGGCGGAGAGTGGTTCTCGGTGGTGAGCTAGCTCGGCTGGGCTTCTTGGTGGCCGGAAGAGGGAGGGGTGCTGCACTACTTATAGCGGAGCTCAGGTGCTAGCGGACGGTGGACAATGGTGGTGGCAACAGGGGGATAAGCTCGAGCTTTGGCCGATGGGACTCATCAATGGCACGGTGTGCTGTGGTTTGCATCATGGCATTTTTGACTTTGGGCGCTCGGGATGGAGTAGCGGAACGGATTTTTCACCGAGCTGCTGGGTGGATGGGATGGCGGAGGTTGACGACGGTGTCCGAGGATTAAAGAGGAGAGACAAGGAGGTATGGGCAAGGAGGGATCGAGAGAGCTCGGGAGAGAAGAGAGAGAGAGAGCGAGCAGCGGGAGGAAGACAACGACATGTCGTCGGGGCTGACAGGCGGGGCCGGACGGCAGAGCTCATCGGGGCCGTCCACGTGTGGCATCGGACGGCCCGAGAGAGAGCGGAGGGATGAGCGGCTGACCAGTGGGGCTTGCACGGGAATTTTAATCCCGCGCGCGGTGGTTGGGCTGAGCGGGCCGCACGGGGAGAGAGATTGAGCAGGCCGAATGGAAGAGAAGGCGGCCCATCATGTATAGTGCCGCTTCAAAATTTTTCAGGAGCTTTTTGGGTTTGTTTTTGAGGTTTTAAATTTGGAATTTTGATTTTAAATGGGATTTTGAATTTAGGAAAAATTAGGGGATTTTTTTTTGGAGGGGCTCTAGAGACTGGTTTTTTTTTTAGAAAATCTTGAGATCACACCTGGCACAGATATTCACTATTCCAATTAAGAGCAAAATTTTTGCAATTAGATTTTTATTTAAAATAGTTTTTAAAACAAGAAAAACATGGGCATTACACCCTTCCTGCCAACGACGACGATTGCGTTGTCTCCGTGGGTAGGCTCCACTTTTGTCTCTCGACTCCCTGGTTGCCGCTATCCATCGAACCATCGTCCCAACAAAGGCGCGAGCTTTCGCTGATTCAGGACACGTCCGGCCGCATTAGCTTTCTCCTGGAGCTCCTCACGCTATTAGTATGGATGGAAACTAGCTTTATCATATTTCTTTTATATTTTTTTTGGAATCAAAATTGGAATAGCAAACCCCAGATACGAAAACAGAATTGAATATTATCGAATACAAATACGGAGCTAATATGAATCGGAATAAATACGGTAACGAATATTTATCGAAATATAAAAACCCCTCAAACTGACCTTCCTAAATCAATGAAGATATATAGCTTTTTGTTTTTTCTAAAACAATAGATCAATATTTCCAAGTTTTAGCAACTAGTAATACAGCTAGATGTACACATTAATACATAGCTTTAGTTACCATCTTTTCTCTAACCCTGATACATGCTTGTTAACTAATTTCAGGTATCCATCTATTAATGCAAGATATAAACCACTATTGGTGCAATCATGCTCATATAGTATTAGCTACTACGACAAGAATTACAATCATCTCTAAGCAGTCTATTTGGGTCAATTTGATGGATATGGAATATGGGCTAGGTTGTGTCTGATTTGTGCATATCGGAGAAAATATCCTGATGGTTTCTGACTAAATCTGTTTTCCGCTGGATAGTAGTCTTACCGTATTCGTTTCTGAGGGAAAAATATCCGAATTTGTTTCCATTTCCAAAACTATCCGATAAATATTTATCCGACATAATCCGTTTCCCAAAAAACATCTGGATCTCGGAGACTATCCCAACAAATTCCATCCCTACTTAGCCTAGTGTTTTCTTTAGTTCACCCAAGAGTTTGCTAGTGAATAGTGGTGGGATTGATCTGAATTGAGTTTGCTTGCTGTAAATTTGAAGGGGTAAAAGACAAGAGTCAAGTGAACACGCGTGTTGTTTTTTCTGAATGTTCTGCTCGTCAATGCCCTTTTTCATGCTCATTCACATATGAGCTGCTTCTGTGATTGCCTTTGAAGTGGTTTCACACTTTCATGCACACACCACCACATCGTGCACAATGCATCAGCAGCAATTTTCTCCGATCCGCATGTTTTGGCTGCATTGATCCTGACAGTGATGCTGCTCTCACTTTGTTGCTTTCCATAGATCCTAATCGATGGCCATGTTCAATTGCCACTGTCAAGAAAGGCAAGTTTATGCATTTTACTGAAACAAAACACTGACATGCCTTCGTAGCCGGCATTGATTTTGTTAAGTTTCATGCACGGTGAGTTGACACTTAGAAAACACAGACATGTTACATGCCTGTAAAAACCGGTCCAACAGAAAACCTTATGCACGTGTGTCCCAGAGCCCTTCAAAACTGTACTTGGCTACGTCCGTTGCTCAAAAATTCATCCTAATCGCCGACTCCTGCAGAAGCTGTGCTGGTGGTGCTCTTAAGTAAATTATTATCTGCAATAGGGACATGATGAGAAAACAACGTTGCTGTGGCATTGTGCATTCTCAGTATTTGCAAGTTGCCCACATTCTCAGTACTTTGTCTTTCTGTAGCCTGTGGCATTGTGCATGGCAGCTAGCTGTAGCTAACATGATGAGAAAACAACGTTCGATGTGATGTGTAAACGCTTTCATTTCTGTAGCTGTGGTGTATATAGTGTACTACAAACCACAAAGTGATCATTTCGCAACAGGGACAGCACTCAGGGGGATCAAGCTTTCGTTTGCCGTTTGCGTGATGATATTGGCTTCAAGAGTTGCTTCATTTCTTGTCTTTCTTCTCTTCCTTCTTCTCCTCCTTTTTCTCCTCTTTCTTCTCTTCTTTCTTCTCTTTCTTCTCTTCCTTCTTCTCTGGCTTCTTCTCTTCCTTGGCAGGTCCAACCGAAACGATGTCGATCTTGCCGAGCTTCCTCAGCTTCTTCGCGATCGCGACGGTGTCCATGTCACCTATGATGGTCATCTTGTTGTCCTTGATGTCTGCAACTATCGAATCAATACCTGCACCCGAACGAAATGACAGATGATGCTCCATTGTTACATCTGACCAGAGCTGATTTAATTTTTAAAACTAATAAGGTTCAGCGGCTGTATCAGTTTGGACTACTTTTTTTTGAACTAATCATGCTATTCATGTCAGCATAAGTCGTAACCAATCATCTACATATTGAAAAGTGCCAATCTGTACCAACTCTCTCCATGAAACTTTTTTTTTTTGGATTTTCTCTCCATGAAACATGAGATGACAAATTTTTTTGATTTTTTGATACTCTTCACCTCTGAATCTATAATAATGTACCATGTGGACGACCTACTGCTTGACTCACGTCATCGAGTCTGATCAGGTATCACAATCGAACTCTGCCTAACGATGTTTCTTTCTCACAATAATCCAGGTTTTGATTGGCTGTAAAGATATCTTTCTGAATTATTAGATGAGACGTTGAAGAAAGAGTGGCGATTGGAAACTGTTAGATGTATATATATACACACTTGTAATTCTCTCGTTGTATAGGGGCTTTATTGCATATTTGCCTTTTCTTGTATATTGCCCCCCTTGGGTTGGATGAATAGAGTAAGCGATTTCTATCGGAGCTTTAGGGTTACCTCCGCCCCCGCCGCGCGCCCCTGCCCGCGAGCCCCCGCCGCGAGCCACTGCCGCGCGCCTCCACGCGTCGCCGGGACCCGCTGCCGCCATCGGCCTCCGCTGCCGCCCGGCATCGCGCCCGCGCCCCCGTCGGCCTCCGCCGCCACGCCCGGCCTCGCGCCCCCGTCGGCCTCCGCTCGGCCGCCGGGACCCGCCCCCGCCGACTCCGCTCGGCCTCTCCCGCCGCGCGCCCCTACCCGCCGAGTGCTTTCACCCTTATCCTTTCCTTCCTTTTATATACTTCCAAAAAAAAAAGAAGAAGAAGAAGAAGAAGAAGAAGTAGTAGTAGACGAAGAAAGGCTTTCCTGTCGCTTTCCTCATGGCGGCCCTAGGGAGACCAGGTGCTATTCCTGTGCCCCAATGTCCTGTTCTTTTTCACGGGTATCAATTGGAGTGAGTTTGTCTTTCACATGGAGATTCACATGGGCGGTCAGCAGCTGTGGGGCTATCTCACGGGTGAGCGGGTCTGTCCCCCTCTCCCTTGTCTTCCGGCACCACTCACCTACCCGTCTGATGCGGATGAGGCTGCTAAGGCCGCTCTTCTTGAGGCTTTTGAAGCTTCAATGGACACCTATCAGTCGGAGTCTGCTAACTATACGACTTGGCTTCGGGAGGAGGCTTGTGCCAAGGCTATCCTTCTTGCGAGCATGGAGACAGATCTCTCGCTCACCCTCCGGGGTCTTCCCACCTCATAGCAGATGTGGGCTCACCTTCGTCAGAGTTACGAGATTCGTAACGAGGCGATGTATCTTGCAGTAGTGGAGGAGGCTCAGTCGCTTCGTCAGCTTGATCACACTGTGGGGGACTTCCACCGCCAGATGTGTGGGATCTGGCATCGCTTGGACAGCTTGGGTGCCGAGTTTTGTGCTGCAGGCACTTGCAGGTGCTGTGACCGCCACCGCAGTTAGCGGGAGACTCTTCGTCTTCACGAGTTCCTCTCTCGCCTTCGTCCTGAGTTTGAGCCAGTCAGGTCCCAGCTCTTGACACGTCGTCCGCGTCCATCGCTTGATGAGGCGATGCCTGAGCTGCGCGCTGAGGAGACATGCCTTCGTACGGGGGCTGTGAACCGGAACCAGCAGTCTGCTTCAGTTCTAGCTGCTCGGGTTCTAGCTTCGCCGGCTCCCACACTGTCCCCCGTGCCTTCGTCACCGTCATCTTCGACTCTAGTAGTGGCGGCGACCCCTTCGGCTCTATCTTCGGGTCACCTGTGCGGCTATTGCGATAGACCTGGTCATGAGGCCTCGGTTTGTCGCAAGAAGCAGCGCGACCAGGCTCGTCGTGGTGGTCGTCCTTCTCAAGGCTCGAGGGGGCCATTCGTTCAGCAGGATTCTCGCTCGCTGTCTACCACCGAGCAAGAGGCTCTCACGCTGTTTCGCCACCTTGCTATGTCAGCACATGGGACTACTGCTTCTGCTTCTGGTTCCACTCCACCACCACCACCAGGTATATCATCTTCATGGTTTCTTGATTCTGGCGCTTCCTTTCATATGACTCCTGATTCGAATCACCTATCCTCTATGTCCATTCCTAGTCCACCTCTTCTTGTTCACACTGCTGATAGCACTTCTCTTTCTGTTGCTGGACGGGGCACTCTTTTGACTCCTCTTTTTCATGTTCCTACTGTTTCGCATATTTCCAAACTCACTATGCAGTTATTATCCGCTGGTCAGATCACTGATCATGGTTGTCGTATCATTCTTAAGGCTGACTCTTGTTGTGTCCAGGACCTTCGTACAGGTTTTCTGGTGGGGACTGGGCCTAGGCGTCGGGATTCTCAGCGCCTATGGGAGCTTGATTGGCTGCGTCTTCCGTTGCCTATTTCTGACAGCCAGACACCTAGCTCTTCTGCTATCGTCCTTGCTGCTTCCTCTACTACCACTTTTGAGCAGTGGCATCGTCGTCTGGGTCATCTTTCCGGCTCTCGACTGTCCAGACTAGTTGGTAGTGGTGTCTTAGGTCCAGTCTTTGGTGAGCCTGCTCTTCGTTGCACGAGTTGCAAGCTTGGTAAACAGCTGTAACTCCCCTATCCTTCTAGCGAGTTAGTGTCTCAGCGTCCTTTTGACCTTGTTCACTCGGATGTTTGGGGTCGTGCTCCCTTCATTTCGAAAGAGGGCCACTCTTACTATGTGATTTTTGTTGATGACTATTCGAGATTTACTTGGATCTATCTTATGTCTTCTCGTGGCCAATTTCTTTCTATTTATCAGCAGTTTGCCACTATGGTTCGCACTCAGTTTGACACTCCCATTTGAGCTTTTCGTGCGGACTCTGCTGGTGAGTACATTTTCGATGCACATCGTCACTATCTCGCTAACCAGGGTATTCTTGCTCAGTTCTCTTGTCCTGGTGCTCATGCTCAGAACGGTGTAGCTGAGCGCAAGCATCGTCACATCCTTGAGACTGCTCGTGCTCTTCTGCTCTCCGCTAACCTTGCCCCTCACTTTTGGGCTGAGGCGGTTTCTACGGCTGTCTTTCTCATCAACCGACAGCCATCCACCGTTCTTCAGGGCTGCACTCCTTATGAGTATCTTTTTGGCTCTGCTCCTACGTACCATCATCTTCGGTGTTTTGGGTGTGTGTGCTACGTTCTTCTTCCTCCTCGTGAGCGCACCAAGCTGACAGCCCAGTCAGTTGAGTGCGTCTTCCTTGGATACAGTACAGAGCATAAGGGCTATCGCTGCTATGACCCTATTGCTCATCGGATGAGAATTTCTTGGGATGTCACCTTTGATGAGTCTCGTTCCTACTATCCTCGTTTACCCGCTACTATCTCTTCTACTACACCTGAGTCCCTCTCTTTTCTCTCTCTACTTGACTCACCCTCCCATCTTCCGCTGTCATCACCTTCGCCTCCAGCGCCACGATCACATTCACCACCCTCCCATCTTCCGCTGTCACCACCTTCGCCTCCAGCACCACGATCCCATTCACCACCTTCACCTCTAGCGCTAGCTCCCTTCCCACCATTGTCTCCAGAGCCAGCATCTTTCTCGCCACCCTCTCCCCCTCGTCAAATTACTCAGTACTATACTCGTCGTTCGCGACCCGTCTCCTCATCTCCCACCACTCCGCCTGAGCCTACTCCTCGGTATGATTTACGTGATCGTAGCACTATTCAGCCTCCTCCTCGCTATCGTTTCACCGCCGCTGCTCTTGTTGAGCCCACTTCCTACCGGGAGGCTGTTGCCCATCAGGAGTGGCAGCATGCCATGGCCGCGGAGATTGCTGCTTTGGAGCGCACCGGCACCTGGGATCTGGTTCCCCTCCCGCCTCACATCACTCTGATCACTTGCAAGTGGGTCTACAAGGTCAAGACTCGCTCCGATGGCTCCCTTGAGCGCTATAAGGCTCGTCTTGTAGCGCGTGGTTTTCAGCAGGAGCACGGTCGTGACTATGATGAGACCTTTGCTCCGGTTGCTCACATGACCACTGTTCGGACCCTTCTCACTGTTGCTTCAGTTCGTCAGTGGTCCATCTCCCAACTCGATGTTCAGAATGCTTTTCTTAATGGCGAGCTGTTGAGGAGGTTTATATGCAGCCACTCCCTAGGTACTCTGTTCCTGCTGGTATGGTTTGTCGGCTGCGTTGTTCTCTTTACGGCCTCAAGCAGGCTCCTCGAGCCTGGTTTGAGCGCTTCTCCTCTGTTGTCCGTGATGCTGGCTTTAAACCCAGTGATCACGATCCGGCTCTCTTCATTCACACCTCTCCTCGTGGTCGTACGCTTCTTCTTCTCTATGTCGATGACATAATCATCACAGGTGATGACTCTTCGTTCATTACCTTTGTCAAGAAACGTTTGAGTTACACATTCTTGATGTCTGATTTAGGTCCTCTTCGTTACTTCCTTGGGATTGAGATTTCTTCCACGCCTGAGGGCATTTACCTCTCCCAGGAGAAGTATATTCAAGACCTCCTCTCTCGTGCTGCTCTCACTGATCACCGCACTGTTGACACACCTATAGAGCTTGGTGTTCACCTGCGACCTACTGATGGTGAGCCTCTTGCGGATCCTACTCGCTATCGTCACCTCGTTGGTACCCTTGTGTACCTTGGGATTACTCGTCCTGACATCTCTCACTCTGTCCACATCTTGAGTCAATTTGTCTCTGCTCCCACTCAGCTACACTATACTCACCTTCTTCGTGTTCTACGATATCTTCGTGGGACCACTTCTCGCCGCCTTTTCTTCCCTTGCTCTAGCTCCCTCCGGCTTCAGGCGTTTTCTGATGCGACCTGGGCTAGTGATCACTCTGATCGTCGCCCTCTTTCTGCCTACTGTGTTTTCCTTGGATCCTCTTTGATTGCATGGAAGACCAAGAAGCAGACAACAGTTTCCCGTTCGAGTGCTGAGGCTGAGTTGCGGGCCATGGCGGCCGTGATAGCTGAGGTCACCTGGCTGAGGTGGCTACTTGAGGATTTTGGTGTACCTACTACCACACCAACTCCTCTCTCTTCGGATAGTACGGGTGCGATCAGTATGGCTCGAGATCCGGTGAAGCATGAACTCACCAAGCACTTTGGTGTTGATGTTTCTTATATGAGGTCGCAGGTGCAGGATCACGTTGTGACCCTTCACTATGTGCCTTTAGAGCTTCAGCTTGCTGACTTACTCACGAAGCCACAGACGAGGGCACAGCATAATCACTTTTTATCCAAACTCAGTATTGGAGATCCACCATGAGTTTGAGAGGGGGTGTTAGATGTATATATATATATATACTTGTAATTCTCTGGTTGTATAGGGGCTTTATTGCATATTTGTCTTTCCCTGTATATTGCCTCCCTTGAGTTGGATGAATAGAGTAAGCGATTTCCTAACAGAAACAAAATGAAACCAAACAACATGGCCGCAGTCTCTGAAATAAACCATTTCAGTCTCTATTAGCTGATTTGATTTACAGAGTCGAGAAGGAGCATACGTGCTTGCATGTGCAATCCAAAGTCCAAACCGCAAAGAACAAGCAAGAAAGAAAGGTTGTGCTAATTGTTTACCGTAGATATCTGCGACGGCTTCGATCGCTTTCTGCTTCGACTTGTCGTCGGTCATGGTTGGAACCTTGAGCACCACCTTCTGCTGCAAACGACGAACACATCTATAAGTTATTCAGTCTGGAGATGTTTGGGATTCAGTAGCAGAAACACCAAGATGGACATGGAAAAGTTGAGGAACCAAGGAGGAAGAAGAAGAACAAACCATCAATTGCAGCATACCTGAGCCATCTGAAGGTGTTGAGTTGAATTGTGATAGTAGTATCCTGACAGAAAGGTGAGCAATGGGAAGGAAGAGTGTTGGATGATAGCCCTGGGGTCTCTTATAAAGGCAGCCGGGTGAAATGTCATCTTCACCTGAATCATGATCATTGGAATGTCAAGTTGTCAACAAAACTTCGTAGGCGTTTCCACGCATAGAGGCTTCAGTGCGGGAATTCTCCTTGGACTTACTTTGAAGGTGAGAAAAAAGAAAGAAAAAAAAGATCACGTAAAATAAGATGAGTTATTAGTGTATGATTAATTAAGTATTAGCTATTACAAACTTGAAAAATAGATTAATATAATTTTTTAAAGCAACTTTAGATAAAATTTTTGCTAAAAATACACTATTTAGCACAGAAAACGAGTAAAATTTTATCCTAACCCGTAGATTCGAACGGACCTTAAACAAATTCTTTGACACACTCTCTGTCTCTTTCTCGAGTTAAAGTTTGTATGCTTTTGTCGTGAACGGTAAGGATTGGTGAGCTGCACGCTATGGTTATCGGTTAACATCCACATGTCCGGTGGCTAATCCTCCTAACTCGAGGACAAAACACGCCGGTTTCAGAGATTTTCGGTTTGTCAGGTTTTCGCTGAGTCAACATCTGTGACTGCTAATCAGACTTTCGGTGGCAAAATGACTAAGCCTACGTTTGTAGGTATTTTTCCACGGTAGAAGAATAAAAAATGATGATCTCTAGACCCGTTCTCTTCTAAAATATGACCGCCTAATTATCATGGCTACGTTTTCGAAACTTCTAAATAAGATAATTTTTATAAAAACTTTCTTCATTGACACTTTAAGAAACATTTTTAAATTAGCTTTCTAATACCTAATTCACTCGTTTGTTCACTCGAATAATTATCATAAACTCAGTTTTATATCCATCTTTCAAAGGAGCTTGTTCTTTAACAGATCGTCACTTGCTAATGCAGTTTGGTTTTGAAGTTCGGTTTGGGCCTCATCTTAACCGACAATTACTAGCAGAGCCCATTAGCCCATTAGATATTTTTCGGTATCCACGGCCCAGCCCAAGGCCCATCAGCCCATCCTTTTCTTCACCCTCCTATTCCCGACCTACATCCGCCGCCGCCCGCCGCCGCCGCTTCTCGCCTTCTTCCCCGGGAGGTCGACGGCACGCCGGCGAGGTCGCCCAGCGCTCTGCCTGCGTCGACTAGTCGGAGATGGAGCAGGTCAGTTTCAACTTTCAACTGAAAAAGCCCGAACCTCCTCTTGATGAGTCGGCATGGGTGGATTGGAGGTCCACTCGGAGTTGGATTTGATTTCTGCCCCTCGAATTAACCCATCCAGTAGCGTGGTTCACTAGTATGGCAGTAGCAGTTTGTTTCCAAAAAAACTGGAGTTCAGCTGAAGCCCCATACCGGACAGAGTGGCAGTATGAGGTGGAAACCCACTGTGATGTGTACCTTCGATTGCATGCTTACTTTTGTTCCCTTGTAACTTGTGGGGGGATTATATGGTGTTGTTGTAACTTCAATGTATATTCTGTTTCAACTCAGTTGCTCATTTGCTTTACTTTTTTACTTTTCTTCTGGATGACACATGCAGCCGCTCGATGAGAAAGAGTTGGAACGGAAGCTGAAGAAAGATCAGAAGGCATTTGATCAATTTCTGTGTGGACATGACCTGCCTTTTAGAATTATATATGTTGTTAGTTATTAATTTCTTTGGCCTAGTTTACTACTTCCACCAGCTGGCCTCAATCGGCCATTGATTTTCACAACGGTAAAACCCAAATGTTTACTATTACAAATGTCAAAAGTCACTAATATCACTGATGTGTGAACTGTTCTTCACACAGGCAAAAGAGAAAGAGGAAAAAAAGGCTTAAGGCAAAGGCAATGGAGGTGGCTAGTCTCCAGGTTGAAACATAATTAGTGAATTTCTGTCATTCTATGTTACTGAATGTAATCCAGATATCTACTTAGTGAAATGCTCTGTAGAGATGGATTTTCTTCTAATTTTTATGCTGATTTGCTTTTCTATAGGCACAAGTAGCTTCAGATGGGCCTAAGAAAAGTGAGAAGAAGCAAAGTAAGAAAGCTATGGAGGGTGAGAATCCCGAGAATTTCATTGATCCAGACACTCCCCATGGGCAGAAGAAATTTCTTGCACCTCAAGTGGCCCATTTGCTGTTGAGAAATCGTAAGATGCTACCTTGTCTTTCTCTGTCTTATAATTCATAGAATAAGAAAGGCCTAACTAAACCGCATGCATTTGTATTTCCCCATCTTAATGCAGATGGTGTGCCTGGTGGGAATCGTCAGGATATTTTGGGGCAGAACCCAGAAGCCCAAAGCATAGCAAGTGGCTCATACTTTGAAGTTTGCACCAGATATTACATGGGCTGGTTTAGAGAGCTGCTTTTCATGGAACCAATATAGTCTTTTCTACATAAAGTCGATTATTCCAGATGCATTGCTGCCAAGCAGCTAAATTATTTCTTTCAGGTTTTGCCACCTCCAAATGTCACCGGAGCGCTTCATATAGGCCATGCACTTACGATGGCTATAGAAGGTAGTCATCATTATTCTTGCGGAGACATTTATCCATTGTAACATTATAGATTTTGGCTAGACATTAGATAATGATTTTAACTGCCCTGCATTTAAGCAATGCAGGATGCCATTATACGCTGGCGGAGGATGTCAGGTTATAACGCTCTGTGGGTCCCAGGAGTCGACCATGCCAGCATTGCTACACAGGTCTGCATCTTGGATTTGGTTCACCATCACCTGAAATATATCCGATAAAATATTCATCTGCAAATAATATAGTTTAATTGATATATCTTCGTTGGTACTCCCTCCGTCCCAAAATGTAGCTTCACCTATCTCCTCATCTCAACCAATCACAACCATCTTCCATTTAATTTCTTTACCTACTTTCTTTTCTCAACTAGCCGCAACCTTCCACCATTCAAATATACCTACCTACTTAATTCCCGTGAAAACTTACTAACCAATCGCTCAGTCACCAATGGGCAAATGCATGGCAGCATGGTTATACTAATTTTCAAAAGATCCATATGAAATGCTGATCTTTTTTTAAGATTTTTTGTTTTTTCAAAATAAATTTCCAACACATGCTCAGTATTATTCACCTTGTCTTTTTTTACCTGTAAATCAATAATCATTTTTACCTCTTAAATTTCTTTTATTTGGATCTCACATTATTGGATAATTGTTTAACTCTTCTTCTTTTTTCCTTTGCATTGTTCTAAAACAGTGAATGCAACTTAATAATCCGTTCTCCTATGTATCAGGTTGTAGTGGAGAAGAAGCTTATGCATGAAAGGAAATTGACAAGGCATGACATAGGTCATGAAGAATTTGTATCTGAAGTAAGCATTATTTTTTCTTGAACAAAAGTTTATGCCTGTTAACTCCCTATATTCTTTTGATTATAAATGAACAATTTATTACCGTTATCATATGAATATCAAAATGGATCCAATGTTCTATGCCGTTACGAAAATTGTGGCAAGCACATTGTCATGTATGATGCATTGAAAGGATTGTGTGCTTTATTTGATTAGCTTCACTCCCCATTTGTCTACTTTCTCTTGTTTATTCTGTTCTATCTATCATCTTCTGGACAGGCTCTCAAATGGAAAGATGAATATGGGGGTACCATATTGAATCAACTACATAGGCTTGGGGCCTCACTTGATTGGTCCCGAGAGGTATGTTTCCTACTTTCTGTAGTTAGGAGATAGTATGGGTATACTCGAGAGAATTGGAACTGCAGTCTTCGAACAGCAATTTCTGACGTAGAGGTTGTTGAGACTTTTTTTATTGTGTATGATGGGGATTGGTTGCACACAAGACTAAAATCGATCTGTTTGTTTGAAATTTCTGTTTTGTTAGGTTGATTACCTAGAGATTAGAGAAGAAACTATGTTAAAGGTTCCTGGTTATAATACAACTGTACAATTCGGTGTGTTGATCTCTTTTACATATCCATTTGAGGAAGGATTGGGCGAGATTATTGTTGCAACAACAAGAATCGAAACAATGCTTGGTGATACAGCAATTGCTGTTCACCCTGAGGATAATAGATACAAGCATCTGCATGGTAGGTATGCAATCCGTCCCTTCAATGGCCGAAAGCTCAAAATAATCTGCAATTCTGAGTTAGTGGATCCCACTTTTGGTACTGGGGCTGTCAAGGTAGGACCTGATGCTGAGTACTTGACTATCTCTATTTAATTTCATCTACCTGGATCTTCTGCATACAATCTAATTGTCGTTTGCTGGTCTTTTATGCAGATTACACCTGCCCATGATCCAAATGATTTTGAGGTTGGAAAGCGACACAACCTGCAGTTCATCAATATCTTCACAGATGATGGGAAAATAAACAACAATGGAGGTGCACAATTTGAAGGAACGCCAAGATTTACTACTTGAGTTGCTGTTATTGAGGCACTGAAGGCAAAGGTACTGCTAGATCTGCTTAAACATCCTTTCACTGCATCTTGTGATCCATAGTCTCTAAACATTGTTTTTTGATTATTGCTGGAGTGCTATGGATTTATGCATCATTGCAAAATTGTTTAAGAACGAAAAAACAAAATTGTGAAAATACCATTAACATTTTAGGGCGTTCTTATATATTTATATTTTCTAAAGTTTAGTCCAAAGAGTAAATTCATTAGTGTAAGCGATAAGGAGTCAGTGGAATACAGCATGAAGGATTCCTACCTTTGGCATTGTTCTATCCCCCCAATCCCTCCTCCCATTTTCTATTAATGGGTCTCTTACCATAGCATTACTTTTCTGAGAAATATGACGTCTTGGTTTCTGTAGACATAACTGGTTCTATTAAATCTCGAAGCCTGCATTTGGTTAATGCTTTTATGGTTGGGTATCCATAATAATGATGTGGAAGCTAGCATTCAATTATTGATGTAACCTGATACTTCACCAATTTATCTTCTGTCTGTGCCTTTGTCCCATTTGGTTTGATATTTACCTTGTTCAAGTTTTGTCGAAGCTTGATCCCTACCCTTTTTTTGTTCTGCAATATAAGGGCTTGTACAAGGAGACAAAAAAGAACGAAATGAGTCTGGGTGTTTGTTCAAGAACTAATGATGTGGTGGAGCCTATGATAAAACCCCAATGGTTTGTTAATTGCAATACCATGGCCAAAGCAGGTATTGATGCTGTAAGGTCCAAAAGAATTGATATTATTCCACCACAGTATTAGCAAGACTGGTATAGGTATGTCTGTCACCTTCTCCTTTGTCAGTTGAGAATTATGCCATCTATTGCAAATGGCACCATGTCAAAGTAATGAAAATTGAAGCGAAATGATCCATCCATTGTCATGTCGTTACAGATGGCTTGCAAATATACGTGATTGGTGTGTTTTGAGGCAGCTTTTGTGGGGACATCGTGTTGCCTGCTTGGTATGTTATACTAGAAGATGATCAAGAGAAATTTCTAGGTTCTGATAATGACCATTGGATTGTTGCTAGAAAAGAAAGTGAAGCAAACCTAGAGGCACAGAAAAATTATCCTGGGAAGAAATTCGAGTTACATCAAGATCCTGATGTGTTGGATACATGGTTTTCATCTGGTCTCTTCCCATTAACCGTACTTGGTTGGCCAGATGATACAGCTGACCTTAAAGCTTTCTACCCTGGTTCGGTGCTAGAAACTGGACATGATATTCTCTTCTTTTGGGTAGCACGGATGGTCACGATGGGGATGCAACTTGGTGGCGATGTGCCATTTCAGAAGGTAATGGCAATTGGCATGAATGTGCTTTCTGTGCCATTAAAACTGTATTATATCATTTTAGTGGTCCAATCTATCCATTTTTTTCAAAATTCTTCCATTTTTTAATCAAAATTCATCCATTTAGACCCATTAACCAATAGATACCATTATCGTTTATAGCTGGCTGCAACTATAATACAACAGTATAACTCTGATCAAAATTTAAACTGAAGAAATCTAGCTTCAATTTTGCTAGCTGTGGATGTTATAATGAAGGAGAAGTTCATGAGACTTCTTCGTTCGTAAGCGTCATTATTTTCTGTTCTACCATTTGTTTCAATAGGTCACACTAATTTCATCTGAATGGACTCTAGCTTGTTAATTTTGAACATGTATTACATTTTTATCAACATCCTACTTCGAGTGGGCACAATACATGGTTGACCGGGAACTATCCTAATAGATGAGCACACAAGTTTACCTTTTGTTTCTGACTTTAAACTCTACATTTTTCTATATTTTGAATTTCTTAGTAACCTAAGACATGTTTAGCTGCAATTAGAAGTATGATGCTCAGGTTTATTTGCTCTCTTGCTCAGGTTTGTTTGCACCCTATGATTCATGATGCTCATGGACGCAAAATGTCCAAGTCGCTTGGCAATGTCATTGATCCCCTTGATGTGATAAATGGCATTTCACTGTAAGGCCTCCTCAAACGTTTGGAAGAAGGCAATCTGGATCCAAATGAATTGAACTTTGCAAGAGTAGGGAAGATCAAAGATTTTCCTGATGGCATTACACTTCTCAGGTTGGAGTCGCACCAATTTGAGTTTCTGTCGTATATGCTTGCAATTCATCTTCTATTGGATATCTCTTGGCTCAGTCTGACAAGATAAACCTGGATGTCAAATGAGTTGTTGGATATCAACAATGGTGTAATAAATTGTGGAATGCCATTCGTTTTGCAATGGGCAAGCTTCGCAATCATTACACTCCCCCTGCAACTATTTCTGTAACTACAATGCCACCAATATGTAAATAGATATTATCAGTACTTAACAAGGTTATTGGCAAAACGACCACCTCAGTAGAAGCATACAAATTTTCTGACGCTACATCTGCTATATACTCGTGGTGGCAGTACCAACTATGTGATGTGTTTATAGAAGCTATAAAGCCTTACTTCTTCAATGACTCTCAAGAGTTCGAATCAGCAAGAGCGGCCTCTAGAGATGCCTTATGGGTTTGCTTAGACACTGTTTTGCGCTTGCTCCACCCCTTCATGCCTTATGTAACAGCCTTATGTAACAGAAGAGCTCTGGCAGCGTCTTCCTCAGCCTAAATTCTTGTCCGAAAGACTCCATTATGGTATCGGAGTACCCATCCCTTGTTAAGGTAGTACATTTATCTTAAGGAAGACATAATTTGTATTTGGGAATATAATTGAACCAATATATAAGACAGCACACATTTACCAATGGAAACATATCTTTCTTTATGACAGGAATGGGCAGATGATAAACTTGAAAATGAGATAGATATATCCTTAGATACTGTCAACAAACTAAGATCTCTGAAGCCACCAACTGATACAAACGAGAGGTGCGTGTATAATGATCTATCTTAATTTACGATATTCCTGTAATAAGCATGATGTCTTTTACTTCATTTTGTTCAATACCAAAAATGTGATATATTTTTTGCTTATTTTTCCATGAACAGACGTCCTGCTTTTGCACTTTGCCGAGGCCAAGAGATTGCTGCCACCGTTCAGTGTCATCAGTCTCTAGTTGGGTTTCTTTCTTCTATATCATCTCTAAAGGTTCTGCCTTTAACTTCTGTACGATTATGTGTGCATTTTTCTATTATTAAAATATCTGGACTGAAATTTATACTGAAACCTGGAATGGAGTGTTACGTAGTTTAGTACTTCATAAAACTTTTGTTTCTTGCGCCATAATAGTACTGTTCATACATTTGAAAAAATTCCCCGAAAGTCCTGCCTGAGTTGAAATATTTTAACAGAAGAATTGATCTGATGTTTGAAATTATCCAGATCCTGACAGAGAGTGATGAAACGCCACCTGAATGCACAACCGCTACAAAGATTTATCTGTATACCTTCAACCCCAAGGAGCTCTCAATGCATAAGTTGAGCTTGAAAGGCCAAGGAAAAAGAGAGAAGAAATTCCGAAGTAAGCATGCTTATGCTACTCGAAGTATCTTTAATAAAGTTGCCTATGTTTAATTAACTGTTAGCCTGTTACCCTGCTGTCCTGCGCCAGCAGTAATACTTTCTATTACTCGCAGGCTGCAACATGCCCTGTCACAGAAAATGGAAGCTTCGGGTTATAAAGAGAAGGCTCCACAGAATGTCCAGGAGGAGGACATGAGGAAACTCACCGGCTTTTTGGAACAACTAGAGATTATAAGTGAAGCTGAAAAGAAGCTAGATGCAAAAACTGGGAATAATTGAGCCAAAAATTCCTGTTGTGATTTTGAAGATGCCTTCTTTGCATTGAAGTTTCATCTAAAATTTTGCACTGTTACCATAGTCATATACCTGAATTAATGATCAAATAGCCAGATTTATGATTTTGCATTTGAAAACATTCTTGGTGGTGTTGATTTTTCTTGAACTGCAACGGCTGCACCGCTTGCGTTTACCATCTCCTTTGATTTATGCAAGTGAGCGTGCATGTAAGGAGCATGTGGATGAATTCAGAGTGCTCTTTTTAGTTCAGTACTTAGATAATCCATCCCTTTCAGATTATAAGACATTTTAACTTTTCTCTAAGTCAAACTTTTTAGATTTGATCAAATTTATAGAAAAAAATATAGCAACATTTCCAACACAAAACAAATATACTATAAAAATATATTCAGTTCTGGTCTTAATGAAACTAATTCGGTGTTGTAGATGTTGGTTTGTTTTTCTATAAACTTTATCAAAGTTGACCAGACTTGAAAAAGTTTGATTTATAGAAAAATCAAAATGTCTTATAATCTAAAATGGAGAGTACGAGTTTCTTGTAAATTGTTTCCTTCTTTTACTGCATTCTTGTAAAATGTTGCCCCACATTGCATTTGAAAATATTTTTGGTGGTGCTGATTTTTCTTACCTGCAAGGCTGCACCGCTTGCTTTTACCATCTCCAGGCTCCATTCGTTCACCTGTAGTCCTGTGTAGGCTACCTAAATACGAGTTTATTGTAGAATATTTCCTTCTTTTGTGGCAATCTTAACTGTAGCGTTTTTAACCTATGTGAATTTCATCCAAAGATGTTCTCTTCACATAGATGACAAATAGACATAGATGACAAATAGAACAGCCCAATGGTTTTGGGGTGGCATTTGTTTTTGAACCGGGGTTGAAGTTTGATGTAAATTTTGGGATCCCTAGAGTTTAGATTCAATCTCTCTGGAAAATTCAGAAATTCGTTGGGATTTTGGGGAAGAAATCTGACAAGAGGAGAAGAACTTGGACGCGACTACGGATTGGACGCTCGATCCGAAGAAAAAAATCGGACGGTTAAACTATTTCAGTTGACCGCATGTGAAACATTTATTTGTATAGCGTGAAACAAAAAATCAAGTTACTAAAGCATCATTTAGTGATGTTGTGTAGCATCAAAAATAAATAAGAAGAATGAAACAACGCAAAATTACGATTAAAACCCATGAAACATTGAGCGTTAACTCTTGAAACATTGAAAGATCCGCAAGAATCGAAAAAATGAAACACCATCAAAATTTTCAATGTAACATTTTGATCTAGCGCAAGAAACGTAAAGATATACTAGTTGAAACATCAAAAAATCATAAAAATATACCCATTTGTATCTGTCTTCTTCCTCCTCTCCGTCGGCTAGATCTCTAGCTTCTTCTTCCCAACCAACCACCCAATGGCAACAACTAGTCGACTTTCTCCCTCTTTCACTAGAGAATAGCGGCACGTCGGCGCAGGAGCTTTTGCGAGCAGCGCCGCCAGCCAGAACTCATATCGCGACAGCCGAGGTAAGCCCACCATGACAGCAAACGCCTTGGCCGCTGCAACTGGCTTGGCCTTCACTAGCCCATCTCCTGTGAGCTCCCATGCTGGCCACTAGCTACAACCCTTTCTCAACGATCTTCGCGCCAGCCACTAGCTGTAGCTCCTTCTCAACAACCTCCGCTGGAGATGGGCGAGCAAGCGGAAGTGGGTGGCCAGAGGCCGGAGCAGATCTCAGGGAGAGGGGAGAGAGAGAGAGGAGAGGGAAGGCGAAGCAGAGTTATGGTATAGGGACATGTAGTTATTTTTAAAAGCGCCCGATGAAACGAGCAGCGTGGGTGGACTAAACGCAAGCATTATCGGAAGAACTTGCAAGCAAGAAGCATAGTAGCGAGAATGACACGTGAGTGAGCTCACCACCAAGCTCCATCAAAGCCCAAAGCCCAAGAGGCCATGGCCTAAAACCCCAAAAAACCCTACTCCTCGGCTCCTCCTCCCCCATGGCCGCCGGCGACCCCCTGCGGCCTGGTTCTTACCTGGGCGACGTCTCCGCGCTCTCCTTCCTCCCCTCCTCCCCCCGCCCCCTCCTCCTCGCCGGTACAATCCCACCTCCTTTCTCTGTGCTTCCCCTGGCGTGTTTGCATCGATGGGTGGGTGATGGACTGATGGCACCCATGGTGTTGCTCGCCTTGCCGCTGCAGGCACCGGATCGGAGCTGCTCGTCTACGACGTGGACGCCGCCAGGCTTGTCGCCTCTTTCCAAGTGTTCGACGGCGTGCGCGTCCACGGCATCCAGCCCCGCGGCGCCCCCGGTTGCCCGGACGGCTCGTCTCCTGGAGATGTAACCGTGGTAGTGTTTGGTGAGAGGAGTCTGAAGATTTTCAGGCTTCGCCTCGACGTGGAGGATGGCGAAGCGTGCAGCGTGCGGTTGGAGTTGGAGCAGAGGCTCCCGGGATTTGATCACTGGGTGCTGGACGCCTGCTTCCTGGAGGTATGAAGCTTAGCTCTCTCTAAGGCTCTAAAACTACTTGCTTCTGCGCTGAAAACCACTATTTTGAACTTAACGATGGTAATTTTGATTTGGGAGCAGGCTGATGTGCTACTTGCGATCGGTTTGAGTGACAATTCAGTGGCATTATGGGATTTGAGTGAGCGTGTGTTGCATACCAGAGTTAAATCACCAGGTTTGATGAACAATTGAGCATCTCGGTGTTCCCTTTGGTCCTAACGATATGATATCTTCTGTGCTGAAAGCTGTGTTGACAATTGGTTCTGGTATTGCCTTTCCGGATGCAGAGAAGTGCCTTCTATATTCGATGAGAATGTGGGGGGAGACTGTTAAATCTCTTCTTGTGGCTTCTGGAACGATTTTAAATGAGGTAAGTTTTCCAGGCTCTGAGCTGTTTTTCTTTGAGCTCCACTCTACGACAAGTAGAGCTTGAGGAAAACAAAAAAAACCCTCTTGGTTTAGGGAGAGTTTTATTATATAGAAATTCGTTCTCAGTAGTAACTTCATTTCCCAGATTCTTATTTGGAGATTGGTACCCCAAGCTCTGGAAAAGTCCTTGTTATGCTCATATAAGGGGGACACTCTCGGTGTAGAGGACTACGAGAATGTGCATTTTAGTGATAAGCAATATATAGCAATTCATCTTGGAAGGCTAAAGGAACATGAAGGTTCAATATTTAGGATAGCTTGGTCCTCTGATGGATCAAAGTTCATGTCTGTTTCTGATGATCGTAGGTTGGTTAATTTCCTCACTTCCCTCTGCATCCTCTGCATTAGATTTTCTTTGCTCACGTATCTAGCTTCTGGAAAACTTTTTGTTTCAACACTTCTGTCTTCCTTATTACTTGTATCATCTACTTAGCTTCGTTGTTTTGGCAGTGCTCGCATCTGGATGTTGAGTTCTCAGTCACAGAACTTTGTCAATAAGGCAGCTGGACAAGATGATATTCAGATTATACCGAAACTAACACTTTTTGGGCATGGTGCTAGAATATGGGATTGCTACATATCGAATTCTGTAAGTTGGCCAGACTGTTTATTTTCCAACTTAAAATATAGTTTAACTTTTCTAGCTGAGCACCTTTTGCTGTCCTAAATATATCTTAATGTTTCCAACTGAACCGCCTTTTAGATAATTATTACAGTCGGTGAGGATTGTTCTTGTTGCATCTGGGCTATGGATGGAAAACTAATCAAGAAGTTCAGGGAACACATGTAAGTTGGTCAGATCACTTAGATTGTAAGCTGGAGTTCAACAATTTGGACTGGAAGAAATGTTTCCCTTAGGATAACTTAAATTTGTGGTGTTGTTTCTATGTTGCAGTGGCCGAGGAATATGGCGGTGTTTATATGATCCAAGCACACTACTCCTTGTCACCGCTGGGTTTGATTCAGCTATCAAAGTGCACCATCTGTATAACTCATCTTTTCATGACAAAGTGGAACACAAGGTTGTCTCAGACGATGTCAATAATGATTCTGAGGTCTTTTCAATATCATCCCCTACAATATCAGGACAGTACGGTCCCATGGACAGGTATGGTGTTTCTGTGATCTGTCATAATATACATGTTATCTCTATCTTTTGTAGTTTTGTAGCGTGCTAGTGAAAGTAATTATTTGTTTGGTTCATCACAGCAAAAGTGAGTATGTACGATACCTACATTTTGTAAAAGAAACTGATCTGTATGTTGCCACAAACAATGGATATCTGCATCATGCTGAGCTCTCTAATTCCAAAGATGTAAGATGGACCAAGGTTATTCAAGTTGCTGAGATGGCACCAATTATTTGCATGGATGTTATGGTAATGCACTCAGACATTTCACTGAATAGGGATGATATCATTGCCCTTGGAGATGGACGTGGAAATGTTACTGTTGTCCATTTAACTGCCAGTGATCTTGGACCTAAAGTAAATTCATCTTTTACCTGGCCAGCAGAAAAAGATAGGCAACTACTAGGAGTATACTGGTGCAAGTCACTTGAATGTAGGTCTGTGAAATGGTTGATCTTTTTTTTTTTCCTACTTAAACACTTCAGTCAGCAGGCATTCATTGTTCTCACCAATTTCCCTTCTTCTCTTTGCAGACACATTTTCACAGCTGATCCTAGAGGTGTGCTTAAGTTGTGGGACATAAGGAATGCCCTTTTGTCAAATACCCTTGATATCACTATATCTCAGAAGGTTCCTCTTATCACTGTGTTCGAATCTTCCTTTGGGGCGAGGATCATGTGCATAGATGCATCTCCTCAGGATGAGGTAACTATTTTAAAACTTTCCACATTTCCGATTGAAGGCAAAATCAAACATGCTGAATTGCTGACTAACGTAACATTTTGTGTGGGCAGCATATGCTAATATTATGGTTGTAGGAGTGTTGGCTGTATAGGGTTATATAGCTAGAATGCTAGTGCCTGATTCAAACCAAGCAGAAAGAAGAGCCAAATAAGGAAAAACATTGTAATTGGTAGCCTGTTTGGTAGAAGATAATGCTATGATCCTGCTAGAAAGAATGAAATAAATTATCTGATTTGAACATAGTTTTCAAGGAAAAGAACATATGCGACTGTGACATGTAACATTTCTCTTATTCCATGCAGATCCTTATAGCTGGTGATAAGAAGGGTAACATCACTGCCTTTCCTTTCCCTAAAGCACTGGTAGAACATGAGGGCAGTGGGACACAACAGAATATGCCTTCATGTGATCATTTTAAAGGGGCTCATGGAATTTCTAGTGTCACAAGTGTTCATATAATTACCTCGACTTCTGATCATCTTGAAATTCACACTGTATGTTTAAAAGTGATTTTGTTATTCCTTTCATTGAGTTCATGGACTTAAGCCTGGGATTCACTTCTGATCCTTGAACATTTTATAGACAGGCGGAGACGGTTGCATTTGCTTTTTCAAGTATGACATAAATGTGCAAAAGATTGAATTTTTTGGAATGAGACAAGTAAAGGAGTTGGGCACCATTCAATCCATCTTTCCTCATCATGCCTCAGAAAACCAATTGCTTAGCACCTATGCAATAGGTTTCACTTCTGCAGATTTTATCATTTGGGATCTTGAAAATGAAACAAAGGTACATACTGCCTGAATTGGGCCATTGGAACATGGAACGTGATAGTTCACTTAATCTCTTACTCTGAATTTTCGTCTTCTGTAGATGCTTCAATTATCATGTGGAGGGTGGCGGCGTCCTTATTCATATTATCTTGGCATGGTCCCTGAGTATCAGAATTGTTTTGCCTTTGTTAAGGTTTGTGTTTCCCTTGCTTGTGGTTCCTTCTCTTTTTGTTGTTTTGCATTTACAAGTTTAGATTGCTTTTATATGGCTCTTAGCATGTTGACTACTCTATACTCCTTACCGTGTGTGTGGATTATTAAATTATAAAAGCGATTCACCTGTATTTTTGCTCATATAGTTAAATGGGTCCTGTTGGTTCTCTGGCAGGATCATAGCATTCACATTTGTATTACAAAAGTGATTCACCTGTATTTTTGCTCATATAGTTAAATTGGTCCTGTTGGTTCTCTAGCAGGATCATAGCATTCACATTCGTAGGCACTGGGCACCAGCTCAAGACAAGAAATTCCTTCCTCAAGTTCTCCATATGCAGTTTCATGGAAGAGAAGTGCATTCTTTGTGCTTCGTAGATCCAGCAGGCTATTTAAATCTTGAGAAGAGCTCAGATCTGTATATTGCAACAGGATGTGAAGATGGAACCGTGCGACTTACAGGGTAATGACTTGCGTCTTTGATACACAAGCATCAAGCATGGTTTGATATAACTTTCTGGTTCTCTATCTACTACCTCCCTCCCAAAAAGAGTTCACTTTTCTACACAAATCTGGACAGGCACGTGTCCAGATTCGTGTATAAAAGTGAACTTTTTTTGGGACGGAGGTAGTATGCAGTGTTGAAAAAGTATAGCTGTTCATTTCAGTGTTAAACAGTACCATTTTTTTGCAAGGATGTAAATGATACCTTTTGGTCTTGATGTTTGTTACAGGAACTCAATTAATAGTGCTGGAAAATGGTGTTCCTCCAAGCTGCTGGGGGAGCATGTTGGTGGGTCAGCTGTGAGAGCGACATGCTTCGTGCAGAAGGCCTACACATTTTTAGATAAATCATGTAACATCATCCCTAATGGAAACTCTGATGACATTTTAGTCAAAAACAAGGACAATATTTTGTTGTTAATATCCGTTGGATCAAAGCAAGTCCTGACTACTTGGGTTTTACAACCTAAAGTTACAGAAAATAGACATGTCTGTTCTAGTGGTGATTCAGCCATGACATTTCAATGGCTTTCTACCCACATGCCTCCAAAGCTTACCAATAGGTCGAAAACTGGCCATGTAAAACAAAATAATGAGGAAGGGGATTCCTCCATGGTGCAGCCCAACCAGGTTATTATGGATCAGCTGGAAAATGACTGGCGTTATCTTTCAGTTACAGCATTTCTTTTGGAACATCCTTCCACCAAGTAAGATCTGATATTTGTATACTAGTGCACTGCTGACAACATAGGGTCTAGTGTATCCTTTTATATCATTCTCACGAAAGGATAAGGGTAATCTTAACCACTTCCTTTTTTATCAGTTTGACAGTGTGTTTTGTTGTTGTTGCTTGCTCTGATGCTACAGTTGTGCTCCGTGCTCTTCTTTTGCCTTCTAGGCTATGGTATGCACTATAAATTTGTAAACTGAAGTTTCTATTTTGTAATATTATTGTCTGTATAACCAGCTGCTCCTTTTGTGTACAGGTTTGATGTTGCCTTGTTGACTCAACAGGGATCACCAGTTCTGGTGCTCAAGCATATTATTACTGCAGCTAGCGTCAACTGCAAAGGCCAGTTCTGTTTTTCTTTTGCTTTCCCTTTTTTGTGTGTGGTTTTGTGTGGGTGGGGGTTTTGGGGAAGGAGCTGCAGCTAGCGTCAACTGCAAAGGCCAGTTCTGTTTTTCTTTTGCTTTCCCTTTATTTGCATGTGGTTTTGTGTGGGTGGGGATTGGGGAAGGAGGTGTCTGATAATGATATTCAGTATAATGAAGTTCTAACTCCGGTTTTCAGACAATGCATACAGTGGAGATACATACATTGTTGTAAGCGGATCTACAGATGGTAGCATTACTTTCTGGGACCTTACAGATACTATTCATGGATTTATGCAACTAGTATCAGAGACTCAACCACACATGGTCATTGATTGCCAAAAGCGGCCCAGAACAGGAAGAGGAAGTCAAGGCGGTCGTCGCAGGTGGAGAACACTGCCAGGTTGTTCTTTGAAAAAGATAAATGAAGAGGCATCACTCCCTGATGGGATCAATCTGAATACTCCAAATGCCGCTGAAAATACACCTGAAACTTTCAGTGTGGAAGAAAGTGGTGCCACAAACGACCAGAACTATGTATTTGAAAGTGGTGCCACAGACAATCAGAACTATGTATTCTCAAGCTCCCAATCATGTAATATACTTGAAGTGACACCAATGCACATATTCTCTGGTGTTCACCAGTCAGGCGTTAACTGCCTCCATGTCTCAGAGATGAGGGATTGCTCATACTCGAGACCTGGTATGTCTTACTGTGTCATAAGTGGTGGGGATGATCAGGCTGTTCATTGTTTCTGTTTTACATTAGGATCTCTGCAGGATTGTGCGATAAATACAAGTCTAGACTCATCTAACAATGGCACAGTTAAAATTATTTGTCAACATAGGGTTCCTTCTGCCCACAGTTCAGCAGTTAAAGGTCTGTCACCGTTAGTACAAATTTAGTTACTTATTTTTTCACCTGCTGTTTTGATGAAGTAACTCATGCATTTCCATGCTTTTCATAGGCATCTGGACTGATGGTATATGGACTTTCTCAACTGGCCTTGATCAAAGAATAAGATGTTGGAAGATGGAGTCATCTGGCAAATTCACTGAGTATTCCCATTGTTATTATCAGCGTGCCTGAGCCAGAAACTCTGGGTGTTTTTCATGACCGGTGAGACTTTTCTGCATGCATATTATTTCCTTGTAATTAATTCTATCTTTTGAACTCTCTCACGATTGTTGCATTTTCAGTAGAGAGAGGAAATACTGGGTTGCTGTTGCTGGAAGGGGAATGCAAATGGTTGAATTCTTCTCACCTGAAGATGACAAGGAAGATGTATCAAAATGACCTCTTTCAATGTGAAATGATAGTTTTTTTGGGGGTGAAATGGGTTGCACTCCAGGATCCAGAGTAATGGAATGTTATGTGGACTTCCGCAACTTCGGCAAAACTTTGAAATATGTCAGGCAGAATACAGCTTGCATAGTACTGTCTGGAACTAGCTCCGGCCTGTAGGTTGGTGCGGTTCGTGCTTGAACAGCCTTGGCATTCTCATTGCGCAGATGAGGCACAGTGGATTGTGCGAAGTTTTTCTGTTCTGATATCACTCAATGACAATGGCAAGGAAAAAAAATTTTGGTGCCTCTCACTAAACGAGGGATGGATGGGGTGGGAGAATAGTTGAGGGTAGGATGAGAAGAAATTTAATTGAGGAATTATTGAATTTTTACTGTTACTAATTTAATTTTTTTTTAATTTACAAAACTAATTTTTGATTTGGATCATTTGCAAAACTACCCTCTTGCCGCCCTAGGCCACGGCGGGATTTAAAAACCGCTGTGGCCCAGGGCGGCGAATGGCATCCCCGTCACCCGGGGCTAACGGTGCCGGCCGCCGTTAGCCCCGGGGAGGCCACGTGGATTCGCCGTCCCTCAGGGCGGCAAATCCACTGGACCGTCCGCCCAGCAATCGGACGGTCCGAATCCTCGGATTGGACCGTCCGCACAGGGATCGGACCGTCCGATTAGATATCGGACCGTCCGATCGAACCGTTCCCTCCCGATCGGACCATTGCCCAGCCCAGGCCTCGGCCCCCTGGAGTCATTTGCAAATTACCAAATTTGAAAATTTTGTTGCTAATTTTTAACCCCAAAATTTTTGAAAATTTATTTGTCAAAATTAAATTCTTAAATTCTATTTATTGTGCCATTGTATTTATTGAGTCGATGTTTAAAAAAAACCAAATATCATATATTGTTCACGTCGTGAAAAGAACTTGTCAAACTGAGGGTATTCCCGGATCGTCGCTCGCATTCCACTCCTCGTATGTCTGGATTGGCACTCGCAATCCACTCTTCCCCGTCTTTCGCCTACACGCTTAACAAAATTTAGTTTTAATCGTGGTTTAGGGTATGTTTTTGAAAGTTTTTTTTTATAATCCGACGATGGTGGGCGTTGGTTTGTAAAATCGTGCTGATCATTTTTTCAAGTTTATTTTTGGTAAAACTTAATTAATGACATGGTAATAGGCCGGTCCGTTTTAATGACATGATAATAGGTAGATGCGAGCCATTCGCATTGCAGCATGATGAATGCGACACCCATAGTACGAAATACAACAAGCGAGACTACATTGTTAGCAGTACAATATATCTGAAGGATGGGATCGAGTCTACAGGAGGTGAATATGGACATGACAAATTTAAACAAGTAATGCGAGATCTATAAATAAATAAATACAACAATAGCCCCTAGGTCATACGCCTCCTCGTCCTCCTAGGCTGCGCTCGCACGTGCCCGCGCGAGTACGTCAGGCGGTCCGCCGGTACCCCACGGGCGGCTCGGACCGCCTGAGCAGCAGGGGAAGCACCGGCGTCGTGCGGCTGTGTGTGCGGTGCACCTCCGAGCTGTGACGACCCGATCACGTCCTGCTCCGGAAGGAGGTCGTCCTCGGTAGAGATCCAAGCAGAGGTGCTCGGGGCAGATCCCCGCCCAGTGTCCCCCAGGTGGAGGTGAGATCCGCTGCGTGGGTCTGGTAAAGAAAATCTCGCGTTAGCCGCATAAAAAGTGCAGTTAGTTATGTAGAATAGGTTCAATTCTGACGTACCTGACAATCCTCGCCCGATCGTGGAGGCTGCCGACCTCGATCCTCCGGCGGTACCAGAAGGACCTGCTCCCCACGACGTACTGGCCCCTGCAGAACCCGCCGCTCCTACCGATGTCCCTTTACCATGGGGACCTCGCATATGTATCTGCATCGGTGGGACTGCATCGGGACGGCGACAACTCAAAGCACGGACGACCGAGCGCATCGTGTTGCACATCCGGTCGAACGTGATCGTCTGCTCCTGTTGCGTGAGAGGGATGCCAGCCTGTAGGCGCTGCCGCAGTAGGTCCAGCTCCATGTGGACCTGCCTATCATCGTCCGCCTGTTCAGCAGGACATGCGTGGTTAGTTGCGCGTGGCACCTACCATTGAAAATAGTATGAAAACCATTGACTCACCGCGCGGAAGTAGTCCTGGTCGCGGTGCGTCGGGTATGCGTCTCGCACCCCCGCGACGTGCGCCTGTGGAGCCTCGGGAGTGTACGTCACCCGTAGTCTGGTATGGGCCTGGTACCAGGAAAGGTACTGCTCGTACCTGGCGGCTGTGTAGGGGTGCAGCTCCGTGATGACGTCCTCCGTGGCTATGAGCCAGTCGTTGATGTAGTCGACGACGGTGGGTCTCCACAGCCTACCGGCGGCCTGGCCGCGCCGATTTAACCTGCAGAGCACAACCGGTGACACAATGCATAACAATACGGAATATTCATTTCCACATATACCTATGAACGTGTTGCGGTACGCCCCTACGTTGTTGATGGCCAAAGGTCTGTCGCATACCAAACTGCCGCATCACACTCTGCGGGCAGTGCGGCTCGACAGAAATGTCGAACAGCATCGGCGTCATCGTCAGTCAGTACGCCTGGTTCCTGGTGCAGAGGGACGACAGCCCGTGCGGCGCACGCGCGTCCCTCGCCTCGGCGCTGTACGGCTCCCAGACAACGTCGTCGTCCGTGATCCTATCGAACTCCATGACGAAGTCTGGGTACGACTTCTGCACCTGCACGTGAGCGTACCGACGCTACAAACAGGAAAAGAGTTCTCGTTAGTCCAAGTAACATAAAAAACCGAGACGGTTCTAACACCGAACATACCTCACGACGACACCACACCGTCCCCATCGTCGGATAGTCCTCCGGTGGGACACCCACATACAGGCTCGCCTCGTACGGACTGTGGTCCACAACGGGGCGGCCGATCGCGAACCGCTCTGCCGCCAGAGCTGTAGGAGGAGTGGACAACCCGTGAAGACCGCTTCTGGCGGTCTTCCCTGCAGCCGTCGCACAGACCCTGTACGTGGCGAAGGACTGCCGATCCCCAACTGTATTGGGAACAGCACCGTCCTCGGCGTCGCTATCTCCCTCGCGTAAGGGATCAAGCCCTTGTCGACTGCGTGGCCGTGCGAGTTGGTGAACATCACCCACCCAAACACCCACAACAGGAAGGCTTCCGGGTTCTTCTGCAGTGAGTGCGCGTCGGCCTCCGGTGCTAGCTGATCAGACTGCGGTAACATATAACGAAGTTGACACTGTAATTCTAGTACGGACTGAAGGACGAACATAAAACAACAAGAAAGCATTGCTTACCGTGTAGCTCAATACCGAAGCCTGAGGGGGGCCCGCATGCGTGTACGGGGAGATGTGCCGACGAGGGGAAGCCCGGAGCACGGTGAACCGGGGCGAACCGCTGTAGGATCTCCTCTCGCCACGCCTGGAGCCCGTCAACTGGCCCACCGCATCGCCTGCTAGAGGCAGCCCAAGGAGGAAGCTGACGTCCTGCAGCGTGGGGCCATCTCACCGCATGGGAGGTGGTGTGCGTCTCCGGTCTCCACCGGTCCACAAGAGCTGTGAGCCGGCGACCGGTCGATACCCCCACTTCTTCGTCGGTCATTCGGCTCCACCGCGGCTGCTACCAGCCTACACAGCGGCAGAAGGCCTGCCTCCCGCAACCTGACAATCAAAACAAAGCAATTAGTAAGTTGACATATACAGATTCACAGTACAACGTTCGTACGTACCTAGTCGTGAACCTGTCGTCCACGGAAGTAGTCGCCTGGAAGGTCGAAAGAATGTAAGGTACCGAGCTCGAGGTTCTGCACCGCCGAGAGAAACGACCGATGGGAACTGATCGGTGGCGTGATCTAGCAGCTCAGGCGTCTGGTAGTCCATACTTGCAAGGAAAAGAAGCGGAACGGATTAGCTCAATTAAAACATAGTGCATTACAGTCAGAAATTAACAGAAAATTAACACATTACAGGGAGATTACATCATCAACCAGTGGCTATACTAGACAACATAACCCGAAGGTACACGAGGACGCCTGCGACGACGCTGCCTATCAGTGGTGCCTTCCCCAGTTGGCCGCCTTCCGTCGGCGCCTGATTCCTTCCATAGGAACTTCCGCTGCACTTGGGGCCTCGGCGTCTTTCGTGCACTTGTAGGTATGTCCCTCCTCTCCACACCTACTGCAACGTTGAGTGCTAACGCCGGCCTCGATTCGTCCATATCATTGCGTATCCTCCGTGTCCGACGTCGGCCTGCCTTGTTCCTTGCCTTCGTCGGGTCAGGGATGTAATAAACTGGACTTGTGTCTTCAGTGAAAGTGCCGACGATGCCGAAACCAAAGATCTCGGTACTCCATGTATGCATGATTGCTTCCTTTTGAAGTACGGAGACACATATTGGCGTTCATCAATGCCGCACTCCCCGCAAGCGGCAATGACATGAGAACAGGGCTTGTGGTACAAGCTTGGTTTCCGGCAGGAGCACGTGCATGTCCCATCTTCCTTTAGGACACACTCTTGTATAGGCTTCCTTGCGAATATGCCACGCCTGGACCTGTCGGCACACAATATCTCAAATCTACGCTCTCGTGTGCCCTGCACTCGGACTCGGTGCTCTCTTGCCTTCTTGCATTTCTCCTCAAGGTACTCTGTCATTTTGGTGCCGAACCAAAGGTTTCCATCGGCCATAGATGGGCCATTCTGTCTGCACCTGTCGTGGAAGTACGTCTGTGTTTTATGTAGGATGAACTCCACGATGGCAACAAGGAGGAGTTGCCGAACACCACGCATGACCCAGTTGTACACCTCTGCAAGGTTCGTGGTCATTATGCCGTACCTTGCTCCACCTTCATCGTACAGCAATGCACATTTCTCCTTCGGCTCGTGCTCGATCCACTGCGAAAATTTGCTAACCGAGGAACCGGACCTCCTTCTGAATGTACCGTCATCGGTGGGAAGTGCATCTAGAGCTTCAGGGCCGTCAACACCTCTAGCTGGGGGTCTTGCAGAACTCTCGCGTCTATATTTGGCTGTCAGCTCATCAAGTCTCCTCCACAGCTCATTGAACTTCTTCTGTTGATTCTGGGCGCACAAACGTTTGAACATGGCCATCAGCTCCTTGTTTCTGAACTGCTTATAAAAGTTTGTGCCCATGTGACGCATGCACCATCTGCTCTTCACATCTTTCCACACCGGAGGGTATCCCTTGTCTGCGCAGCCGTTTCGCAGCTCCTGAATTGCACGCAGCATCCCTGGATGACGGTCATGTATGAGACATACATCTGGCCTCATCCCCACCACCTTTTCCTTAACCAGCTTCAGAAACCAGTACCAACTCTCTATGTTCTCGCCCTCGACGAAGGCAAAGGCCACTGGCAACACTTGGTTGTTCCCGTCTACTCCGATTGCCGTCAACATTTGCCCTCTGTATTTTCCAGTTAGGAACGTGTCGTCGATGCAGAGAATGGGCCTGCAATGAAGAAATGCAAACATGCATGCCTGCAGAGAGAGGAAGGCCCGCTGAAGGACGCTCTGCCCAGGACTTGCTAACGATGGGAAACTTTTGATTTCGGAGTAGCTGCCAGGATTCCCCGCACAGATGGTTTGCAGTAGACGAGGCAAATTATTGTACGAAGCTTCAAAACTACCGAATCTCATTTCAATTATCTTCTGTTTAGCCCTCCATGCCTTGGCATATGTAATGGCGTACTTGTACTTCTCCTTGATGCGCCTGATAATTGACTTGGGCTCGAACCGGAAGTTCTCCACAACAGCATAATACAGCTCTAAAGCGATGAATGCAGATGATATGTTCTTGTGGTACTTCTGAACACCCGGAAGATGGCAGTTGTGCTCCGTCACGATTGACACGGACCAACAATCGTCATATTTCTTCCTGGATGCGTACATCCTCCATGGACATCCATCGCTTGAACTTGCACATTTCACTTCGTACACCGATCTTGTGGACTTTGATACCCAGAACTCCCTCCCAAGTGACACGGCCCACATCTTCACAGCCTCTGTCAACTGTGCTTTTTCGGCGTATCTAGCGCCTTGCACCACTTCATTCTGCCGATACTCCCATGCCACGGTGTGCCCCTCTGAGACAACGAGACCGGAGAAGTCCTCGTTGTCCCATTCTGCCGGGTGTACATTGTCCTCCGAAGAATCATCATCCTCCATATGCTCAGGTTCTGAGTCTTCAATTTCCATCTCCTGTACTAGACCTGGGTGTCTCTCCCCTTCATCTGCAAACCCCCCCGGTCCCATGTCTTCTTGGCCTCCTTCCTCTCCGGCACCCTCGTCTTTTGCCTCATTTTGCTCCCCTGTTTCATTGGGCCCTTCCGCTGTACTCGGACCAGCCTGATCAATGCTGACCACATCATGCACTACCACTAGGATGCTCGGTGCCCATCCTCGCTGCAGTGCACTCTCCACAAAAAATACCCAGCTGGCCATTGAATCTATTGGCATCAATTCCCACCAAAAACCTTCCACAACCCAGCTAACCAGTGCGTACACCGTAATTGCATTTACTTGAGGATCTACTCCGAATCCCCTCATTAACCAATTGTAAACTCCAGGAAAACTTCTCTCAGCTGGAGCTATAATTCCCTTTTGTGCTACGTTGAACTCCGATAAATCTACCCCATATTGTCCTTGTCTGATATTTCCTTCACCGTGATATATCGCGAATACAACTCTATTTGCCATTTCTGTTCACAAAAAAGATTTTATTAATCTGTACTAATCAATATTCGTTCCATAAAAAGGCTATACGTATGAGTCAAACCATTACCGTTTCTATATTTTACAAACTGACCCAGCGGCACTAATAAAGTTATACGCTAGGTTTATCTAACGTGTCAAAATGACGTATACCAACGATGGCCATGGCGGAGCATATTTATTTTTAAAATATCTACAATTTACTACTTCTCCGCTATGTTCTTCTAGTACGGCCAAATAAATTTAACACTAACGATGGTTATGCCAAACCGCTAATATTTTTATACTATATCGGATATTACACTACAAGTCTACTACTAATTAACATTTGTCTAAAAAATTGACTACATAACAGAGGGAGATCAAAAAAATACCTAGATTCGGCTAAAAAATCTGTGAGGGCTTCGCCGCTGTACTTCTCCTCCTTTCCCTCAGCTCTATTGGACGAACGCTGGAGGCGGAAGGAAGAAATGACGCGCGGCGACTGCAGGAAGGGATTTTATAGGGGAGGGCAAAAAACCGCCCTCCCCCAGGGCGGCGAATGGCTATAACCCGCCCTGGGGGACGGCGGCGAGGCGGCGAATCCACGTGGCCTCCCCGGGGCTAACGGCGGCCGGCGCCGTTAGCCCCGGGTGACGGGGATGCCATTCACCGCCCTGGGCCACGGCGGTTTTTAAATCCCGCCGTGGCCCAGGGCGGCAAGAGGGTAGTTTTGCAAATGATCCAAATCGAAAATTAGTTTTGTAAATAAAAAAAAATTAAATTAGTAACAGTAAAAATTCTGCTGGGATAATTAGCACTCTGAAATATTTATATTTATAGATAAATTTAAAAAGCTTGAAATGCTTATATTTGTGGCAAGAGTGAGTAGTCGAATCCCCTGGCTGGACGAGTAGGGCCGCTCATGACAACTAGGAAGTATGCACCTTCAGCCTAATGTGACATGTTTGTTGCTAGGAGTGATTCTGCAATCTTCAGCCTACCATGGGCCCATGGTGTTAAGAGCCGAGGAAAAGTGATCAAAATTAAAAACTCTTTTTTTTACTGATACTGATGTGGTGGCAGATGCTGGTGCACTTTGGCATCCTTGTCCATTTATTTTGTCGAGAAAATTCCTTTCCCTAAATTTTTACTGAATCTCTTCCGTATCCCTAAATTTTATTTCATCCCTTTATATTTCTTAGTTTTTATTTTGATTTTCTCTATGTTCATTCTGTTAATTGACTGTTAATTTTTTAAAATAACTATATTGCCTCTCTTAAACTTATGTGCTAGTATACTAAGAAAAGCATAATTCTCAATGTGAAAAAGATTCATTTGTAAAAATAAAGGAGATAGAATTATTTGACCACAAATTCGAAAGCCAAAATTTAATTTTTTTTAATAAATTTTGAATCAAATTTGATGAAATTCATATAACATTTCCACCAAAATTTAAACTCAAATAATACATAATTTTGGCTTTCAATTTTTAGTTGAAACTATTATGGATTTAATCATTTCTAAAAAAATGTTTCAAGTTTTAACTTTTGATTTTGAAATTTTGTGTCAAACAATTCTTTCCCGTTTTATTTTATTATAGATTAATTTTTTTCACTTTAAAATTTATGTTTTCCACAGAAGTGTGAGAGGGGCAATATAATCATATTAGATAGTTTAGCGGTCAACTAAAGATGGGTATAAAATGGATAAATATTAAAACTCTGCACCAAAATTAGGGACATGCCGAGGATGAGCAAAATTTAAGGACAAAGAACGGATTAATGAAAAACTCGAGAGCATCTAACGAATTTTCGTCAGTCAGGCTTTCGGACTTCAGAAGTTCAGAGGCTTCATTTAAACTATTGGGTCCCCCTAGAATTATTTGCTGACTCAACCGTTACTATCTTTTTTGACCGGTCAATGCTCCAATTTTGATTGCTGATAAAACTTAAAAAGGAGCCCTTTTGCAATGGAATTTGTTTGCTTAATTCTATGATTTTTTTAATTGTAAATTTTTGAAGATTGGTTTTATGTTAACTGTCGGTACTTCTTTTATGTTTCAAGTGAAGCGCTATATTTAGTCGACAAATAATTTGAGAGTATTTTTTTAAAAAAAATATATTTTATAGTTAAAACTGTAAGAAAGCTGTAAGTATTATAACATGTGGCATATAGTCACTATTATAGTTTGTCAATGTGTTGTAGTCAGCTAAAGAAGGTCCGAGGGACCCGATGTCCGGCGGAGAGGGTTTAAGGCTAGCACGGCTTTAGCATAGAACAAATCTCTCAAAGGATAATAGTCTTACTCCTACTTTATTTCTTGATTGGGATATGGGGAATACACTACACGAGAAAGGAGAAAGCACGCAATGGCTAAGTGTGATGCCTCCCCGACTAGGTGGAAGGCCACCATGTGCATACGGCACTCGATCCCAGGATCAGTAGTCGGGTACGCACAACAATGATACAACTCAGAGTTACAATAAATACATATCAGAGTACATATATATATATACAAGGAGATCCATCCAGGACAGACCCGGGATGGGCAAAAATAATCAACAGGTAAACTAGCGAAAACAGCAAAAACAGGGCGGAATCTGGACAAAAACTACTCCACAGGCTCGGTTGGGAACTAGGCTCGAAACCTTCAGAAGTCTTCGTAGTCGGCCTGGTCTTGGAGGAACTCGGCAGCAGTCGGATCTTCGTCTTCCTCTCCAAAACCTACTATACATATATATGAACAAGGTGAGTACTTTCGTACTCAGCAAGCTAGGAAAAGATGCCATGTCGGTCAGACAAAGAGGCTAAGGGTTTTATTTGCGAGAAACTGCCTTTAGAAACTCTTTTCTTTGCAAATACTAGTGAGTTTAAATTTTAGTTGTCGGAAAGAGGCTCGCGCCTCGATCCATTCCGCAAGTTGCTTTTCAACAACTCGCCACTTAATGAAATCAAGCATATATATATATATATATATATCATCTTTTACTTCGCATTTGCTGGTCCTGTATCTCCCGAGTAGCTACAACCACTCGTTGACCCTGAGACTCGGCTACAACCAAATCTCAGCTGTGGCACTTGATGCCCGCTACGCTGGCTACAACCAGCTAGCTAAACCGCCACCCTGGCTATAACCCGGGGGCTCAACATTGCTGCCCTGGCTACAACCCGGGAGCATGTTCATGGCACTTAATGCCCGCTACGCTGGCTACAACCAGCTAGCTAAAGTGGCTTCCCTGGCTACAACCCGGGAGCACAACTTGATCAACCCGTCTTCTGGCTACAACCCGAAGACAACTGCACATCTGCCGCCCTGGCTACAACCCGGGGGCTTAAGTTTGCTGCCCTGGCTACAACCCGGGAGCATGATCTTCATCCTGTTTACTTTTCACACATTTGATTATGGTGCTTAACACCCCGGATCACACAGATCCGTTTCTGGCCACACAGGCCTTCCGTTTGCTTACTCGGCAAACTCTGGTCACGATTCCCTTTCCATCAAACGCTTTCACAAACCACGGGCAAACAAATCTACGCTATGGAAATCACCTTACATCGTCCTTAACCGTGGGCACGGCTGTTCGAACAGTTCTACTAAACTCTGCAGAGAGTGTGCGCTTTACCCATCCGACACGAAAATTACACCGAGTACTGGCCTGTACCCAGAAATTCGTGACAAGGCCATTTCCAAAGCCAGTCTAGGGTTATCCAATGCCAGCCGAAAGATCCACACAGGATTCAGTGGTTGGCACTGAACTTTCCTAAACCTACTATTTACTCGGCCAGGGGCATCCCATAATACCCGCATGGTCGCACTGTAAGATGCTCGGATGGAATCCCCAAAGGAAACGGTCCTTAATGATAATACATAGCCAAGCCACGCAGGCACTGTCTCTGTACATCAAGATTTTCACAACTTTATTTGTTTCGCAAACACGCCGATACATAGAATATCGGGTTTTCCAATCAGTTTAGTAAAACCCAAAGTTTTCCCAAACGACAAACAACGTTGCAGAGCTAAGCCATTCTACTCGGCATCGTATCCTCAGATAGGATGCTAGCGTGCCATTTGTGGGGCTCTCAAGGGAGAAATATATCAACATCCTACCAAATATGTGCGGCTACTGGGTAGGTCCATCGGTTTCGCTTGTAAACCGATGCCAACAGTTTAAAAAGGTGTAAACTAAGCATGCATATATTTTCCAAACAACATAGTTTTGCATATATGGGAAACAATATGATCAAAGAGGCTTGCCTTGTTCCAAGGAGGGGTCTTCTTCGGCGAAAGCGGCTTCGGGATCGTCCACCGGTTCAGGCTCTGAACAAGCAGAAAAAGAAACACTGATAAACAGGAGGGCTAAAACACCAAGAAAAGGATCAAGAAGTAGTTGACTGCAAAGAAAGTGGCAGTCGGCTGAACCAGGCTTGCGAACCAGGCGACAGAGCTCCAAAGCTTGAGAGAAGAACAAGAACTCAGCAAAGCTAGAGCTGGCCGGTTTGCAAAACAAAGGAAGAAGGAGCATGGATGGCTCAATATATAGCCGGCGTGCAAGAGTGCGGCACGGTGGAGCTGGGCAACGGGTAGGGAGAAAAGTCAAGGTGAACTAACAAAGGATTTGACAGGGAGTGACTTTGGAGTCCAACGGGTCAGAGGAGTTGGTAGGCACTGTAGCTGCGATGAGACATTAAGGTCAAGGCTAGGACAGGTTGGAGAAATCTCACTGACAGGGCTTCGGACTGACCACTGGTCCAAGCGATGCAGCAGGTTATTGTCCATCGGTCCAAGCGGTGCTGCGGGCAGGTGAAGACTGGTTCTTCTCCACTTCGGTAGTCGGCGTCCAACGGGCGGGTGCAACTCGGGGGGACTAAGAAACAACAGGTCTCAACAAGGTAGTCGGCCACCTCACAGTGCTTACTCGGCAGCAAGGAGGTCCGAGTAAGACAAGGGAAAGGGCAGGATACAAGGACTGAGTAGCAATCTACTCGGCTCAAGGGAGAAGGTAGTCGGCTGGCCAGGGAGAAAAACGGGGGCACAGCTGACAGGGTAGGAAGGGAGCTCGGGAAAGCGAAGACTAGCGGGAAAAGAAAAACGGGTCGTTACACTAAGACTCAAGGAAAAAACTACTCGTTTTCTGTGGGTGCACTTCCCGAACTGTTAAATGATGTTTTTTTTGAAAAAAATCTATATAAAAGTTGCTTTAAAAATCATATTAATCTATTTTTTAAGTTTAAAAAAATTAATACTCAATTAATTATGCGCTAATAACTCACCTCGTTTTACATAATATTTTTTTCTCTTTCCACTCTTCTCGCCTTCAAAGTGTGCTCCCCGTGTTTCCACGTGTTCTAATGGGTCTAATTTTTCCAACCTTCTTCTCGGCGTGCTCATGCTAGCTTATATACCACCCCGATCTACCTAAACCCCCAGGGGGGCACTGACAAAGCACTGTAGATACACACCATTGCCTATACTACACTGTAGCGGGTGCCACACCGCCGGCCACTCTCTCCTGTCTGTCGCGCCTCGAAGTGACAGCGCCTTCGGCGAGAGAGAGAGAGATGGCTGAGGGAAGCACGGTTCACCGTATCGCCCATATATTAATACCCTTGACCGGCCATAACCACACCAGATTAACGCGTAATGACTGGGAGAAGAGCACGCCTCACCACGGGCCTCACACGAGCCTCGACATCAGATACCCTGGCGTGCCTTGCCATCTATCCTAGCTGTGAGGGTACATGGTTTTTTTATGTATTTTAAAAACATCACCCCTTTATATATTAAGTACGTACTCTCTACGTTCTAAAATATAAATACTTTTAGTATTTAAAATTTTTAATAAAATATAAGTATTTCTAGTACTATTTATTTTACTATTTTTTCGTCAATCATCTTCCATTCAATTTTTTTTTATCATACCACAATCAACTTCCCACCCCAATCATTTCTTATTCAATAGGGGCACCAAAGTTTTTTTATTTACTATGGACCTGTTTTTTATGTTTAATGGTTGAATAGCTGAATGAATTTGTGATAACTATTCGAGGTTACAAATGAATGAATTAACTATTATAAAGTTAGAAAATGGATTTAAAATGGTTTTGTAATAAATTCATATATATAGAAAGTTTTTATGAAAATAGCACCGTTTAGGAGCCCAGGAAATGTGACACTGAATATAATGGTTCTATTTCTCATAAAAGGACATGCTCTAAACAACCTATAAATACTTATATTTTAGAACAGAGAGAATACTATAAAATTTTTAATAATTGATTTCTTGATATAGATGGTTGTTTAATTCTTTCGTGTTTTGAATAATATTGTTTCAGATATACTAAATTTATTTGAGATTGGAATAAGGTGGAGTTTTGTGAAACTTTTAGACCATAAAACCTATGATTATTATATACCACAAGTCATAATACTTATGTTTTTCAATATTTTTTTGAAATTTACTCATAATCTATTAGCAGATACTATGTATTGATATTACAAATTTTGTTTGTGTGAGCCTCGCGTCATCATTACAATCATTTAAGCAGATACCTAGGCCCCTAGGATGGATGGAGCCCATGGCTGATTAGCCCATGTTAAGTGGAATCCTACTATTAAATTAGTTTTGTGATAATTTATCTTAAATTTATAGTTCTGTGATAAATTTAGTGTTAATTGGTATTTTTTAATAGATGGTAATAAATCTATAGTCTTGTGATAGTTTGATCAAAGAATAAACTACTTTTATATAGTTGAATATTACATGTTCTCTAAATTAAAAAAAATAACTCATAGTTTTAATCAAGGACCTTGGAATTAATCTTGTCCCCAGCCCTCCCAGCCCTGCTTGCCTCCTCTCCACAGCCGCGACAACGTGCGAGGCCACCAATCCAACGGCGCCGGCCGCTCCTTCTCAATCCACTTTACAAATCAGACGAACCACGAGTAGGCTACTCTCTCTATCTTAAAATAAAAAAAATCTATTACTGGATATGACATATTCTAATACTAGAAATCTAGACAAAGAGCTATTCAGATTTATAGTACTAGAATACGTCATATCCAATACTATGTTTTTTATTTTGAAACAGAGGGAGTTCAGCGCAGCGGCGTGCCGAGGTGATTGCCACAAGAGATCAGGATCAGCTGGAGGTCACCATAGTGACTGCAACTTTGGCAGTTGCCACTGATCTCACCATCCAGCATGCAACCAACGAACGATCAGGATTCATTGTTTGTATTTTCCCTCCTTTTAGCTGTTTGAGTTTGAACATCGACCATTTCAGTTCAAGAGACACCAATACTTGCACACTTATTTTTCTCCTTTGATCAGAACTTTCTCGCGGTCGAACGGCAGCCGCGCCATCTCCTTGCTCTTGGTACGCCGGCGGGGCCCCTAATCCCCTACTCATTTCCTTCTCTACACTCTCCTCTAACCCTCTCCTCAGTTGTCCTTTTCTTCCCCATCATCGAGGTTGGGCAGCCCAAGCCCTAGCTCTTTAGCAAAGTAGCGATGCAGCTGTCTTGAGGACCAGCGATTAGTCGACTCTGGAATGCGATATATAGGGGTTTGCTCTGCAGACTGCAGCCGTGCCCTTGCCACCTTGCCCTGGCATTGATTTGTGACTTACCGAGGCTCTAGCCTCCCGGCTGTCTCTGCCTATACCATGGGCTAAGCATCGTAGCAAGCCACCGGCGGTGGTTAGATGCCGACGCATCACGATTTGCTACCGTGGGCTTCCCCTCCCGCCAGTTAGTGAGCTTTAAGTGCAAGATATTAACCATCCTCTTTGGTTTGTGCTCTACGATCCAGCGAGGTATCATTAGGCTGAAGCCATTGACAGCAGCAGGAGCTAGGAGGGTGACCCCATCGTGCTACTGCCAGTCCCATGAAATTGAAGTGAAGAGGTAGAGAACAAGCGAGGAACTTGGGGAAAAGATGGGAAAGGACGAATTTACTGAATTTCTCATCAAAGTTTGTCATGCCGTTTTGGGTACCTATTCAAATCCCTCAGCCTACATTGTGTATTCTTATTCAGATCACATTATCTTCCAATTTACAAGGTATTTTTTTCATGCTTCATCTTAATTTCAGTGATGTGTTTTTCTTTTCCGGAAGCGTGCAATTCGGATCTAGATAACCTTTTTGAGTCTCAAAAGGCCAAATTAGTGAATGTGGAAAACTGCAAAGTTGCAGACAGTTCCTCAAACTTTGTAAGCTAAAGAACAGAGGTTATTGTGATCTCAACTCTGTTTTTTATTGTTGGTATTGCTATTTTTTGCGAGGAGTGATATGAACTATGTTGTATTGCAGTCCTACTATAACTCGAGGTGTCAACTTGCAGACGGTTTTCACCCTATGTAGTATGTACAAATATTGCCATTCTTTGTAAGTGACAGTTCTACATATTAGCTCCTCAGTCCAGTACTTGCATATTTGCTTTATTTTACCATATCAATTTTTCCTACCAACAAAGTTTTGGTTCCTCATATTCTTAATTTGCTGAATATTACAATCATGCAGTATTTATATCAGTGAATTTATTGGATGACCCTGATTTTGGAAAATCAACATGTCATCTGCCCTGGAGCAATTGCTGGTGCTTGCATTTCAATTCTGTTGAGGTATCCAGACTTCCAGTGTAAGGTCCCATTCTATTTCAGGAAAATGCTCTAGGCCTAATTCATCATGATGTCAAATATATGCTCTGTCTCAACGTGTCAGGAAGTACAGCCAATTATAGTTTGTGGGCCTTCCAATTTACATGGTCAAGATATAAGTATGAAGCATATTCATGAATGATTTGTCGGATAAGTTCAGACCTACATGAAAGGCTGTGCAACATATCTGTAGTTAAGTTATTTTCAGTTTTGTTTTTAAAAAAATCCTATGAGAAACTCTACATGTGCTTCTTCATTATTTATGTGATGGGTTATCTATATACATTAGTTTTGCCTGATTACACATAAGTGCATGCACCACCAATGCGAACCGTTGTCATTGACTCCATGTTCTTCACATTGTATACATGATAATAACAGATATGATCATGTTAGCCTACTAAGTATTGCAATGCCGCACTATAATTTCCTACTTCTTTATGAAATATCGTGCTGTTATAGCAAAGTTAGTTCTTACATTTTGGAGTTCATAAAAATTGTTCTTTCCTCTACGACATCCATGATTTCCGATTTATATCTTAGTTGTTCTTGATCCGGACACAGGTGAGGTGAAAGATCCTGGTACGATCTTGATAGAACAACTATCTTTTTTAGAGCAAAACTCCTACTCCTGTTGAGAGGGGCAGCCCACTATGTTCAGGTCATGAAAAATTCTTGAATGGCATTTGTCAGTTATCTTAGTGAGAATCAAACACAAACTATGATGATGGAGATCATATATGGTATTTCTTGGATTGCACAACCACTTAGTTGTGGAATGATTTCCTTTCGATATTGAACCGTGCGGTAGTTTGTTATATTTTACTAAATACACAATCTGTTATTTTTCTACCATTAAGTTTCCTAATTGTTATAGTTCAACTCTGTTTTGTTCAGTCTTTGTGATATAAATGAAATTATTTTAGTTAACTCATTTTGTTTTGTGCCAACATACAGAAATGCCATTTCTCCTCACTTGACAGGCACATAATTTTAGCTTTCTGAGTTAATCATGCATCCCTATCTGATCTTTCTACTGTACGCATATTTACCTTCTATTGCAAAAACTTCCTTGACCAATTTTCACGGATTGCTCCATTTTATTGTAGATGGTGTTCAGAATCAGCTGGTGTGCAGTACATCTCTAGCACCTGCAGGCTGGTGCTTGAATCTTCCTGGCCGTAGCTACCAATTTTTTTAGTGAAAAAACAATTACGTCAAATAAAGCTCAATTCTCAAAATATACTGGTCACTGTTACTAATGTGTTATACTGACTAAAGTAAATGTTATACTACCCCGTTTGGATTGAGGGAAAATGAAAAACAGGAATAGAAGTCCAGGAAAAGAAAATATAGGAATACATGTATAAAACAGAGAATTAAAAAACACATAAAACTTTATATGGATGGGTGTTTGGAACACAGGAAATTTATAAAAAGATTCTTGTTTTTCTTAAACTAACAAGGTCATAAATTCCTTTTTATGGTTCAAGCTCACCTCATCGTTGCTCTCACTTCCCAGGGAAAATTTTGCATAGCTTAGACCTCATTTTTCATTTCCTTTGATTTGGACTAAAGTAGTAATATAGTAGAGAAATGTAGGAAAGATTTCCAAAGGAATTCTTAGGCCTTTCCTCCATTCCAAACACATCTATAGGAAAGAAAAACCATGGTTTTTCAATTCCTTTGATTTTCCTTTGAAAATCCTCCGTCACAAACAGGGCTTTTGCATCATCGAGGACGGGTGGACATGTTCAGATATAATGGTGATATCTTTGTCTTTTGGGGGAAGCAAAATAAATCTGCACCATATTTTAATTGTTGAGCTAAGTAGAATTGTCTGTACCTCAAAGATGCAACTTACAGCGTATTTGGTTTTTTACAAATTGGTCATATTACAGAACATGCTTGGATGGCAGCAACAAAGAAAAGCATGGTTGCCCATGTTGTACGTAGATGGTGAAAGATGATTTCATTATGTCCAGCTCTTTGTTTCAAAAATAAGGTTTTTCTGAAAAAGGAAAGTAGTAACACATAGCATGAAGAGAGAAGTGGTTCAAAGTGACAATGCAAGTTAGTGCAAGCAGCTGGAGAACCATCCTTTATGTCTGTGATAACAGATAAGAAATAAGGATCAACTGCATTTTGCATCCATAACCCTTTCCTTTCTATACTCAAATATCGATGACCATTTTTTTTTCTCGAAAACACATGAGAGCTGCGCTTCATTTCATTACGAAGAAATAAACACCCATATAACCAAGGGCTCACCAACCCTTCACCCAAAACGCACCCTACACAAGGCGACGCTCGACTAAATCCCCCTAGGACAGCCTAGTGGCCTGGGGTTAGCGACCTACAAAGGAATTCTTGGAGCGCATATGCTTCAGGTAGGCACCAAAGACTACTAGGATAATCAATGAGTTCGAACCCTTCCGCTGCTCCTTAGAAACATCCTTACAACTTTCCACCACCATCCGGAAAACCAAAGTGCACATATGAAAAGTAAAGGAAGTGGAATACCAGACTTTTGAAGAAGTCTAGAAAGTACAAAAAAGAATCAGATGATTCAGCCAAACTAAATTAATTCCATCACAAAATAAACAACTGGTAACAAGTTAACCACCCAGTTAAAACTGGGCACATACTCGTGAAGGCATGTACAAGGGGTAACAGATCTCTGTACAGACCACACATGCACCCAGACAGAAAAAGTTTTTATCTAACCATCCTTCCGCGGTGTAAGGGCAAAGGATCTTTGTAATAAAACCATGGTAAACAACAACAATAGAGAATACAAAGGGCAGCAGAAGCATAAATGCATACCTAAGGGGACGCATGTCATTTGTCCATGGAAATCATGTTCATAAAAGAAGAGGGTCCGTGGACCAGGTAAGAATGAGCAGCAGCCTGTGCGCTTCTGATAAGCCAGAAAATTGCCATGAACCCAGAATTTGGCATGACCGGGGGTGGAAATAACACCCCTAGAACGGATTATCTTTCCAGGAGCAAGTTTAAATTCAGAGCCCTGATTAGTCAGCAGGAGGAAAAGAAACAAGCCATGAACAGAGTTGCTATAGTAGAGTACACGAGGGCAGAAAGGAAAACAAAAGAACTCTTTATTTTCTCTTTGCGAGTGAGCAGTAGCACATTGTAAATTTCAGAACAACTGCAAATTCTAACCAATAATAAGAAAGGATGGGATACATTACCTGATGTGCAGAATTGTAATGTTTCAAGCATTCTCTTGCCATCTGTTTCTTCTCCCTTTCTCTATCAGAAAAAAAAACAAACACGATCAGGCAGTCTTCATAATCGATGGCGAGTAGAACCAGAACACCATTCATATACGACTCGTTCATGGTGATGATAATATATCCCGCAAAAGGCCAAATGTTAACCTTTTTATTTTGTGTGAACATTGTAATTATATTGGTTGTATCTAATAAAATCGTATCCGGCAAATAAGAAACAGAGAGGGTGCGAAGCAATTACTTGTATAGGCATTGAAGGTTACGATCAATTTATGTAGGCAACATTGAATTGAAACATTGCAAACTTGGAAATCAATCAATGCTTTGGTTTGGTGATCCATGCATGGGAGAGTTGAAAAGAAGAAGAAAAAGGTGCAGAGTCCAGATCCCCTAGACTTGGCATGTAACTCCATTGGATGGATTTGGCAACTCTCAGCCGTTCTTCATTTTCTATGGATGAGATTATAAGGCATCAACCTTTTACTATGTTTTCCTTCCAGATACTAGATCAATTTTGAACGACAACGCATCAACACAATTGTCATGGGATGAACCGAGCATCAGGATCAAAAACTTCCATGATATTATAATTTAAAAGTTTTAGATCATGGGTAGTGGGCATGGTATCGAACTCTGTCAGTGTGTGTGTTTCTGTTGCGAAACAAGATTACAAGGAAGTAACTTTAGTGACAATGATTTCATTTATGCTCTTGTTAGATGGGTACGGGCTATTAATCAACTGATGGCATGCACATCAGGCATCACTAAATCCCCCCAAACATTCGTTTGCTTTTGTTGTTGGAGAGGCCACCTCGTAGGCGCCCGTCACTGCAGAACGTTGGCACTGTCATTCTCCCCAAAAATAAGATGAAGAGGAGTTGGATGGGATTCGGCTGGTGGTAATGCAAAGTTCAGGTGGATTACACTGGTGTTGGTGCATTCGTGCCGTCACCCAAAGATCACGATTTCGTGACATGGTGTGGCGAATTTTGGCTTGAATAGAAAAAAAGATATGGGCGAATTCACATACCAGAAATGAAGTAAAGATTGCGATCAGATCACATGAGACAGACTGAATTGGCGTACCTGCGGCAGCGACGCTGCAAGAAGCGAAGCCAGGGGCGACGACGATCGGGAGTTCTTCGCCCGGCTCATGTTGGAGAAATTAAAATTACAGTGTTGAATTAAATTGATTCACTGAGTTTAATTCCCTTAGAAGTTCAATCATCTATGCGAAAAATTTAATTCTAATCACTGACCTGCTTGTGAAGCCATCTCTATTTGATTTCTTCTTCCTGTTTCCTCTTCTTCTTGATGCTCCTCTGTGCCGATGTTTGTTTGATTGATCTTGCGGTGTTTTGATGAATGAGAGCCTCACGAACTCTTTCTAGTGCGTTTGTGAATCGGGCACAGTAGTTAGGGTTTTAGTCAGAGAGCGAGCGGCGTCCCGTTCTTCTCCAATTTCTCTTTTATATGTGCACTAATGGGGCTCGGGGGTTTCCTTCGGTTTAGGAGATTCGGTTGAATCTACCGATCACGGATTCAACCAAACCTTATCTCTTAAGCCGATAAAACAACCAACATTCTCCCCTTAATTTAGAGGCTTAATTAATTTCCGAGTCTATTAAGTAAAACAGCTCCCCAAGGCAATGTGTCATAATGACTTTAAACGTCATTAAGACTACAAGACCTATAGTTCACTGTAATACTCAAATAAACTCATATCTTAACTTAGTGCGTGTTGATTGAAAAATTAATCCCCTATTTTCAGGATCTTAGTCAAAGACAATCACTTAATGCCATGCCGGCTACATGTTCTTTAAATAAGTTGGGAGGTAAACCTTTGGTTAGCGGATCCGCAAGCATAAATTTAGTATTTATGTACTCAATCTTAATTGTTTGATCTTAGACTCTATCTTTCACAACATGATATTTAATGTCAATGTGTTTGGCAGTTTCACTTGACTTGTTGTTACTCGTATAGAATACTGCAGCTTCATTATCGCAGTATACAACAAGTGGTCTCTCAATGCTGTCAACCACTTTTAATCTTAGGATAAAATTCTTAAGTCATACGGTCTGCCCCATCGCATGGTAACATACTACAAATTCTGCTTGCATTATCGACGATGCAGTAAGCGTTTGTTTAGAGCTTTTTCATGAAATAGCTCCTCCCGCAAGGGTGAAAATGTATCCTGAAGTGGATTTCTTTGTGTCTACGCACCCCGCGAAATCAGCGTCTGAATAGCCTAGGACTTCAAGCTTATCAGACTTTCTGTATGTAAACATGTAATGTTTAGTTCCTTATAAATAACGCAAAACTTTCTTTATTGCCTTCCAGTGGTCCATTCCTGGTTTAGACAGAAATCTGCCAAGCATCCCTGTGACGAATGCTAAGTCTGGTCGCGTACAGATTTGTGCATACATCAAGCTTCCGACAGCTGAAGCATAAGGTATCTTGTCCATTTCTTTAGATTCTAACTCATTTCTTGGACTTTGGAATAATCCGAATTTATCGCCCTTCATTATTGGAGCAGGTGAAGAGGCGCATTTACTCATATTATATCTTTCTAAGATTCTTGAGATGTAAGCTTTCTGAGATAGTCCTAGTACTCCTTTAAACCTGTCTCGGTGAATCTCAATGCCTAAAACATAAGACACTTCACCAAGATCTTTCATATCAAATTTTGATGACAAGAATTCTTTAGTTTCTCGCAGCAGGTTCTTGTCGCTGATTGCTAATAAAATGTCATCAACATAGAGTACTAGGATGATGAATTTACCACCTTTATATTTAACATAAATACAGTTGTCCACCTCATTCTCCTTAAATCCGAACTGTCTGATGATCTGATCAAATTTAAGGTTCCATTGCCTGGACGCCTGTTTAAGTTTATAGATGGATTTATTAAGTTTGTATGCTAAATGGCATTTTCCTTCCATAACAAAACCTTCCGGTTGTGTCATGTAAACATTCTCTTTTAGGTCACCATTTAGAAATGCAGTCTTTACATCCATCTGATGAAGTTCTAAGTCAAAGTGAGCCACTAGCGCCATGACAATTCTGAATGAGTCTTTCTTAGAGACAGGAGAAAAAGTTTCATTATAATCAATTCCTTCTCTCTGTGAAAAACCCTTGGCAACTAACCTTGCTTTGAATCGTTCGATGTTCCCTCTAGAGTCAAGCTTAGTTTTGTAGACCCACTTACAGTCTACTGTTTTGACTCCTTTAGGAACTTCTACTAAATCCCATACTTTATTATGGCTCATTGATTTTAGTTCATCTTCCATAGCCTGAAGCCATTTAGACGAATCCTTGCTGTTTATTGCTTCTTTAAATGATGTGGGATCGTCTACCTTCCCCATGTCTTCTTCATTCATGTATACTTCATAATAATCAGGGATGGCAGATCTCCTCACCCGTTGTGATCTTCTTAATTCTTGAGTTTCATTGTTTGTCACTTGAGGTTGAGGATCTTCATGTGGAGGTTCTTCTTCATTATGTGTCACTTCAATCTGTTGAGACTCATCATCATCATTACTCTCAACACTTTCCTTAACAGAAGGTGTAGCCCCAGATGGTCCAGAATTACCCGTTGGCGGTGCTACATCGCGTGGCACATTAGGAATTATGGGGATGTTCTGAATAATTTGAATATCAGTCTCTCGGAATTTCGGAGTTTGAATATTAGCCCGAATTTCCTCAAGATTGATTTTCCTTTTCTATGAGCTCCCCCATTTACTGTCCTCAAGGAAGACAGCATGTCTAGTCTCCACAAATTTAGTAACCCGGTCTGGGCAATAAAATCGGTATCCTTTGGATCTCTCGGGATAACCGATAAAGTGACAGCTCACAGTTTTAGGATCTAATTTCTTTAATTGTGGATTAAATATTCTAGCTTCCACACGACAGCCCCACACACGTAAATAATTGAGTGTCGGTTTTCTTCCGGTCCACAATTCATAAGTGGTCTTAGGCACTGATTTACTAGGCACTCTGTTGATTATGTATGTAGCTATTTTAAGTGCTTCAATCCACAGCTTAGGTGACAGAGTAGAGTGATTCAGCATGCTACGCACCATATCCATGAGTGTGCGGTTGCGTCGTTCTGCTACTCCGTTCTGCTGAGGTTCTCCAGGTATGGAATATTGGGCAATAATCCCATGTTGCTGGAGATACAAGGCAAATGGACCAGGAATTTGCCCAAATGGAGCAGTTTCCCGTAGTATTCACCACCACGGTCTGATCTCACAACTTTAATTTTAGCATTATGCTGATTCTCCACTTCAGCTTTGAATATGTGTTTTAGCGAATTTTCCATTAATGCAATCTATGCAATAATTCGCGTCAGAAAAGTCTAAGGGAAGGAGTATCTCTTCTTTTATGAGACGTTCAATTCTCCCCCTAGAAATATGGCCTAAGCGACAATGCCATAATTTCGACGACGTCTCATTTATCACATTCATTACTTTATCATTGCAGGCATTATTAACATTCAGGACCATATCATCCAAAGAGAGCAAGAATAGCTTATCTCGCACGAAGGTGAAGCCAATCACTTTATTATCTAATTTAATGTAACATGTTCTCTTTGAAAAATGACAGTCATAACTAGTTTCCGTCAACACTCGAATAGAAATAAGGTTTCTCTTAATTAAGGGAGCAAATAAAACATTATTCAGAATTAAATTGTAGCCACTAGGGAGTCTAAGTGCTAGGTCTCCAATGGCCTTTACTTCGATCTCTGCTCCATCAGCTACTCTTAGGATTCGCTCCCCCTTTGCTACCGCCTGGACAGTAGTCAATTCCTGCAATGAGTTACAGACGTGCACAGTGGCACCTGAGTCAACCCACCAGGTATTAATGGAGAATTCAGAGTAAAATAACTCATTAACATTAGATATTTCATTAATCTCATTTATACCTTTCTTAGCTAGCCACTCTCGGAAGCGTGGACAATCCCTCTGCCAATGTCCATCTTTACTGTAAAACTTGCAATATGGACTTGCAGTGGTGGAGGCAGCTAAAGCTTGAGACTGAGGATGCGGCTTTGCTTGAGCAGTGTTACTCCCTCCAGACTTATGAGGGTGATATGGCTTCTTTCTGCCACTACCCGAGCTTTGGCCTTGGTTTGTCTTCCTCTTGCCCTTAGTATGGATAAGGTTGAGCTGATCTTTAAGTTTCTGCTTATCAGCCTTTTGTCGCTCTTCCTCTTCCACTGAGTGGAAGATCAATTCTGCTACAGTCCACTTCTCTTTCTGAGTATTATAATTAATCTTAAAGGGACTATAGTCAGAACCAAGAGAGTTCAATATGAAATGCACTAAGAAACCTTCAAACAATTCCATATCCATGGTCTTTAGTGTATGTGCCATATGAGTCATCTCAAGGATGTGCTTTCTTACACCACCTTTGCCATCATACTAGCTGGTGATCAATTTATTTATTAAGGTATTGGCATGGCTCTTAGATGAGGTCTTAAAATTCTCCTCAATGTTTGCCAAGTACGTCTTAACATCATTTGAGTTTATAATCCCTCCAATAATTCCTGGAGCGATAGTATTCTTGATGTACATGAGAGACATTCTGTTGGACTTTTTCCAAGAGGCCACTTTTTCTTCGTAACTCCACTTGGTATTATCATAAACTTCCTGACTCATTTCGTCAGTGTACATGGGCTCCTCAGGGGAGTCCTCTCTTAGTGCTAAGTCATAGTCCAACATGCCAAGATTTAGTAGCACATCGTTCTTCCACTCAGTGAAATTTGTCCCATCAAGGGGTGTAATAATTTTAAGCTGCCCCAATGCTGAAAATAACCAATGGAAAAATATTAGCAAAAAAATATGGCATATGATTAATTTGTGTTGGCTCAATTAATCACATGCGATGATAGGCTCTTTTTCTAAATTTAATCACCGTTGGGCAGAAAAAAATTAGAAAATATATGAAATGACAGAAATAATCCTCAATTACATCACCGTTAGGCAGAAATAATTAAGGAAACAATATTCTTAATTTATTTGACATGAAATTATAATTAACGTTGGTCAAAAAATAATTTTACATCATAAATACTTTCCAGCAAAACTTCCCGTTGGTTCCATTTAGCTAGAAATAATTTTCTGAGTCATCAAAATAATTTTCCATAATTTTTCAGCATTTTTAATGGCCAAGAAAGCATATAAATGGATTTCTGTAATTAATAAATGAGTGAAATAGTGGAAACTGATTTAATTCAATTTGGGCCCAGTCGGCCCAGCACTGTGGCTATGGCGCACGCGGCCCAGAAGGCCCATCGGCTCAGCGGCAATGCGGCGCTAATGTTAGCTGTTCGATCTAGATCGAACGACCATCGTCATCCCCGCGTCTAATTTTGCCATCGCCGTCCAATGAGTATCCGACGGCTGAAGTTATTTTTACCGGATTGAAAACATCGGCGGTGATGGCCGAAACCCTAACCCTAGCTCATTCCTGATCCCCTTTTCTACTCGTCTTCTTCCCGACGCGCTCGACGAGCAAGCGGCGGCGGCGATGGCGACGATGCGCCGAGCGAAGCAGCGGCGACGACGGCAAAGGCTCTCCTTTCCCGTCTTTCCTCTTCCTTCTCCCACCCCAGTTCTCCTCCCCGTGCGCAACAGCAACACCGTGGCGAGCCTCGGTCTCGCACGGCCGAGCGACGGCGCGAGACTGGTCTGGGCGGCGAGGTGGCTTAGCGGCGACGCATGGCGGCGTCAGCGGTGCGGCGGAAAGGGAGTTCCTGAGGCATGCACGCGGCGGAGAACACACCACGCGCGGCAACGGCGGCTACCCGACGGCGACGCATGGATGCGAGCACATCGGCAGCGAAGACGACGAACCGGGTAAGATAATCCCGATTTCATTGAATTCGCGTTGATTTTGGGTCTTATTCAAATTAGGGTTCTTCGGATTTGGGGATTTAGGGTTTCTTGCCGAGTTAAATTTCTAATGGCTTCATTGAGGGATGATGACTTGGGATTGATTTCTAAGGGGCTAGGCTCTGATACCACTATGTTGGAGAAATTAAAATTACAGTGTTGAATGAAATTGATTCACTGAGTTTAATCCCCTTAGAAGCTCAATCACCTATGCGAAAAATTTAATTCTAATCACTGACCTGCTTGTGAAGCCATCTCTATTTGATTTCTTCTTCCTGTTTCCTCTTCTTCTTGATGCTCCTCTGTGCCGATGTTTGTTTGATTGATCTTGCGGTGTTTTGATGAATGAGGGCCTTACGAATCCCTTCTAGTGCGTTTGTGGATCGGGCACAGTAGTTAGGGTTTTAGTCAGAGAGCAAGCAGCGTCCCGTTCTTCTCCAATTTCTCTTTTATATGTGCACTAGTGGGGCTCGGGGGTTTCCTTCGGTTTAGGAGATTCGGTTGAATCCACCGATCATGGATTCAACCAAACCTTATCTCTTAAGCCGATAAAACAACCAACAGCTCAAGCAGAGAAAAGGTGATGCGGGGGGCTTCTTCGCCCCGCGCAAGGGTGCGCGGAGGCCGAGCGTTGGTGCCGGTGAGACGACTCGTCCCCGCCTCCGACTCCGCCCCAGTGGAAATCTCCATAGAGCCGATGAGACGACGCGTCTCCGACTCCGCCTCGCCGGAAATTTCCATGGCAGCCGCCTGCCAGCTCCGATCGGAGAATGCTTTGCCCTGCGCGTCCGACAGGAGTTATGCGATCGGATGCCCGCTGAGGCGCACATAGCAGCAGCACCGTTACTTAGCATGCCTGTATACATGCAATATTTTATTAAAGTTCAAACGACTTTTTCTCCTGAACTATCTATCTGAATTGCGATTCGATTATACCATTATATTCATTGCAATTAAAATTTTTTAAAAAAATCTCAATTGATTATATTCTGATGAAAAAAAACCATTACAATTGATGTTTTATACACGAGAGTGAAATCTTTCAACGCGTATTTTACTATGTTTCACATTTTAACAAACCAAGAAAAACATCTTAAACATTTTTTCATTGAGTAGTGAAACATCTAAAATATTTTTATACGTATAATTAAACACCGTTAGATAATTTGTATTTATCATACGTCGGGGCGGTAATCTGGTCCGAACGTGCAGTAAAGAAAACCAACAGACTGGTTTTTCGATGATGGCTGATTGGGCCAGCCTTAGACTGTTTACCCATCGTCTGTTAATACTTAATTAAGAATGATTTTCTACTCAACCAGCACATCTTTGTCATTCTCTCACAGCTCCTATGCTGCTGAGGGAGATTCACGCGAAAAGGCTGATTCGCGAACGCACCCACCTTATATTTTCGGCCTTGGGCTGTTTCCAAGTCGGGTGGCCCGCTTTCCATTTTTGGCCTCATGTGCGTGCTAACTTGGGCCGAATCAGAGTGGCGACGTGCTGTTATCGAGACAACGTGCGCCTGACGGCCCATATAGATGTTTGTGTTTTTTCTTTTTTAAATTCAAATATTTGTATGTATAAAGTTTTTATACTAAATATTTGTATGTATAAAGTTTCTATAATTTATGTTTCTATGTGTAAAGCATCTATACCGAATATTTATATATACAAAATTCCATGTATAAAGTTTCCATGTTTTTTTAATTTTAATATCTGTATGTATAAATTTTCTATACTACTTTATGTTTGTACGTATAAAACATCTGTACCAAATGTTTCTATATATAAATTTCATGTATAAAATTTTCATGTATAAAGGTTCCACATACAAAGTTTCTATGTATAGAATGATTTTGTGTATAAACTTTTCTGGGCCAAGAAAATGCACGTGGGCTTCTGTGTGTATAGACTCCGAATTTATACGTGGGCCAAAAACACATGGGTTTGGAGTGGAATTTTTACTGTTACTAATTTAATTTTTTTTTTAATTTACAAAACTAATTTTTAATTTCCTTTTTTTTTTCAGAAATACCCTCTTGCCGCCGTGGGCCAGGGCGGTATTTAAAAACCGCCGTGGCCCAGGACGGCAAATGGCCAGGGCCCACGGCGGCGTCACCAGGCCTGGCCGTCAGGGGAGGCTAATGTCGTGGGCCGCCGTTAGTCGGGGGGCCACGTGGGCTTGCCGTCGTGGCCCAGGGCGGTGAATGCCTCACGGGCCCCCCATGAGGCCGGCAAAACTGCAGGGGGCAGAATGCAAATTTGCTTTCACCGCCCTGGGCGAGGGCGGTTTTTAGCCCTCTCCTATAAAATCCCTCGCGCACTCGCCCGCGCGTCATTTTCTCCTTCCACCTCCAGCATTCGTCCGATAGAGCTGAGGCAAAGGAGGAGCAGTACAGCAGCGAAGCACTCGTGGATTTTTAAGCCGAACCCAGGTATTTTTTGCTCTCCCTCCGTCATGTAATCAATTTTTTAGACAAGTGTTAATTAGTACTAGACGCGTAGCGTAATACCCGACATAGTATGAAAATATTAGCGGTTTGATATAACCATCGTTAGTGTTAAATTTATTTGACCGTACTAGAAGAACATAGCGGACAGGTAGTAAATTGTAGATATTTTAGAAATAAATATACTCCGCCATGGCCATCGTTAGTATACGTCATTTCGACACGTTAGATAAACCTAGCGTATAACTTTATTAGCGCCGGTGGGTTAGTTTGTAAAATGTAGAAACTGTAATGGTTTGACTCATACCTATAGCCTTTTTATGGAACAAATATTGATTAGTACAGATTAATAACTGTAGTGAAAATCTTTTTTGTCAACAGAAATGGCAAATAGAGTTGCATTCGCGATATATCACGGTGAAGGAAATGTCAGAGAAGGACAATATGGGGTAGATTTATCGAAGTTCAACGTAGCACAAAAGGGAATTATAGCTCCAGCTAAGAAAAGTTTTCCTGGAGTTTACAATTGGTTAATGAGAGGATTCGGAGTAGATCCTCAAGTAAATACAATTACGGTGTACGCACTGGTTAGCTGGGCTGTGGAAGGTTTTTGGTGGGAATTGATGTCAATAGATTCGACGGCTCCAGGGGGCTGAGGCCTGGGCTGGGCAATGGTTCGATCGGGAGGGGGCAACGGTCCGACGAGGGTATTCGGACGGTCTGATCCCTAGACGGACGGTCCGATCTAGGGCAACAGTCAGTCCGATCAACGGTCCAATCTGGGGGCAACGGTCCTATCGTGTGTATTCCGATTGCTCGATCCCTGGGCGGATGGTCCGATCTTGGGCAATAGTCAGTCCGATCAACGGTCCGATTCAAGGGGCAACGATCCGATCGGGGGATTCGGACGGTCCGATACCTAAACGGACGGTCCAATCCAGCGGGCAATGGTCCGATCCGGGGATTCGGACGATCCGATCCCTGTGCGGATGGTTTGTTCGCTAAAATGCATTCGCCGCCCTTGGGGACGGTGGTGAATGCATTTTTGCTTTCGGCCCCCTGGAGACATTCGCCGTCGTCCCCCAGGGCGGCAACGCCACATGGCCCCGCCGGCTAACGGTGGCCCACGCCGTTAGCCCCCCTGACGGCCAGGCCATTCGCCGCCCAGGGCCATGGCGGTTTTGAAATATCGCTCTGGCCCACGGCGGCAAGAGGGTATTTCTGCAAAAAAAGAAAATTAAAAATTATTTTTGTAAATTAAAAAAATTAAATTAGTAACAGTAAAAACCTTTGGAGTGTCCAAAATAGGAAAAGGAGAATGGAGGAAGAACTCATATGACATATGTGCTCATATCCAAGTCGGACTGCTCGCCCGCACGTGAGGATCTGTTCGTGCGTGGGGCCCTGCACGCATTAGACCCACTCGGTTTCGGGCATGTTAGATGGATATCAACAGTTGATGAGAATCAAGTGAAGAGATAGATGAAGGGTACAAAGTGGTCGTCTATAGTAAGATAATAAGTGCAAGCAATACTCGACTGTAATGGACTATGATGTATTAAAATGCAAGCAAAGGTTTGACGCCACCAGACTAATGCACTGGTGAAGAGGGAGTGAAGGCTTAGCGCTAGCTGATGAATCGTGCAAGGTCATGAGAAGCTATGGGTGATATGCATCAATCACATAGAGAATGCAAGTATAGATATAAAGAAGAGTAAAGGTTGGACTTCATATATTGAAGGACATATCAAATGGCTTGAAGATATGGAAGTGGTCAAACTTCGTGTGTTGATCAATATCAAGCCAAAATTCAAAGTGGCCATTAATCAAGGCAAAGATATGAATAATATGGGACTAATATGTTCAATAAGTCTATAGATGTTAACTAACTAAATAGTATAGTAAAATATAGCTAAAATAGAATAGCAATGGACATAATCTAGTATTATGAAAAATTTATAGTTTTATGATGGTTTTTGGATAAATTTGACCCCACATATGTGGTTTTTGCGATCGACTTGATCTATAAATTTTGTGATAGTTTGTAAAGTATTTATAGTTTTATGATTTTTTTACTATTTTGTAATAGTGAATGCGTGGAGAGCTTAGGGTTATGATGTCAATCAACGCAAAACGTCGATTCTTCATTAATTTTGAAGAAATTTTGATAGATTTCAAATGAAATTCTACAAATTTTGAAGAAACGTTCGAGATGCTTTCATGAAATTACTTTGAAATCTAGAGACATGTATAGACACCCTTTTTTTGCGAAAAAAGTGGTTACATGCGGTATTTTTCCAAATGACTATTTACGCGCAATTTTTTTTTGAGAAATATTTTTCAAGGTCACATGTGCAAGCTGCTCGCAGAGAAATTTCCTGGCCGGCCCATGTGGATCCTAATGGGGAGCACGAACAAAATCACTGCGCTAAGGCATCGGCTTAATTAAGTGAAGAGGAGGAAGAAAAAGATCACGCAAAATGAGGTGAGCCATTAGCGTATGATTAATTGAGTATTAGCTATTGTAAACTTAAAAAATTGATTTATATGATTTTTTAAAGCAACTCCTATATAGAAATTTTTTTAAAAAATATATCGTTTAGTAGTTTGGGAAGCATGCTCACGAAAAACGAGGGAACCTTGTACTGGATAGAACACATAAGAAAAAGAGTAAATTTTACATTGGGCCACATATCTTGATCAAAGTTTCACAATAGACTAGGACTAAAGCAACCTTTTTACTTAACACCATATGACTTTGCACTTGTTGGTAGTTTGAACTAGGGTTGAGTAAAAAAGAGCACATATGACAGAAAAGCTAGTTCAAACCATCATCTTCAGTATCTTTGTATTAATATAAATATCTTTTGAGAATCACATGAAACATTTTTTAAGCTGATCACACAACAGTTCTTTCAGCAAATCACAGAAATCAGAGATGATGTGAATATGTCCATAAAAAGGGCACAAGTTGATCTGAATCAAAGGGGAAAATGAGTAAATAGGAAATAGAAATAAATTTAGTGGTTAGATACTTTTCACACTAAAAAAGAATAAAGAAATCATATAGCATTTTGTCTTTCTAAAATGTATCGCTTGTTTTCTGAAATTCTTCCATACATTTTCTTGTGTGTTAACCCCCTAGTCCAAATTGCAAACTTGTGGAAAGATATGTGGTGTAATTTGATTAGGAGAGCGCCTTGTATAGGATGGAACACAAAAAATTTGAGAGGAAGGGGAATGGAGGGGGTCCAGGGAGAAACAAGTTTTGGGACAGACAATAGTGGGGAAGTAGGCAATTCAGCTCCTAGCCGGATGGTTTGATAGGGATCGGATTTGTTAAAATTTGACGAGAGGAGGGGCGACGAGAGGAAGGGAATGGAAGGGAGGGGATCACTCACGGTAAGGGGGTACCTGTCTCCGATATAGACCGGGGCCATACCAGCCATCGGAGCGTCGGAGCGGAGCGTCGGCGGCGGGGGCTAACGCTACGACGCGTCGAAGTGAGCAGTGGAAAATAATTTAGGGTTTGTACTTCTGTAGGAGCGTGCAGTCGAGCCCCCCGGTGCTTAATAGCAGAAGGCCCGGTGCTTAATAGCAGTGGGGTTCAATCTCGGCGAAGGCTGTGAGCGGCAGCTTTAGCTGGTTCTCATCCGCAATTTCGAGACCCTCGCTATGAGTACCAGCGTGTACATGGCTGTCAGATCTCGCAGGATGTACCTTGATGAGAGGGGAGACTCAACACTGTTGGATAAAAAGGAGAACGGCCGTCGTTCTGAGCTCGAGGATGCTCGGAATGGGGCAGTTGAAGTAATGGGAACGCTTCTGGCTCTTGGAGCCGAACCTCTGTCGCCGGACTCATGTGTAGACAAGGACGTCGCTGAGGTTCTCCACACACCACGACTCCTGGTTGCCACCCAGGCCAGACCGCCGCCCAGGCCTGGGCTGACACTGATGCCGTTCTTCGTCGCGCCGAGACCATCGCCAAGGCCCAGGCTGACGCCGCCGTCCTCTCTTGCGCCAAGACTGCTACCAAGGCTCGGGCCGATTCCGAGGCTACCTCCAAGGCCCTGGCCGACGCGCTTGGCCCTGCATCTACTGTCTTACGCCACCGTCGCGCCGAGGTTGCCGCCAAGGCCCAGGCTGACACTATGGCCACCGCCAAGGCTTTGGACCGACGTAGAGGCCGCCGCCAAGGCCCAGGCCGACGTTATTGGCCCTGCAGCTGCTGTGATCCGTCGCCGTCGCGATGCCGAGATCAAGAAGGCGGTGGAATCCTCCAAGAGGAGGAGGGGTGTCTGACCCGCGCCATCAACAGGTGAGGTGGCTACAAAGGTTTTGGAGAATGTTTGCCATCTAACCGCCTAAGAATGTTTTGGAGAATGATTTGGATTTCCTTATGTCGCCCAAGAATGTTTCGGAGAATGTTTTCGATTATTCTGTGTGTATTTTGAGTTGCGGTTCTGCTCGCAAAAAATTGGTACTATGTGTAAGCTGTTTCTCTTTCTAATGGACATAAAGGAAAGTCTAATCTATATATTTAGATCAGTCACTTTTCAAATATGAACATGCATTAAAATACACTTTTCAAATAACAATTGCATTGCCTCCTAAGCTAGATGTGCTTTGGGCAGAATCACATTTAGCGTACTCTACGGTAATCTTAGTAGATTTTTTTTTATACTAATTTCTCAACTGAATTCATTATGTTGAATTCAACTTTAGCTACACAGGCTTTATGTGATTGTTTTTACCAAACACCAGCTATACATTCGAAGTGATCAGATGGCTCATGCATTGCTAATGACGTGGCTAACTATGGAGAGAGCTTTATAGCATTTAATGATGTAGTGGGTTATATCCCTGGGCTTTGATAGGCCGGGCCTTCTGCTATTAAGCACCGGGTGGCCCGACTGCACGCTCCTACAGAAGTACAAACCCTAAATTATTTTCCACTGCTCGCTCCGACGCGTTGTAGCGTTAGCCCCCGCCCCCGACGCTCCGCTCTGACGCTCCGATGGCTGGTATGGCTCGGTCATATCGGAGACAGGTACCCCTTACGTGAGTGATCCCCTCCCTTCCATTCCCCTCCTCTCGTCACCCCTCCTCTCGTCAAATTTTAACAAATCCGATCCCTATCGAATCATCCGGCTGGGAGCTGAATTGCCTACTTCCCCACTATTGTCTGTCCCAAAACTTGTTTCTTCCTGGACCCCCTACATTCCCCTTCCTCTCAAATTTTTTGTGTTCCATCCTGTACAAGGTGCTCTCCTCATCAAATTACACCACATATCTTTGCACAAGTTTACAATTTGGACTAGGGGATTAATATAGAAGGAAATATATGAAAGAATTTCACAAAACAAGCGATACATTTTAAAAAGACAAATGCTATATGATTTCTTTATTCTTTTCAAGTGTGAAAGGTGTCTGGCCGACTAAATTTATTTCTATTTCCCTTTTACTCATTTTCCCTTTTGATTCAGATCAACTTGTGCCCTTTTTATGGACATATTCACATCATTTCTGATTTCTGTGATTTGTTGAAAGAATTGTTCTATGATCAGCTTAAAAAATGTTTCATGTGATTCTCAAAAGATATTTATATTAATACAAATATACTGAAGATGATGGTTTGAACTAGTTTTTCTGCCATATGTGCCCTTTTTTACTCAACCCTAGTCCAAACTGCCAACAAGTGCAAAGTCATATGGTGTTAAGTGAAAAGGTTGCTTTAGTTCTAGTCCATTGTGAAACTTTGATCAAGATATATGGCCCAATGTAAAATTTAATCTTTTTCTTATGTGTTCTATCCAGTACAAGGTCCTAGTGCGGTTTAATCTCGGCGAAGGCCGTACGCGGCAGCTTCAACTGGCTCTCATCCGTAACTTCGAGACCCTCGCTATAAGTGCCAGCGCGTACATGGCTACCAGATCTCATAGGATGTACCTTGATGAGAGGGGAGACTCAACACTATTGGATGAAAAGAAGAACGACCGTCGTTCTGAGCTCGAGGACGCTCGGAATGGGGCAGTTGAAGTGATGGGAACGCTTTTAGCTCTTGAGACCAAACCTCTGCTGCCGGACTAGTGCATGGACAAGGACGTCGTTGAGGTTCTCCACACACCACGACTCCTAGCCGCCGCCCTGGCCCAGGTTGACGCTGATGCCGTCCTCCGTCGTGCCGAGACCATCGCAAGGCCTAGGCTAACACCGCCGTCCTCTCTCGCGCCGAGACCGCTGCCAAGGCTCGGGCCGACTCCGAGGCCACCTCCAAGGCCCTGGCCGACGCGCTTGGCCCTGCATCTGCTATCTTACGCCGCCGTCGCCCCGAGGTTGCCGCAAGGCCAGGCTGACACCGGGGCCACCGCCAAGGCCCGGGCTGCTGCCAAGGCCTAGGCCCACGCGATTGGCCCTACAGCTGCTGTGATCCGTCGCCATCGCGATGCCGAGATCAAGAAGGCGGCGGAATCCTCCAGAGGAGAAGGGGCGTCTGACCAGCGCCGTCAACAGATAAGGTGGCTACAAAGGTTTTGGAGAATGTTTGCCATCTGACCACCTAAGAATGTTTTGGAGAATGATTTGCATTTCCTTATGTCGTCCAAGAATGTTTCGGAGAATGATGTGTATTTTGAGTTGCGGTTTTGCACGCAAAAAATTGGTACTATGTATAAGCTTTGAATATAGCTCTATAGAATTTTCCTCAAATACTATTAAACCATGAAGCGTCTTTTTGAATCTAGCTTTAAAAACAACTAGACTCAAAAGACTCGTGAACTGATTAGTTAGAGCTAAATCTAAAAAGATTTTGAACGGAAGAATCAATTAAAAAAGGCTTGCTCATTTTTAAGACTTCGCGCTAGGCACAAATAGAGTAAAGATTAGGAGCGAAATTTTAGAAAAGAATTTTAGAAGGAGGTGAATCAATACCCGTGCATGAATTTAAATTGCGGGAATTTAAATTACAAAAAAGATTCAAAAGTAAACAACTACTTCATTGATTAGAAATATTGTTTACAAAATGAGATTCCTCAAAGGCTCTCACAAAAACCTCTCACAAAAGGCCCTCTCTATCTCCTAATCCTAATTACAAAAGAGCCACTAAACCAATGTGAAGGTGCAAGTTTAAACCCTAGCCTTGCCCCTCTATTTATAGCCAAAAATAGGACTGGTTACCCCATGGGAAATGTTCAAAATGCCCTCAAAACTTAACCTCTACTCAACCTAACTGCAGCCGTTTGAAATCCGGATCAGGAGCTGAGATTTCGCCACGTCGCGTCCCTGTCCGGTCCAACCAGGAGGCGCCAAGTGTCGATCCACCAGTGCAGGCACAGCTGCCCTCCACCTGGGCGGCGCGGCAGCTGCTCCCGCCGGCCTGCACAGCCTCTGCGCCCTGGGCTGGGCGGCCTGGTCGCTACTGGGCCGCCCCCAGCCGGCCTGCTGCCTGCTGCTGCTGCAGGGTCGCCGGTCCCCTGGCCTGCCACTGCTGCTGCTTGGCGTGGACCTCCTGGTGAGCTGCTGCCTTGACTCCAATACTGTAGCTCCTTCTTCCTTCAATTTTTTTTCGTCTATTCTTCTTCACAAAATTGACACGGGCCGTCAACCATCTCCCCACACGGCGTCCGTCTATCATATACACTTACCTTCAATTTTATCATCCGGCATTTTAATTATTTTGAATCTCAAATTCTCCAGTCTAGTCCTGATTTGAGTCGTCAAAATGAGACTGCATATGCAATGCTGAGTTGTAATTGCAAAACGGACGTAATAAGCCGTTCCAGCTCTGATTGCTTCTTGCAATTTGGGGCTAAACTGCTTCAAATATTTAGTATCTTTATTACGCAGAAACCTTCATGAGGCTAAGCAAAATTTGTTTTTAATCAGAGTTTCAAAAGTTTTGTACTATCATTGTACATAATGGATGATGGACAAAATATTATAGGTATACAATACTAGCCATCTTTGAATGTTTTTATGCCTTTTGCTTATTGTCTCGATTTTTATAAACACGCTTTCTGAACTACTAAACGGTGTGTTTTTTATAAAAAATTTATATAAAAGTATTTCTAAAAATTAAATAGATTCATTTTTTAAGTTTTTAATAGTTAACACTTAATTAATCACGTGCTAATAATATTTCTCGTTTTCCGTGCGACTTATAAAAATTGATGTTTGGCACATGAGCCTTCTGCAGCAGTGTAATGCAATGTTGGAAGATGGAGCCATCTGGCAAATTCGCCGAGTGAGTATTCCAATATCATCAGCGTGCCTGAGCCAGAAACTCTAGATGTTTTTCATGACAGGTGAGGTTTTTCTGTGTGCATATGATTTCTTGTTATTAATTCTATCTTTTGAACTCACTCACGATTGTTGTATTTTCCTGGCTGGACGAGCAGGTGCGGCGTGTCATGACAACTACGGACTACGAAGTGTGCAACTGATGACTAACGTGACATGTTTGTTGCTAGGAGTGATTCTGCAATCTTGAACCAACCATGAGCTCATGATGTTAACTGGGAAAAAGCGATCAGATTCAAAAGGATCGTTTTTAATATTTTGAAGGGCTTTGAGCTTCATTTAAGCTCCATTTTTTATTGATACTATGGCGAAAGTTTCTCAATTGTGGTGGCAGATGCTGTACATGATGGTGTGCCTTTGGCCCTTCCTGGACCATTCATTTCGTCAGTCACAGGCTTCCAGACTTCACTAGTTCAGAGGCTTCATTTAAACTGTTGGGTCTCTCTCTGGAATCCTATGCTGACTCAACCGCTACTATCTGTTTTGACCCGTCAATGCCCCAATTTTGATTGGTGATAAAACTTAAAAGGAGCTCTTTTGCAATGGAATTTGTTAGCTTAATTCTATAGGGTTTTTTAACTGTAAATTTCACAAGATTAGTGTTAACTGTTACGACATCACTTTTTCTGTTTTAAGAAGCGGTGTATTTAGTCAATAAACAATTTATTAGCAGGTATAGAAAATTTTTGTTTATTTGAGCACCGTGTCATCACCATTAGCATTATGTAAGCAGGATACCCGTGCACCTAGAATGGATGGAGCCCATGGCTGATTAGCCCCATGTTAGGTGAATCCTATTATTACAAATTTTGTCGCATGGTGGTGTCTGACTACTGGCAAATTCTTTTTTTAGACAGACCGAAATTAGGTCAGTTTAGAACGTGTAATCTCAGTCTTACCATTACCAATATAGACTCGTTCACACATGGCAAGCTCCAAAAGTTCATTAATATGTATGAACTAAACCATGTGCTCCCCACTTATATGCCTCCTCGTCAATCGCTTAGGAGCAACTTCAATAGACTTTTTAGATGACTCTCTAAATCAAGATTTAACCAATCTAAAAAAATAGGCCTCCAACAAAATCTTCAACTGGATGGCCAAGCCAAAGCCTGAGATTCTCCAACCGCAGCGCAGATTGAGTTGGAGGCATCGGTGTAGTCCTCGGCTGTCGCCGCTGCCATCTAGAGGGTTGTCTCCTCGTCTGAAGGTCATCGCCGATGCCTGGGATAGCGCTGCCGTCTTCGTCACCGCCTTCTGCCTCCTCGTCGTCGTCAGCAAGTTGGTCGCGCCACCCTGATCTGCCCTAGCAGCAGCCTCCAGATCCTGGCGGATGAGTGGAGGCCGCTACCTCCGCCGGGGCTACCCCCTACCTCCCGCCGGCGCCACCCGAGTGCGCCGCTCCCCTCCCTCCCGCCAGCATCGCCCGAGCACGCTGCTCCCACCAGCACTGCTCGGCCTCTCCCTCCCGCCAGTGCCACCCCCTCCCTCCCGCTGTCCCGCCGGCCGCTACTCCAATCTACCAAGCCAAACAGGACCGCCGCCTGCTACCAAGATTAGGGTGAAGAAGGGGAGAAAGAAGAGGGATGGAGGTTGACAGGTGGGATCCAATGGAAGATTAGAGAGTAAAATGGATAAGCTGTTAGAGTGAAAGTGAAATTTGGCTCTCCAATTTTTTGGCTAGCTAGCCAAATAGGGATTTGAAGAGTTAAAAATAGTCCTACGTTGGAGTTGCTCTTTCCATAATTATGAATGCACTCCCTATATAGTTTTCTTCCATGACAGCTAACATAACACTACATGAATCATCATTACAGTAGATCTCTAATCCAGGATTGACACGGCCTGGTTACCGTGGTTATTGAACTTATCTAGCTGGTAGGAATCAAGAAACTGATCAGTAAATGTTCAAGTTAAAAAAATCAAACTAAAATTCAAAATTTCAACATAATTTGTTTACTTTTTATTGGTTTTCGTCGGTTACTGAGCAGAAATCATGGTTATCAATAAAATTGATCGAAAATAGTTTATTATAACTTGTCTATTTATCAGTGTTCTAACTTTCGAATCCTTGTCTAGCGGTGACTGAGCCGAAACACTATGCTACTGGATCTTCAATCTTTCAAAAATAAAGTAGGTGGATCTACTCTAGAGAGTACATAGAAATAATAGAACGGTAGAGTTTTATTTCTCAGCTCCATAGCTTTAGATCTAATTTAGATTTAGAATTCTATTAAATAGGTCTAAACACTGTACTGTACTGAAAATTTCTTGGCTGAACACAAAATTAAGAGCCGGTGCTGCTGCTAAAGGGAGCGTTAGGAACATTTTGTGGTTGGAGCTTATCATCCACACATAAAACAAAACAGGTCATTAGCGTATGATTAGTTAAATATTAACTATTAAAAACTTGAAAAATAGATTTATTTGATTTTTTAAGAACCTTATATATAAAAAGCTTTTTAAAAACATACAATTTTATAGTTTAGAAAGTGTGCTAACAAAAAAAAAGAGAAAAAGAAGCTGCTAGAAGCTGTTTACAACGCTCCCTAAACAGAAGTTTAAGGTCAACTCCAAATCTCCTGCAGCCAAAAAGATACGTCACCCGGGGAAAGCAGTTTAAACTTCAACCCCGACTAACCCAGCCATTTCCCTTTTTTTTTTTTCCGCTCGCGGAGACGAAAGAAACCTTCGAGAAACCAGCGAAAAAGCGCCTCATTCCAGCAGAGGCAGCCGCGACGCGAGCCGAGCCGAGACAGATCAGAGCTCCCTCCCTTCCTCCCTCCTCCTCTCCCCCACCGCCACCACCACCACCTACGAAGAAGACGAGGCGAAGACTGAATCAAATCAAAACCCCTCCTCCACCACCTCCTCGCCGCCGCCGCGCACCCACCCACCCGCCGATCCATCCCGCCGCTGCGTAGGGTTTTGCTCCCGCTACGATCGAGGGCGCTGCTCCGCGGCCAGATCTCGCGCGGCGGCACGCGGATCTGGGCTTTTCTAGGAGCGGCGGCCGGAGATGGCGCTCTCCGGGATGCGGGGGTTGTCGGTCTTCATCAGCGACATCCGCAACTGCCACAACAAGGAGCAGGAGCGCCTCCGCGTCGACAAGGAGCTCGGCAACATCCGCACGCGCTTCAAAAACGAGAAGGTCACGCTCTCTCCTGCTTCCCTTCCCCTACCGTAGAGATTTGCGCGGACGCATTTGCGGAATTGGGGTGTTGGGATTTTTGCTCGAATTGACCCGCTTGACGAGGCATAGGGGTTGGCTGTACTGGTAGTAAGTTCATGGCAGGGAGCTCGGTAGCGATGTTGGCTTGGCTGAATTGTGTTGAACTGTATGCCTATATGCTTCATTATGCATAGAGGAGTTATTGTACTCTGATACTCCACTTTGACATGCTGCCTTACATTATGTCTGGTGATTTACTCGTGTATTGGAAAGTACAGTCTTAACTCTTAAGGACAACAGGAGATATTGATCTCATTAGCACTAACTCCATATTTATTTTCGTTTTATAAGCCAATGCCTGCATGCTATATCCACTATACCTCAACAGTTGTATCGACCCTAGTAAATAGTTTATACTAATTTAGTTACAGAACCAAAGATAACCGTTTCCTTCATGAGTCAATATACAATGTCAATCACCAAGGGCCATGCATTTCCCTTGGATAAATGTTGTTAAGCATTAATTACAACCTTGAAGGTGGCTGAAATCCCTAAGGCCTCTGGAATGTAGGAATTCTACATGATTTTCATAGGAATCAGTTCGATTCCTGCAGGAATCGGAGAAAATCCCCACGTTCTAGAGGCCCAAAAACCATGACAGAAAGTTTCAACCTTACTGAAAAATCACCATGATCTACCGCCTTGCAGGGATTATCGCCTTATGAGAAGAAAAAGTATGTATGGAAAATGCTTTACATTTATATGCTGGGTTATGATGTGGACTTTGGGCACATGGAAACTGTTTCTTTGATATCTGCTCCGAAGTATCCTGAGAAACAGGTGAAAGCTGCAGCTCTGATATCCTAATTACCACATTCCTTTCCAATAAGGGTATATGGTGTAAAATTACCAAGATGGGACATATTTGTTTCCTAATTGCCACTGTATGACCCATGCTGCAGGTTGGGTACATCGTGACATCTTGCTTACTGAATGAAAATAATGATTTCCTACGGATGGTTATAAATACAGTACGCAATGACATAATAGGACGGAATGAGACTTTTCAGTGCTTAGCATTGACAATGGTAAGAAATTTTGCTTTACCCATTTTTTTTAAACTTCAGCTGGTTTTGTCTGATGACTTCATATGTAGAACAAATCTTATCCACTATATTAATAAGCCTCCTTTTCTCCAACCATTAAACACATCATGCTGGAAAATAGCACTTGTGTTACTGAGAAGAGATCTTGTTAGGCAGTCACGCCATCAAGATGCAATAAGTTACCCTTAAGAAAAATCGGTAACCAAAGCCTGATAGCAATGCTAAAATTCCCCAGCATGCTGTCAATGTTTTTTAAATTTTAATTTAGACATTTACCCGCTGTTTAATGGCTTTTTTAATCTAATATTTCCTCCATCCACAAATATAAAACTTGTTCACTCTTTATGGCCTCCAGTGTGCTACTTTCCCTATGGTTTGTAATCATAATGTACTACTGAAATAATAGGAGTCACATATTATTCATGTATTCTGTAAGATAAATCCAATGAATCATTTTCATGTAGCCATTCTATCTACCTGAACATATATTAATTTGCAGTGTTTTTAAATATTGAACATATGGGTCTCCAAGCAACTAGAGATAAAAGGACTACTTAATGGCTATTCCAAAATTGAAAAACTAATGCGTCTGAATTTATCTCTAACTAAAATCTGTTTCAGGTAGGTAATATTGGTGGGAAAGAATTTTCTGAGTCACTAGCCCCAGATGTCCAGAAACTTCTTGTAAGTGAATGGAATTTTAGTCATCATGTCCTTTCATTATCATGTGAGCGGTTGGATTGATCAAACATCCTGCTGTTGCCAGATTTCTAGTAGCTGTCGTCCTGTGGTCAGAAAGAAGGCGGCACTATGCCTTCTGCGGCTTTATAGGAAGAATCCTGATGTTGTGAATATCGATGGCTGGTACTAATAGGATGTGATGTTCTATTCTTCACTCCACTAAATCAATTTGCTAATTATATTACATATATCAGGTCTGATCGGATGGCACAACTTCTAGATGAGCGGGATCTGGGTGTACTGACATCTGTCATGAGCCTTTTTGTTTCACTGGTATCCAATAATGCTGAAGCATATTGGAATTGCCTTCCAAAGTGTGTAAGAATATTGGAGAGGATGGCAAGAAACCAAGATATCCCACAAGAATACACTTACTATGGAATTCCATCTCCATGGCTTCAGGTGCTTTTCTTTCCTTGGTATCATCTAGCTTTAATGCATGATTCATCATTAAAGTTGGGCCTACATAAATATTTATTGAAATTATTGTGTGGCCTCTCGATCTTGATGCTCTGTTCTCCTTTAGTTGTGACTAAGCCAATAAGGAAAGTCATAATTGAGGCTGATTTCATAAGTTTACTACTCCCTCCGTTCCAAAATATAAGCATTTTTGCGCGTTTTCCAAAATGAATCTAGACATCCCTATGTCTAGATTCATTTTGGAAAACGTGCAAAAATGCTTATATTTTGGAACGGAGTCAGTAGTAGATAAAGGCAAATACGCATTCCATGCTGTGCATAAGAAGCAAGTAAATCTATTGACTATTGAAACTCAGACTGGCAGAGTTCCTATAATTGGAAGTCTAGTTCTTTTTGTTATTTAGGTGATGAGACAAATCTTTATTCCGAGTGCTAGTTTTAGGCAATGAATATAGTATTGACATAAGGCATCATGAAAATCTTATACTTGAATTGTTTTTCATGCATCAGCTATTATTTGCTGGCTTATTCAAATAAATATATGCGTATGTTGTGCCCATTGGATTCATATTTTCTATAAATGCCAACTGTTTTTCAAGTTTAAATTTTCTTTATACAGGTTAAAACAATGAGAGCTCTTCAGTACTTCCCTACAATCGAAGATCCTGGCGCAAGACGAGCTTTATTTGAGGTACAACTATTTTGACTATTGCACATCTGTTCTCCACATATACAACACAATTCATGAATTGTAATGATACTTCTTTCATTCTCCAGGTTTTACAGCGCATTTTGATGGGTACTGATGTTGTTAAAAATGTCAACAAGAATAATGCCTCACATGCTGTTCTCTTTGAAGCTCTTGCTCTTGTGAGTTAATACTAAAACTTCTACTATATATTTTAGTTTCTGGTATTTTTTTTCTTAACCAGTTCCTCTCCTTCCCTACTTGATTCATACAATTATCTTTATAGTCTCCAATGTTTCACCACTTGAGTAAAATAAAGCTTGTCATGCATTTAGAATGCTTCTCTAAGTTCTTTCAATTATAGGTTATGCATCTTGATGCTGAAAAGGAGATGATGTCCCAGTGTGTGGCACTTCTTGGGAAGTTTATTGCAGTTCGGGAACCAAATATTAGGTATCTTGGTCTGGTAAGTTGTACTTCGCAGCAGTAAGTAATATTATTTGATTCTATATATATGTTTGTTAGTAATATTATTTGATTCTATATATATGTTCGTTACTTTGGTAATGTTTCATTCACATTCCTGACAGAAAAAAAATGCTTCATTCACATCAAACCCCATGAGTGAAAGCTTTGCCATAGTGTGATGTTATTTCATCTGTCTTCACAGGAAAACATGAGTAGGATGCTGTTAGTAACAGATGTACAGGATATCATTAAAAGGCACCAGGCCCAGATTATTACTTCTCTAAAAGATCCAGATATCAGGTACCTGAGGCCTTCCATTTTCTGTGAATGCATAACCATTAAACTAGTCACAGAGGGACTTGGTATTATTTGAGCAAAAAACACACTTTAAACAATGCTCGGTATTCTGAACTCACAACCACTTCCTGAACACCTGAATACATGGTTGATGGTTCATCCAAGGTGCTCCATGCAATGGTTAATAACTGTTGATGTTCACATTAAACCATTTGTTGGTAGAAGATGAGTTTAGTGATAAAAGGTTATAGCTAGCACTGCACTAATAGAGGATGGGAAATGGATTATATACTGTAATCATATTACAGACATTTCCTTCACAATTCAATAATGTAGTTTGATATTTAAAATGGTTTACATCCATTTTTTTGGTATGCTATGTACTTCATATTTATATGTGTATCACCTTGCAGTATTAGAAGGCGGGCTCTTGATTTGTTATATGGTATGTGTGATGTTACAAACGCAAAGGAAATTGTTGAGGAGTTATTGCAGGTATATAATATTGAAATAGTGGCCTTGCATATGAAAAATGAACTTCAAAACAATGAAACATATTACTGGCATGTTGTTTGTCCATGTCGTTTGTAAATCTTGTTATGGCAACACTAAGACTATGTTATCTTGTTTGTCAGTATCTTAACACAGCTGAATTTGCAATGCGTGAAGAGCTCTCCCTAAAGGCAGCTATTCTTGCTGAGAAATTCGCTCCAGATCTTTCATGGTAAAGGAATTTTTGTGATGCAACCGTTTTTTCCAGTTAGTATGTTGTGAAACGTGAGCTATTGTTATAGATGATAAGTGTGATGTATTCATAAATGTACAAATTTAACTTCAAACATATTTACATAGTGCTTACATTCCGATTTTGAAACTATAATAGATAAAAACACTCATTTATTAGGCTATAACTTATTTACTTGTCAGTTGTCACTGTGCGTTTGTGGTATTGAACTTGAAATTTTAGCATTCATTAGATGTTAGCGAGCATTGCACTAGTTTTACATCGAATTGTGATGTTCAGCTCCTTGGACTTGAAATTTCAACAATATCTAACTTTCTTTCTATAGGTATGTCGATGTTATTCTTCAGTTGATAGACAAAGCAGGAGATTTTGTAAGTGATGATATATGGTATCGAGTGGTACAATTTGTCACCAACAATGAAGATCTGCAGGTTCTTGCATATTTCTGGTTGCCCATAGTCATCTCAATTTTGTTTTATGAACTTGAAGTTTGACTTGTAATTTTATCAGCCATATGCTGCGGCAAAGGCTAGAGAATACCTTGACAAGCCTGCTTTGCATGAAACGATGGTCAAGGTATTTTCATCACCTCAATTCATACCGTTGTACCATGATTCTATGAATTCTAATTTTGCAGTACTGCTAGATGATGTTGGTTTTAATGAAATCTGCTCTACACCTAACAAACACTTCCACTGGCAGTTCTGTGTGCTATCCTTGCAATGAAAAATAAATACCTAGTTACAATAAACACATCCAAGATTAAACTGGACCTTTTGTTCTGTATTTTATTTGTTTTTAAGTGAATCCAATCTTCCTAGCAACTATTTTCTCTATTGTTTTTGTCATGCTTTATTTGTTTACGTTAAACTGTACTTTTACAGGTGAGTGCGTACCTTATTGGGGAGTATGGCCACCTATTGGCCCGAAGACCTGGTTGTAGTCCTAAGGAGTTGTTTGCTATAATAAATGATAAGCTTCCAACAGTATCGTAAGTTGTAAAAACCTCTTTAATTTACTTACAATATCTTCATCATCCTGGTGTGATATATGTACCATGAATTTTTTATCAGGACAAGTACTGTTGCTATTCTTCTGTCGACTTATGCCAAGATACTGATGCACACTCAACCCCCTGATGTGGGACTGCAACAACAAATCCTCACTATATTTAAGAAGTACTAATTTAGCCAACATGTTTTGATTGTACAGCACGTTTTCTATGGTCAAATAATTAATTTTCATGTATGTATATTATTTCAGGTATGAGAGTTATATTGATGTTGAAATACAGCAGAGAGCAGTCGAATATTTTGAACTAAGCAGGAAAGGTGCTGCTTTGGCAGATGTGTTAGCAGAAATGCCAAAATTTCCTGAACGGGAGGTAAATCTGCATCCTGTTGCATGTATACATGTATACTCACAGTCTACTGTATTAAATCATCATCCTGCCACGTGTATGCTCACAGTTTAGTGTATTAAATCTGCATCTTACATGTATACTCACAGTTTACTATATATGTTGCCTTGCATTTGTTCCATTTAACAAGGATTTATTTTTCTTACTGTGGATTTACTTGTCAAATCTAGTCTGCTCTGTTGAAGAAGGCTGAAGACGCTGAGGTTGACACAGCAGAGCAAAGTGCTATAAAATTACGAAGTCAGCAACAAACATCGAGTGCTCTTGTCGTAGCTGATCAGCCACCTGTAAATGGATCAGTACCAGCATCCAATCATCTCACTCTTGTGAAGATGCCAAGTCAAAATATCACTGAAGTACTATCTTCCACTCAATTGTGAAATACGCTGGTCACAATTCATGAATCTGATGAAGTTAATATTTGTGATATTCAGGAGAGCAATGTTACTTACGAAGAACCTCCGGTAGAAATTCCCAAAGAAAATGGTGCTCCTGTTGAAGTCGAGAGTAAAGTCGAAAATATTCGAGAGACCAACATTGAGAGCAAGATTGAGAGCAAGGTTAGCAAGGTTGAGCCTCCTACATCTCATCCTGCTTCTCAAGCAGACCTCCTTGCAGATCTTTTGGGTCCTCTTGCAATAGAGGGTCCTCCTGCTGCCATAGAACAAAACCCTGTTCAAGGATTGGAGGCTAATCAAAGTTCAGTTGGTGATTTGGCACTAGCAACCCTTGAGGATCAGTCGAACTCAGTTCAGGTACTTGTGTACCTCCTCGTAGTATGTGTCTTTTTTAATTATTTTTTTATACAATGGGATGATATATTCTGTCTATCCTACCTTATACAGCCTATTGTAAATGTCGAGGAGAAGTTTCATATATTATGCTCAAAAGATAGCGGGGTACTGTATGAGGATCCTCACATTCAGGTTTGCATAAGTCAATAATTACGCATAACCAAATATGTATTCCTGCCTTAACCTTCTGTGTGGATTTCATTTTCTTACTGGGCCTCGTTTCTAGATTGGTTTAAAAGCAGAGTGGCGTGCCCACCATGGCCGTCTTGTTCTTTTCCTGGGAAACAAAAATACTGCACCTCTTGTATCAGTGCAGGCTCTGATTTTGCCTCCTAGCCATTTAAAAACGGAGCTCTCATCAGTTCCTGATACTATTCCTCCAAGAGCACAGGTACTAAGTGATGAAGTGCAATACTTTCACATCTTTTCATGTTCCCTTTCCTAATTGCGCTCAATCCTCGTTTTCTTGCGTTCTATAGGTCCAAATTCCACTTGAGGTTGTGAATCTTCGTGCAAGTAGAGATGTTGCTGTTCTTGATTTCTCATATACATTTGGAACTGCGCTAGTAAGTGTTCTATCTCATCTTGTTTTCTGAGTGTCCAGATATTCACATTTGTTTTATCACAAGGTAACAGTAGTGCCCTTGCTTGTATGTATCCAGGTAAATGTCAAACTTCGGCTTCCTGTTGTATTGAATAAATTCTTGCAACCTATAACTCTTTCCCCTGAAGAATTTTTCCCCCAGTGGAAAGCATTGAATGTTCAATCTCTCAAAGTTCAAGAAGTGGTAAGATTTCACTTTTATTGTCGATGGTCAGTGAACAGTTAAGAAATGTCTTCTATGCAAGTACAAAGAAATATATTGATTAGCATTCTGAGTGAAGTAGCTGTTATATGAGTCTTTCTAAAAGACATCTTGTTAACTGATCTAACAGGTTAAGGGTGTGAAACCATTACCTCTTTCTGAGATGGCTAGTCTTTTCATGAGCCTTCACTTGGCGGTTACTCCTGGACTTGTATGTCGTGTGATTTTTGTCTGAATTTTCAGCTTTCCGTTCAAAATTCCAAGCATTTTCACTATTGAACTTCTTGTTCCTTTTTAGGATAATAACCCGAACAATCTGGTTGCATGCACTACATTCTTTTCTGAAACAACCCGTGCCATGCTTTGTCTGGTAAGTATGTTCGTGAACTTCTCTTTGATTTATTGGTTTGGTTGCATGAGAACGCACACTCTGTGAAGAATCATGATGTTGAATGCAACTTGTTTGTATGAGATCTTTTTCTGGGCTCTTATGTCTTAATCCCTTCTAATACGTAATACTAATTGAAACCCAAGTGAAGCCCAACACAACCATCATATACAAATGTAAATTATTGACTTCTACAGATTAATGACTCATGAGTCATGACACTATTCTTTGTGTTGGACCCATTTTGTACCTGACTTGTCACTTGGGTGAGGTTCAAACCTAACGCATTTCTTTACACAAAGTGCACACCTGAACCATTTTTTTCTGAAAGGCCATTTGCACCTTCCAAATGGTAGCCATGAGAGTATTACCCAGTTGGTTGTGTGGGCCAGCAACATGTCTTCATTTCACAAAAAGTGAAATAAGTCAGTATGTCCTCATTGTTTTCCTAGTCTTTTCCTGTTACTCATGATTCAGTGTATCTCTGCTAGTATTGCCTCTAGGCTCTAGCATGATGGATATAGCAAGTAAACAGTAGTGTTTAGATAAATGGAATGTTTTCAAGTCATAAGAGTGAGTCTCTTTTTACTGATGCAATGAGCTATAGCTAGGAGAAAGTCCAGTTAGGTCATTACTTATCAGAACTTTTGTTCCTCTCTGCCAGCAGTTTTGACCGATCATGCCATCAATATTAGTTTAGCACAACACTCTAGTTCAACCCTTCAGTCTCTGAAACATTTTACTGATCCATTTTCCAATTTTTAGTACTTGCTGTGTCATATATCAATGCATGTTTGTCGCTTGTGTGAGTTTCATAAATTATGGTTTTCCTTTTAGATATATTGTAGGTTTTGGATCAGATGTAAGAATTGGCTTGACACCATTTTGCCAACATGATTGACCATTTGCAGGTCAGAGTCGAAACAGATCCACAAGACAGAACTCAACTCCGGCTCACAGTTGCATCAGGAGATCAATATTTGACATTCGAGTAAAGCTTGTTCCATTATTCTTTTAACGTATTATGTAGTTAATGGCTGCTAGGAAACCAAAAGTTAATCTTGAGATTTTGCCAAACAGGTTGAAAGAGTTCATCAAGGAACATTTAATTGATATCCCAAAGGTACAAGCCGCCTCAGCTCCCGTTCCGGTGCAGCAGCCACAGTTGCCTCCGCCAGTACCTGCCACGTACAACGACCCTGGTGCAATGCTAGCTGGGTTGCTATAAAAAGTTGCAAAACAAATAGCATTCTGATGTACATGACAGTTTAATGTGAGGATCTAACATCACCACAAGCATCTTGCTGCCAAGTCGACATGTGGTTGAAGCGATGGTCAATGAAGAGAGAGCTGGCGGAGTAGGCCTCAGCTCAGATTCTTCACCGGGAATTCTTTTGGGCCGTTGTAAGGCCCCTTCATCGCCATAGTGTGTAAGGTTCGTTTTGCTCCGTCATTACCACCACCCTGCCATCTTGTATACCCGCGTTGCTCTAGGTCTGGTGGTGAACATGAGTAGTTTTGTGTGTTTATATAAGGTGCTAGGTTTTTCCACCAAACCGATTGTAAAGTTGCCATGTATGCGCATTGCATTACGATTTGTACCAATAAGGTTGGAATAGGCAAAAGAAATTCATATAGGTTTTTGTTATCTGCATGGTATGTGTGTGGGTGTGGCTGCATTCTCCCCCCATTCCCTTGGGCCGATTGATTGATTAACTAGGCTCATTTCTTCATTATAGCGATGTTTCGTACGCTATCACGTGATGTTTATTCTCTTCCGTTTGTTCCTAATCCTGTAACATGTGGTTGGGCTAGGCTTTCATTTGTAATCCGGATTGCGTCCATACGCTCTTAACAGCGAGTACTAACAGCGAAATCCGAGAAAGCAGAGCGGCTGAGGAATGGTCAAGAGCGAGCTGTCCCTGGTCGGCACGCATTAGTTACACAGAAAATCACAGTGCGTTACTGTATGCCGTGTACGGAATTTACTGACCACAAGGCGGCGAAATGTAGTGCCCACTGCTCACGCTTTCGCCGCTGCGAGGCCTAGCGTGCTGTGGCTGCCGCTCCCCTTTCTGTAGCCAAGCTATTATTGGGTGACACGACGACGGCGAGGAGGAAAAAAAAACGAGCCATCTCTTGCGTTGTGGGAACTCAATGGGCGGCGTCTTACGTGGCGAGGCAGAATCTTAGCTGCGTGGCCACACCCCCACAGAGCCGTACCTCTCTCCCGTTCACAGTCATGCTCACCATACATGCTGCTCCTATGTATACGTACGTGATGTGACAGCGTTGAGGGGTCGTAATTTTCACTTCCGTCTAGTAGTCGCCGTAGTACTCTTCCCCGCAGCATGATGCTTCAGTTCAGGCTCCAATATGACGGCAAAAAAGGAGGAAAAAACATCTACAACTACGTACTACTACTACTACTACTGTCGCAGTACCACGTCTCAGATACGACTAGTTCCAGTCTCCTACTCGTCGCACGCACGTTAAAACCGAAAGCGAAGGCACAGCGCCACGGTGCCAGTGAGGGTGAGGCCGCTGGATTCCCTCAAAACCACACGTGAATCCAAACAGAAGATGGGCATCATCCCGGTCGTGACGTGAGCAGAGCAGATGGCAGAGGAGAGGAGAGGTGTTTCCAAGCTGCGGGTCAAAGGCGCATGGAGGTATGAGGGAGCGAGCAGTGTGGACTTGCAAAGCGCTGCGGCCCAGTTAGAAAGCGCAGCGTCGAAGCGTGCGCCTTTATGAAGCGCACCTAACCAACCAGCAAACGAAACGAATCCCCCGACAAGTGAAGGGGCCAAACCGTGAAAACCCCACAAAAACCAGTAGTAGCACTAGTACCATCTCGTCGCAGGCACTGACCAAACTGGCCACCTCTGCTGCATGTGTTGTCACCTCCGGCTCAACTTGCTTGCGTGTACGACCTGCACCTGCACGCGCGCCCACCGCGCTGCGGCTTTTACCCGAAAGACCCCTCGGAAAAGCGGGAATTATTCCCACCACTCTCTTTCTCTCTCTCTTCCGGTCTCCTCCTCCCTCCCCGTCGCTCTCTCTCTCTTGTTCCCCTCTCACACGCTTGACGCGCCCATAGGAAGGGGGGGAGGAGGTGGTGGCGACGGCCGGATTGGACCGCCGCGACGACCAGGACGTCGACCGCCGGGAGGGGGCCGCCGAACCAATCGCCGATCCATGGAGGGAGCCGCCGCCGACATGCTCTCCCCGGGCGAGGCGGACTGGCCTCCCGAGCTGCGACTCCCGCCGCCACCGCCCCCATCGGAGCCGCCGCCGGGGCAGACCGCGGTGGGGATGGATGACTCGCAGTTCCTCGGATCGATCATGGGGGAGCCTCCTGCCCAGGCCCCGCAGGCCCCGGCCGAGGCGGCGACGGTGGGGGTGAAGAGGAGGAGAGGGAGGCCGCCGAAGAAGAGGGACGGGGCGGCGGCCGTGGTCCCGGCGAAGCCGGTGAGGAGGAGAGAGGACGAGGAGGAGGTCGTCTGCTTCATCTGCTTCGATGGGGGCAACCTCGTCGTGTGCGATCGGAGGTGGGTGGGTTGGTGTGGCGACCTCGCGGCGTTGCTGCAGCGTGCCAACTCTTGCGTTTTGGATGCCTTGGAAAAATCAACTGAGACGCTCGCTGTGTTTTGCTCCATGTAGGGGATGCCCTAAGGTGTACCATCCCGCCTGCATCAAGCGTGATGAGGCATTCTTCCAATCTCGCAGCAAGTGGAATTGCGGTAATTGAGTTGAGCTCATCCTTTGTGTGTACATACACGACTGCTTGTCATTGTTTTGCTCTCCTGCTGCTCGCTGCTAAGCATAAGGAGCATAAATGTGCTAACATGTTCACTGAATGGTAACCAATAATAGCCTAAGGCACCGGATGGAAACATGAAGGTGGATAATAATAGGTAACTTGCACGTGTGTTTGCTGGTTAGCATGGGGGAGATGATTCATCACCCAATCAGTGTTAAAATCGATTAGAGTTGTCAGATGTTCTAGCTTTGCATGCTACACTGGTGTTGCTATATTCTCATCGGATGCTACAAGCACTAACTTCTCGAGATTGCAAGAAATCATGGGCTGTTGTTTCACATAAATCCAAATCTGAGAGTAAAAAGGAAAATTCTAAAGTTTTGTCCATGACCGTCTTGATAATGACTTCCATAATTTTACGATAAAGTTTGGTAGTATCTACAATTTTGCATAGGAAAAACTAAAGACTCGGCAATTGAGATAAACATACTAAAATTGCCCTCCTGACATTTTGCACCAGGTTGGCACATATGCAGCAGCTGTGAAAAGGCAGTGCACTACATGTGCTATACGTGTACATACTCCCTTTGCAAAGTATGCATCAATCAAGGTAAATTTTTCAGTGTCAGGGGGACCAAGGGCTTCTGCGATACCTGTTATACAACTATACTGTTGATAGAATGCAAAGATGAAGATGGTGCGAAGGTATGCCTATTTCCAACCACAAAATATTCTGCTCTTTTCCAAAACATCTGTGTTTGGTCATTCCTTCTCGGAAGAAATTGTATGCTGCGTGTATATTGTGTGACCTCCCTTAATCGCCCACCCCCACCCGCCAAAACAAAATAGAAGAAAAAATTGCACACACAAAATAACAACAGCAACACGTTACCACGCCGCAATCCCAATTGGAGCATAGATTTCTGCGCTTTCACCATTTGGAAGTGATTTGTTAGTATGTATAACGTGTTTTTTCAGGTACTGTTTAAGTTGCATCTTTGCACAAGTTCTGGTATCTGTTTCCTTCGGTTTCATGTTCTTGCATCCTAGTTTTTTCACAGTTTGTAGCTTTGCGCTTCAAATTCTAAAAGTTTCACGCTTTATCATGTGTTGTGTTTGTTGCAGATTGCTGTTGATTTTGATGATCAAAACAGTTGGGAATACCTGTTCAAGCTATATTGGTTGGATCTGAAAGGGAAGCTTTCATTAACATTGGAAGAACTAACTAGTGCCAAGTCTCGATGGAATGCACCTAGTACTTATGCTAGGAAAGAAAAAGACGAGTCATCTGATGACCTGTATGACGCTAATAATGACGATGATGCTGGTTCTGACTGCTCCTCAGGAAAACGAAAGCGGAATTCTTCGAGGAAAAGGGGTCGAAAACGCCATAAACCAAATTCCGCTTGTAGCATTGCCACAAAAAAGGTTGAAAGTGTTACTAGAGATGGCGGAACCCTGCCCAACAAAGTACCAATTGAAGAGGCATCGTCCTTGCTGGCAGACACCCAGTGGGCTTCCCCAGAGCTACTAGAGTTTGTAGGGCACATGAGAGATGGTGATCGATCTTTTATTTCCCAGTTTGATGTTCAGGCTCTTTTGCTTGACTATATAAAACAGAACAACCTCCGTGACCCTCAAAGGAAGAGTCAAATTATCTGTGATTCAAGGCTTCACTGTTTATTCAGGAAAACACGTGTTGCTCATTTTGAGATGTTGAAGCTTTTGGAGATGCACTTTATTGTGAGTGAGCCTTCTACAGTAAATGATGATAGCCAGGGGATTATCAATCTTAATTCTGCTCAAATAGATCATGCCAGTGGATATAATGACATGGCAGCAAAGTCTTCTCCTGATAGGAGGCGGAGGATGCACAGAAAAGTGGAAAGAGAATCACAGGCTAATCTTGAGGATTACGCAGCAATTGATATGCATAATATTAACTTAATTTACCTGCGTCGTAGCTTGATGGAGGATCTTATTGATGATCCCACATTCTCAGACAAAATTTCTGGTGGTTTTGTGAGGATAAGAATTTCGGGTCTTGGTCAGAAGCAAGATATGTATCGTCTGGTGAAAGTTATCGGTAAGATATTTAACCTTCAACTTCTATCTATACAGTTTTCATTTAATTGAATATAAGTTTTTTGTGCAGGGACACATAAGGTTTCAGAAAAATACAGCATTGGGAAGAAGACGACAAATTTTGCACTTGAGATAATGAACTTAAACAAAAAGGAGATTATCACGATGGATACAGTATCAAATCAGGATTTTACAGAGGTCAAATCTTTTATTAATTATCTTCTCTCAATGAATTTCCTATAGCATGTTTGGTGCCTATGCTGGAACATGAATTGATATGCAATTTCATTTCCTGCTATACAGTTTTTTGTTGTCTGCTTTGAAGATGATTAAGCTAACTTTTACTTTTTTTATAATATCACATATGTGTTGATGATGGCACATATAGATTTATTTATTAGTGGCTATTATAGGATGGATTAAACTAACACATGCTAAGATGATTGGACATATGGGACTTTCCCTCCCTCAGCCTTTAAAAAAGGGTCTGTGTTATGCGCGCCTGCTTGGTTCTTACATACCAGAAATTCTCTGTCGGTCTGCCAAGTATAATATCTGGTTTAGTGTGTTCGAAATTTGCATCTAGCTGAGCTGCCATCGGATTTCCTTCTCATCTCCTTTTTCTGGCTGAATGGATTTGTTATATTTATTTGTGTAGGAGGAATGCAAGCGCCTAAGGCAGAGCATGAAGTATGGTCTAATTACCCGACTGAAAGTGGTACCACTACATGAGATTAAACACCCAATGATCTAATTGATTTTCATGTTAACAAGATATGTATAATGTTGTATTCTGTCTTATTAATTCAGGGTGATATCCAAGAGAAAGCCAAGACTTTTCAATTTGTAAGAGTGAATGATGTGAGTACAATCCTACTAAAGGAAAATTATGTTTCTAACTTTTCTATTAACATTTTTTTCTTCAAAAAATCTTTAATTTATTTGCTACTGTGTAAATTCGTACAGTGGTTAGAAAACGAAAAGCAGAAGCTGTGCCATCTTCGTGACCGTGCAAGTGAAACAGGGCGGAGAAAGGAATATCCTCTTGACCTTATTATCATGTGCTACTTTTGCATCCCTTACATTTTCTGGTGATTTTTTTTGGCTGGCTAGGCGATCTGAAATGTCTTCTGAGACAGGGCGTTTCTTTTTGAAGAGTCCAAACCATATATTTACAGTTTTTTTTTGAAAAAAAATTTAGTGGCGAGGGATGCTTTTAACATGCACAGATCATTTGTAATCTGCTATGAAAATCTTGGGGCGCTAGCCTTTTATTTTATGGTTTTGCTGTCTGGTATGAAGGCAGAGGGATCTCTTTGTTCTGACGTTATTTGAGCCATCGGTATATGTTTTATCCAAATCCACAAGATAACCAAAAACAGCTTGAGTTTGCTTGTTTTGTTATCCTTAACTGTATCGTACCCTTAGAGAATGTGTGGAAAAGCTTCAGCTTCTCAACACTCCTGAGGAAAGAGCACGCAGAATTAATGAAGTTCTTGACGTGCATGTTGACTCGCATATGGATCCTGATTATGAATCTGCTGAAGATTTTGGCAACAAGAAAGCTGGTACTTATCTCCTTGAAATGTTAATTTTCTATAATTTTGAATATTATGATGCAGCCAGTCATCTGGTATCTATTGGATAGGAACTTCTGCACTACTTTATAGCTGTTGCAATTTTTAGCATTAAACAAATTTAATATTGATAACATTGCTTATTTGTTTGTGCAGTTGAACGGAATGTAAATTGGGCAAGATCGGATCCATTCGTTTCACCCATTAAAGTGAAATATTCAAACACTGCACAGAAGAATTATGATGCTACTCGCCATCCCAAAAGCCTGTCTAAACAAAATACAGTGCATAAATCAGGAGCAGCAAGAAACTTTGAGAATTCCCATCCATCAATTGGTATGGATATTCCAAAATCTGGCACTAATGTAAAGAGTATCACATGTGAAACTACGTCATTTTCGTCTTCTGGATTAACAGTATCAAGTGACATGGAACCAGAAAAAGTCTGGCACTACAAGGATCCTTCTGGAAATGTTCAGGGCCCATTTACTCTTTTGCAGTTATCCAAATGGACAAGTTACTTCCCACGTGATATGAGAGTATGGCTTACATTTGAGAGTGAAGAGAGATCATTGCTGCTGACTGAAGTGCTCTCAAAACAACCAAAAGATTTTGGTCAACCTGCATCTGTTACTACAAGTAGTAAAGCAACATTGGCAGACACTGGACAAAACAGAAACAGTCAAATTGTGGACCTGAACAAAGCTCCTTCTCCTGTTGGTTATAGTATGCTTTCTTTTGAAACAACTGTTCAGTCCACTAAGCATTCGGTTCCAGAAAGGGAAAGCTTAAACTCTTTAGATGACAGGTTATCACTCTCAATAGACTCAGTTCCACCGAAGGACACTAACGCTTCAAATAGTCAAGCAGTGTGTCAGATCAAGCATTCAGGCTTTCTTTCATCTCCTGGAAGTCCACATCAACAATCAGACTTGCACCATGACGAAGTACAGGGAGGACGCTCTGGTGAATGGAACAATCAACACAACAGTGGTGAACTGTGGAGTCCAGCCATGCCGCAGACAAGTTGTAGTGCACAAAGTAATGTGGAATCTCATCACAATCATTATGCTTCGTGGTCACAGGTTCAACATGATCCTAAAAGTAGTTTACAAGCAGGTTCGGGAAAGGATCTGAATTCGAGGCAGGATTTTTCGCAGAAACTTCCTAGTCAACGGATCATGAGAGATGTCCCCAGCCCTGTATTTGCCTGGAGTCCATCCGAGTCCAGGACTGCTTCCAGTCAACATGAAGGCTCTTGCTTGAGTTCAACAACCAATCTATGCGCTCATGATGAACTTCATTCTTCGATTGCTTCTGCAAAGGCTAAAAGCTTTGGTCCAGCAACTCCTGTCGAAGACAGAGGTTCAAGTTCACCCTCTGGTATGCTGAGTCACTCAGAAAGAGCCCCAATGTGCAGCCCACAGTCAGCTCCTTCTGCATCTGCTTCTGATACATGCAAGATGGAGGAGATCATGAATCAACAAAAAACACTTGAAGCTGATATATCAAATGCGTCAGTTAATCAGTCTCCACAGTCTAAGATTCTCCCTGAATTTTCTCCTGATAGCCAAGATATTGAACGTGAGTATCCTAGTCCACCTCCAATATCTGAGAGTAAAGAGCTGTCCCCGCAGTCAAGGACTATCCCTGAATCTTCTCCTGGTAACCAAGATATTGAACGTGAATATCCTAGTCCACCCCCAATATCTGAGAGTAAAGAGCTATTCCCAGAGTTAAAGATTAACCCTAAATCTTCTCGTGATAACCAAGATATTGAATGTGAATATCCTAGTCCACCTCCGGTAGCCGAGAGTAAAGAGCTATCTCCGCAGTCTAAGATTCTCCCTGAATCTTCTCCTGATAACCAAGATATTGAACATGAATACCCTAGTCGACCTCCAATACCCGAGAGTAAAGAGCTATTTCCGCAGTCTAATATTCTCCCTGAATCTTCTTCTGGTAACCAAGGTAGTGAACATGAATATCCTAGTCCAACTCCGATACCCGAGAGAAAAGAGCTACCTCTGCAGTCTAAGATTCTCCCTGAATCTTCTCCTGATAACCAAGATGTTGAACGTGAATATCCTTGTCCAACTCCGATATCCGAGAGTAAAGAGAGTCCAACTCTGATATCCGAGAGTAAAGAGCTATCTCTGCGGTCTAAGATTCTCCCTGAATCTTCTCCTGATAACCAAGATGTTGAACGTGAATATCCTTGTCCAACTCCGATATCCGAGAGTAAAGAGCTACCTCCGCAGTCTAAGGTTCTCCCTGAATCTTCTCCTGATAACCAAGGTACTAAACATGAATGTCCTAGCCCAACTCCGATATCTGAGAATAAAGAGGTGTCTCCAGAGTCTAAGATTCTCTTGGAATATTCTCTTGATAACCAAGATATTGAACGTGAGTATCATAGTCCAACTCTGATATCTGAGAGTAAAGAGCTTGCTGTGGAGCTCTCTGGGTCCATACTATTAGCACCTGAAAAAATAGCTTCTACTGATGTAGGTGAACACTCTTCACTTGCTTTTATGTTTACAGAATCTCCTACAGCTGGGGATGGTGCTTTGAAATCAGTATCTGATATAGAAAAGCCACATGTAGAAGGTGAAGACCCAAATGTTAAAGAAGAACTTTATGTTGAACCAACTTTTGTTTTAAGAGAGGACATGGTAGTTAATTCTGCCTCTGGAGTTGAGTCCATGGATGTGTCTGAACATCTCTTGGAATCTTTGATGGAGCAAAGTTGTGGAACTTTCTACATGGATGGTGCAGCAGCATTAGAAGGTTTTCTGTCTGCTTCAACCAAGGAAGAACCACAGTGTTCTAGCCCCATTGCTTTATCCACATGCTCTAGCCCAATTGCATTATCCCCTTGGGGTGAACCTAGCTACTATCAAGGTGATTCTGTTGATTCTTCCTTATGGGGTGTCCAGGACAATGATCCAATCAGTGATATGTGGCCATTATCCTCACCAACGCCGGCCCTCCAATATTCATCCGGTAAATCAGCTGATGTTTAGCATGCATATCCATTAATCCTAAACAGTTTGTGGTGTTTAGCAGAGACATACTAATTTTGCATCGTAATGATTCTTCTCTCCAGCAGGTGGCACTGCTCATTTTATCAATGAAGTAACTGTCACCCAAGGAAATAATGAAATTGTTCTAAGAAGTACCATGCCAGGGGAGAAGGTGGAGCTAGCAAACTCGGGCGCTTGCACAGATTGGGGATTGGTTGAGCAGGTAATGATATTCCAACGTCGTATCAGCCTTTGATATTTGCTCCCTGTATGACATTCCATTTGACATTAAGTTCTCAATACATTAGGTGAATCCAGACGCAAATGATGCGTCGGTATCATTGACAGACAGGAGCACAGGAGGTTCTCAGCCATCAGCAAATGATGGCTCAAATGTGGATACAGCACGGAACACTAACCATAATACTAACTTCTCGCTCAGCCATGAAACAGCAGTACCCCTGAGTAAAAACCCTGGAGAAGCATCAAGAAAACATGGATGTACAACTGACTTGAATGTTGCTACTTCAGGGGAGGCGTTAGGAGGCACCAAGAACTGGATTCCATCCGCTGGTAATGCTAATCGGGGCAGACAGCGGAGTCATCACCGTGACAGGTACTCTCAAATAAGCGAATCTTGGCTTCTTAGCTCAAACTACTCTAGGAGTAGGTCTGATGGATTTGGCACTGGTGGGTCGTCGAGATCAACCCCAAGGGGACAAGCTCAGAGGGGGATATGTAAATTTCATGAGAATGGCTACTGCAGGAAGGGTGCGTCTTGTAACTACCTGCATCCCTGATCTCTGCAATAGACAAAGAGGGTTTGCAATTCTTTGCCCATATCTTTTGACTTTTTGTATAGCCTAATTACAGTGGTAGTCAACATAGAGCCTACACGACCTTTTCTTGGTTCCATTCATCTGTAGCAAGGACTAAGGAGTATATGTTTAGCTCTAGCATAGGAGAATGACTGAATGTACTGCCCGAGTAGATTCCACTTTTGGGGGGGGGGGGCGAGGGGGGGTGGACATGACCTATTTTATTCTGTTTTGTTCAATTGAACTGCAGCTGTACCCTATTGTTACCCCTCATCTGTTTCTTCAAGGCCAGATCCGCCAGATGTGTTGGAAAATAGCGATATCTAACTGATCGGTTTAGTTCCTGATATTTCTTATGTTGACAGAATCTATTCGGTATTATTGGCTTAGGGTAATATAGATGATACTTAACATGTGTGATATTGACGTACTGATACTGTACACTGAAATTTGGTAAAAGATGGCTTGTCGAAGGTCAGATGTATACAGTACAAGTTTGGCAGCTGAGTACGGAATTTGTAACTATAAACTTGTGGAATAGTTGATCGGCTATCGTCATTAGTTTGTTGTACCCTATGTATCCACGTCCATTTTGTGGCTCTCCTGTTTCCATGTCCATTTTGTGCGTCAACATGTCACTGTTGTAATAAATGTAGTATTTGCATTCTAATTAGCGTTCTCTTTGGGCCTACTTCTGGTCTAGATTCCAAGCTGTTTCGACTCCTAACATGAGTTGTAGGTTTGTAGCGTTAATCCTTGTTTCTTTCTCGCGTATGTAACGCCTCCAGATGCAGTTGGGTATTACCATAAGCATATTTTGGTCGATGTTGAGGGTATGCAAACCACGGAACCACGATTCACGAAACAGCAAGGAAACGATTGTTTGACGCGGCCAGGAACAGCAAAGCCTCACCAACCAGCGCTACGGCACATTCTCAGGCCGACCGGTTTTACAGTCTCAACTTTTACATCTAGTTCTCTATATACGATTTTCGTCGGGCCTGAAAGTCACAATCTTATACTATGTAACTGTTACATCTGTTTCTTCGCTGGCTGCACTCAGGGGAATAAAAACAGGATAGTAGGTATTTAGTTCAAGATGCTCCAGTATCTGTTGTGCTGCCGATAGGTAAGACGAATGGCCATCAACAAGCTCAGTAACATCGATCTGTAAATTGCACAAAATACCGTGTAAAAGATCGACGAAACTCGAGTAGGAACACAAGATGACAAGAATGGCACCGACGTGCTTACATTTTCAACACCAGGAACATCAATGGCCTGGATGCCAGCCAACCCTTGGGTAAGCAGACTGCACGAGAGGATTACTTGGTCATAACTCACAAGGAGGGAATGGTGATATGAGCTTTCTAGGAGCAGGGATCATCCAATATAAATCAGAGCTTCGAAATCATAAATCTGATTACCTCGCACGAAAAGTAACACCAAGAATCCAGTCATCTCTGGAGTACACATTCACAAATCTTCCCGCAACCATCTGCAATGAGGACAAGTGAGTGAACCAAGTGCCGAGGGGAAGATGCTGAGATAAATGAACAGCAACTTCACTGTTTATTTTTAATTTCTTATTGCACCATTCCTACAGAGATAATAGAGAAAAAAAGGTTTTCATCACCATTACCTTCCTTGCAGCCTCCCACTGCTCGCCTTTCACTGAAACTGGAGCACCAAGGAGAACAACCCTCTCAACAAGTCCCTCTTGTTGCAAACAAGAGATGGAGATAGTTGCAAGTGAGAATTTGACAACAATAAAGAAAACTCTATAGATGAATAGATGGAGATGGTTACAGAACAGGTACCATTATCACTTGATAAAGCTAGTTCCTGTAAACACTTAAATATAACACGTGCACCTAGTGAAAACCCAAGGAGAGTCACAGGCCTGAGAAAATTTTGGCATTAGGGGTACATATTTCTGAGCCAAAAATATCACTAAATGAAGTAAATGCAATATGGAGTTACCTATTTCCTTGCAATCCCTTGAGAAGCACTTCAGCAAGCATTTTTCCTGCCTTATCTGATCTGAGAAGATACAGTAGATCTGTTAAGTTAACAAATTGCTATGATGTCTTTAACTGCAATATATCTAGGCTGTGTGATATATACATTAAAAGGCTATTCTAAAGTGTTATCATGTCACAATCTTCATAGGTTTGAATACACAAACTTCTGTGTCGATCAAGAGAAGAATACGAGTACTGTAAAAAATCACTGAGCACTGCAAGGAACATGAAAGAAATGGGAGTGTTTGCGATCACCTGTCAATAGCAACAGACCATTTACTATCGATAAAGTCTGTGGCCGCAAGCAGTGTAGCTGGCCATGCAAATGCTGCAAGAAGGCCACTTAATACGGTTCTCATTGCACCTTGCTTCATCAATTCCATAGCAAGTCCTGAATCATAAAAAAAGTGTAAATTAGAATTTTTTTTGCTGATAGTGTTAGTGGGCAAAATTGCAAATATTACTTGATGTCAGCCAATCCCGTATTGCTGTACTCACTGCAATTATATGCTTAGACTCCCATTGAAGGATGTACCTGCCAGACACTATTGAACTCTAAAACTGTATTTTTAAGAATGCTCTTAGCTGGTAAACACATGACAAAGTTAAAGTACTACAGCAGTGGTCAGCAAAAAGAACATGTCAAAAATCATTCTATACCTCTCAAGGTTATCCTCCCATCCTTCCCAAGGTCTACAAAAGTCATCCTCATCAAAAGCAAATCCAGAAATTAAGATGCCAACTGCAAGGCGCTGAAAGGGTGGGCAACATTTAACCAGAACAGATCAGTTTGACTACTAAGAGGGTAAATAAAAATCTAGTGGCATGAAATTTATTGTTGGCATCAGAAAGAGAAAAGGAACTCACACCCTGATTATGGTTTTCACCAATAGGTTTGAACTCAAATTCTTTCACACTCCCAATTCTTCTAGCCATTTTGCTCCCCGTCAAGCCAGCTCCAGCAGCTAATTGAAAAATATCATTTCAAAGGATAAGCATGACTAAATAGAACATTTCCACACCACACAAGTATTCTCATTAATCTATCATAACGTTGCATAATTGTGTCTTATCCTTCTTCTGTAGTCCATCGAACTATTATCTAATTGTAAAATGCACCCCTAAAAGTGAGGTGTGAATATTCTTGAGTAAATTCAGTAAATAATATTGCAACGCTCATAACAAAAGGAATGGATAATGCAGCTGACAGCAATGTAGCATGAAGAAATGAAAGCTCAAAACAAAATCACCAGAAGAGTTTTGACTTTTGGAAGAACACGTAGACACACCTCCAAATGATGCAGCGACTGCCACAGAGCCAGCAACAGATCCTGCAGCAGTAGCCATAGCAGCAAATCCACTAGCTCCTATAACAGGGACAAGTGTGCCCAGCGTTGGAGCAAGAGCACCAAACCCTGCAGCAATTGCTGGAGCAGCTAAACCTGTCAAGTTGGAAGAGAATATCAACCATTTGGAGTAGTATGAGCGACAGAAACTAGTCAAGATGTTTAGCATCCAGCAGAATTTCTGAAGTTTTTTTTATACCCCCAGTAATAGCCAACAATGCTCCTCCAGTCAAGGCAGCTGCACCAATTATTCCTCCACGCTTCCATTTTTCCCATTTACTTTTGGGTGATGCGCTTTCTTGTGTTTGTTCTTGTTCTTTTGCTGCTGCCATGGCAGAGCATGCAACCATAACCTCAATCGCTTCCTACAGTGAAAGCATGGTTGGTGACAAATTTGACAAAACGTGCGTAAATCATTGGGTTCTTCTTTCTTTTTTTTTTTCGCGGTGGGGGGGTGAGGGTTCTTCTTTCTTTAATTGCCTTTTGTTTGGTATCCTTAGTGATTACTCTAATGAATTGAGAAAAGATTAGTCTGTACAAACCATTTTGATCCACTTCACATCAAGCCATGTTGATAGCAGTCGAAGAGCAACACGATGCCGAGCGTCATAACCCTTCCTGAAGCGGGATGATTTTCTGTCCTCTTCCTCTTGTGATACAGGTTTATCAGCCACACAGGACGAGAGAAGAGCATACAGCAATGCCATCTTCCGGTGATTGTTAGCAGGAATATCATCTAAGGAGAATTTATCGATTCCTAACAAGTCATCATGAGAGCTCTCCCCTGGGGATTTATCTGTTCCAGAGCTGCAAGGCAAAGCATGCTGATCCCCCTCTTTAACTGTGTCATCCACTTCGGTGCCATTGCCCAAACTCATTACCATCACATCAACTCCTCTTGCCAAGGCAAGCTCCTGAACCGATCTGTCTGAAGAGCTTTCGCCATCTTCTTCAAATATTATCCTTAGAAACTACAAAATGAGAGTGATATGAGACTCTAAGAACCACAAAATTCACTGCTCAAGCACACGGGGAAATTGAAGTTGAGCAGTTTTGTAGACATATAATCAAACACCTAAACCCCAAATGATCTCTGCAACACTGACCAAAACGCACGGCCAGTTACAGTATCGGGGCAGAAAGGGCAGTGCCGTACCGCGCCGATGTGATGCTTGGCCTCGGACGACGCCGCCGTCTCCTCCAGCCCCGACCAAGCCTTGGGGTCGATCTCCAGGAACCTAACAGAGCCGAGCCCCGATCGCCAGGTAAAGCGGAAGCGTTCGTGTCGAATTTACGAGCGGAGAGGAGCGAGAAAACGGAAGCGGCCGCGGACCTGAAGACGGGGCGGAGGAGGCCGTGGGAGTCGTGCGTCCAGAGTTCCGCCGCGTCGGCGCTGCCGGAGGAGGAGCCGCTGCCGCTGCCGCTGCTGGTGCTGGTGCGTCCTTCCTCGGCGTCGTCTTCGTGGGCGCCGAGGAGGACGGACTGGTGGATCTGGGCCTGGCGGAGCGCGAGCGCCAGCAGCGCCCCCGCCGCGTAGCGCTGCGTCGGCGTCAGCGTCGTGGACATCGCCTCGCCGGCGATCGAGTAGGTGGCTTCGGGTTGGTCGCTTCACTTGGACGGCGTCGAGCGGTTCCTTCCTGCCAAAGCCGGTCAAATTTTGGGGGAGGGCAGCCAACCTGAGCTGAGCAACAGCAGTAGCAGAATTTTCCCAAAAAAAAAATCCATTTCGAAAGGAGGCGTAGAATTTTTCCAGAAGACCACGTCGACCTGGCACGTGGAACCACGGAATGATTCAGGTTTTGTTTTAAAAAAAATCGATTTGACTTTTGAGGCGAAATCGTCTTTCTAAATAAATTTGCCAAATTTTGACGCCCAAATTTGCAGGTATACCAAATTTGAGTTAAATTAAAAAAATTAGAGACAAGACCAATTAAATCGCTAGTCAGACCATAATTTGATCGGTCACGATTTTATTGTGCTTGGAACGCCGCTCTAATCGGATAACAAATAATGGTCTGCCAAATAGACCTCCAAGTTTAAGCCTAATTTGACTCTTTTTTATTTTTTATTTGGGTTTGAGTTTTTTTATTTCCAATGCGTCTTTAAACCTATTAAGATGTGAAGATGTCCTATTTCTTGTAAGTCCACCCTCTCTTCTCTCAGGTTAACGACTATAACCGTTCAATTGAGAACAAATTAATCCAACACACAAGAATTGTTCCTCTTTACTTTCCATCTTTTTTTAAGCTATAATTTGTACATCTTTATCAGTTTGCGCCGTAAATTAACTAACTTCGTTGCGAAAGTGCGAAATTTTTTATAGGTTTGTAATTTCTATAAACCTACAAATCAATCTAAATAGGCTTTGCCAGCCGATTTTAGTCTTATCATCGTCTAAGTTCATAAGGTATTAAGCGATTTCGGATAAATCATACAATCCAGAGACTCGAACTGTTGATCATAAAAAGACGTCAAAAATACCAGATCCAGATCCAGCAAATTTTATTTCTAAATTTAATTAGCCGTATGCGCGCATAACGCATACGATGTCCACACCAGATACACGCTCACGCTGTCGCACACAGTCACACCGAAGCCACTCGTTGCACACATCTCGCGCCAAATCGGAACGCTCGCGTTGCTCGTCACATCTCACAGGTGAGCCGTGGCGTCGGCACGGCGCGAAGCCGCGCGGCGCGCGGCGCCGTGAGGCCGAAGCCGTCCTCCATGTCAAGCTCCTCCGGCGCCACGCCGTCCGGCAGCGCCCACTCGAACGCGTGGACGAGACGTGCGACGACGAGCTCCAGCTCGTACAGCCCGAGCACAATGGCGGGGCACGCCCTCCGCCCCGACCCGAACGGCAGGAACTCGAAGCATCCGCCCTTCAGGTCCAGCCCCGCCGCCTCGCCGCCCGGCATGAACCTCGCCGGCCGGAACGCGCCGGCGTCCTTCCACGCGCCGGGGTCGCGGCCGACGCTCCACACGTTGACCATCACCCGGGAGCCCCTCGGCACGGAGTACCTGCCGACGACGCAGTCCGCCGCCGCCTCGTGGAGGAGCAGCGGGATGGGCGGGTGAAGACGCAGCGTCTCCATGGCGACGCACTTGAGGAAGGGCAGCTTGTCCAGGTCGCCCTCCTCCACGCCGCGGCCGAGCCCGACCACCTCCGCGAGCTCCGCCTGCAGCCACCGGAGATCGCCGGGGCTGTGCAGCAACTCCGCCATCGCCCACTCGATCGCCGACGCCACCGTCTCCGTCCCGCCAAAAACGAAGTCCTGCACTTAGGCCGTCCACAATGTGTGAGTAGTGCTTGAAAAAGAGGCCTTACGCTGAAAAACGAGAATCACTGTCCAACAGCTGCAACGTGCGAAAAAATAGGCATTGCCCGCATAAAAGTAAAAATATCATCTCTTGTTTTCTTCCGTTAGTTTTTTTCGCACAATTATTCCCCTTTTCCTCTCTCTCTATCTTCTCCAAACCACCAGAAAATCCCCAATCGATCTCTCTCTTCCAAGCTAAATCAAAGTTCCTTCTCCTAGATTTTTTTAGACCTTGCTTTACTGGTAGTTATCTTACTCGGATTTGACGGCATCGATGAAGGACGCGCTGAAGCCATGCTCCTCCGGCGTGCCTACAGTATATTAATATGTTTTTGTGAAGTTGAAACCGGTGCATGTACATTCATCGCTTTGGGATTTTCTAGCATTCTCTGAGTTAGAATCACCTTCCACAGTGATGTCAGTGCTCTTTAGGCACCACTCAGGCCACACACTGTGGAGGGCCTTATAGCCAACTCCCTGAAGCAAACGCCACGTGCACACATACGTGCATGGCAAGTGTCAGAATGGCACGTACCATTATGATGGCCTTGATGTTGTCACGCGTCAGCCGGAGCGTGCCCTGCAGCTCGCCGCCGCCTTGCTCTCGCCCGGCCTCGTCGAGGAACGCGAGCATGTCATCCACCATATCGGCGTCCTCGTCGCCGGCGGGGTTGTTCACGTGCTCGTCGATGATCCTGTCGATGACGCCGTCGAGAGAAGCACGCGCCGCGCGGAGCCGCCTGTTGAGGCCGTGCGGGTCGATCCACGCGAGCCACGGGATGAAGTCGCCGACGTTGAACGCCCCGAACAGCTTGGAGAACTCCTGCAGGATAACCTCCAGCTCGCCGCCGCCGCCGCGGCCGCCGCCGCGCGTGCCGAAGGCTGCGCGGAAGATGACGTCCTTGGTAAGCCCGAAGATGTGCTCGCCGAGGTCGACGGCGCCCTCGCCGGCGGCGGCGCTCCTGGCAATGGCGCGGACCAGCTTCGCGGACTCGTCGCGGACGGCGAGCCACGACTGGGCGCGGCGGCGGCTGAAGAGCCTCACGGCGCTGAGCTTTCGCACCTGGCGCCAGAAGTGGCCGTAGTGGGAGAAGGCCATGTCGGCGCGGTCGTAGGTGAGGTAGGCGATGGCGATGCTCGCCGGCCGGTTGGAGAAGTTGCCGTCCTGGACCTGGAGCACCTCGCGCGCGTACTCCGGGCTGGACACTACCACCATGTGGACGCGGCCGAGGCGGAGGTGCAACAAGCCGCCGTACCTGGCCGCCAGCGCCGCCAGCCCACGGTGCGTCAGCTGGTCCATCATGAGCATGTTGCCAATGATCGGCAGAGGCCGGGGACCCGGCGGCAGCGGCGGCGCCCCACGGCGTGCACGCCGCAGGTGCAGCAATGCGAAGGCCAGAGAGGCCAGGGCGAGCCATAGAAGAAGCCACGGGTCCTGGAGCCAGTACTCCACGCCGTTCGCCATTGTTGCAGCTAGCTTGAGATCGGAAGGCGATCGAAGCTAGATTGTTAGGACTGATGCTGGTGAGAAAGGGAGAGGGCCAATGCGCCTATATATAGGTAGAATTTCGTAGAAAAAGCACAACGAAAGTTTGGGGAAGATTTCATCCTTGGATCATTTCTTCCAGGTTTCTTGGCAAAAGCATCAGTTTTTCTTCTTCTTTTTTCATCCTTAGATTAGTGGTTAAAAGCATCAGCTCTTTAATTTTCTCCTTAGATTAGTGAATAAAAGCAACAGTTATTTATTTTTCTCCTTAGATCAGTGATTAAAAACATCAGTTCTTTAAATTTCTCCTTAGATTAGTGATCAAAAGCATCAGTTCTAAATGTGCTAAATGATACAACAACTGGCACACCGCAGAAACAGGGATGGGAAATCTACAGCCTGCAACTCCCTGAGTTGGAATCCTGCAGTTACAAATTCGTGTCTACCATGCCGCATCAAAAGCTTTTGGAGCTAGTGTTGTTAGATAACCTGGCACTCAAGAGAAAAATGATTATGAAGAAGAAGGGCATGCCATAACATGGCAGAGATTATAAGGTTGTGTTGAATTATCCTTATTAAAGTAATGTTCATGGCAAGGTTTCAGACAACCTTATCTGTCAATTCATTACAAGCAAAAACCAAAAAAAAAAAATGTTCTCTGTTCATGGAAACTAATTAAAAGCTTCTCAATATAAAGATAGACCGAGACTTCTTTAGCTTGGAAACGAACCTGTAAGTTGAGCTCAAAGTACAATTATATTAGAGATTATAATTTACCCCATCAAGATTTTAGATTTCACGTTATAACACTTCATATACAATTAATATGCCGCTTTACACGTATATGTTCATGCTAAACAATTGTAACATAAGTGGTATACTTCATATGCATTAACAAATAAAAAATGCAAAGAAATATTCGGAATTTAATTTAGGAGTAGAAAGGGAAGACATCATTAATTAGGTGTTTGAGATCACTTAGCACAATGAAAATGTGCACGGTTGAAAAAGGGCATCAAACAAATAATTCAGTTGTCATGGGAGTGAATGAAATAATTGAGGTGAGCATATATATGTTACTTGTGTAAAATCATCCAACTTCAATTATCATACCTGAAACCAAAAAACAAAGCAGACAAACATTGAGTTCTCTTAAATCCAAAATCGACCAAATAAATACAAATCGAACAACAGACTACCGACTATACCACAGTAATACGAAGGAAATTGGCAAATACATTCATGAATTTAGTGATTAAACCCACAAAGAGATGTACACTAGTTACCACACAGTTTCTTGGATATGAGAAAAAAGGGAACTAGAAACAAATAGAATGGCAAGCTACCAAACTTAATCAGTAATATAATATGAAATTGACATATTGATAGATCTAGTGAGGAGATACATAGAGATATATCTTGCTGTATCATAATTTTGCAGGAAATGTAGAAAGGAAGATAAAATAAGGAATGAGTGTGTGAGAGAGAATACAACAATGCACCGCGAAGAAGTGTGGAGTATATATAGTGAGGGTAATGGTCTGGTTGTGTAGAGAGAACATCTTCGTCTTATAAAGAACTAGAAAGTGATACAAGCGTGTACGGCAATGTTCATGTCGAAACGCCTAAATTATATATGGTTCATGTGTCATGTGGCAGTCGCATGACTAGCAAATAAAACAACCGTACATTTCGAGTCGCAAGTGTATCGGTTGGTTATCTAGCTTGTTTGAAAGTAAGATATGTAGCATAGAGTACATATTGGCTAAATTTATGGAAAGAAATGCTTTTTTAGCATATAAATGACACCTAAAGAAATGTAATTAAACACATACAACTCTTTTTAAAAATAATGGATATTTCATTAATAAATGAAATTATATCCGGCCTCTGCATCTACCAGAAGATGGACAACTCTAAAGAAGGGTTATTAAACACACACAACTCTGAATTAATTAAGTGAGTGCACCTGAAAAACATAAGGTATGCTTAGAACCTGGTTTGTCACGAATCGAGTGTTCTTTTTTTTTTTTTTACTTACTGTACATAAACAAGTTACCAATAAACGATATCCATTTGGACAAATAGACCATCCTATACTATGTTCGATAATGTCTCTGGTGGATTTGGCACCAACTCTTTGGGATCTGCACCCGATGTACTTGGCACAGATTCATTTGCCATGTGCCCATGTCAATGCATAACCACATTGACAATCACAAACAAAACAAAGCCCTCAAGCAAGTCTAGTTTGACCAGTTTCGGCCCAAACAGGGGTGCCTATTTTTTGAATGATTTTAAGACATGGGCCAACTGATTGGTTGAAACAACTTATGGGCTCAAAAATTAACGAAAGAACATGCTCCAGGACAGCGTGGAATCAATCGACATAGATTGATTCTCGGCGAGTGCGCATAACCGATGATTTATCACTGGCAATTGCCCAACCAACCGTGGCAAGCATGTCTATATATATCAAACTGTCGATGAATAAATCAACCATGTGCTGCTGCATAAGAATGACCTTGATTCACCCAAATCACCGCCAAGCATTGAGATGCGTTTTCATCAGAGCAGAGAGATCGCGTGGTGGCAGGCAAGGCAATGGCAGTTGATCGTGCACGCCGGTTTGGTGCCTTCCCGTGTTCCTTGTTCGTTCGTTCTAGATTGGAACGGATCATGGATGGGCAAGTTGGCGTTATCCTGTTCTTCCTAGCAGCCGATTGATTCGATCATCAAAACCAACATTCTCTTTCTGACACGCACAACCATTGGAGCAATCGATTTTCTCTCACATGTGCATGCGTTATGCTCTTCTTCAATCTCCATGCATGTGTAAAAAATGGCAGAGAGAGAGAGAACGCAACTTGCAATTCCTCTGCTCTCCAGTTGTAGTCAGAAAATGGCACTTGCTTCAGAAAAGCTGAGGAAATAGTAAACGCAGAAAGCTGTTGGCATATGCATTACCAAAAGCAAGCAGTGCAATTACACTAACGAAAGCAGCTCGCGTAACCATCTGATTAAAGATAAGCCTAAAGCCATGCATTTCCCCGAAGATCAAATTATTTGTTGCACTCAAGATTTGGACCAAAGTACAAATACAAATGGAAAGAGTGCGTCTTGGCTTGTTGACATGAATAAAGATTTGAAAGAAAGAGGCAGCTCAGACCTCCATCAGACAGAAGCCAATTTAGTCCAATCCAATTGGTCCATTCATCAGAGAGATCAGAGTAGTGGTTGAGGCGTACGTAGGCGTGAGATCTAGCTAGCCAGCAGCCGGCATCGCAGTTCTTATATAATTTGTCTACTCTCCTTCATGGCTCATGCGGTCTCACAAGCCAAGAACATAAGCACATTCAGTGCCACAAACATTCAGAAATGCAACTCGAGTACTAGTATATTACTAGTATATATACTTGCAGATTCGATGCGCCAACGTCACGAGAGGATACTGATGTGATTAATTAAGCAGGATTGAATGATATTATAGACAGTATGTGTGCATATATACATTGGATTCTAGCTATAGCTGTATATGCCATGCATGGCATGCGGTCGCTGCTGAAAGAGATGGGGGCGGCAAATTTCCGGTGGTTTGGCTGTGCAAATCAACGACCGGGACGCCTCACCGGCGCCCTGCCTCGCCGAGAGCTACACATACTTTCCTCCTCTCCCTCGCCGGCGCCATGGCACCCACACATCACACACGGCCGAGCAGTTCGTCTTTAGTAAAAATACCATGATCCATTGTGAATTTCTTAGTCACTGTTCATTCTTTCTCTGAAAAAAGAAAAACGGTGATTTCGTCTTTTCCGCTTGATTGTGATCTTTATGTGTTTTTGTTCTGGAACAAATATAATTCTGTCCTTTTTCTGGTGGGAAGATGACAAGACGTGTGGGTGTGATGAAGAAACACGCAAAGCTTTCAGTCAGAAGAAGCATAATTACAGACTTCAGAGTGATACTACCTACTGAATTGTATGTGAGTGTTTTATGCGAGCAACATATATACAGTTTTTCAAAAAAACATACAGACTCTGATCTCTGAACAAATATATACGTCAGATTTCTGCACGTCTTTTTTTAACGTGCTGATGCTAAGTATTTAGGCGTGCCAAAAAAAATCAAAAAAAGCAGTGACTTGTGATGAATCCTCTTACAGTTGCTGCATCCCCTTTTGCAACGACCTAGCAGAAGATGAACAACAATGATCGGCCACCAAAAGACTACGAAAAAACTGCACACAAAAATAAGCCTTTTATCCTCCAAAAAGTCCTTGTCCGAACCAACCCTCGTTGCTTGCTTGCTTCTTCGGATACGCTTCATCTCTACTGCTTTCTTGCCCCTCACCAACCCAATCGCGGGAGCACCATGTCCAATCCTACGTCCTGATACTTGCCACGTCAATCTAAGCTCCTACGCGTCGAGCTTCAACGTCACCGTCTAACTTTTGTCCGTGCTGCTCCAGAGTCCGTACACAACGTCGGCCATCGACGCCGGAGGCTCGGGTTGTCGCCGCCACGCACCGCCGCCCGCCAGCGCCGCCACGGTCGCCGCCTCGGCGGCTTGTACTGGCATCCCTAGCCTCTGGTACGACGAGCTTCTGCACGTCGCACGGGCCGCTTGAGCTTGGGCGCGACGGCGGGTCAGCGAGCTGCCGTCAGAACGCCTGCATGCCGGTAGGAGCTCGAGCAGCAGCACCCGAAGCTTAGACGTCGCTTCTTCTTGGTGACGACGCCCGAGCGAGTAGTGCGGGTCGACGTAGCGGGGAGCCGAGCACGGCGAGCCGACGGCCGCGGGCGCGCTGACGGCCGCCGAAGAACCCGGCCCGCGCCGAAGCCGAAGTCGCAGAGCCTGGCGCCCATGGCGGCGTCGAGCAGCACGTTGGAGGACTTGACGTCGCCGTGCACCACCTGGGGCTCGCACCGTCGTGAGGTACTCGAGCGCCCGCGCACCTGCAGCGCCACCGCCACCCGCCGCGCCCACGGCATCGAGCGCCCTTCCCGTGGAGCTGTCGTGCAGTTCCCGTTCGGCGCGAACTCCCAGCACCCAGCACGCCCTCGTACTGCGTGGTCGTCGTACATGCATGTCACAGATTGTCAGTAAGGTCGACATGTCGCCGGCGGAGGCGCGCCCCTTGTTGTGACAGAGCTAGCACCGTGTATACCTCGCTGTCGCAGAATCGACAGGAGGCGGACGATGTGGGGATGGCGACGCGGAGAGAGGGCGTCGAGCTCACTGGCGGAAGGCCCGGCAGCGCTCGCTGCTGCGGGGTGGACCTTGACGGGGCGGGAGCGGGCTGCGGCGGTAGACCGTGCTGAAGCCACCTTCCAAAACGGCCTGACGTGAACCCGCGTATGGCTCCACCTGCGCCCCGACAGCTGCTCGCGGCTCTTGGAGCCGGCGGCGGCCTGGTGATGATCGATTCGCGATGCGCGCGCGCACCGCAGCAGAGGAGCCTGTGCCGGTGCCTTGTGCAGCAGCTTTCTGACCTTTGCTTGGTTTGTTTCCCGGCAAAAGCAGGCTCCCCTCTCCCTCTGCGAGACGCGTGCTGCTTTTTGAGACGCGTCTGGTGTTCGTTATATATATAGCCGGTTCAGGTTCACCAAATTTCAGACTGGCAGTGCAGCTATTGCACCGCAGCGCTGCGCAGGTGTGCGAGCATTGGAACGCGACGTGAAACGGCGATCCAACCAAAAAGACACGCATATTTTGAGATTTTGTTTCAATAAAAAAGGCAGTTAGTGTCAGATTTGGCTATGATCATGTCAAATAATACGTAGATTTAGATGGAAATTTGAGATTCAGAGTATAAGAAGTGAGTTCTAAGTTATACTTTTAATTTATTATATTTGTCATTATTGATTACGCATAACTTTAATTATATTTATGCAACTAGTCATAAATAATATAAACTAATCTACGGTTTGTATCTTAGTCTTATATAGAAATCGATTGATGTTTATTTTTTAAAATATTTGATCCGGTCCAATTAGTGTGCTTATATTTCTCGTGAGTGACATGTTTAGTTTTCCTTTTCTTCTTAACCTTGATGATCGACAAGTATTCTCCTTTTAAGGATTTGAAGAGCAGCAGGCATAATAGGTGGCGTCACACTGACGACTACTGCAGCACTCACCAGGGTCGCTTTAATTAGCTTTTGCCAGCGAGCACGAATCAGTTTAGAAAACCACGTCGTCCTCAGTTGAGATCATTACAGTTTGGATCCTTCTGATAACCGGGAATCACAAAAAGGATTCATCTTTGTAACATACACTTAACAACTAACTTGCAGTTGAAGAAGCTTGCTTTCTTAGCTCAATAATGGCATCCATGCATGCATGATCCTGAAGAGCTAGCTAGCTGGAGTGTCAGGCAATAATCCCCAGGTGCAGCATGTAGTTCCAAGTTCTGCACACAATTAACATGCATCTGAATATTAGAAAAGCCGTATTTATAGCTGCTATACATATATATGTTCGATCAAATCACATATTCTCAGAGTAAAATGTTGTGCCAGAATAATTCACTATGATGCTGGTTGGTCGGCTGCCTTCCACCGACTGGCTGTATCCGTTTGCACATACTAGCCAGAAAGCAGACAGTGGGTTTCAGACATCAACTTCTCTCGTCTTTTTTTTTTCCATCAAGCTGCCATAGCAATTAGCAAGCACGTTTGCCAGAATTCTGAATTCTGATTCCTTCTTGGTATTTGAACTGCTATCACTAGCGTCAGAAGACAGCTCTTACAAATTGGCTGTTAGGTCACCACTGCCATTAACAAGTTTGTTAGACTCTGAAGAAAAGCTGTAGCTGTATTAACAAGTTGAACTGCACTGGACTGAACTGACTGAGATAATGGTTATCACTTGAGAAAGATGCCTACCAGGAATTCAGAATGTGGGAGTCATGCATAATTTTTCAGTATGAGAGTGCTTCTGTGGGTTGCTACTCTAATTAATCGCCGATAAGGATAAGGGATAAAGCATCGATGAGAGCCATGACCTGATCGAAGCTTGGGCGTATGTCGCCATCCAACGTGTACAATTAACTCCACTAATCACATCAGGGGAAGAAGGCAATGCAGGGCTTTCAGACAGTGGCCTCCCGGGTTAAACAAAAGTGGCGTGAGATAGAAAAGGAAGGCGAAGACGTCTTACGAAACGAGATGACTAAGTTTAAATTGCAGCCGTTTCGTTCACTCTAATACACAATTCAATAAAGTTCTTTTTTTTCAAAAGTGTACATTACGATTTCTAGGGTGCAAATTTAGTCTGCAATCGCGTCATGTATCCACTCTGAATTCGTGTCGGTTTCCAATCACGATTAGCGGGTTGCAGTTCTGTTTTATGAAGAAACAGGAGATAATCAGGTTTAGTTGTTAGTCCACTAGTACTAATAAACGTGTTGTCCTAACGAAAGCACGATCTGACAAAAATGTTCGCAAGTGGATAGCGCTAGAAAAATGGGAGCATCCAGTGGGATTTGAATTGGAATGTAACCCGATGCACTGCACTGTTCCGTCCTCCTCTCCTTTTCTTTTACCTTTGAGCAGACATACCATCTATCCTATAATACATAATATATTTTACTGATTACTAATATCTCTTGCTTCATTCTTTATTTTTCACTCTTTAAATTCAACAACGCGTAACATTTGCATCGGAATCCAACAGTCCAGATCGGCCCCTTTCCTGTGGCAGTCTCCTCCTATGGATGACCAATGGGTGGCCCGGCCTAGCATGGCACTGGTCTGCTGATGCATGCCCTGTTAAGACACACTATTATACCAGACGTATGCTGTTTCAGTTCACACGTACCAAGGCCAAGGCCTAGGCATGGTCTAAATCATAGTTATTGGAACCGGACCGGTCCGGCGGTCGGACCGGTAAAAGACCGAATCCGGCCTAAACCGGTCGGTTCGGTTTAAAAACATCTGTGGCAATCGAACGTTATAAACCGGTTGAACCGGCGTTTTTTATCGAACGGTGAACGGCCGGTTTCTTGCGAACCGGTGAGTTTTTGATTTTTTTCCAAATTTGCCCCCCTCGGTGCAGTCTGAGGACGACCTTATTACTTAGGGGTATTGATGTAAATTGGTGAAAATGGGTCCTAAAGGGTTGTATGCTGGGGCACGCACGCTCAGCGGGCGCACGGCGGGGGCGGCGGAAGCGCACGGGGGCGGGGCGGCGGCGGGGCGGCATAGGGGCACGCGGCGGCGCGCGGCGGAGGCACAGGCGCACGGCGGGGGGCGGAGGCGCAGGCTCAGCGGCGGCGGCGGCAAGGGGCATGCGCGGGCGGCGGCGGAGGCACATGGGCGACGGCGGCAGCGGCGGCGCTGCAGCGGGCGACGGCGGGGACGGCGCAGGCGCACGGCGGCGGCCGCGGAGGCGCAGGCTCACGGCGGCGGGCGGCGGAGGCGCAGGCTCACGGCGGCGGCGGAAGCGCACCGGCGGCGGCGGCGGCGGGGCAAGGGGCACGCGCGGCGGCGATGGAGGCACAGGCACAGGCGCACGGCGGGGGCGGCGCAGGCGCACGGCGGGCGGCCGCGGAGGCGCAGGCTCACGGCAGCGGTGGCGGCGGCAGACTCTCGTCGCCTCGCCTCGTCTCATCTCCTTCCTCCGATGCGCGGAAGCTTCTAGAAAGCCTCCTCTCTCTGCTCTACTCTTCCCGGTTGAGGATGCCACGCTGATCCCCTACCACCACCGCTAGTGGCGCGTGATGCTGGCGTCCAAGGTCTGGTCGAGGCTCGCGTCGTCGTCTTTGCATGCGCCCTGTGTTTCTCCGGTAGCCGCAGCAGTGGCGAGGTCCTTCTGCGGCGGTGACGCGCGGTCCGGTGCCGCGCTCGCGGAGACTGGGTGTCGCTCGGCCGGTGCGCTGTGGCTACTGCCGTGCTCTTTCCTCTTCTTCGGGCAATGCCGCGTGAGTCTCCCTCGGCATTCTGAATTTTAATTCTATTGGTGCTCACAACTTAATCTGAATCATGAAATAGGGGGCTAACGTGCTTGACTAAAAATATTTCCCAAAAATGACAATTGAATTCTAGCTTCATAACATCATTTCACTCACAGATGAGCTTCTCACACAAAATATTTTTGAGTGCCACAATAATTTTTTAGTGGCAGTTGCTGAGATTATATGTGTTTTTTTTCTATAATCGAATATATATATATATATATATTGCTCTCCGGTTCAATATATTTCATGACCGGTTCAATTCATATCCGGTCTAAAACTATCGAACAGCGGTTCAAACCGGTTCTTAACGGTTGGACCAGTGAACCAGTGAACGATGGCCTCACCGGTTCTGTCCGGTCCGGTCCTAATAACTATGGTCTAAATAGGCTATGAGCCGTGGCATATCGACACAGGATACATTTTTTATTTTAGATTTTGCCTATGTTTGTGAACGAATGGGTGCCTCCATTGAAACCACCGGGCCACTGATCTTAACCCCGGCAACTGCACAGTAAGATTACTTATGTTTTTCCTTTTTCCAATGTTAGAATTTGAGTTCACATGGCAGGAGATTTTATCGATCACTTACCGCAAGGGCGTGTAGTGGCAGTCTCTGGACGTTTTCCTCGTGGTATGCAGAATAAAACTTCCTTAAGCACGGTAACGCTGGATCATGGATTCAAGATTCCATTATGATGCTTTCTGTTAGCAAAGAGGTTCCATGGTACCTGCTAATTAACTGTTGTAGTTGTTTTGTAATTTTATTTGGTTCTACTGGGTTCAATTTAGTTGCCATTATGTATCCAAGCATGGGACTGTATATTAGTTGATTTATCCAATCTTGGATTTATAGTAGATGAGCCAACTAAGGTCACATGAATGTTTGTATTTCTGTAAGATATAAGCATGCTGATTTAGGTTGTGTGATAAACCCAGCTTGTAGATCCCGTATCCTAACACCAGTAGCTCACTCCTTGTAGGCCTAACGATAAACCCCAGCATTTAGATTATTCATTGTTAAAAAGCTAATAATCTAAGTTTGCCATTTTCAGGCTTCATTGGGTCAATTGGACAAAAATATAATGCATGCATATTTTGGTCCGTCTGAAGGTTATTACCATTTCTCAATTGTGTCGCTATGCTTTTACTTTAGTTTAACGTTGTTCACGACATCATGGAGTTTAATGCGCACGCAATAGCAAGTAAAGCTCGCACTTATATAGCAGATTTTGGTGAGCTGTGATAATATAATTCACACAATTGTGTTTTCGTAAAATTTTTGTTGATTTTTAGATTCACTCCTTTGATTACATAGATTTACCAATTCAGATGCTGTTAAGGTTCACCGATTGTCTGCCCACTAATGAATCAATCCTCACCGAGTTTTAACAATTTTGCTGATGCACAAAAGGAGTGCATTGTGTGTTCAGTACCCACTTCTTTATGATCATGCCCAACATTTTTAAGCATGTGTGATCAGCAAAGGCGTATTTTATAGCTGCTATCATATATATGTTCGATCGAATCACATATTCTCAGAGTATGTTGTGCAGTATAATTCCACTCTGATGCTCCATCAACTACTGTATCCTGTTTGCACACACTTAGCCAGCAAGCAGACAGTGGGTTTCAGACATCAACTTTTTTTCGGCCGGGACGGCGGAAGAAGCCGTCCGATTTTTATTAAGAGAATGGGAACGCCACATTACCAAGTTTACAACAAGCAAGGTTGTTGCAGCAGCCACTCTAAAAGCTATCTGTCAGACAGCCAGGCTTCGACTACAACTCATTGCGCTAAGAGGCCTGCCATTTTTCCAAGCCCTCAACTCTTCTGCAATCTCCAAATCTACAGCCGGCGTCCTTGCTTGGCCTCGAAAATTCGCGCATTGCGCTCCTTCCAGATAATCCAGCACGCCAAGATCACTTATGTTGCCGTGAGTGACAGCCCTTCCCTTATGTTGCTCACCCACTTGTTGTCTTGTAAAGCTTCCTGGACTGTTAGCTTGTTGTTCTTTACAAAAGAGAAGAGGGCCGGGGCTGCCGCTACTATTGATCCCCCATCAGGCAGCCAATTGGATGTCCAGAAAAGAGCTTTCTTCCCTGAACCGATCTGCACTCTCGTCATGGAGTCGAAGGTTTTCATCAAATGCGTGTCCCGGTCAGGCTGTGCAGCGTAGTCACGGCCGGTCTTTCTCTCTCGTCCAGCGTGAGGCCCATCAGGCGGCAGGTTCTTAATGCCCAGCCCCCGCCATACTCGGTCGGGGTGCAAACATTGTCCCAAGCAATACCTGAGATGTGCTCGGTTCCTTTCCCATAGGAAGCTCGACATTTGCGTTCAATTGCTTGATAGCCCATTGTGGGAATTTCCAGCACTGTCGAGAATAAACCGGCAGGGCCATCAGGACGGAGTTGATCAGAGCACGCCGGCCCTCCTGCGAGATCAACTTTGGCTTCCACCCCGCTGTCTTCTTGGAAAGCTTGTCGACAATTGGTTGACAGGGGTAGGGCCAAGATAATATGATTGCAGCTTGCATGGCGCAAGGCAGGCTGCCGGGTCACAACTTCACATGCTCATCCAAACAATGATCGGTGTGATCGAGCTTTTCGCTAGGTTTGTCAGCAGGCCCGTGGAGTTGCCAAAGATTGAAAGGATAGCCCTCACTGCCGCAGCATCATTCGGCGTTGGTCTGAAGAACACAACCGCATCATCGGCATAGAGCGAGACTCTGAAAGCCGCCCTGTTGAAAGGAGGCGGCGCCAGCACCCCCATCCTCGCCGCCCAAGTGACAGAGCGCCTAGCGCGTCATGAGATGATGAACAGCAGTGGCGATAGCGGGTCGCCTTGGCGGAGACCCCTGGCAAGATGGATTTTCTGAGTCTGTCTTCCACTGATGAGCGCGTGCGGTAGTGGCGTTGACAGCAAAGCAGCGAGCAGATCCCGCAGCGTTGACTGAAGCCAAGATGTGCAGCATTTTTAGAAGAAACTCCCATGACACCGTGTCCAAAGCTTTGGCTATGTCCAACTTCATCAAGATCATTGGCGTCTTTTTCTTATGGAGCTCTTTGACTATCCCTTGGACAGCCACAAAGTTCTCGTGAATACTTCTTGTACGAGCGAATGCCTGGAGGCCGGTGAGACAAGGTCGCAGAGCATGGGCGACGACGGAGTTTGAATCTCTTATTCTGGCCTGGAATCAAGGCTTGCTGAAAGCTTTTTTGGCACCAAAACTTTCGCCGGTAATCTGTTCAGAGCCGGGAGTTCTTCTCTTTTTGGCAGCAGTACGAGAATGAAGAGCCATTCACAGGTTTGAAGGTGTTGAGAATTGCAAGAGAAAAGCCGATGTAAGGCAGCCACCATATCCTGCTTGATCGTGTCCCAGCAGCGCTTATAGAACAGCCCCGTGAAGCCGTCGGGTCCTGGAGCTTTCTTCCCCGGCATGTCCATGACAACCTTTCGCACTTCGTCTTCCAAGAGGGGGGCGTCGAGCACCGACATGTCATGGCGCTCCATCCCAATTACATCAAAGTTCTGGTCGGTTGAACAAGGGACACATGACCCCATGATCGACGAGAAGAAATCGTGTACCATGTCCAGCTTGTCGTCTTCACTCGCCGCCAAGGAACCATCAAGCATTAGCGACGGAATGAACTTTTTACGCCTTCTGCCATTTACCTTGAGATGGAAAAACCTAGAGTTGGTGTCCCCCTCCTTGATGTACTGCAGACGAGCACGCTGGCGGATGCGTATTCTGTCCAGCGAAGCAAGGGCAAGAGCTCTTCCTTTCAGAGCCGACCGAAGCACCTTTCTGCTGGAGAAAGCAAGCGATTTGTCCCTGAGCAGCATCCAGGCGTAGGACAATCTCCTGGGAAATGAGGCAACTGCTTGCCTGATCTGCGCTGATTGGCCGCGGCTGGCCCCATTGACGTAGCGCTTTGGTTGTCTTTGACACACTTGATATGAGAGCAGCATGGGATCGGCTGTGGGCGCTGTCTGACCCAAGCTTGCGCCAGCCACCTCACAGAAACGCATCCAGCTTTGTCCAAAACGATAAGCGCCTTCAGACATCAACTTCACATGTCTTTTTTTTTCCCATTTAGCAATTAGCAAGCACTTTTGCCAGAATTCTGAATTCTGATTCCTTCTTGTATTGAACTGCTTCACTAGCGCCGTCAGTAAAAGGATCTTACAAACTCTGTTCAGTACAACTGCTATTAACAAGTTTTGTTAGACTCTGAAGAAAAGCTGCTTGTGTATTAACAAGTCTGAACTGAGCTGAAATAATGGTATCATCTTCGAGAAAGATGCCTATCAGGAATTCAGAATGTGGAGATACAAATATTTTTCGACGAGAGTGCTTCTGTACGTCTAATTAATCGCCGATAAGGAAAGGGATAAAGCCATCGTATGGACGGGGAGTGATGGATAGAGCCATGACCTGATAAGAGCTGACGATAGAAGCTTCGGGCCGTATGTCGCATCCAACGTGTAATTAAACTCACTAATCACATCAATGCAGGGCAATTCAGACAGTGGCCCGGCGGTACAAGCGTGATATAAAAAGCGAAGACGAGGATAACTTTTTTTTATTTTCGAAACAAGTACAGAGATAACATATGCACACTCACTCTTATGAATACGCACATACATACTCTATCTCTATAAACATCTTTGAAAAACTGAGATGACATATCTTAGGATTGACGAAGTCGCTACGGGACGTCTTCGTGTGTTAAGGAATACGTCGTCTATCACTAGAAAAAATAGTTAGACATAAATACGAACATCCGTACACTTAAACCTGAATGAACTGGTTCCACCACATGAAACCTAACCAATTGAGCTACATTCACTTTGTGAAGACGGGGAAATCTTAACGAAACGCAATGACTAAGTTTTATTCAAGCCATTTGGTCCACTCTAATGCACACAATTTAATGTAACGGCCCTAAAATTTGACAACTTTTCAAAACCTAATTATTTAGTTTTAACTTTCTAAAAATATATCATCAAATTGTTGTTTATTTAAAATTATTCTTTTTATTATTTTTGGATTAATTAGATCCATACATTATAAATTTTTCTGTTTAAAAAATACTATTCATCAATTCGTCTAATTGGGGAGGGATGCCATGCTGTATGCCTGATACATGTTTTGAATTTTTTGTCTATTGTATTTACGTATGGACCAAAATGCCCTGTCTCCTACACACAACCATTGTTACTGCAATTTGATGACGCTTAAAAATCAGATCATATCCACAACATTTCAAATCCAAATATGGAAATCGCTCCTGCAAAAAAATTACAAAGGAAAAAATGGCGATGGAGCTGGTGTAGAGCTCGTCGCCGCCGCCTCTCGAGGAGGAAGAGGGGGAGGAGCTCGGGCATGTCGTTGCGGTGAGCTCGGGCCATCTCGTCAACAGTGGAGCTTGGGCTCCGCCACCAACCGGGCCGCTGCCATCGCCAACCAGAACTCCACCAATGTCGTCGTCGCGCACCAAGAGCTCGGGCCATCTCTGGTGTAGAGTGGTCTCTGACCACGAGCAATGGCTGGACCCGGCCACCACCTGGGTGGTTGTCCTGCATGCTTCGGCGCCGCCTCAGCCGTGACGATAGGGCCGAGCTCGTTGCATCTGCTCGCACCGCGCCGAGCTCGTGCTGAGCTCTTCCCTGCACGTCGCCGCTGCTGACCGTCATCCCCAAACCTCACCGTCGTTGGATCCGCAGACTCCCTGCTGGCCGGGGCGAGGAGAAAGAGGGTGGGATCTGCTCCGCCTAGCCCCGAACCGCCGTCCCCGACCTCGCCACCGCTTGCTGCCGACGCTGTCGCCTGCTCGCTCCGTTGGTCGGGGGTAGGGGTTCGTCAAGGGATTAGGACAGAGAAGACCAGGTATTAAAAAATGGGGAGACATGGGTATTATGGTCCATATGAAAATACAGTAGACATAAAATGCTTCAAAACACGTATCAGGTGTTCATGGCACATTGGGGGGAAATCCGATTTTGGGAGGGTTGTAGTGGCATGCTATCCATTAAACGAATTATAATGTTATTTTTCAAACGGACAAATTTTATAATAGTGGAATGGATCAATTAACCCTATTTTTTTATCGGAAAGCGATATCATCTTCTAAAAATTCGAAATCAATTCAAATTTCTCCAGATATCAAATTATTAAATTTTGCAATAATTTAAATTCCAATTATTTTATTTTATTTTTCCTTGTTCTTTTCTCCCTTTTTCTCTATTTTTCTTCCTTTTCTTTTTCCCTCCTCTCTTCCTTTTTGGACTAATTTTTGCTTATATCTCTGTTAATTCTTGGTTCACAACCAATTTGGGAGCAATTAGACCTCGTCGACAATAGTTCATAAAATTGAGCTAACAATAACATACTATTTCATAGTTTATTCAAACCACCTATTTAACCGACGTCTAAGAAAATTTTCCAAATATTTAAATCATTTCCTTTAATTCCTTTTTATCTATTTTTGCACTTTCTAATATGATTTGTTTTTGTGATGATTGTTGCATGAATGAATAGAAAACATCAGCGCTGTCCGTGACTTAGTCACAATGTTCCCTAGGGAGGGTCGGATCGAGGAAACGGGAACGCGGAACGTAATTCAATATATTCTAAAAAAATACGATACGAGGGGTATATATTAATGTGGACTCGTCCGCGATCCTGTGACTAAGGGCGTCCGTGATCCGGGAACGAGGGGCCCACCAGTAGCCTCGTGCGACATTGCTACTACGCCGGGGTCCTGAGTAGCCACTCCCCGGATAGACCCGAGGCTGGTCCGGGAAGGGGTACCGCCTACTCCTGACTCGGGTCCTGCTGACCAGCACTCGGGGGTGTTAGAGCACTAGCGGCTGTTCTAACTCTGGGTCGCCGATTATGCGATTCCCCCGAGTGGATCCCCGAGTGGCTCTCCCGAGTAGACCTGCGGCTGTGCACAGCGCTGGCGGGGACCCGAGGGTGCATATTCCTGAGTGTCGGCGACTGCGTGTAGGCCGCGCCGAGTGCCATACCACCAGAGCGCCTTTAAGCGCGAACCACGACAGTGATGGGACGTTTATCTGACCCGAAGCGACTGGGCGGGTCGCAGGGCACGCCTGGAGTGCAACGCCTCCTCTCCAGGTCCACCAGTCAAGCCGACAGAGCTTTGGCTGCCGCGCCTCCTGCCTACTCCCATGCGGGTCAAGTCTGGCAGGCTGTTATCTCACTGACGTGGGCCAGGCGCCACGACCATCTGACCGGCCTCTACCTAGCTTCTATTGGACGCGTGTGCAGGCGAGGCGCAGGAGAGGCGCAAGTCGGCAGGACAGATCAGCTACGGCTGGACAGCGAGCAGAGTCAGCGCCTACCGTGTTCATGAAGACCACGTGTCATACACCTCCCTCTCTGGCAGTGTAACAGCTCCCACGTTATAAGGGAGGCTGGGGCCAGCGAGGAAAGGGGATCGAGGATCGACTCCCAGACTGAGCTCTCTGACTTGTGAACTCTGGTTTTTCTCCACTCTGATAGCAGTAGCCGCGAGAGTGCTCCTAGGCCCTCTCGCCGTAACTCCCTCTCTCTGTTCGCCCGAGTACTTAGCTAGGGTATCGCGCGCGCCCTTGTACGTCCTCAGGGACTTACACCCCGGGTGGCCGAACTTGTATAAAACACCTCTGTCTACTCTGCTCCCAGTCGGGGGCCAGTCGGGGTCTACTCGTCGACCCACTCGGCACGACCCGCCGTGCCGCAATCTCTCGCTCCCTCCGCGCGAGCTCGTCCGCTCACCAGCTCCCTAGGCCGAACACGTAAGGGGACCTTGTTGGGCCCACGTCTAGAGGCGATTCGGTCTCTCGGCATACGACAGCTGGCGCGCCGGGTAGGGGGGCGTTTTGAGTAGCCGAGCTCGCGCTCTTCTCCGTTTCCCACATGAGCTAGCGATGGCTGGTGGGTCCATCACGTCGTGACTCCGACTCCGACGACACGGGTGGCGAGGCGCCGGCTGAGCAGCCCGCGCCGCCCCCGCAGTTGCAGCCGGGCCGCCGGTCGTGCTGGGCAGGCGCGCTCGCGCTCCTGGCTGCATAGGCGCGGCCCACACGGCACCACTCCCGCTGGGGAACCGCGGTGCCGTCTCTTCCAACGACGCTCTCGTGCTGGGCGCTCCGGCTGTCGCCCGCCACAGGGGCGCTACCGCCATCATTGGCGCTCCGTCCCCGGCGCTTCGTACAACTGGTGCTGGCCGGTCGGCGGCCTCCCAGCGGCTAGCCCGGCTAGCGCTCTCCTGGCGGCACAGGCGCTTCTCCGCCATCCCGGCCTATTCGACAGCCGGGAGCCCGGACCCCAGGCGGTCGCTGGCTGCAAGAGTTAGCCGACCTGGTGGGTGCCGCCCACCGGCAGGTCACCGTGGAAGGTTCGAGGAGTGCGGGCCAAGAACAAACTGTGTTTTCACTGGGGGTCTACCGCGGTCGCGAGCCATGCTGATCCCAGGGAGTAGCTACACATACAGGCGCATCACCACGGCCCGCGGTACTCCTAGGGCAGCGCTCTTCAGCTCCCCCACGGTCTGTGGGAGAGCAGACTATGGTCTCCTGGTGTACGGAGGCCTTGACGAGTGGAGGGCTGACGAGGACGCTCGCGTCATCTGGAGCGCCTCCGTGAGCGGCACCGGCAAGTCGGGGCTCGACGGACCCGGCAGGCCTCCTCGGGTCCGCCCATGGACGCCCACAGCTTGTCGGGACACAGGCGCCAGCGTGCTCCTCGAGCACGCAGCGACCCAACCTGGCGGCGCTGGGCTGCTTGATACCGTGCCTTCACCCCCGAGCTCCGCCGCGCGTTCTCTGGCAGCCAAGTTCCGACCGGACTTGCTGGAGAAGTACGACGGCTCGGTTGATCCGGAGGAGTTCCTCCAGATCTACACCATCGTCATTGAGGCCGCCGGCGGCTCCAACGAGGTGATGGCCAACTACTTCCACATGGCCTCCGGGGCCGCGGCCCGCTCGTGGCTTCATGAACCTCCCTGCGGGTCATAGTTCGTGGCTAACTTCCAGCACTACCAGATAAACGCCGTTCAGCTTCGTGACGAATTTTTGTGACGGTAATAATCTTCATGATGGTGCATCAAATATTAGAACTTAATCTTGTTGTTCTATATTTGCGTGTATTTTAGTTAAATTGTTTAGTGTCTAGGATAGGTATGCGGAGAGTCTATCTGTTGAAGAAAAGCTCTTCACACCAGATCAAGTCGTGCAGATCATGCATGTACTTGGAGAAAGTGACCGGTGGTGATCTGCACGTAGTGAATATACAGAGAGTGTAGTGTCCGAGTCTTGTGCTGAAGTTTAGCCGTTGTGTGCACGTGTAATCAACGGTGCCGGAGTATTAGTGCGTGCACTGCAAGGGAAGTGGTTAGCATTCATGCATGCATGTTCAGGTAGTGGAGCATCCTGCATGCGTGCGTGGGCGTGAGGGAGCCAGTAGTGTGGCGGGTCGTGTGACCGTCAACAGCGTGGGCTAAAGTGGAGGTGTTGGGTAGCTGTTAGCCACGGAAACAACTGCTACTTAGTTCTCTACCTGTGTAATAATGAAGTGAATGGGTGTCAAGTGATCAGAGGAAGAGAAAAGTGTGTGTTGTGCACTGGTGTGCAGTGCTGAAAATTTTTTTCCGTGCGCTACTTGTGTCGGTCTTCTTTCTTTGTGCGCGTGTTCCAGAGAGAGAGCAAGAGAGAGTGACTGAGTGAGTGAGCTGGGTCAACAATTACTCCCCTTCTCGTTGGCGCGGTCGCGGGCACGGGCGAGGTTCGGGTTGGGCGCGGATGCGGTCGCGCTAACACATCAAAAACCGTTCGAAAACATAATTTTTCGTGACGGTGCTTGCCAGCACTCGTCACGAAAAGTAGTTGTTTTCGTGACGGTGCATCGAAAACTGCCACGAAAATGATTCGTGACGGTGAGTGTCGGAGGATGGAACTTCAACCGCGGGGAGTCTGGAGACCCCTCTTTCGAGATTCGGCCGGGGAGCTATCCACATATGGCTGCGACGTCGGGTCGAAGAACGCGAGGACAGGAGAAGTAGACAGATTCAGACTGCACGGAGGCGTAATACTACTCCTGTGTGTGTTTTTTTTTTCTGGAAGGGTGGAAATGGTTTTGTTGTTATAAGGAGATCTTCCGGGCGCTCGGGAGCTAACCGGGAACCAGAGGGCTTACTCCCTGGGACTTGGAAGCTCTGCTCCGCTCCACCCGGAAGGCCTACTCTATCTGGGAGCGTTTTCTTTGTTTGCCCTCCGGTTCTCTTAGAAACTGAGTTAAATGCTAAGCTGATCTGCCTTCAAAGCCCTGGCATGGATCCTCCTTTAATAACCAAAGGGGAGTCCACAGTGCCACATATGCTTTTTCGGACAAAATAGCGTCTAGTCGCACATGTCCGTTGTAAGACCGTTTTCCTTTTCTCTGTTGAAACTTGTTTTCTGGATCTTAATCCTTTCCTATCCTGGTCAGCTATGCTCTGTTTTCTCATAATCCCCGCCAGCGACTACTTCTCCTTGAGCGAGTAGATTGCTACTCAGTCCTTGTATCTGAGCTGCCCTTTCTTTGTTTTAGTCTGCGGACTCGCTTGGGCCGAGTAGCCTGAGAAGTGGCCGAAACCTTATTATTTTACTTGTTTGTTTTTCATCGTCTCACCGAGGTTGCGCCCGCCCGTTGGACGCCGACTACCGACTGGAGAAGAATCAGTCTTATACCCGAGCACCGCTTGGACGATGGTGTGATGCGCCCGACTAGGTGGAAGGCCACCATGTGCTGAAGATACGGACCCGGCATCCCCAGGATCAGTAGTCGGGTGCACACAATGATACAACACAGAGTTACAATAATACATACAGAGTACACATATATATATATAAACAAGGAGATCCATCCAGGACAGACGGGATGCGGCAAAAATAATCAACATGTAGACTACCGGCGAAGACAGCAAAAACAGGGGCAAGAAGCTGGACAAAAACTACACGCACAGACTCGGCTGGGAACTAGGCTCCAAACTTCAGAAGTCTTCGTAGTCGGCTGGTCTTGGAGGAACTCGGCAGCAGTCGGATCTTCGTCTTCTCTCCCAACCTACTATACATATATGAACAAGGGTGAGTACTTTCGTACTCAGCAAGCGGGAATATGGAAAGATGCCATGTCGGTCAGACAGAAAGGCTAAGGGTTTTATTGAGCGAAAGGTTGCTATTGCCTTTAGAAACTCATGGTTTTCTTTGCAAACACTAGTGAGCTTAAAATTTTAGTTATCGGACAGAGGCTCACGCTCGATACATTCGCAAGTTGCTTTTCAACAACTCGCCACTTAATGAATCTAAAGCATATATATATATGTATATCAATCTTTTGCTTTGCATTTGTCGTGGTCCTGTATCTCTCGAGTAGCCACACACTCGTTGACCCTGAGACTCGGCTACAACCAAATCTCAGCTGGGCACTAAATGCCGTTACGCTGGCTACAACAGCTAGTCAACCGCCGCCTGGCTACACCCGGGGCTCAACATTGCTGCCACTGGCTACAGCACCCGGGAGCATGTTCATGGCACTTATGCCCGCTACGCTGGCTACACAGCTAGCCTCATCTGGCTTCCCTAGCTACAACCCGAGAGCACAACTTGATCAACTTTTGCTGCCTGGCTACAACCGGGAGCATGTTCTTCATCCTGTTTACTTTTCACGACACACTTGATTATGGTGCTTACACCCCGGATCAACACAGATCCGTTTCTGGCCACACAGGCCTTTCCGTTTGCTTATCGGCAAACTCTGGTCACGGTTCCTTTCCAATCAAACACATTTTCGAATAAACCAGTTGGGCAAACAAATTCGCTATGGGAATACTACCTTAATAGCCCTTAGTACCGTGGGCACGGCTGTTCGAAAGTTCTGCTAATTAATACTCTGCAGAGGGTGTGCGCTTTACCCATCTGAAACGACACGAAAACTACACCGAGTACTGGCCTGTACCCAGAAATTCGTGACAGCCATTTCAAAGCCAGTCTAGGGTTATCCTCAGTGCCAGCCGAAAGATCCACACAGGATTATCAGTGGTGTCACGACTTCCCTAACCTACTATTTACTCGGCGGCATCCCATAATAGTTGGTCGAATGGTCGCACTGTAGATGCTCGTATGGAATCACCCAAAGGAAACGGTCTTAATTGCTATACATAGCCAAGCACACCGGCAACTGTTCTGTACATAGCAAGATTTTCACAGCTGTCTTATTTCACAAGACGCGCCGATACGCAAGGTATCGGGTTTTCCAATCAGTTTTAGTAAACCCAACGTTTTTTCCCAAGACGAACAAACAACGTTGCTAAGAGCTAAGCCATTCTACTAGAAATTCGGCATCGTAATCTCAGAAATAGGATGCTAGCGTGCCAGTTTGTGGGGCTCTCAAGGGAGAAATTATATATAATTTCACATCTACCAAAAAAGTGCTTACACTGGGTAGGTCCATCGGTTGGCGCTTGCAAACCGAGGCCAACAGTTTAAAAGGTGTAACTAAGCATGTATATATTTTCCAACAACATAGTTTTTGCATTTATGGGAACAATATGATCAAAGAGGCTTGCTTGTTCCAAAGAGGGGGTTTCCTCGGCGAAGACAGGCTTTCGGGATCGTCATACGGGTTCAGGCTCTGAACAAGCAGAAGAGAAAATACTGATAAGCAGAGGGTTTAAGAAACAACGCAAGAACATAGGGATTCCCAAGAAGTAGTATATTATCTCGGCGCTGAGGAAAAGGTGGCAGTCGGCTTGAAACAGGCTTGCGAACGGCGACAGAGTCAAAGCTTGAGAAGATGAGGAATTAGAGAGCTGGAGCTCGCGGTGCAAACAAAGGAAGAAGGAGCATGGATGACTCCGGCCCGTTTGGTAGGGATTCTCGGGGGTGATTCTCAGTCGTCAATTAGAGCTAGCCAAACAGGCAAAAATGCTTCTGATTTCAGCGAATCGATTCGCAGTATTCACAATTTACACATGATATGAAGAATGGGCAAAAGAAGCTTCTCGTGGAATCCAACGAACACAATGAAACCCACAACATTCGCAATTACCCCTGCACTGGAGTCACTCCGCCGTCCATCCTCGGTTCCGTCTGGCGCGACTCGGCCTCACCGCGCGACGGTGCAGCTCAGCCGGCGGCAAGCCGGTTTGGCTCGCCCGCCGCGCGGCTTGGCCTCCTTTGCCGCCTCTCCGGCTCCGCAAAACGCCGCCCGGCTCCGCAGGCGCGCGGCGCCGCCTCGCCTCCCTGCGGCCTCCGCTCCCGCGCGACCGGCTCCGCTTCCTCCGCTGCTGACGCGCTTGTGCTTCGCACGCCGACGCCGGCCTTCTCGGCTCCGCACTCGCTCGCGCTTTGCCCGTCTTATTTTTACACGCATGCCAAGCTCCTTATCTCAAGTGAAGTTCTCGTCCATTTCTTTTTTTTTTTAAAGAGAAGTACAGTAAGTTTGTACAAGAGATACATGTATTCATTTATTTTTTTTAAAGCAACAGCGAGAATAGTAGAGGACATGTCTTCTATTCCTTTTTTTAGACTGTAAGTAGAGAAAGTGTTTCCTCATATTTTTTAAATAACAAGCAGAGGATAGTGAGCAGCATATATATTTTTAGTGAGTAGCAGTATATTTAATTGGAAGTATAGATAAATCTTTGCTTAATACACGGGGTAGTATAGACAACATTTATTGGAAGTTGATACTATTATAATCTAGACTTAAATGGTTTTAGCCATAACGCTTAATTCGTATGGTTCTGATATCTTTTCAGTATCAATTCAGCAAGAATGTAGAATAAATCACAGAATCACTGAATTTGGAAGCTCTACCAACGGGCCTCCTATATATAGCCTCGTGCAAAGGTGAGCATCGGTGAACGTGGGCAACGGTTAGGGAGAAAAAAGTAGGTGAACTGAAAAGGATTTGAATGTCAACAGAAGGGTTTAAACTTGTTGGGTCGGCGTGGGTCAGGGAGTTGGCAGCGTAGCTTGCGATTGAGACATTAAGGTCAAGGCTAGGACAGGTTGAGAAATTCACTGAAGGGCTCCGACTGCCCACTGGTCCTAAGCGATGCAGAGGGTTATTTTGTCTCAGTGCCGGTCAAGCAGTGTGCGGGAGGTAGACTGGTTCTTCTCGCTCACTTTGTAGTAGGTGGCGTAAGGCGCGTGCTCGGGGGAACAATGAAAACAGGTCTCACAAGTATTCGGACACTCGCCGTCCAAGTGCTTACTTCTGCGCCAGGCTTAGAAGCAAGGAGGGTAGGTAAGACAAAGAAAGGGCTAAGGATACAAGTGACTGAGGTAGCAATCTAACTCGGCTCAAGGGAGAAGGTATAGGCTGGACAGGGAGAAAAACTGGGCGACAGCTGACAGGATTAAGGAAGGGAGCTCGGGAAAGCGAAGACAGCGGAAAGAAAACGGGTAGTTACATGATGACAATAACCTGCTGCACTCGCTAGGACAGTGGTAGTCTGAAGCCTGTCAGTGAGTTTTTCCACTAATCTAGCCACGACTTAATGTCTCATCGCGCTCAGTGCCGACAACTCCACTGGCCACGCGGAGCTCCCAGTCCATCTCTGCGTGGACGTAAATTTTGTTCATTACTTGATTTTTTCTCCCTATCGCGGTTGCCAGCTCTAGTGCTCAGTTGCAGTCGGCTATTTATGGCAACCGTGCTCTCTTTCTCTTGTTTTGCAACCGGCCAGCGTCTGCTTAGGAGTCTACATCTGTCAAGCTTGGGTGGAGCTCTCAATTTCGCTGGGTTCGTTCTCGGTAGCTTGGTTATTGCTAGAACTGTAAGCTCTTGCTTTCTGCAGCCACTATTCGTTGATCTTTCTCTTCGGTGTTTTCTTTCCTGCTTATCAGTGGTTTCCTTTCTGGCTTGTCAGAGTGAACCGGTGGACGATCCCCGTCTTCGCGAGGAGGATGCCTTTTTGGAACAAGGAAGCTCTTTGAATCATATTGTTCCCATATTGCAAACTTGTGTTTGTAAATAATGCATGTTGTAGTTTCACCCTTTAACTGATGGGTATTACCACTACGGGTTTGCAAGCGGCAACGGTGGATGCCGTATTCAGTAGTAGCCACTTATTTGGTGGGATATTGATGTATTTCTTCTAGAGCCCAAAATGGCAGTTAGCAATTTTATCTTATGGATTCGATGCTGAGTAGAATGGCTTAGCCTCCGCAAGCGTTGTTTTGGTCGTTTGGTAACAAATGGGTTTTACTAAACTGGTTTGGAAAACCGATATTTGGCGTATCGGCATGATTTTTGAAATAAATTTAAGTTTGTGAAAATCTTGATGTACAGAGAACACGTGCTGTGTGGCCTGGCTACTATTATCATTAAGAGACGTTTTTTGGGAATTCCATCCGAGATCTTTACGTACGCATATACGGGCATTATGAGGATGCCTGGCCGAAGTATTGTAGGTTTAGGGAAGTTCAGGTGCGTGAGTGGACCATCTTGAGTTGTGGCTTCTGTGGGCCCCTAGTGCTGACGGTGAGTTGTAGCCATTCTGAAGACTGATCATGTGTGAGATGCTTCGGTGCATTGGGTACTGGACTGAGGCTTTGGATATGGCCTTGTCAGTACTTTCGGGTACCGGCAGTATCGGTTGTATAGTTTCCGTGTCGGTGGGTTCAAGGTAACCCTCTGCGAGTTTAGCGAGAACTGTTCGATCCAAGCCGGGCAATGAGCGTTAAGGCGAGGTGTAGGTGATTCATAGCGCTGGATTTGTTGTTGTGCAGCGTGGTATCTGTAGTGAGATGTTTGGAGTGGGAGGGAACCGTTCCAGAGTGTGCCAGTAAAGCAAAGAGTAAAGGCCTGTGTGGCAACGAAAGACGGGTCTGTGTGATCGGGGTAGTTAAGCAACCATAGAGTTACAAGTGTAGTGAAACGTAAACGGATGAAGATCATGCTTCGGGTTGTAGCAGGGTAGCAATTAAGCCCGGTTGTAGCAGGGCGGGTGAGCGTTTGAGGTCTCGGTTGTAGCCAGAGACGAAAGTTTATGCTCCGGTTGTAGTCCAGGGCAGCAAGTTGAGACAGTTTTGGAGCCCGGGTTGTAGGCCAGGGCGGCGGCTGAGATTTGGTTGTGAGCCGAGATCTCAGGGTCAACGAGTGGTTGAAGCTACTCGGGACAAAATACGGACCGACAAATACGAATTAAAGAGTGATATGGATATACTTGATTATTAAGTGGCCGAGTTGTTTAAAGCAACTTGCGGAATGGTGAGGGTGAGCTTCTTTCCGACAACTAAAATTTGGACGTTATAGTGTTTGCAAAGAAAGTTTCTAAAGGCAGTTTTGCAAATAAAACCCTTAGCCTTCTTGTCTGACCGCATGGGCAATCTTTTTCGCCCGCTTTGCTGAGTACGAAAGTACTCAACTTGTTCATATATATGTATAAGTAGGTTGGGAGAAGACTGAGACCGACTGCCGCGAGTCCTCCAAGACAGGCTAGAAGGACTCTGAGGTTTCGAATAAGTCCTCAACCGAGCTGTGTGTAGCCGAGTTCTTTTGCCGAGTGGTTTTATCCGCTTACGCCGTCTGTGCTATTCTCGTAGTCTACCTGTTGATGCTTGCCATTGGGTCTATCGCTGGCTGGGATTTCCTTTGTCTATATATATGTATGTATTTGGTATGTAATTTTGTAACTCTGAGTTGTAATCACTAATGTGTTGTGCGTCACATACTGATCCTGGGATCGGGTGTTGACAATGGTGGCTCCCACGAGTTTGGGGGGCCAACAATCGCGTGAGCACGCGGAGTTGGTTCGGCAGGTTTGCTGGGGGCTATGTCGTGGAGATGTGATCGGGCACGGCACTCTGCCAGCCGAGTCAAAAACCTTTGACTACAACTGGCAGGTCCCACGGAGCCGTCATGAGCGCGTCAGCGTGGCGGCCCCGTCGCTCGTCATTGACGCGGGTTGGGTTCGGCAACGTTTGCTGCAGGCGGCTAAGTCGTGGAAATGTGAATCAGGAGCCCTCGGCCGAAGTAAAAACTCTGCTTGCACAGCTGCCAACGAGGCCCACGAGCGTCACGCGTGGCTGACCCCGTGTGCCCTGTCATTGATGCGGGTGGTTTGGAACAGTGCCTCCGGCCAGTGCTCGGAGCCTGGGGCGGAGAGCTCATCGAGCCCTTTCATCGACAGGCGCGGGTTACCTCGGGGGCGGAAGGACTGTGGGCCCGGCTCGGGACGCGCCTGGTGCCCGGGAAACTCCTCAGTAACGGGTCCGGGAGCCAACCCGGGACCGGTAGTCGGCGCTCCGACCCGGGACACGAGTCAGTCGGCGCGCCCAGACGGGGGCCGACGTTAGTGATCTCGAGACCCCGGGAGGCGTCCCGGGGATGGGGCACTCGGGACGGACGGCGCTAGGCTCCCAGGTTCTTAGAGCGAAAAAAGGCTGTAGCCGGCCGTCGCCGGTGAAGAATGTGGTCCTGGAGGAGCTGACGTGGCCAGTGATCCACGCGTCCGGGGATGTGGGACCTCCAGTCCCGTTTCGCCGACAGTGAGCACCACCACGAAAATGCTACAGTACCATCGCCTCTCTACATGGAGAAGAAAGAATTAAACCACCAGCGACGTAACATTTCACATGTGATTTTTAACAGCACTAAACACGGCTCCGTTACAAACTTGGAGTTAAGCATGCTCACTCGGAGGATGAGCGACTAGTGGGAATTCATGTTTCGTGACATGTGCTCCCGTCAACGAAATACAGACCGGGTGGTCTCGTAATTTTCGTGAGGTTTGAGACCGTCACGAAAATAATTCGTCGGACGGTTACCCTCATGAAATGACATATTTTTGGCTTCTGATTCGTGAGGTGAACGTCACGAAAATGTTTTGACGGTATTCTATTTTGTGAGGGTATTTTAACCTCACGATTCAATTTCTAGTAGTGCAGGGCACTTTCGCAGCAGCGGCATGAATCCGCTCCATGTGTTAAGCAAGTGAGACGGCTGAGACGCTGCGGGAGTTCATCCAGCGTTTAGCAGGTACGCAACACATTTCTCGTGTGATCCAATCTGTATGGTCGCTTTTTGCCAGGGTTCGCAAGATAGCGGATGCTTGAGAAGCTGGGGAAACGACGTGAAACAAGGGATTCTTCGCGTTGACGCAAGATGCGAAGATGGCGGCGGCCGGCACGGCGTGGCGCCCAGCTTGCAATTCCAGTCGCGCGACGCTGGCCCTATCCCTGTGGAACAGGCGGGAAGAGAGAAGGGGAGCGTCACGCTGTCCCCGTCTTCATGGCAAGATGTCCAAGAGCCAGAACTTCGGCGGCGGCAAGAGCGGGCGTCACTGCAAGTGGTGCCCATCATGAACTGAGACATGACCTCCGGGACTGTCAGGGTAATTATGATTTTTGAATTTATAATGGAGCGACCCGTAGTTAGGAGAGGATGGTCCGGCGAGGCAAAGAGCAGGCCGCCGAAAACGGAATGGACGTTCAGAACGGCGGAAGATGGCCGGTGGGTGAACAGGGGTGGTCTGAGCGGGCGAGTTTCTCGCGGCAGGCGGCGGCGATACGGACGGGTTTCAGCGGCGCAACTAAAAGAGAAGTGAAGAGGGTCTCGGGGCTGTGTGGTCTTCTCATTCGCCGGATGGTGCTCGAGTCGAGGCGACGACGGCAGAGGCGGTGAAGTGGTTCAGGATGCTGCGGCTATCGGGCTAAACTTGATTCATTCCAAATCCATGCTGCATAGTTACTATAGGAGCGAGGTGCTCAACACGATTGCCGAGGTGGGGAACTGGAGCGGCGGCGGCGGTGGAAGACACACCAGCTGGGGCGAAAATCCCACTGGTTACGTCGTCGGCCTTCTCCCGGGGTACGCGACTTAGCTCAGGTGCCGGATAGGTAGAGACATCCTGGGGGTCCTTGAGGGAATCGGGATTTAGCTCCCGGTTGAGGCAAATAATGCGGTGGAGCTTGCCAGGTAAGGAAGAAGATGGCGATCTTTGCCTCGGGGCTTTGCTGTTGATTCTTTGGTCGGCTGGCTCTAGAGTCAGGCGAATGACATTGGACGATTTCGAACTTGCGGGCACTGATCGGCGGACAACATGGGTCATGGCGGCGCTTTGCAGGACAGAGGCAGGCAACGGGGGTGCTTCGGCGGTAGTTCCTAGGGCCCAAGTGCAAAATGGATATCAGAAGGTTTAGATCACGTTCGGAGGCTTGGAAGGATGAGCTAACCGCGCTGGCTCAACTTCGGTTGGAACACTTTTTGGCGGCAGGGAGGATGAGGCTGCGCCGGTATTTTTCGAGGTGGAGCCTGGGTTTCTCTGGAGAACGATTGGGTGAGGAGGAGATGTCCATGGAGGTTTCACTGCAATGGGAAAGTCTGACGTGGAGGGTCGGCCATGGTGTCTCTGGTTGGAGCTGATGCGTGGGGAGAGTGGCGTGAGCGTTTTCCTGGCGTAGAGAGGAGCTTAGGCGGTGTCTTGACTGAAGCTGGGTCAGGGTAGCTTGGTCACATGGAAGGAAGCAATGTTTTCACCTTTTGGCTAAGATTGTGCTATGATTGCTGGGCGTTGAGTTACTTTAGGGAAGAGAGAGGAATTACAGGGTATGGAAATGGTTGGTGAAACAACTGTCATAATGCTGTAGTCGAGGCTGACAAGTGGCAAGTTGTGGGTCGCTGGTACAGTGACTTTGGGAGAGGAAAATTCCAACAAACTGTCTGCTCGCTTCAGCAGCGACATCTTGCATTACTGTTTCACTAGGTTAATGAGGAGAGCTAATAAAAGTTTGGGAAAACTAAGGAAGGTAGAAAATGTGTTTTTAAATGTGGCAACCATTTTTGTCCGAAGTGGATCTGTTTGCCTTGGTGAAATGAAAGTGGGGGTACTGATCCTGTTTTTCTGGCAAGCTTTGATTTATTTCCAGTGCCTTTGTTTCTTATTATTTTTTGTGTTTTCCTTGGGGATAAATTGAGCCGAAATTAATGGTGATAGGGTATGTAAAACACTTTGGTAGATTTCATGCCTAATAATTTCATTATAATTTGGTGAATTTTAGACGTACCAATTTATTTCAGCTAGTTCCTAGCTTTTGGCTGATTTGAGGACTGGGTTAAGTGGCTATGAAAGTGATAAAATCCTGCAAATTTACAGTGGATCTCAATTATGTGGGGAAGTTTTAGCGTATTTTTCCCATGATTTTTGGTGCAAACCAAACATCTTTAGAAAATCCTTAGACCATACAAGGGCATAAGTTAAAGAGAAGGATCAGGCTGAAACTTGTTTTGGAATTTTTGAGGGGTCAAAACCAATGAAATACATTCTGGAAAAAAATTATATTTCATTATAGGCAAACAAAGCTTTAGTATTTGAATAAATTATTTCCCAACATATGTTTCTGTGCAATTGCTGCACTTTTTGGTGTTGCTCTAATTTTGCTGATAAGGGTTTTACTATTCATTTGGTATTGATCTATTTAATTGAGGTGCTTCCAGAAGGGTTAAAATTATGAAATTTTCTACAGGGGCTTACTAATCACTGACTGTTTAGGAATTTTTCAAGGATTTTTAGATATACAGAACTTGGAAAGTAACAACTAGCAAAAGGCAAAGGATTAGCTAGGGCCTAACACTAATTACCTTAATTTAGATTTAGGGCTGTGACATTGAGGGTTCTGAAATGGAGGGAGAGGTTTTGGAGGCGTGGGCGGCGGTGGTTCCTGTGGCCATGGCAGCTGAGATGGAGTAGTATGCGAACCAGAAGAGGTAGTATTCGAATACCGACAGGTAAAGCTTGGAGTCGACGCTGTCGGAGGAGGAAACTCCAACCGCGGGGAGTCTGGGAACCCCCCTTTGAGGTTCGGCCAGGGGAGTTGTTCACAAGACGGCTGCGACGTCTGATCGGTGGCACGCAAGAGAGACAAGAGAAGTAGACAGGTTCGGGCAGCATGGAGGCGTAATACCCTACTCCTGTGTGTGTTTTTTTCTATGTGGGAGATGAAATGGTTTTATCTTACAGGATGAACTCAGAGGGGTGCTCAGGAGCTAGCCGGGAACTCAGAGATGTTTCTAGCCGCCCTCCGAAGCTCTTCTGAAAAACTCTCCAGAAGGCCTTCTCTATCCGGGCCCCTAGAAGCTCTCTCCCTCTGGAAACTCTAACTTGGGAACTTGAAAGCCTCTAACTGGGAACTGGAAGCTCTAAACTTGGGAACCCCCTTGAAGCCGTCATGGATCTCCTTTTATAGTCTAAGGGGAGTCCACAGTGCCACACAGCTCTTCGATATGTCTTGTCACACACGTCCGCGTCGCCTGTGAGCCACGTCGGAGGCACGTCTAGCCGTCCCCTCGCACGTCCGCTGCAGGCGGCTAAGTCATCGAGACGTGAGAGCGCACGTCGTCGCCGCCGAAGTCAAAAGGTCTCTGACTGCATAGGCATGTGTCCACGGGGGGCCATCATGAAGACCCATATTTGCGTGGCAAAGCAGGCGACAGGGACAACACGCCCCGTTGCCTCGTCATTAATTCAGGTAGTTGGAGAGTTGATCCGCTCGAGTCAGGCTCGTGCCCGGGGCAGAGAGCTCATCGAGCCCTCCACGCACACAAGGCGCCGAGTTCCTTCGGGGCAGAAGCTGTGAGCCCCCAGTCGGCACCCGGGACCGGGGGCCGAGGCAGTCGGCACCCAGGACCGGTGCGAGTCGTGTTCCCGGGACGGGGGGGGCGTACCGGGACGGACGGTGCCCGGGCCCCAGGTACTTAGAGGGAAAAGGCCGTAAGTCCGGCCGTGCTGGTGCAGAATGTGGCCCGGAGGAGCTAACGTGGCCGACGATTCCACGCGTCCCCGGGGACTGTGGGACCCCTAGTCCCGTTTCGCCGATAATGGCCCCTGGCCCTGTTGCTCGGCCGGGAGAACCACTCTGGTTAGGAACAGGGCCACGTCTTGAAGAAACGAGGGGACGCGGGGCCCCTGGTTAGCCATGAGGTGTGAAGCTTGGCGACTTGTTGCGTAAATTGGACTTGTTTGCCGGGAACAGATACGGGCCCGGGACCCGGGGCCCCGGCTGTAATACGGTGGATATGTGCCTAGGACCCGGGGGCCCGGGCTGGAAATATGGAAATGAATCGGGACGACTTCCCCGGACCCGCTCTCGCGAAGGCGATGCTATCCGGGTAATCGCGCCCTGTCTGGCTGTGAAAATGTTGAGGAAGAGCGGGCGGCAGCGATCGCGATGGCGATACAGCAGCTCACCACCCGTACAGTCGCCATCGAGATCTTCGTGGCGACCCGCCGGCTGGAGATCGAGGCGGCACAGAGGCGCGTCGTCCAATCTTCCGCTGACGAGGCCTCCCGCGCCCGGTCCGTGATGGAGGCACGGGAGAAGGAAATGTCCTCCTGGGGGGAACGCGTCCGAGCCCAAGAGGCTAGGCTCGCGGCCCGGGAGCATGAGATCGCCGCGCGCGAGGAAGCGGCGGTGGTTCGCGAGGAGGCACGGAAAGCAGTGGCCGAGACCCCTACAACGGGGGCAGGGTTCTTCGACCGCGGCGAGCACCTCGTGGAGCCGATGTCCGACGAGGAGTTCGAGGAAGACGTCAATTCCCTGCTGACATTGCCCGCTGCCGTCTTTCGGGCCCGGGGGCCCTCCATGCCCCCGAGCGCTCAGCGAGGCCGCCGGAAAAGACTGCTAGAGGAGAGAACATATGAAAAGAGCCCCGCGTGGGTGTTAACGCCAAAATTTGGTAAGCCTTGATATCAGATTCGGTCAAGGAACGATTGCAGTCGGTTAACAGAAATTGGTTCAAGGAGCAGGCCGAGTCCGAGAAAGAGCCTGTCGAAGACGCGCGTGGCAGTTAATTACTATATATTTATTAGGAAAAGATTTTATTTTAGGAAACCTGACCTCGTGTCCGGTCAGGCTTTGTTAGCGTTTTTCTTGTTATAATTAGGAAATCATATACACGGAGTCTTATAAGGACTCATGTAACTCGGGGTATATATACGTACGCCCGGGCACCTTTGTGTAAATCATCAACCACCAGATCAATACAAAATTCGGCGCATCGCCACCCTTTCGACGGGATCCTACTTCTCGAGCCGCGGCTTTGCATCGGTTAGGTCCGAGACTCCTGCGAGAGGTGTAAAGTCTCGTCACCCCGGCTACCTGTCGCTAGGACTTCTCGGTTAGGTCCGATATTCTAGTCGGTTTATGGTAGCCGGCTTACCACGATATATTTACTTTATCTGATGGCTGCATCAGTTCAGTTTGATCTCATAGATTGATTAGGTATATCAACGCACTGCGTGCATAGACGTGTATCGCTTACTGGGCAGCGATTTATCATCAGTTTTCGTGCTGCATCGGTTAGGTCCGACCTACTGAACTGCTAGTGATAAGTCGGTCCTGCTAGGCCGATGCTTTGTGCAGCAGGCGTCTTATCGGAGTTGCATAGCCGATAAGTTATCTCATACACGATCTCGCATTATATCTATCGGCCCATTGAGGTTCGTTATCATTGATCGGTCTGTGGCTGCAACGGTTGGGGTCCGATCTACTAGATTGACAATAATAGCTTTACTCATTGACGGAGCCGATGTGTTGTGCGATGGTGTTATCGGCGTGCTTAGCCGATAAGTTATCTGTTGAAGCCGACTGCATCTATTCATTGTCTTATTTTATACTCGTCTACTCAGTAGTCGGCCGATCCATCAATTGTCTATTATTTACTGTTATACACGTCTATATCACATATTCTGCCCTGTATTATGTTTACGGCGCGTCGGATGAGGACTGGCCGATCGCGTTTATATTGCCGATCCAAGTACAAGTACAAAGCAGGTTCCCGGGCAACGACTTAGGTTGAAGACCCGGGCACGGGAGCTTAGTAAGGACCCCCGGTACGGGCCGGATAGCGGACAAAGACTTCCGGGAGCCGACAGGAGAATAAAGGGCGCCGGGCACGGCGGCTCATATTTTTATACGACAATATCAGTAACACTAAACTGACGATCGGCTAGATTTATCTGTTTTAGTTATTTATCTAACACATCCTGCATGTTTACTTTACCAAGTTTATAGCCGGTTTTCGAGTACCCCTTCTAATGATCGGCTAGCATGATACTTGATTATTATTATGCTATTATTGCCGTGCCGTCATCGCTTAAGCGCGATGTAAAAGTGCTACATAGTGCGTATCGGCCATCGGCCGGATGAGTTGAGTCCAAGCCGGCTTCCCAGCCGATTGGCTCACGAATTTAACATTCCTTTCTCCTTGTCAATTACAGGGTCAAATTGACTGGCACGCCTACGAACCTCAAACTTTAGGACCTGCACTGGAGTGAAGCAAATCTCCCAGGCCTTCGCGTGTCACCCAGACGCCGGACGGCCCCCGGCGGGTTTTCGGCGTCAACAGTGGGTTAGGTATGGCCAAAGTGGTAAGCCCGTACCTTTCGACTCTCTGGGAGCCCCTCGGGGACCGACCCTGACCGGGCACGGGGTCGCCAGGCAGCGAAGCACCCGGTGCCTCGGCAGTGGCCCGGGGAAGGAGCTGGCCAGGCCGGGCACCGCAGCCCGCCCCGGGAATCTAGGCTGGCCCGACGGGGGGTTATGCCCAAGATCCCGGAGCTTCGGCAGTGCTCGGGGCGCGGTCCACGACCTGACCATCAGGCCTCAGCAACCGGGGCAGCGCTAACCCAGCGGCCCTCGCGCTAGGCCCTGGCAGATTCCTCTTTGCCCCCGGGGGCCGAGGAGAGCGAAACACATGGCCATACAAACGGGGAAATAATAGAAATTGAGCAATATGTAAAGTTAGATAAGATTATGTATCTGGATGTTGAAAAGGATGGCATGGCTCTGCGAGCACAATCCTGAGGCCGGGAGCGCTGCTCGCCCCCGGGAACGCCGAGTACCAGGCCCATCCGCCGTGAACCGCCGTAGCGCCCAGGTCCCCTTTTCCGGGGCTTGGGGTAGATGCCTGCCCCGAGAGCCCGGCACCGAGGGGCCGCAGGCGGCTGAGCGCGAGCCTTGAGGAAACGGTTAAGTCCATAGGTTCGACCCCTTCCGTCTTCCGGATCCGGGGGCCCTCCGTGCTGGTGGTCGGGGAGGAGCTGGCCAGGCCAGGCACCGCAGCCCGCCCCGGGAATCTAGGCTGGCCCGACGGGGGGTTATTATGCTGTCGGCGAAATGGACTGGGGGTCCCACAGCCTGCGGGGACGCGTGGATCTCCGGCCACATTGGCCCCTCCGGGGGACGTATCCTACACGACCGGCGGCCGGCAGGGAGGCCGTGTCTCCCGCCGGGCGTCCGTGCCCGGAGGCGCCGCCTCCGGCCCCGGGCGAGTGTTGCCCGGGAGCGTGCGCCCATGAGGAGCGCCGCCTCCGGCCCGCGTGCCGCCCGGGAGCGCCGCCTCCGGCCCCGGGCGAGTGTTGCCCGGGAGCGTGCCGCCCGGGAGCGCCTCCTCCGGCCCCCGGCGAGTGCCCGGAGGCGCCGCCTCCGGGCGTATGTGGCAACCAGGCGACCAGGCGACCAGACCAGCCGACCGCAGCACCCGACAGGGGCTCCTCCAGGCGAGTGCCGCCCGGGAGCGCCGCCTCCGGCCCCGGGCGCGTGTCGCCCGTGCCCGGAGGCGCCGCCTCCGGCCCTATGTGGCAACCAGGCGACCAGGCGACCAGACCAGCCGCCCGCAGCACCCGACAGGGGCTCCTCCAGGCGTGGCGCAACAGGCGGCTGCTGGCATGCAGGTGCTCCAGCCGCCCACAGCAGCAACGGCTCCGGCATGGGCGTGGTAGGCAGACGTGTGCACAGGGGGGCTGACCGGAAAAGCTCTTTCTCTGTAAATTCTGGCACTGTGGACTCCCCTAATCCATAAAGGAGGATCCAGGCCACCGAACCGAGAGGCAGCTCAAGCCTCCAGCAATAGACACACAGGGTTACCTTTACTGTTCTTCTTCCCCAAGTCTCCCAGTTACGGCTTCCGAGCTCCCCGGGTACACCTTGTTAACCACCATACTACATTCATCCACCTGATAGCCATACACACAGGAGTAGGGGATATTACGCCTCCGGCGGCCCGAACCTGTAAAATCCTCGTGTCTCCCTCTGAGTAATGCGGTTCATCGTCTTCTTCGCGTATCTTTCCGCTACCCTGAAGCCGGCTTTGGCCTGAAAACTACTCCCTGGCCGAATCTCAAAATGCCGGGGGTCTCCCGACTTCCCCCGCGGTTGGAGGTTTTCATCCTCGACAGCTGGCTGCGCCCTACGGGAGTTTCTTCCTCAGGTGGGACGCCGACGTTCTGGACACCGACGCCCTTCATGGCTGGAGGCCATCGTCCGCGGATTCCGACGAGGAGTCCGGCGACTACACCCTGCTGGGCAACGTTAGCCCAGAGGCAAGCCCGCCACCTTCTCCCTCTTCGCTTCCTGGGGGCGCACCGGCGCGTACCCGGCGGGCAAAGCGCGCCCCGCGGCGGCCTGGTGTAGTGCGGCCTCGGCCCCTTCCTCGCGGAGGGGGCCGGCAAGTGCCCGCCGGTCCGCCGCCGCTCATCCATACGGCGCGAACAATAAGGCGCCGTCCCCACGGCACGTCGCGGCCTCCACTTCCATTCGACGACACACCGCAGGAAGCCCTCTTGGCGGCGGAAGCCCTCCTTGCGCCAACCCCCTGCATTTGCCGGGATGGAGGCCGAGGGCAGGCGATGGATAACGAGATCGCCGACTTGGTAGGCAGACCGCCCACCGCCGGGTACCGCGGCGGCATACAAGCGCTGGGGGACCTCGACGCGCGACCTCTAGCGCGAGCCGGCCGACCGCCCCGGGCCAGAACAAATCCCGGGGCACGGGCGACCTTCGTAACCAGCTCGACCGGACCCGGGCCCACCGAGGACGCCCAGGGTCACAATGGAGCGCCAGCGTGAGCCGGCGCAAGGACGCCGCCAGGCATTCTGAGGCCCCGGCCTCCAGCTCCGAAACCACTAGTGGGAAACCGCTATTCGTCGCCAGAGCCCACCCACGTACGGCTGCTCGGGTTGCCTGGCGCTCTCCCCAGGTCCTGCGCAGGTTCGCTGGCCGGCTATGTTCCGGCCCAACTTGCCGGAGAAGTACGATGGCTCCGTGGATCCCACGGAGTTCTTGCAGATATACGCCACCTAGCCATCCGTGCGGCGGGCGGGGACGAGACGGTGATGGTGAACTATTTCCCCGTCGCCCTCAAGGCCCCAGGCTCGCTCCTGGATGATGAGCCTCCCCGAGGGATCCATCCCGCTCGTGGGAGAACCTTTGCCACCAGTTTGTTGGCAAATTTCCAGTGGGCACCTTCCCGCGCCCTGGGACAGAACGGACCTCCACGCCCTAACGTCAGAGTACGGGGTGAGGCGCTGAGGCATTTCCTACAGCGTTCAGCCAGGTACGCAACACAATCCCTCACATCGCCCCCCACGCGGTTTATCCACGCGTTTCGTTTCGGGCGTGCGCGACCAGCGCATGCTCGAAAAAGATGGCACCCGCGACGTCCAAACCACGGCGGAACTGTTCAGTCTTGCTGACCACTGCGCCGCAAGGAGGAAGCCCGGGCGTGGAACAAGCCGCGTCTGAGATCCTCGCCGAGGGCTCGGTGGAAGAGGCCCACGCGCTCACGTTCCGCGGCGCGGCGGGACAGGCGGAAGCGCCAGAAGCGGCAAGCAGGACGCCGAGAACTTCGCCTTGGCGGCGTCTGACGGCCCCCGGGGCCGCACCGCCCCGCCAAGACGACTACGGCTGGCAAACGGCAGCTGCAGGCTGAGCATATGCGCCACCCGGCTGAGGCCGGAAAAATGGTGCTCCGTCCACGAGACGACCGCCACGACCTCACCGAGTGCCGCGCCGTCCAGAACCTGGCCGAGCGCACTAAGAAAGTTCCAACTGGAGCGGCAGCAGGACAAGCCCGCCTCCCAATCCAGATAGCAGCCTCTCGAGTTCAAGAAAACCCGAGAATGTCATCGCCACCCTCGACGGCGGGGCACACGCTCACTCCTCGCGCCGTGGCTTCAAGGCCATGTAGCGCGTAAGCTGTTCAGCCGCAACCCCGGGCCAGCGGCGTCCCGGAGGCTGAACTGGTCGGACAGCTGCGATCGACTTTTGGCCCCGCGGACCATCCAGCCCGGTAACCTGGGGAGGACAGCTCGCCCTCATGCGGTCTCCCCCACCATATGCAACTTGAAGGTGGGCCGCTTCCTCGTCGACCGAGGCGCCGCCCTCAACATCCTTTCCCCCGAGTCTTTTGAGAAGATCAAGGCCCCAGGATGAATCTCTCGCCTCGTCGCCCATCATCGGGATTACGAAGGGCCTCGCTTGGCCCCTCGGGCAGTCTCTTTGCCCGTCACCTTCGGTGACCGTGCAACTTCCGCACCGAGCACGTCATTTTCGACGTTGCGAGTGCAACCTCCCGTCTACAACGCGGTCCTTGGACGCCCCGCGTCTGGTGAAGTTTATGGCTGTTACGCACTACGCGTACCTAACCATGCTTCCAGGCCCCGCGGGCCCGATCACGGTTCCTTGCGGGACGTCGAAAGCCCGCCCTCGTCGTGCGCCGAGCAGCCGCTATTTGCGGCCGACATCGCCCCCGCAGCGCCCTGACGTGCGGGAGGCGCCGGGCCTTCGCTACGCCGCGCCCCCCAAAAGCCGCGCATCGTCCTGCCACCGATGCAGAGCTACGTCAAGGAGGTAGTACCTTGGCGACGACCCGTCCCGACCGTCCACAAAGGGTGCGGTTCCTGGACGACAAATAGGAAAGCGCGCTCATCGCCTTCCTCCGCAAACACCGACGTCTTGGCCTGGCAACCGTCGACCATGCTCAAGGTCCCCAGGGGGGTGATTAGCACCGCATGGCCATCCGCCGCGGCTCGCGCCCGGTGCCGCGCAAAGGTACACGACACAGGCCCATGAGCGCCAGGCCTTCCGTCCGTGAGGATATCGACAAACTCTTCTGCTGGCCGGGCTTCATCCGCCAGAGGGTCGTCCACCCGGAATGCTGGCCAACCCAGTCGTCGTCCCAAATCCAACGGGAAGCTGCGAATGTTGCATAGACTACACCCCTCAACAAAGGCTTGACCCACAAAGATCCAGTCCCTCTGCCTCGCATAGACCAGATAGTCGACACCACCGCGGGGTGCACCTCTTGTGCTTCCTTGACGCTTATTGCAGGATACCATTCAATCCGCATGGCAGAGGAGGATGAGGAAAAAACTTCTTATTACCCCCAGGGGCCTTTTGTTATATGTGCATGCCTTTCGGGTTAAAGAATGCTTGTTCCACCTTTCCAGCGGCGCTGTCGTGTAACATTTGAATCAGCCAGCTAGGTCGCAAATGGAGGCCTACGTCGTACGATTTGGTCTTTGAAGTCGCGCGACCCGCCACTCTACTCCATGATCTGGCCAGACGTTCAGTAACCTACGATGCACAAGGATGAAGCTGAACCCGGACAAGTGCGTCTTCGGGTCCCGGCCGGCAGCTCCTCGGGTTCCTCATGTCGAGCCGCAGCCGCGCATTTTGAAAGGGCGAACCCGGAGAAGATAGCACGCGATCGACCGCATGCGCCCCCCAACGAGACTACGTGGCCCAGAAAACTGACCGGAGTGCGTTGCCGCCACCTCGTCGTCATTCATCTCCAGCTTGGGAGCGTGCCCTCCCCCTAGTTCAAGCTTCTTAAGAAATCCGGGCAGTTCACCTGGACGGATGAGGCGGCATCAAGCCATTGATGAGCTCAAGCGGTACGCTGACCACGGCCCTGTCCTCGTAGCACCGGCACCAGAGCGAGCCGTTTGTTGCTCTACATCGCGGCAACCCACCAGGTGGTGAAGCGCGGACGCTCGTCGTCGAGCAGCGCCCCTTTGCCAAGCAGCGCTGCCGATCCCCCCGGAGTGACCCCCGGGCCAAATGTTGGGCCCGCATGGCGCCCCCCACCCCCCGGGTCCGCCCGGCCTCCCCCGTCCCCGGCCTACCACGGCCGCCCCCCCTTACCCCCCTCGGCGCTCCCGCCCGTCTCCGCTCCGGGCCACTCCAGCCATTTGGGCGAAGGCTCCGCCAACCTCCGGCGCTCCCCTGGCGCCTGACCCAAGGCGGTCGCGAACGCGGAGACCCCCCTCCCCGGGGCAACTCGCGGGCGCAGCCCCGCCGTCCCTCCGCCACCATGCCCTAATGGGTGCAAGCGGCGGGGGGCATGCAGCCCGATCCGGCCGCCCAAGGACCATCCGACCGACAGCACTTGCGGGCCTACCCGGCAGGCCACCCAACGGCCGAGTTCGCTCCGACCGTATACCAGCTAGCGACGGAGCTCGCCCCCTCCGGGCGGTTGAGCATTGAGCCCGGAGGTCCCCGGCCCACGCGGGCGCCGGCCGTCGCGGGCAAGACATAGGCCGCATTCGCGCCAGAAGCCGGTTGTACTTCGGGTCAGCGAGGTACTCACCGTGACGATCCCAAATCGCGCTAGGTTCAGTGATCCCTTAGGCGCAAAACCGATGCTCTACGCAGTTCTCATCGCATCCAGGAAACTTTCGCCACTACTGTCCAGGCGCATATAGGTGTCCGTAGCTCCACATCCTTCCCCCCTCGGGTCAACACAGTATTGCATAACCGGGAGTTAGGGAACTGGCT